>OY735212.1:18493246-18763246 GCA_963457665.1 Thysanoteuthis rhombus | reverse complement strand
GATGTTTATTGGAACATTTTTATTAGATACATGACAAATAGAAAATTATAATAATACAGCTGAAAAGTTGTATGAAAAACAGCCAAGATGAGGATGGTCCGAACATTAATAGAAATAATAACAAATTTATATTTCCTTAGATGTTTTTTAAAGATTTACCCCAAAAAACCTTTTTGAGTTTGCCATACTGATGTTGGACACCAACATATTGATCTACCCCCAAGAGAGTTAGATCTAGCTACAAAAGAGTTAAATCGGGGTTCATCATCATCATCATCATCAGTCTGTTAGCATCTGTCGTTGGACATCAACCTCTCTCAAGATTTGCCAGACGTCTCTATTATGGACATCGTGGAGCAAGAACTTTCAGAATTTATGTTGCTCGTCATGCCATCTTATGTTCTGTCCCCTGCAGCCTTGCACCTGATCTCTGGGGTCTGGCTGTCTATCTCTCTGTCTGTCAGTCATGCTTTCAGGACACACCAATAAAGGCCTGAAAATTTCAACTTTTAATATTCATTAATATGTCTGGAATTTTTTTAAAAACTTTTCCCTTCAAAATATGTTTTTAGTTGGGGGGGTTAATTTACAATGTAAATTTTGCTAAATTATCTGCTTAGTTTGTTTCTACCTGCATTCATACTTTTTTTTTTTAATTTGGACTTTGTAGTGATCCTACAAAAGGCGAGAAAAGTAACGATCATTGATCACCCCATTTTCCAATTTACCACCCTAACACCCATCTGCCAAAAGACGTTGGTCATGTGACAGTTTCTATTGGGTGACTAAGCAGACCGGTTCCTTCTCTTATTTTCCTATCTTCTTCTGAGTTTCATTTTTACTTATTAGTGTTAAAAGCGCTTCAGGCAAATGAAATTCAACCAAGAAATGTAATGTTAATCTTCAAAGCTATCTTTAGATACGTAACACCTGGTTATTATTCGGATTTCGATAAATGTAAGATTGATGAAGAAGTCCTCAGCATCATCTTTTGCTCAATGTTACAGAAATCTTAGAAGTGTTTTTGAAGCTTCCTCAATTCATATTTCATTGGAATAATGTACATACTTAAAATGCAATGTGTATTTGTATATATATATTTTTTTTTGTGTGCATGTGTAACACTTTTCAATGTGACATTTTGATCCTCAGCAAAAATTCCAGGGAGGTATATTTTGATCCTAATCAGAGTACACATCCATACGTAAATAACCCAACAATTTTTCACGGTTTTATTCTCGTAATCGTATTGAGTACAATCAGAAAAAAAGTGTATCAAAACTTTCTTACAAATTCTTTTTCATAATATGCGTGATAAAATTCTGACCTTTACCAAATATCCAAACCTCAATTTTAGAAGAGCTACCAAATTGTTCAAGATATGAGGCTTTCTCCTGCATTTTATTGAGAAAAAGTAAACAAGAAAATAGATGGCATGTTTATGACTCAACTTGAGTGATAAAAACACTTTTTTTTTAACCCTTTGAGTCAAGGGTGGCATAAATAATGCATTTGCAATGTTGCTCTATTGCTCAAAAGAGGAAGCAAGTAGGAAAAAACATTATAGAGGGAGGAGCAAAAGTGACAGAATCGTTTTGGTGTTCAATGGTATCCCTTTTCCTCAGGGTTTCTGAGAATGGGGTGAAGCCAGTGCATCGTGCTATGGGCCTGGTCCATTGATAAAATAGATCATTTGCCAGCGGGAGAATATAGTAAGGCATGCTAAAAAGATTATAACAGGTGGAAACAGGATGGCCAAAGGATGAGGGTGTATGCGCAGTTATAAAAATTTGAATCATGAAGTAAGGCAAAAGAGAAGGATGATAAGCTAAAAATAAATTGAAGATAGGTCGGTGACTCAAAAACGACCACCAATGATGAATAAAACAGGTTTGATTAGTAACTGAATGGAAACCATCACGACCTTTTGATGAACAACCTTTAGCGGCAGGCTGTGTTGGGGTGATCAATTAAAAATCTGGAAAATGCGGTGATCAATGTATGTTACTTTTTCCGTTTTGGTGATCACTAAAATGTCTGTTTTTTTGAGAAAAACAAGCGTGAATACCGCCAGACACAATCTGAGAGACCAATTTAGCTAAAATTTACATTTTTAATAGAACCCCTCATCCATAGACAGAGAGCCAGCCAGCCAGAATCATTTAAAAACTGAAGAAACCTATATTGACAGTTTTGGTTGACGGTCTCTAATTACCCTCTCCCACTTTCTTATAAATCAGTCCTTTTCTTTAATTGTTATTCTCTTTTTTTGTCTCTCTATTTTTCTTGATTTTTTCCTTCTCTTTCCATCCCCCCACTTTCTATTTACTTTTCATCTCTCATTTTTTTCTCTCTATCACTCTCTCTATCTCTTTTGTCTTCCCCCACCTTCACTCACATCTTTCAACCATTCTTTTTCCTCTGTCCTTTTCTTCCCAACTTCTCCCTCCTTCTCTCTCCAATTATCATCTTTCCTTCTTCCTCGTAATTATCTCACAACTTCTATTTTTCTCCGCTTTTTAATTATCACTACCCGCAACAGACCAATTTAATCACAGTTACTGAGTTTTGGTTATTAATGTTTTCCGGACATTTACATTCATCTATCTATGTATCTATCTTTATAAGTGGAAAGATTTTTCCGACAATCTGTAATTCATTAATTTGATAATTTGGAAAATCGATTAAAAAAAAATCTTTACATATATATATATATATATATATATATATATATATATATATACATATATATATATATATATATATATATATATATGTATCTGGACTTTGTCTAACCCTAACAGTCCATAATAGAAACCTGGAATTTTGCGCACACACTCCCTTCAATGAGAGGATAAAATGTTTTTCTTTTTTCTTTCCAAAGTTCTCCCTCTACATAGGTTTTTATTGGGATTTCAATTATAATATATGTTTATACTGAACTGGTCACTAGTTAGTGTCCATGTTTGTAAAAAATTCTAAATCATGAATTTTTGATTCAAACCACCCTAGTAGTATCTTCATCATTGTAACTTGATTTTAAAACTACCCCTGCTCAATTTACAAGGTAAAAAGCAGTATATATATATATATATATATATATATATATATATATTGGATGAGGTGGTACATAATTTCCCTTGGAATGCTAGTACTTCTGGTTTAAATCAATAATGATGCTATTTGCTATTTAGGAGTTTATCTACCGAGAGGAATGAAAAGCAGATATAATAAAACCAAGTAAGATTGGTGATGAAGTATTATTAGGAAAAATCTTTCAACTAAAACGTTTCTGAATAAACGACTATTGATAGTATTAGGAAGTAAACCGAAATTAGTATCAGCTGGACACTTCGGGGCTTGGCTTCTGGAGCTACCGATCCCCCCACCCCACCGCGCCTCAGCATTTAATTAAGTTGTTCCCAAACTGGAGGCTGCGGACACCTGAGGGTCGACTAAGGTATCGAGGGGGTCCGAGGGCAGACATTTAAAAAGCCTTAGGTATAAATTGAAAATTATCCAAGGCAGTTATGTACCTAGAGATTCAAGGGCCAGGATGGTTTGGGGGTCCACCTCCAGCTATGCCCAGGGCTGAATTAAGGCATTTGTAGGCCCTAGGCACTGATAAAATTTGGGTTTCACAAATATTTCAAAATGTATATATTTTTATTATTTTACGCCTAAATTTTTTAGATGATTCGAAATATACTTATAGGAGGACCCATATATTCTTGTAGACATCTATTGTGCTTAATTGATTATACTGCCCTTGCTACACCCCTGAATGGGTAAAGAATTAAAGAGAAAGAACGGGCTGAATGACTGCAAATTATACTTATTTTTCTGGTTCCATATTCTTATAAATATCTCTAACTGGTATATTTTCCAAGCAGATAAATGCAGTTTTCAACTGCTTTGTTTGATAGCCAAGATGGAAAAAGTAGTTGTCAAAAACAAATTTTAAAAAATTATTCTAAATAAGGAACAATTTAGGTGATAAATGTTAAAAAGCATATTTTTAGCTCATTTCTCAAGAAGAAGTCTTTTTCCTTGAAGTATCCCTCTCTTCCATTAATTTAAATGATAAAAGAGGGTTTCTCTTTGACAGCCAACAGCATATTAATAAATATGTCTCAGACATTGTAATTAATCTTTAGAATGCAGCCATAGATGATAGCAACCAAATGGCTTTCTAATTTAATTTTTCTTCAAATGGGCCAAGTGAAACATTTCAGCAAACAAATTGAGGAAGAATAGATGAATAAATAGAAAATGAAACATACTATGGATTAAATTGTCAATTATCTTGATTTATTTCTTTGTAAATGAAGTCTTGTTATCATAGGCATGCCTAGAGGCTTGGTTACTTGAAAGCCCCCCCTTGCAATGTTTCGAACGGTGGCTACCCCCTCTGAGGATCCACGTAGGTTGTACTGGAGTCTATGAGCTTGTTAAGCTGACAAACCTTCAAAAGCCTGAGAAATTTTTTATAGGCAGTTATGTAGCTAGAGATTCGAGGGCCCAGTGAGATTTAGTGAGATTTGTTATTGCATAATATTAGTAGAAATGCAGTAACTGGGGGTCTTCCATTGGGGGCCCAAAGGGTGATTAAAAATCCTACCTCTGCTTGTCAACTATTATTAATTTTTGACTGATATTTCTTTAATTTCAATTTCAGATGCTTGCATACTTTCAACCTGCAAAAGCTCTGATAGTTCAATTGGTAGAGCATTTACCATACATAGGCAGTAAAGAGATGCAAGTAAGAGTTACACCAACAATGGGTTTGGGAGCTACAGATATACAATGATCTAAGTTTTTAACAGCTCAACTTTCTTTTGGGTCAGTGTTGCTGGCTGTTTGAGTACTTGATGCCATAACTAACAATTCTGTCTTTGTCACAAGTCATTTTAAGGATTATAGGTGAATAAGACATGCCAAAAAACTCTCTAAATTGAAAGTAATACCTGAGACCTGTGTGTGAATTGGTCTGCTGTTAGTAAAAAAACTCAATTGCTCTCTCGTAATTTTGACAAAACTAAATGAGATTACATCAGTTGCCAGAATGTTGTTGGTGTAGATGTCGACAACTTTGGTTCTGGCTGTGACTCAGTGGTTGGAACTGACATCTCTTATCCAATTTGTTGTCTCTTCATTCAGAAATGTCTGACAGATAACGTATGAATAAAACAGAATTCTTTTTATGACTGCTTTCAGAGGTGGACGACTGTAAATAGACTGACAATAGACTGAAAATGAAAACCACACAAGTGTAACCGGAGAAGAGTCTACCATTTACTAATCTTTTGAAACCTTGGTGGCTTTGGTTTACAGGCTTTGCCAAAAAGTTGTCAGATATGTAAAAGAGAGAACCGTAAGTAGAGAGAGCAGCAAATCGTCTTCCAACGGTGGCTGCCATCCAGCAAAATGATTACAACATTAGAGACTTAATCGAATTCTTTACAAAGGAACCTCAGTGGAGTGGTCAAAGACATTTATCAGGCACGTGTACTTTGATGGTGAAAGTGAAGGCATGCATTATGCTGAACAAACAAAAAGAGACATTGGTACTCAGGTCTTGGCCAAATCTCTTTGAGGGGAAATATTCTCACTTTGGGTTTGGCTCAAATAACAAAATGATTGCTATAAACAAGTAATATCTGGTAAAAATTTGACCCGAACAACTATCATATTTGACTCCATATGACCTCTTCCCTCCCTCCAAAAAAAAAGGGCTCAAAAGGTGAATATAGCCATTTTTGTTGAGTCCCACATCAGCCAGAATTTAAGGACCAGTTAAAAAAGAAAAAAATTGGTGATAAATGAGAGGACTTGAGGGAAATGCTTTTTTTTCTTACTATTTCCTGCTGAAATAAGGAGGTTTAACATGATATCAATACAGTAACCCCCTTGCATCTGGTCCCATAAGAAACTCACCAACTTTTGGGAAATTGATTTAGAGTAAAATTTGAGATGATGTTTTTATCAATCTTTTTCTATAAGGCTCATAATAGAAAATAACTCTTTAGTTATCATTAATTATATGGTCAGACAATTTACCTTGTCTATATGTTTATCTAGTCCGATCATATCATATGCAATGATTAATACACCCGGTCTAACAACATTCAGACAAGAAACAGTATAATTGTTTTTATTAACATTAGAGGTCTCAGATATAATGCAGCATTAACCATATAAAAACCACAGGTTGTTACTGCTGACTGCCAAATCAATTTCATCTTTAACAAGAAAAAAATTACTTCTGTTCTGAGTTATAGTTAAATGGTGTGATTAAAGAACAACAAAGCTATCATTTTCTTCATCTCTTGGGGGCTGTTTATCACATTTTCTCCTAAAGGTGGGAGTGAAGTAACAGTTAGTGTGGACAATGAAATCGGCAAGCCAGGTTTAAACTCCAGCCGAGGTTGTTTACTTTTCACTTCTCACTAATAAACTGTGGTAAAAAGGCATGAATCCACCACTTTCCCCCCAGCTATTGGCAAAATAGGATAAATTGAGCTCTTGTCTTCAGAGGAAACCAGTCCAAAGAAAGGAATTCCAGGAGCTGGAGTCCCTAAGGCAGTCCTATTTTGACTTCAGCCTCTTTTTTGCAATTACTGTGATAGCTATGGTGCCAAGCCGTACTGGCTTTTGCTTTTTGCTGGGACAACATTGGTGTATGGCTAATGGAGACTTGTTGAAAGGGCAACCGCCTCTCTTCCATACGACTTTGCCCAGGCCTGCACCCTGGAGAGACTGAAAGCAAGGCTTCCAAGGTGAAGATCAATAGTCTGCCGAGACTAACGGATGCCACTATTATCACATTCTTAGCAAAAACACTCGTCAACGGTTAAAGTAAACAGCATGAAATTTGAATAAATTTAACACTTGAAGTGTGGGGCGGTCTAGATTGCTGTGATAAAAAATCAACAAAAAGACCAAAGAAATTAGTCAACATTATGAATTATGACTACTATTATGATGTGGTTTTGAATTAGAATTGATTCACCACAAAAAAATGTAAAAGTATAATTAGAAATATTTGTTTTCACTTTATTTATGACGCCTGCTGGAGTTCCGACATAACTACTACATGCCAACAAACCATTCTCCGTTCTGTTAGAGCAGAAATTAGAAATCGGAGATAATAAACTCCTTCTGTTGCAGATAACAAACCAATGAAAACGAATATTGAACAAACAAGAGCCTGAAATGTACCATTATGATCGAACTGATAAAATTGAAAAGCTTTTAAGCATCAAAGTCCAGGATGTTGATTAAAATCTATTTACATGTTTTGCTATTATTTGTTCTCATTAAACTAAGAAGATGATAAAGGTCCTCTAGAGACCAGACACACGTCTTGCTGCTTTTTAGCAAATAGCTGAAAAATCCGTCCAACTGTGAGGGTTTTCAGCTAGTCTTACAATAATTTGCCAAATGTCTGTCCGTTAGTGTTAGTTAAGTTAACAAAAATGGGGGTGATTTAGCATAAATTTACATCGTGAATTGACCCCTCTCAATGAAAAAAAACAACGGTCACAGTCTGACATGTTGTACTAAGTGGGGTTGGCCACCTCTTTCTAGAAAACTCTGCTCATTTTGGATTTTTTATTTCATTTCTTAGTTACTTCTCTTGGCTCTTCTTCATGAATCAAAAATTGATAGGATGAGATGACTGTTTTTCATTCCTTGCCCTTATGCTGGCTACAGCTTCAGTCATTCATCCTAGGTCTCCCCATGTCACATAAGTACTTACACGGCCCATATGAAAGATGTGAAATAGACTGAAATGTAACAAGCACTAAAGTGGCCCCACTCATTTTTCCTTACGCTATTTCATACATTGCAAGGAGGAGAAATGGAATCATGCTTTTCCAAGTGCATAAGTGCAAAGCAAGCATCAACTGTCACAGCCAGATTTTGAACTTGGCTCGCCAAGTCCATTTTCTGAGCTGTTATCTGCCGATAACAAAAGCAGATATTTTATCAATAGCAATCCATTCAGCCTTATTCCATGCATTACTGGCTTCCAACTAAGAATCCTCCAAGACTGGGAAATATGGATTCCCAAAAGAACTGCTGACAATTGCAAGGAACACAGGAGTTTTTTTTCGTAATTGAAGAAGCGCAGAATCGGATGGATTTGCTTTTGCTATTATTATGATTTTAAGTCTTTGATTGCAATTTCTTTTTTTCTCAATTTGGGAAAGGAAAAATATTTAGAGTTGAAGATTTACAACAATAATGTTTATTGAAGTGCAGGAAAGTAATTCTTAATCATTTATTGACCTGGAGGAGGTGGTGAAAATTAATAGTAATCTATCATAAGATAAAAGCCCTCGTCCATTGCAAGAAAAGCTATTGCAAGATAAAAGCTTTTGTTCATTGCAAAATAAAAATTCTCGTCCATTGTGAGAGGAAACCTATCACCCATTTCAAGATGAAGGCCTTGAATCACAGATTGGACTGAGTTGCTTGCAATCTCAATAAAATAGATATTTTATTGAGTTAGCCATAGAACTGCAATGACGGAAATTTCCGTCATCTGTAGTTTCTGGGTTAATGGAAAGATTATACTGAAATAAACGGAAGATCTAGAAATAAAAACAGATGAGTGTTGGGGATAGTGACAGGTTTGGTTAGTCACTGAATAGAAAATGTCATGTGAACAATGTCTTTTGGCAGAATGCTGTTTTGGGGATGATCGATTCAGATTTGAAAGAGGCGGGTGATCAATGGATAAGTTACTTCTTGCGCCTTTTGTTATACACTAAAGAATCTGAATTTCCAAGTAACAAACATGAGTGAAGCCAGGCACAAGCTAGAGGTCAATTAAGCATAAAATTACATTGTAAATTTAATCCCCTCAACAAAGAATCTATTTTGGAGAGGAATTTTTGAAAAATGAAAAAACGTTTTTTCTACTCTTAATAATGTACCATTCTGGGTAATTTACGCCCTCTTACTTTATCAGAACATATGATACATACATAGTCAGTCAGAGACACACGTAAAAACTGAAGAAACATATGTTGACAATTCTGGTTTACATCTTCTAAAAGTACATAAGAATAACGAACAGTGCAATTTGAACCTATTCAAATTTAGTTTGAACAAAAACGTTTTTGGCATCCATAGACCTGTTGATGTTTACCTTAGCCTTTCACGTGAATATGGAAAGTGTGCAATGCACATAATGCATTTTTCAAATTAAAATCAACAAAATTAAGATAAACAAAAAGAATTTGAAAATATATCTCAACCTTTTTTTTAAAGTTTTTATCACAGGATGATGAGAATGACCAAACTTGACCCATCCATTCATATGCAAGTCAGATTTTTCAACCAAGTTTGGAATAATTAGATATATGGGGTAAATGAAAGTATATTTAGTATGGTGATGAAACTTTGTTCGCTCAGGCAGTATAATGTTTAGCACGTCTGCCTCACAAGCAGAAGGTCTTGGGTTTGATTCCTAGCATGAGCTAAGAGAGTGGAAAACTTTTCATCAAGACAAATTTCCCTGTGCACTCAGCAGGTGATTGAGTACACTCTAAGCCATGTGATTAGATTGGAGGTATCTCTTTAATGGACTTGAATCTGCCAAGGGGTGGTCATAAAAACTTGTGGGTATAAAGTCCTGGTCTTGACCAGACCTGAGACTTGCAAGGAGTACTAAGCTAACGGATGCAACAGAAACCAGGACTTTGTCAACGGCCGTCATACTCCATTGGGGATTGTCTCTTGAGAGACGTAATGCATGGCTCTTTTAATGTAACCCTATTTGTAAAAAAAAACAAATCCAACCAAGAGAGTGTTCATATGTAATCTGATCCTCTTCCTTTCATAAGAATGTTTTCAATGTCAATTTTTCCAGTGGACTAAATATTAGCCGCGTTAAAAGCTTGTATGACAAATCTTGTTTAGTTGTTCACAAGTAAAAATTGTTTCTCACTGTACCGTTCAGTGTTACTCTGGATGGAAACGGTGTTCAGTATATTTCACTTTGATCTACTTCACCTGTCATGATTGGCAATTTTGCTATGACAGTCTGGACAGGTAATTATGAACAACAGGGAGTACTCCATGTGTACTCAATGACACTTTGGATTATCTATCCTCCAAAGTGTATCACTAATTAAAGCCAAAGTCAAAATGATTGATTACAGAATTATAAGGGGCAGGATTCATGGCCCTCCCCGAGACATTAATGTAAAACGGACATTTATAAACTCTTTCTGTCCCATAAGAGAGAGAGTTATAGAGAGGGTTATCTTTGGTTTGAAGTCCCAAAACCTATGGTGGTGTTCAAACTGCATACGAAGCACTCAAAGAGTATGATTTTTTGAGGCATCCTTCCAGTAGATTGGTAGGTTTGTCCTCATATTATTTCTCAGCTGTTTTGAGACAGATTTACATGTCATTTGGTAGAAAGGTGTCCCTCAATGAGATGCTTCTTACCTAGAAAAATCTTCCACTCAGTCACATGATCTGGCAATAGTGGCGATTCAAATCAATTTTTTCAGCTCTTTCGAATCAGATTTACTTGGAACTTGCTAGAAAGGTGTACTTTGATAAGTTGCTACTTACATAAAATCAGTTTCTACTAGAGGTCACGTGATCTGGCAGTAATAGCGATTAAACTTTATAGTGGACGGCTCATTGTCCTTTCAGTTTTTGTTTATCAAAAAGTATAATCAGAAATTAATGCAATAACGAAATTAAACACTTGACTTCTGTTCTTTATCAGATTACACACCATGAATTTGTCGAGGTACAACAGAAACACGGATTCAGACTTGACAGACGTCATAACTTTTTTTATAAAGAACAAAAGACAGCTTTTAATTTTATTATTGCATTAATTTCTCATTAATATATTGTTTAATTATACCTTTTGATGAAGGAAAAAAAAATGGTACTTTTTAGAGCCTTTGTATGCTGCTTAAACACTGCCATAGTTTTATGTATAGTAAGCCAAAGGTTACCAAAGAGGGATATGTTTATAATTACATGCAGGTAGTTCAACAAATAATTGAAAAAAAAAAAAAAAAAGATGTAATTAACTTCTAAAATCTTGCTTGGTAATCATTAATTAATTAATTGAAAATTAAGAAAAAAAACCATGTGGGTGATTTTGTTAATCATACAACAAGACATGCGTGTCACGCTTATAGTATCAGTAGCAGCCATCAGTCCCTTTCCCTTCATACTCTCATTAGATTAAACTTTCTTTCTTTCTTTACACCTTCTTATCCTCTTATCAAACTACCTAACTTTCTGTTCTTGGGTAATTTACAGGGCAGGATTAAAAAGAAGTGGTCCTTCTTTCATTTTCGATCTAGTCATTTGCGAGTTAACAGATCTGGAGGTCACAAGTTCAATGTTTACAAAGAGAGCTGTGAAAAAGTTATCAGAAGATTCTCTTTCAAGTGCTGAGTCACTGATCAGTGGAACAATCTCCCAGAGGTAATAGTGGAGGCACCGAGCCTGAACATATTAAAAAAAAACTGCCTGGATAGACCGTAGGAGTGAAAAGGAATTATTCATGACTCTGATGGAGATCTCTATGCAAAAACATCTGAATGCCAAACAAGATACACAGCGATCAACATATGTTAAAACCTGGTACAAGAGTCCATCACTAAGGCCTCATCCAAGAACAAAACGTGTTGTAGTAGTGAAAGAAAGAAGAAAGACAAGACTGTTTAGAATTTTTCAAATATAATACAATATCACAAAACTGAATATTTCCTGTGTATTGTATATTTTTGTCAGTCAAAATTCAAATGTAAAACAACTCCCAATTTTTTTTTCATCTTATTATTGTAGAAGAGCAAGAAAAGGAATCAGAAAGAAAAAAGTGTTTAGTTCCATAGAGCCAAAACAAACATTGAAATAATGTTCATAGAATTAGGGAGAGCTCTGTTTTTCGGAAGATTTCTGACTGTAAGTTGTTATATATATATATATGTGTGTGTGTGTGTGTGTGTGTGTGTGTGTATACAAAACACTTGAAGTCTATAAGGGGATGATTTTACATTCAAAATTACCTCTCTTAGCTGAAAAATTCTCAGCATTATCAAGTATTAGGCTGAGAGGCAAAGGGATCCCAAATTGCAGAACCCAGTCCAAACGAGAAAGAACTTGAGGGCCTGCAATTACATATAAGTGTCCCACTTAATAGGAATTAAAGGTGGAATTGGAAAACATTTGTCTCTGGTAGCTTGTCCTTTTTATAACCACTACAAGGAGAGCCATATGTCCATAAAGTGAATCTTGGACAAAAAGAAGACATTTGCAAATCTCCTCAAAGCTTTTTGGATAATAACAATGAGGGAGCTAGATAGTTGGTGTATTAAACTGGTGGGCTAAAAGAAAGCTGTTCAATCTTCAAAACCAATCCTAGTTTTGATATCTGTGTGTTCATATAAACACACACTTATATATATATATATATATATATATATATATATATACATCCGAAATGACACAGTTATATATGTACTGATTGACACTAAGCAGCCAAAAGCTATTTCATAAGGCAATTTATTTTTTATAATTCAAGTATCCTGATCCTAAGTATTTTTCGAGTTTCAATTCATCTCAAGATTTTTTAATGAGTTATGATCAGACATGTAGTTTTAAGATTTTCTACGATGCAATTTTTATTATGTCATGTCATAATAGGAATGTAAATCAACCAATCAGAACATCCCATTTAAGCTCCGATAAAGAGACAGGAAATTTGCATGTATGCTCATTATACAGTTAGATATCATCATCAGCATGTACAAGTCCACCACTGGACAAAGGCCTCAACCACATCTTTTCATTGTGCTGATCTCTGCCATGAATTACCAACAAACTTTTCTATTTAGTCTCTCCATCTTGTGTCCATTTTCCTACTGTGTTTACTGTCCAAGGAGCACCAATCAGTAAACCTTTTGTTCAGTCTGTTGTCCTTTCTTCTCACTATGTATCCAACTCATCTCCATTTTTGTTGCTTAATTACTTGTATGAAATGCTTCACCTTGGCTCCCTCTCATATTCATATTGATTGCTTTCTATCTCTGGGTTATTATATATGCACACACACATATATATATATATATATATATATATATATATATATATAAGAGAGATATATCAACACCTCAAACTTCAATGACTAAAAAATAATCGACACCACATACTATGTTCTGACTTGACTTTTTAAATTCCATACATTATGAATATTAATTTATGTCTAACCTTGAAGGGATGACATTAACAAGATTAGTTAGCACCAATATTATCCTGATAATCTCTTAACAAATGTTACACAAATAATTTTGAATGCAGAACATGATATAAAAACATTTCAAAATTCAAATCCAAAATGCTGAAAAAATTTTACATACGAAAATGGTGTACAATGTAATGTATAATATAATGTTTTTTTAAATAAAACTCACTTGAAAATTGCAGATATACATGAAACAAATTTGTTGTAAGGTATCCATAAGTATTCATAAATTATACTGGTTCTATTTTATAGGAAATACTGAGCAGTTTTATCATAAAAACAAATTTATATCATTTTTATCAGAATATATATATATATATATATATATATGTATATATATATATATATATATATATGGATAGTCATTGTTATTGTTTTTGAAAGCAGTGATATTTATAAGGGAAGAATGCTCAACACCATGGATAGAGCACAAATAAATAGACATAGATCAACACTTCATGGTAATTCAAAGTTATATTGCTCGGAGTTACATGAAGTGATGATATCTGTGTCTACCCCATCTATCTATATGGTATATATATATATATATAAGTATATATAATGAACTTTCTCTGTTTTTTCTTTTCCATAGCAATGGACTCTTCCACTTAGTTCAGCTGCTTCTTGATAAAACCTAAAATTTGAGCAGTTTCTTCACATTCTTTTCTTATTTTAAGATTTAATAATTCACTACCTCGAAGCTGTTAAAAGCGTAAATAAACATTTATGAGACATAAATATTTATTTCACTAGAAACATAGAAATGGAGGCAGATATTTTTTCCAAATACATTGCAGCCTCCAGTAGTCACTTTTCTAAAAAATCAATCTTTTAAAAATTCGAACATAGCTGGGGATTTCTTCACAGGTGTATACCTCACTACACTAGTATATAGATGAGAGAGAGAAATCTCACTAGTATATATATATATATATATATATATATATATATATATATATATATATATATATATAAATGAATATATAAGGGAGAGATAAAATATCAAAGTTACTTCCCTTGCACTTTTAGGTGGATTGAAATTTGTTTTTTATTCAAATCACAGAAGAGTTCCATATTTTTTTCTAATTCTCTCCATTGAAGAGTTCCACTGGAGAGGTTTCAAGTTAATCTATCTCCTTCAATGCTGAATGAAACACACACACACACACACATGTAATATATATGACAAATATTGCCTGCTTGTGGTTGGAGTAGTTGCATATATCCCAGTCATGCCAGTGGTGTTCAAGCAGGGTAAAATGTAAGAATTTCAAATGCTGATTTTCAAGGTTGGCACAGTTATATTTGACTAAGCTAATTCTTTTATATATCTAATGTCTGACTATCTACCTATGTGCATATGTTTGTGTACATAATATTGTTTGATATTGTGTGTCTTTGAAGATTATAGTAGCGTCTGGTACAAGACCACAAATTGTGGAGAGCCCCAGCAGACTTGTTTGCTAACCATCACTCTACAGCAGGAGCCCCCAAATGTATCATAGAATAAATCTTCATGATCAACATGTCTGGCTAGTCACTCAATATAAACCGTCATGCAATCATCATCTTTTGGCAGTATGCTGTAATTGGGGTGATCAATTAAAAGGTTATGATGAATCATTTTGTGAATACTGAAAATGGAAAAAAATATGTGAAAATCCATCCTCATAGATATACATCACATTCAAAATGTTAAATGCAATGATGGGTTCGGGAATCTGACGTATATATATAAATATATATATCATGGATTCATACTTGGGGATTACAGGGCAATCAATCAAGGATGAACAAAGGGAACCCATGCAACTGGGGGTTCCTGGGGTCCTTGAAAACACCGGTGGGCAATTTGTCTGTTGATATGTCGAATTTTAGGGCTGTTCCAACCAACTGCTGTATAACATGAAATAAACTCTATATTATGTGTTTTATTGAGAGAACAGAATAAAATACAAATGTATATCATGATAAATAAACAAGTAATTCTTTTATTGAGAGAAAGTTCAAGAAGGATAGCTAATAAATGTCTCCATTAGTCGACACCAAACATACAAAAACCTGCAAATTGAAATGTAGGTATACAAAGGTACCCTCACCTATTCTCCACCGTTTCCACCACTGGTTAACTGCCTTTGAAACTATTCTAACGTACTCTATTTGCCATTGTTTCTTCACACAATTAAAATAGATTAATCTATTTTGCAAAGAAACATTTTATATCTGGGTGCAGTCATGTAAATTGGTTTTCGTTTATCTGCCAGGATAGATCTCAGTCCCAAATCGCATAAACATAGGTGTACGGGGTAGGGAGGGCTAAGTAGTAAGGATATTTAGGCAATAGTTATCTTTGTAGCTAAGAAATGCAGAAAACAAAGTTGCGTGATTTGTACTGACTGTCTATCGTCGATTGATGAAAGGACTTTTTATTGGTGATCAGTACACATGTTTTTAATTTGTGTAAAATTTTGGGCAAATCAAGCACTCTGCCGCCCTCAATCAAAGAGTTCCCGTACACCAATGCACTTAGGGATATATGTAAAACCGGGAAAAGAGATAGAGAAAAACATAGATATTAAAATGTATACGAGCCAATGAAAGGTCCCAAATGGTCGACAACCCCTACCCTCTATTTTATCGATACTTCACTTCAACTATTTATAGGCACGATCTGGATTTTTCTGCAAATAAAGAAGCAACAACATTTTTCTCAATAATCAAGTTTGGAATGCCGAGAGGTCTCTCTCGAAAACCCAGTCGACTTCTGGCAGTCTTTCTTTTTTTGGTTCCTTCATTATTTTCCAATCACTATTTCTCTCTCTATTTCTCTCCCTCTCTTGATTTCTGTATTTCTTTCTTTTGCTCTATATTTTGGTGTTTGTCTCTTTCTCTCTCTGTATTTCTCATCCTCTCCATATATATATATCTTTCTCTCCATATATATATCCCATCCTCCCCCTCTCTCTCTCTATATATATATATTTCTCTTTCCTTATATATATATATATTCTCCCACTCTCTGTATATGCATATTTCGCTCTCTATATAAATATATTTTCTCTCACTCTCTCTCCATATATATTTCTCTCCATATGTTTTTCTCTCTCTATACATCTTTTTATATAAATATTTTTCTTTCACTCTCTCTTTCTCTCTCTATATATATTTTTTGTTTCCCTCACTCCTTCTCCCTATAAGTAGTTTTCCCTCACTCTTTCTCTCTGTATATATATTAATTTTCCCTCACTCATTCTCTCTCTCTCTATTCATATATATATATTTCTCTCCATGAATATATTTCTTTCTATCAATATATATTTTTCTCTCTCACTACATATTTTTTCGTATAAATATTTTGCTTTCACTCTCTCTCCACATATATTTTCCCCTCACTCTCTCTGCCAGTATATATTTTCCCTTACTCACTCTCTCTCTATAGATGAACGTGTATTTTCTCTCACTCTTCCTCTCACTACCTATATATTTTCCCTCATTCTTTCTCTCTTCAGATATATTTTTCCCCCACTCACTCTCTCTCCCCCATGTATATATACATTTTTCCCCTCACACTCACCCTACACGTATATTTCTCCGTCACTCTCTCCCTATATATATTTTTCCCCTCACTCTCACTCCCTATGTATGTATCCCCCCCGTCTCACTCTCTCAATATATATTTTCTCTCATTCTCTCTCTCTCTCTATATATATATGTATTTTTCCCTCACTCTCTTACTATATATATGTATATATACCCTCATTCTCTCTATTTTTTTTTATCTCGCTCACTTTTTCTCTCTATACATATATACACATATATATCATCTATATCTAGCTTTTTTTTCCTTCTTTCGAGTAACAGCATCCTAAGAAAGAGCCGGACAGTTGATCACAGCCTGTAGAGACCTAGTGGCCATGGTCGACCGGACGGTACCACAAATATACCCTCTACCTATCCGCAAACTGTAACTGCTTGACCAATAGCAACCCATCCCGTGTCTGCTAGTGGGCCAGGCAACCAACTAGTGAATACACTATTCTGCTAGTCAGAAGTATATTTAGCCTTTCTCTTATGCCACTGCTGTGTAACGATTGAGGTTGCAGCTACTCCCTCCCACCACTCCTCAAACTTTCACTTTCACTTTCACAATGCAGGCCAATGTACGTACGAGCCAGCCATGCTTCTTCGTATTGTTCATTATCGAAATAGGAACAGTCTGATCAAATAAACGCTCATGCTGAGAGAGGTTCGTACTGAAGCATTTTCAATAAAATGAATTTCCGATATTCTGTCAGCATGTATAAGTAAAAACGGTATGTGTTAGTATTTCATCTATGTTCGTACCAGTTTACCCTCGCCGTCAAAAATGACAGCAAAATTCAAGTAATTTTGCAATTGCATTGTACTTGAAAAATATCAAAAGCATTATGTAGAATGTTCATGTTGATGTTGAATACTTCCTGAATGTTAAACTAAACTTAAGGTTAAAATAAATAAAGATAAAAAAGATTTTTAACAGTGCGATGCATGAAGATTGGTGAATTGCCTATTGTCAAAGTTTTTTTTTTTGTATGGATAATGAAATGTGTTACTGTGTGTTTGCGTGTACATATATATATATATATATATATATATATGTATATTTATGGAAACTCACAGAAGAAAGACTAACCTGTAGGAAAAAACAAGATAGAAAAGTTTGCGGGTAAAGCATGGGGGAGATTAGTGCAATCATGCTGCTGATATATATATATATACATGCACACAATGCACATATATATATATATATATATATATATATATATATATTGGAAGTATGTATATTCATATTTTGGTGCGGAATTTCCAGCAAAAAAAACAAATATTTTCCTTATTCTCCAAAGGGATATTTTTTGCAAAATTTCATGTTTCTATTTTGAACAGTGTAAGTGCTGGGCAAAGTCAGGACAGATGCATAGAACATAAATTTCAGAACACTTGAATAACCTAAACTTGGCCTCAGTATTCAAACCAGTGTTGAGGGTGACAACTGCTCGGGCCCTCACAATCCATTGGAACCTTAAAAAATTTAAAAGGCATATATATTTACGAGTTTTACGAGACCTCCTAGCATAATATTTAAACTAAGTGCATCCAAGCTTGAAACAGCTTAAGACAACACCCAGTCTAAAACTAGTGCTGAAAACCATATTAGATATATAACTCTGTGAAATCAAAAATTATTAAATATGTAGTCGTAATTTTTATAACAAAAAATTAATAAACATATTGTTTTGATTGATCAGTATTTTTTAAATTTGTCTAGTTCATCTCTCCATCTTCTATTCTGTCGGCCTCGGTTTCGCATGTGATCTCTGGGGATCCATGTTCTGAGTTGTGATAGATGTATTTACTTATTAGAATGAAAAAAGCACTTCCCTTTTGTTAATATGGATTTTGGTACGACTTCTCAATTCAGCTCATTCAGTAAGGGACTCAACTACCAATCAGTCAATTGTGATTTGAAATCGGGAACGTTGATTTTTACTCCTCGAAATTTGGCGAGGATTGATCTTGTTGCTCTTGTTATAGTTGAAAAACAAAGTCAACTTAGGCAGAAGTTTGATAAACATAAAATAACTGAATTTACTGTTGGCACTCTGTTCCTAAAGAATTGAACAAACATAGCCATCACAGATAGAGAGGGGTTCTATCCTTTTTTTATATGTGCATAAGTTTGTTTATGTGGGTGTTTTTGTTCCGGCACCCCTGATAATGCCGTTCTGTTTACAACTTTTGGCGCTAAATTTAGCATGTCCATTGTTTTGGCTGTGCAAAAATTCAACATTTAGTGCCATTTTCAACCCATTTATATCACTATTTTTTAAAAAGAAATTTTAGCCAATTTTCAGCAAATTTCATAGCCAATTTTGGCAAATCTAGCCATTTGCAGCTATCAAAGATTGCCATAAATGGGTAACAGTATTTTATTGGCATGTTTCGGTGTTTTACTTAATGATTGACCGCGAAAACCTTTTTTACATTAGCAACACTGATGGGGGACACCAAAATATCAATCTACTTCCAAAAGAGCCAGATCTAGCTACAAAAGAGCTAAATCATGGTCATCATAGCTCAGTTTTAACCCTATTTGCTCTACATAATGGAGGTAACTTACTTTCATAATTCCAAACACTATTCTGAAGAATGATATCCTATCAACAATCTTCTAACATCGGTTTCTTCAGTTTTGAAGTGATGCTAGCTGGCTATGCATGTGTCACCCTCGATCAAAACATAGGTTTCTTCAGTTTTTAAGTTGGTCTGGCTTGCTTGCTGGCTATACATCTATGCATGTATATGCCATGCATACAGGCAGCACCAATGGAGCTAGAGGGCTGAACTAGTAAACATTCTCTCCTTGTTATGTTTTTGAAAAAGAGATTTTGTTTTTTGAAAAATTACCCACCCCCAATAAGTTTTCAATATGGGTTCAACTTGGTCCCTTGCCCAAACTGATATATAGTTTAATGGGTGATTTATGGAGAGTTCAACTCTAAACCAACGACACTTTAGGGTGTCATGTTAGTTTTAGTGACCATAGTCAATAATTCATTTGTATAATACTATTCACTTACATTCATATCAAACAATTATTCCTATGTACACAATTTTTCTTGTTAGTTTCCTTTCTTCTCCATAATGACGTCTAAGCTTTCTGCTCCTTTGGGTTATACATTTTAGAATAAAGGCCTCTAATGTAAGCACAGTTTTGCCTGAATTTGGGGGCTCGGGGGAGCAGTTACATATACACTCATTGCGCCACTGGCTTTTATGCCTATGGTCTTATAGTAGTAGCTGCCATACTGATTAAGCTATGAAGGCCACCAGTCATTCAAATCTAACCATATAGCTATATTCCTTGTTTTCCTTGAGTATCTGATATATCGCTTCTAATAATTGTATACATTTCACCTTTTGTTTGATTTTAGATTTACTTTAGACTATCAAATATAATTTTGATTATATTAAAAGAAAATTTCCTCCAAAATGTATGCCTAAAAACAAAGTTCACAAGCATATTTGCAGTGTTGAAATGTTTTTGCTCCTCATTGGTTTGAACCTGAATATATTGAGAGAAACTTGAAAATACTGCATCAAGTGAAATTAGTACATTCTGAACAAATTATGACTTAATAACCTTTCATACATAAATATTATTTTAGGAAAGTGTTTTGTGTGTGTGTGTGTGGGTGTATATATATTCATATATATATATAAACTCCATGATGAAGAATTACATTACAAATAAGATCAACAAGAACCTAAAAATATATAATAAAACAATTTAAAAACAACACACTGAAATAGAGCGAATCAGATTGAAAGTGGCTTGATATGTGGTCATATGAAAAGTTTACATGACTATATATATAATATTATACATATGGATAGAATTTAAACGATGCATGACAGTCACCTGGAAATCATTTGGTATGAACAGAGACATGTTGAAGAACTCATCGCCAATATGCTTAAAGCGTAAGTTATACAATGAATGCATAATACCATCTATAGTTTACAGATGTGAAACCTTGAAATTAACAAAACAAAGTTAGAACCAAATCAAAATAGCACAGGAAATTGAGACAGAAGGAAAAGAACAGACGCAAGATGGAAGGATGAAGTATAAAGTTTGTATATTTGTATACATAATATATATATATATATATATATATATATATATATATATATAGTAATGGCTGATAGTGATGAGATATATATATGTATATGATATGAACTGTAAAAAGTGAGATAGACTCGGGAGTAAAGTTTTTAGAGTTAAGGTTTATTAATTTGTTGATACAGACATGTTTCAGGATTTATTCCCCTCTTCAGTGGTGTGTGCTGTGTGAGTATGTGTTTTTAGGGTTTAAAATTTCAATGTGGAACCAGAGTATATATATATATATATATATATATATATATATATATATATATATTGAGCATGAGAATTGATAAAAGTGTGAAATAGAGGAAATATACCTCAGAACTAATGAATTGAAAATTCATAGAATAAAACAGGATATTTTTGTTAAATTAGATGAAAAGCAAAATACTACATTTTTGCTTCTAAGGTTAGTTTCTGATTTATGATGACTTTGAATTATTTAGGGGTCTTATTCATAAAATTCATTTTGAGCAGGGAGGTGAAGGATCCAGGTCCCCTGTGAAAATGCCTGCAATCATAATGCAGCCGTCTTTCCACCCTGAAAGTTAGTACATTCACATACTAGTAAAATCTGAAAACCAGTGGGTAAATTATCAATTCATCTCAAACTGTTCATATATATCCAAATATCTTAGTGTATTACAAGCATCACCCATTATAACACAGGTGTTGGTATCCAAGAGAGCCAACCACATTATAGTAGAACCTTAATAATCAGGTTCACAAATGTAGCTGTTTCTCGAGCTAGATCTATTTCTTTTATCGGTAGATCTGGCTCTTTTGTGGCATCCAAAACACCTGTTTTATATCGCGAACTGTGCTACAACGAATTGTGCTATAATGAGGGCAGCGTTTTATATATCGCGGCTGGTTTCCTGCAGGAGGAAGAGTCCAGAGTGAAAAAAATTACATTTTGTTGCAGGCAAGTGATTGATGGAAAATTTCTATTTGTTCTGCGAGGATTATCTGAACTTTATTTGCAACAACAAAATTGCGAAAAAAAAAAAAAACTCAGAATGAACTGCCTTCCCACGATGCAACAGTGCAAGGAGAGAAGAGCTGATATTTCCCCAACCTCGTCCACCGATCAATAACGATCAATATCGTTCAATATTTTGCCGAGTTATTATATTCTGATGCCAAACTCTTGGAAATGATTCACTGAATTACAGAGAATGGGCCACAAAGATATTTTGGATGATGGAAATTTGTCAATAAAAATAATCAGCATTCAGAAGTATATGTAATTAAGTGCACACGCACACATTTATATATATCTATATACATATATATATATATAACTGTGTCTTTGCAGTGACATATACATGTACGTACATTCATTTCCTTATGTGAGTGTACATTTCTATAAATTTGTGTGTGTATATATACATTCTAAGTGTATATATGCATGTGTGTTCATATGTTTCTATATAGATATATATGTATGCACATATATATGTCTGTACATATGTGTGTGTATGTGTGTGTGTGTATGTATATATTCATATATTCATGTCTTTGTACATACATGTATATATATATGTATGCGTACATTTATGTATTTATATGCGTGTGTGTAGATCTATATATGTGTGTGTGTGTGTATATATATATGTATGCGTGTACATTTATATAAATATGTGTACATATGTAAATATATATATATATGTATATGTGTGTTGATATACATTTATATAGGTGTATATGTGTACATTTATATGTGCATGTGTGTGTACATTTATTTATGTATGTGTATGATACATTTTTATCTATATATATATGTGTGTGTTGGTGTACATCTATATATGTGTATTTGTGTACATTTATATCTGTATGCGTGTGTATATCTATATACGAAATACATGTGCATACATTTATATATGTGTTTTTGTACATATGTATTTTTTTGAGTGCGAGTCTATGTAGATTTGTATTTTCATGCATGTGTACGTATATATTTTTCATATATATAGGGAAATAATTTCAATTTTTCACATTTTGACATTAACATCAAAGAAAAGTATGGATTGATTGAATAAAAATAATGAAACGCTTTTTGAAAGATTTAAAAGGCTATTTCTGTAATGCATATATTGTTTTGTATTCATAAAATGATTTGTAAGTCATTCAATATGAACTGTCACATAACAGAACCCTTCTCTCTTCAGGCAGGCATGGAATCAGTTTGTCTGTCTCCTAGGCTGGTTGCCAGCAATTGTTAGGGAATCCAGTTTGCTTTACTATTAATTCAAAGCAGTAAAGAGGGAAGAAACGGATTCATGCCATTCTCAAGGGCATTAGTGAGAAGTGAACATGAACAGTCCCAGCCAGATTTGGAGAATTGTCTTGCTGATTCCATACTACATTCTCCCAACCACCAGACTACATCGCACCAACAGAATTTGGTAAGTAATGTAAAAACAAAAAACATTCCAGGTAATCAAAAAGCAATTATATCGTGGGATAACATCCAGAAATCTCACCCATGCCACCTGCAAATAGAAAAAAATATCTGCAAATTTCAGATTAAACTTAATCCTCATCTTGTCGCCTCCTTTAGTCACTAAGAAGATAAATTGGCATTTGAAAAAGATTATCCATAATCAGGCAAAGAAATAAACTTGGAAACTCTGAAGCAAATCTTGAGATCAAATTTAATCCGAGAAAGTCTCTTTTGGCAGGCAACCTCTGTTTTTTGTTTTTTTTAAATAAGTTTCTCCATGATTTACTGACCACGATAGTAGAAATGAAAGTCTAGTGTCATTTGCTAAAAGTATTCTATAATCCCTTCCTTAATCTTTAGTATTCTGGATTCTTTTTCAAGGGCGCCATGAGTTTGTGCACTCAGTAACTTTGTAACATATGTCCATACAAGACAAAAATTGACATGATAACACAACCTTGAAATTCATACATGTTATCATTCTATGATAAGAGTGTGTCTGCAGTAATATGACAAACTTTTTGCTTAGTGAAGTCATTTACATAGAGCTAAAGGACTGTGAAGTAACTTAATTCTTATAGACGTAAAATGAATGTAGTGAAGTATTTTTCTATCTTAATATATGTCTATGATGAACAGACACTGAAGTTATCAGAATTCTTATTTGCTACAATTAGAGGAAACAAAAATAAAGATATGAGAAAGTTCTCTTGGATTTCTATGATATGTCATAGAAAATTAAACAACTGAACTATTTTTTATAACATTGCTAAAGGTCCCCCACTTCTTAGCTTACACAGTTGTCTTTAAAAATATATTTTTTTTGCTTCATTACAGAAATTAGCATTCCAAGGGAAATTGAAAATCACTACCACTCATGTATACTGTGCTGGGGGTGACCAATTAAAAAGTTAGGAAAAGGAGTAATCAATGAATAAGTTACTTCTCTTGCCTTTTGTAGGGCTGTGATCCCTAAAAAAAAATGAACACACCAGCAGGCGTAAACCAGTAACCAATTTAGAATAAACTTACATTGCACATTACGCCCCTCCAACTAAAAACCTATTTATGGGGTGAATTTTCAAAAAACAAGAAAAAAAACATTCTTCTTCCTCATTTAGAGGAGTGAGTGTGCACAAAATTTCAAGTTTGTACTATGAATTGTAAAGGGCTGGGCCTAAACCCAGCAACAGTGATTAAACCAGTCTATTGTGGGTAGAGGTGATTCAAAAAGTTAATAAAAGAATGAAACAGTTACAATAAATAATGAGGACAATCGAGAAGTGATTTTCAACCATTGTGCCAAAGCATCCATAGGTGTGCAATGGGAGTTCTGAGGAGGGTTGATACTCGCTCAAATGAGAGCTGTGGGACAGTTTCCTGTATGGACACAAGAATAACACTGGAATAAACTTTGACATCACAGGTACTTTTATGGAGTGCATTAAAATCCTTCTTTTCAATGAGGCAATTAATAAATAAATGTGTTGTCCATTAAAGACCAAGATTGCAGTTTTCAATTCTCTTCTGGACCCTGAAGTGTTGAGCAAGAGATCTCCACTTTCAGCTATAAGTTGCATAAGAATATCTGAATTATCACTCTGCTTGATATATCGTGATAAATCGATTTTATCATAATAATTCTTTTGGCAACAGAGAAGAGGAAGGAAGAATATTTTGAATAGAAAAATCATGTGTGTAACCTATATAAAGCCTGATATATCTGCGATTGAAAACTTGCTTTGTACTGAATACATCGGTGGACAATAAATATTAGAGTGAAATTCACCCCAGAATAAATTTGAAATATAAGTTTTTCAAATTTTATCATTTTTTTTTTTTTTACAAAAATTCGACTAATGAACCAATTTTGATAAAATTTTCGTTTTACTCATTTTATCTTCAGGGTGATAAATCTATGATTCCTTTTCTTTAAAATGTTCAAATCTATTCATAAATACCAATGGTGTGCGTTGACCATTTCATTTTAGTACAAGGCTTACTATTTGGAAGGATGAAAAAGTTTGAAAATCACTGCTGTAGTGTATTCTCTATCAATCATGCTAAGGGAAAAAGAAAAACACGCTTCAGCTGGAGAAAGCTATTTTTAATTCATGATGCTGAGGCATTTTTCAGTAGCAATTCATTCATCTACTATCCAACTTATTTTTCAGGCTTTTGTTACTTTTGTCTCTGAGATTGTTGAAAAATGGTTTTCTTCTTGAAGTAAGGAAAAAGAAAAATGATTTGTGTTCTTTTTAAAGCCAAAGAGAACTTTTTTCCTGGCTTAACTGCAGTTGGATTGCCTGAACTCTTAAATTCATAGACCACTTGTAACCTCTTTGGAACTCTTCAATGAACTGGAATTTAAAAAAATATGGAACTTTTTTGTGAATAGAATTGAAGGAAAATAAAAGAGTTTACCAAAAAGAGCAAAGAAAGTAACTGTAATTACTATTTAAATTCCTTTGTAAGAGTTTAAGATATATTGTCGCTGGAATAAGACAAGAATTATGATACTAGAACCTGGCTCTACGTTTACTCAATTTTAGGTCTTCAGGTTGTGGTATTTAGTACCAATTCAATGTTGTTGTCATCAAGAAATTCAGAACAATTGGCTCACTGATCATTTTCTGATCAAAATAACCATATTTGCTTGCATTTTGACACTAAGAATCATAATCAATAAAACACACAAAATATTTATATCTATAAGTTAAATAATGCAAGCAGAGCTGATAAGACAGTCTGTAAAGTACATGACATGAAAAGTCACCATTCTGAAAAGAGTTGGTACCATTAAGTACTTTTTTAAAAGGAATCGATTACATTATTTTACAATGGTATATTTTTGATTGAACCACTTCTCTTTCTAAATTTTTCACTTTTTTTAGTGCCTGAAACAGTTCCAGTAGACCTCAAGTAGGTGGTAAATGTGTGCAAAATACACATATGGTTTCATCTTTTGCAGAAAAAAAATTCCATTTATTTTTGTATAAATCTAAAAGTCTGATTCGCTCATCAAAATTTGTCAGGTATAATTGATGGACTTGAGGGAATGTTTTAAAATAAAATATATACAGCACCAACTAGTATAATTTAAAGTAAGATTTTTTATGTAACACAATACACTATGATGAACTTTTATCTTGCACCAATCCTCACCAGAGTTTTCAATACATAACAAAAATTAGCACAATAATGATAGAATTCTTGTATTCCTGAATTACAGCAAAATGATTGGATTTATTGATGACAACTTATTGTGTAAACTTATCATTTTTTTAAGCTTTCATCTTGTGATGTTTTTTTCTTTTTTCCTTAATGTCAAAACCTTTCTATTTATCATCAAGACTTAAAAACAACAAACATTCTATCTTTTTTTCTTCATGTCAGAATCTTGCTTTTGTGGAATCAGAAAAAAAAAGATAGAGTCATTAATGGAGTTACTGAACGACTCAAACTATTTGCGTGTTGCCATTAAAATCACTGAAGGTAGAACGCCAATCCCAAAGGCATAAGAAAAACATATATAATTGTAAATAAGATGAAAAATGAATAACCAAGATGAAAAAATATTTTTAGTGTTTGAATGGAATTATTTCTTCTTTGTTACAAAGTGGAAAAGATTTTTTGAGTTAATCATTCTATTGTGTACATAGTTGTTTCAAAACAACAAATGAGGTATAATATATGAATGGCTATTTGTGCATATATACATTCACACACACACATGCATAGATATATATATATGTATATTTTTATACATGCATACAGGCACACATGCATATATATATAGTGAGAGAGAGAAAAAAAGATTCATACATACATACACATACATATACACCAGGCTATATATTATAATCATAATTAACGTTCCCTTCTATAGGGTAGGGCACTCATCTACTATTAGCAACTATAGCAATACTCTTCCAACTCAGGAATGGAGCACTCTGGTGGATGAGGAATTGATGTTGCTTAATTCGGTCCGACCGACCATCCAGTCTTGCATAGGACAGGGGTAAAGCATATGCTACTGGGTCTGAAGCAAAGGTTTCAACCCTACCTAGTGGTACTGGAAGGGATACTGGATTGTCTATGTCCACACTGATTAGTTGTAATACAACAAAACAGCTGTATGTGGATGACACAATTATCAATTATATATATATAAATGTGTGTGTATTCATGCATACCTGGTTCTTACCAACTAAGCTAATGACACTCATGGCAAGGCAGGAGTTTGTTAGTGCACTTGTGCTCTTATAGTACTTATTTCTTCATATATGATCACAAATATTTGGTGGATATATATATATATATATATATGCACACAGAAATACACACACTCATCAGGTGTTATCTAGAGCTTGGGGAAATTAAATGGATTAATCGATCAGTTCATCTGTCAACGTACTTAACATTTCCCATGTCTCATCAGTCATTCTATACTTCTCTGAAAATCAGTTCAGCAAAAAATAAAGAAACTCACTTTTGATCATTTTTTTTTCCCGTTGAGAAAGATATTTCCGGCCTTAATAGTACTCTTCATTTTTTTTTCAAGATCATCAAGATTTTGCACACTTAGCAACTTTCTAAGCCCGTAACCAGGGATGGGAATGGAGGATTACGTGGGGTCAAGACGTTAAACTACTTCTCAATTTCAAGGTTTTTTCCTATGTTCAGTCTCTACCAATAGAGACATAACGGTATATTGCATTCCCCAGAACCTTTTCTTATCATTGCCAGTAACTAGTCTGTCTGTTCATCTATGACTGAAATTGATACAAATTTTTACTACTTCAAAAACCAGTCTATCGTTCTGCGATCAGAATTCCAAGTAGTTGTGGGACAAAAACTTTCGTTGTAGAATGAAGTAGTCTACAGTGTACCAAAGGTTGAAGTTCCCCTGGTGGGAGTGTAAGGTATGCAACTGCTATCAGCATAGAAATCTGAATTCCAGATCAAGCTGTTTATGTTCTGTCTGTACTGTCTGCCTTTGGGAGAGGCATGAATCCACTTCTCCCTGCACTCCATGCCATCACAAGATATCTTGAAAAAAAAAGTACTGTCATATCATAAGCTTGACAGATAGAAGAGTGTATAGGTATTTAGGCAAACTACTTATCCTTCATTACTTTACCTGCCCAGTATCTAAAAGCAAAAAGTTTTTACTTGTATTGTCAACCTTGACAGAACTAATATATGTCAACTACTTTGGATGATCCTATTCCACAGTTGTAGAGGAAGAAGTAGGAGCTTTACCAGTTATTGTTTTCAGATTGGACAAAACTTAAGGATTGCCTATTCTTCTACAAGATGTATCAGTGCAGAATAGGATCTTTACAATATATATATATATATATATATATATATATATATATATATCGCAGCTTGCCTGCCCATTAGGCAAACCTAGGTGGTCACAATTCTTCATTAGATTTCGGTGTACAATCAATTATCAATTGAGTACACTATAAGCTATACGATGGGGGGATATCTCTTCAGGAAAGGTCATAAAGACTTGTTGAATAAAGTCTTGCTCTCAAACAGATCTTCAAATGACCTTCAGTGGTACATTCTGCAGGAACTAGTCAAAAACTGCCCTATAATGCAATGTTCAGCTTGTTATTTGTAAAGTAATCGAAGATAAAATAGAGAATCAACTATATTCATATGGATAAAAATTAAGTGAATTATCCCCCTTGTATATTTAGCCCTCGTACTTATCTGAATGCAAGCTATCTCTGGAATATGTATTACTTTCTTAAACTGGTAAAATAAAATAGTTCAGACAATTGGTTTTGCATTTATATGTACGTAAGTAAAGGATTTGTATTTGAAAACACTGACTGGAAATCTACTTCTCAGGTTTTGAAGATTTGCCAGAGTTGGTAAATCAGGAATATATTGGGATCTCGACAGGCGAAGAATTGTTGAAATCTGTGAGCAATAAAAGGCTCCAGTCTGTTGGATCTGAGCCAATCCCAGACATGATATGACCAAATATCAATGATCCCGGCTGTTTTAAATTTAATGTTTTCGATTTTGTATCTTATCTTGATCTATCTTAATTTCAGCAATTCTTTCACACCACTCCTAAAAACGATTGAAGTCTTCCATGAAGAGAACTAAAAAAACCCAAATATCTTTGGTGAATTGAATAAAAAGAAAAAAAAGATGAAAATGTATTTAAAAGTGCAAGGGAGTAACTTTAGTCTGAAGTTATTCCTTTTGATTTAAGATTTGAATTTTATTGTACCAACTTGAAAGTTAATTCACAGAGAAAATTTAGAGGAAAAAGAGGTCAAAAAAGTATTTTTCTCTTAAATACTGTATGTGTCAGAATATTAGCTAGAAAAAAAATCAATCATACGAATATAGCATTGTATCCATTGTGCTGGTATAATGACTTGGGGACTCTCTACCTAAGCTCAATATGGATAGTTTTAGGGTTGCAATAAGTGGTAGTCTTCCGAATACCCCTGTAAACCATTCATTTTATAGCCCAGCATATACTGTGAATAGAGAAGTAATCAAGCACCATAGGCATTGCTGGGAGTTCAGATAAGAAGGAGATCTTAAAATCACCCTCTGTTACCCCAATCGATGGAAGCCCCCCAAAATTTTAGGAATCGTAGCTCACCTACTGCATTTCTACTAACATTAAGCAATACAACAAATCTCACTAAATGTTGAAGAAGGGCTCTCAAGAAGCCAAGCCCTCAGGCCCCCAAATCTTCAGCTTCATTCCTGCCAAGTACATTTAAGTATTTATTGGGAGTCTTTCTTTTCCATATGGGACAGAATTTTCATACATAAAGGTTCAATAAAATAAACACATCTGCATCCCAAGGCTTAGTTTCAGCCTGCTTTGAACAGTTAATAAAACCACTCAATTCCCAAGAATAGATTAAAAAAAAAAAAAAAATGATCTATATTAATGCAAAATAAATCAGGAGAATCCTTGAATACATCTGCAGGGAAAGAATGCTGCCAGCACACCTACAAATAGCTAAGTATACCTTACACAGATTATATCAACAAAATATCTATTTACTCTATTTCCCCAGCATCTGTCCTTTCCATCGTCTTGTGGCCCAGCTGGGTTAATCCTAAGATGGGGAATTTGATTCTGCAATCATGCACATAGGTTTTACAATCATCAATGTCTTTCGTCTTGCTTATATTTCCCAAAGTGAAACAATCTCTAAACAAAATCATTCGTTCTCAAAGACATATCCAGTTATTCTTTTAATTTGTATAAATATTTATTCAGGGTTTTTGGGGTTTATATTTTTTGCAAGGCATCATGGGAAAAAAAAGGAAGTGGAATAGGATTCAATAATCCAAAGTGTTGTATTATTCGAACATAAGCCGCCATCTTTGCTGCTTTCTATACTTGGTTGTCCAACTTGAAGGATTGAATAGAAACAAACAGCAAAGAGAAGGAAGATGGATATTTTTCCACAAGAAATATTATATTTCAGAAAATTCTTAAAATTATAGATGGTGGGATTTTTGCATTAATAATATTACATAAAAAGGTAAAAAGTCTTTCAGATTGATTGTTTCAGTCAGATGGCCGGTTTTTCTTGATTTTCTTGATTTTCTTGGTTCATTTGTCTATTAATTCAGGGATTTGTAATTCTTTGAATTGTGTCCAGGGATTTCAGTATGGATTCAGTAGATGAAAATACGAAATTGAAGAAAAAAAAGGAAAGGGGAAAGTCTAAAACGATACAAGGCGGATAAAATATACCGCATTTCAAGATTGCGAAAATTAATAAAAGAAATAAAGAAACAATAGAAACGAAGATGGCGTAGGAGGAAGGAAAGAAAAAGGAGAGAAGAGAGAGAGAGAGAACGAAAGGACAAACAAATGGAAGGGAAAGGAAAAGAAAAGGGAGAGAAAAGAGAGAGAACGAAAAGACAAACAAATGGAAGGGAAAGGAAAAGAAAAAGGAGAGAAAAGAGAGAGAACGAAAGGACAAACATGGAAGGGAAAGGAAGAGAAAAGAGAGAGAACGAAAGAACGAATAAATGGAAGGGAAAGGAAAAGAGAAGGAGAGAAAAGAAGGAACGATCAAGGAATAGATAGAAACAAAGGAAGGATTGGAAAGAAATAAATGACGGCAAAATGGAAGGGATGAAAGGATGGAATGAAAGAGAAATGATGAAAGAAACGATCAATGAATAGGGAAGAAGAAAACGACGAAAGAATAGAAGGAAAAAAACAAAGGGGGGAAGAATAGGAGAGAGAGAAACGATCATAGAATAGGAAAGAAAGAAACGATGAAAGATTAGAAAGGACAGAAAAAAAGGAAAGGAAGAAACGACGAAAAAAATAAAAAGAAAGAAATAATGGAAAGAAAGAGATGATGGAAGGATAGGAAAAAAGAAATGATGTAACTCTAGAATCAATGGAAAGAAAGAAATGAAAAAAATGGTAGAAAGAATCAATAAAAGAAATGAAAAAAAGAGTCGATGGAAGAATGGAAAGAGAGGGAGAAACGAATTGACAATAGATGGAAGAGACGAAGGAAGTGCAGAAGGAAAGAAAGAATAGAAGAAACAAGACAATGAAAGAACTTCCAGAGAGACTGAAACGACGAAAGAAAGAAAGAAAGAAACGGAACGAAAACAGATAGAAAGAAACGATGAAAGAATTAAGGAAAAAAATAAAATGATGGAAGAATAAAATGAAAGAAATAACGAAACAATGAAGTGGGGTGGAGGACACGATGCAAGAATGGACATAAGAAAAGAAAGAAGGAGACTATAGAAATATGGAAAGGAAGGAAGAATGGAAAAAACAATGACAGGGGAAAATGGCAAAAGAAGATAAACGATGAAAGAATGGAAAGATAGAACGAAACGATGAAAGGACAGAAAGAAAAAAAAAGGAACGAAGAAATAATAGAAAGAAAGAAACAAAGAATCCATGAAAAAAAGAACTGACGAAAGAAAGGAGAGAAAGAACGAAACGATGAAAGAAATAGACAGAAACAACAAAAACGACGAAAGAACAGAAGGGAAGAAACACCGATGGAAGGAAAGAAAGAAACGATGAAAGAATGAAAAGAAAAAAGAAAATGAATGAAAGAACGAATGCAGGAAGATAGGAATAGGAAAATAACTTGGCCAGTTTGGTTGCTTCAATGTAAGTTAAAAACGAATGGTATTTGATGGTTTCACAGAAATAAGGAATATATATTCATCATAATCATCGACCCGTCCATATTGATGAGTCATTGAGAAGAGACGTTTTTTTCAGAAGCGGGAAATATCAATATTAAGCTGAGGAGGAATAGGGAAGTAAAGGTTATGGAAGTATATGCATTAGAAAAATAACCAAAAAGACGAGCTTCCAGTCAGTCTTCAGACTCAGAGTTTCTAGTAGTTCATGATAATTAAATTTATGAACACAAGACAGATATTAATGAAATACATGGAGAACACACTAAATCTTGTTAGTGTCACTGCATATTTTTGGGAAAAAATGTAATGTCACAGTTCCCCAGCGACCAGATCAATATACTGAATTTCGTAACTGTAATTGATGTCCCTGGGCGCGTGGACGCGACCACTGGTGGGGAGGGAGTCAAACGAGGCAATTGTTGTAAATAACCCCTACTTAATTTACCCATGTATTAAAGTGGCATTTGACAATGTATTTTGGCCCCTCTTCCCTGTATCCTTTTGCGCCCCGGCCATATTTTGAAAAACTCACTCTAAAATTCAATCAACTATCCTTTTGTCCATAACCAGCGGTGTGTGGGAACTCTTTCGTTAATTGCCACAGAGGGCCTGATTTACCCAGACTTTTACACGTTTCTTTCACCCAAATCAGAGTAATTTGCCCAAAATTTAACGCTGTTGTACCCGAATTTGGGGGAGGAGGAGGGGCATTTGCCCCCCTACGCCCTTTGCTCGTATACCTACTTTTCAATTTCCAGGTTTTCTGTATGTTGAATATCTACGAATGGAGAATTTGTCTTGTACACAGTACTTCAAACCCAGTCTTACCGTATGTATAATTCCCCCAAAACCCAGCATTACCGTAAACATAGTTCACAAAATTCATTTACATCGCTGGGTAGAACGCCCATCATCTGATGATAACGGAATATTTTGTTACTTGTGCAAAACGGGCAATTAAGTTTAAACTGTTTTTAAATGTTTATCTTGCTACAAGGCTTGGAACATGATTTATCTCTTTAAAGAACTAAATGCCATGAATTTAAGTAAGGTGAGAAGAATATCAATAATATTTGCTGGTAGACAAAATCGACTTTTAGCAGCTGAAACACGACTATTTCTTGAGTACAGTTGCAAATTCGAATTTTATAACGAGATTCAAGATGCCTGACTCTCAAAGGCATAGATCTACGTGCCAAGGAAACGTGAGGCAAATGTTCCCACCAAATTCAGGCTAAACAGTGTGATTTTCTGGTAAAACCCGGTCAACTTTCGGACAAATCGAACCGCCTGGCCCACCAAACAATTTTCCCTTTGAACATAGTTATGGAAACTCACTAAACCAAAGAGTTTCCATAACTATGTTCCAAGGGGAAAATGTTTGGTGGGCCAGGCAGTAAGCAAACCAAATGTAGCTGAGTTTGAGGGTGCTGTTAGACCTTAATGGGGCCTAGGAACGAAAAATGGCTAATAATTGCATATCTTGTTTCGAATTGGTTCGTTCTTAGTTTTTTTATTTTGTTTTAATCTGATTTCCCTCTCTATTTTTTTTTCTAACTGTGGGTGCGGTTCCCTTCTAGTAACGGCTCCCTGCTGTTGTGACCAGCAGTCTGCAGCTGATGAGCTACACTGGGTTATAGGTTCTGGTACTTGAAAAAATAATTAATCTAGAGTAACAGTTACAGTTTTGTCACAAGAACAATCTACTACTACTGGTCGATTATATGGAGAATTTCTAGAGATCAATCGTAACAATATCTATGTGTTGTTACCATAGTTCGTAAATGCTTGATCAAAGACCCGAGACAGAAGCTGATTAGTATGATAACAGAGCTAAGTGTTAATGAACGAGAAACAGACACGCATATTTGCAATACCAATAAAAGTAGACTTTGAGGGGGATACTTCGCCGCCTTCGAGTGCATAAAGAGTTCAGGAATAATTTTAGAAATCCTTCTGCTAGACATCACCTCATCATGGCGCAGGTGTACGCCCTATTTTTGGGGATCAAGGTATTTTTAACACCCCTCCGCATGGAAAGAAAAATCATCATGCATTCGTCAGCAGGCAAAAAAAATATATATCGTAGAAGTGACTTACTTCGCTTTCGGTTGAGTCATAAGTTTGCTTAATATGACACGGACCAAAATAAGGATTGGAAGAATGTGTTACGCCAACCTCTTAAGTTTTGGGGACTGCCTTGAAAACCAGCATTCATGATCTCGGTCCTTATCTGGACTTGAACACTAACCACTGGTACTGATGTAAAATACTCATCTATCTCAACCACAAAGCAGGCTCTCTCTCACTGAATTTTAAACAGGCGGGGGTCTAGGGGGTTCGCCCCCTGTTCCTGCTCGGGAAAGGCACAATGTTTCTTAAATATCTTGACAAAGAAATTCTATAAATTAAGATCTCAAATAATCCCAAATGATCATTAATTATCCTTAAAAGCAGAAATGTATTATATGCATTGTCTGAGAAAAATTGGACCCTCCCCAAACTCAAAATCCTGGATCCCTTCCCTTGATATCCAATCGCTTTCTCTGCATCATTGTTGAGTCTTCATAGTCTTTGACACATTCTCACGCATGAAAGGAAAATTTTCACACATTTTATCAAAAAAGTGATAGATTTATTCAGATTCAATAAATTGGTTTAGATCTCTGATAAAGATCTCATCTTAGATGAAACACGTTTTAAATAGACTTCTTGACAGCACTCAATTTCAGTTGCCGATAGGCCTTGAAACGCTATTTCAGACAATCTTGGGTGTATAATTTTCAAACTTTTCGGTGGGGGGGGGGGGCATGCCCCAGACTCCCCTAAAAGGCCTCTCAAAATTTGCCCAGGAAGAATGGACGTTTTTTTTTGGGGGGGGGGGTCAACACGGTTCTCACTCATTTTCGACATTGAAATTTGACGGGCATGCATTCCTGTTATATCAGGTTTTAACGGTATTTGCGGATGAATACGTATCGGCAATTACAATCAGTCTCCAACTTGATAACGAACGGCGCGGTGGGTACAAACATGACCGAGGAATTCATTAGAAACAGGAAAGCACTCAGGAAACGCCATTGTCACACAACGACCGAATAAGAATCAGTCCATAGATATGATGCAGGGGAGGTAACTGAGTGAGTTTCGATTTTCCTTATTTTGGACTGTCTAAATATACAGAAAGAAAATCTCGCAATTTGGGGGAAAAAAAACACCGATGGATCTGCCCTAAAACTAAATCAATTCTTTCTCAAAATGTCACTGAGAACTTTCAAGAGATACTGTGTGGATAGACGAATACGAGTGAATTAACATACATCTAACTTCGTTGGCAGAGGTTAAAAAGATGAAGCCGCTGACCTTGGATGTTCTGTATTGAGCGTGCATGTGTGTGTGTGATACACCATGTGTTGAAAATGAGTTTGGAGAACTCGGTATACGGTAAGGTCGCCATTAGTAAAGATTTGATACACAAAAAAAAATAACTGGAAACAGAGAAATATGCGCCTTACCCCCTGCGCATCCGCCCCCGTTTCCACTGCTGGATTTACCTTCGTCTCATTAAATCTGGTTTCTTTTACCCGGTTTTCCATTCATGTTTTTCCCTTGCTAGAGCTTCCTCGCATTTTTCTTACTATTTCGTTGATTGGATCAGGAAGAGAAAAAAATGAGCAGCAAACATTTTCTTTGGTTCTCTCTCGTTACATGAACCCTTTGGTCGTTTTTGCCTCTTCATTCCAGATTTCGTAACCATATCAATAAAAAAAGAAATGATGAATTGTCAAAGCAGGAGCTGGTTCACTGGCAGTCGCTGCTACAGGAGTAGGTAGGATATATTCGGACGATTTCTTAGCGGCAATCCTGTCACCAGCGAAGAATGATCATCATCATCATTAACATCAGTCTTTCAACGTCCGTCATTGGACATAGACCTTCCCCAGGATTCGCCACAATTCTCTATCGTGAGCGTCGCAGAGCCAGGACTTTCTGTATTTGTCTAGCTCGTCTCTCCATCTAGTACTCTGCTGGCCTCAGTTGCGCATGTGATCTCTGGGGATCCATGTCATGAGTCGCAATGTCCATCGGCTGTCTGCCATTCTTGCAACATAGCCAGCCCATTGCCACTTGAGATTTTTAATGGATTCTATGATGTCCCTGACTTCTATCTTCTCCCGAATGTATTTTGCTGTCTTGTGGTCTCTCCATGTGAGGTTGAGCATAATTCTTTCATGTGTACGTTGCATGCTTCTCAGTTTGTAGGTCTGTCTCTTGGTTAGGTTCCATGTTTCAGCTCCATAGGTATTGGTGGGGCACTCTTTTTTATAAGGATACATCGTCGGAACCATTAGTGGCCCAACAACAGCAGATCCTGTCGAGATATGAAAGGAATAGATGGATCATAAACCCTCGACCATACAATGATCCATGGAAGGATTCCTTCTGCCCGTATTAGAGATATATTCTTTATTGATTATAAGGTTGCAACTTTCGAACCCCACTCGCCACGTTGAACCCCCATCCCAGTAGACGCCAATGGTGGGGGTCTGGTTGTGATTTATATTTTCAATGTTCATATTGATCGTAAACGATCATAACCCCGACATAGACAATTCAGGGAGAGTTGACCATTGAGAAAAAAAGCACACAAATTCAAAAACAACATGTGGTTAAATAAAATAAAATTCATAGCAATAATTTACCTAAAATACATATTATCCACCCGAGATGGATAATTTTTTCCCCCGTAAGATCTTCATTTGGGTCAGCTCCCGAGTGATTGATTTTTTTTCCGATATTTCAATACATCGATTTTTCTCTACGGTTGAAAGTCTGTGTTATAAGGCGTTTTACGAGATTCTCTTTCTAAATGTGGTGAATAATTTTTGTTAAACAGAATCTGGCTATAATCATTAGACTGAGAAATTTAGTGTATATGTTCGCCTGCCTAAGACAGAATGTTACACAAGTTGTTAAGTAGGGGGCCATTACGTCTACACGTGGGTGGTTCCAGGAATTGTCCAGTTCCCTTGGCTCTTCCCCTTTCTGGAGTCATCAAGCAACAGACATGACCCTACCTCTGTAGAGTAATGGGTAGGTGCAGCTTGGGGTTGGAGGTAGGACCCTGGAACTGGACACTTTTTGGAGCGACAGGAGAATTGTGTGTCGTAAGTCTAATCTTTAAATCCACTGTTTTTACTTGTCACTCAAACGGCTATTGACGTTGAAACAATATTTTTCTCTCTATCATTGATCTTGGACCGAGGGTGGATCTAGGATTTCTGAACAGGGGGTCCTATATTTTTTTGTCCAATCTATCTAGTCAGGCCATTGATATATTTTTTTGTTTCAAGATTAATTTTTGATTGCCTAGGATTATTTGTTGTTTTTTTTTTTATTTGTAAATCTTTTTTTTTTATTTGAAAAACTTTCTTCATCAAGTTATCTGTTTAAAACGAAAATTTTTATTGGGCTTGGCCAAAGCGGGGGGGGGGCTGGAGGTCTGGATCCCTTAGATCTGCGCCTGAAAACAGTTCCTTTTGTGGATGAAAGGAAAGTCTCAACCTTGCTCTTTAACACAGAGACTTACATCATCCTCAGTCTTTCTGTACCTAATTGAGACATACGGTTGAGATTATGACCTTCTGAGAGGGGTTTGCAAGCAGTGCAATGCACCGGGGCTGGAGAGTCAAGATGCACAGGGTCAAGGAAGAGGTCCCGAGAGTTTTTTGGGTGGATCGAGCCGAATATCGAAACTTTCATGTGGGTAAATGATATGTCTATCTTAAAAATCGGTTGACTCTTTTGTTTATAGATTGGTGAATATAGTATGACGTACTAAAAGGCTTATAACAGATGGAAACATAATGACTAACAGATGTGGGTGCTTGTGCAGTGTATATGGCTGGGGACAAGACCAGTTCTGTGTCGCCCTATAAAATTCTTCTCGGAGGCTTGAGCTGAGGATAAAAAGTCTAAAAGTATAGCCTCAGAACAGGACAGAGGACAATTACAATTTATGACTCACAAGTGGGTGGGGAAAAAAACCCCGAATAACATGAAATGATAGATTATTTTTTCATTTCCGTTTTTCCAACGTCGAGGACGCTCTAATCTCAAGGATGCACCCTAATTTTGAATGGTGAAATCTTCAAAGAAAAGAATAAACGTAAAACCATGGTCACAACACTTTTGCCTCCGTTCCCAAGATATTTTGTGGGTGGCTTAGCGACATGTATACCCACTTGATCACTATTAGTCTGATCTTTTTTTTTTTTCTTTTTAAATCCGTCTGCTTTTTGGTTGGTCGATTAGTTAGTCGATACGAGTTACATCAAACAACAGAAGAAGGAAAGAAGAGAAAGGTGTAACATCATTTAGAGACCAACTTCTATGATGTCATAATAGAATGTACTAGTTTGGCGTTTTAGTATTAAAAAAAAAAAAGCAAAATGGCGGAAAGGAAAAAAAAAAACACCAGAAAATATCATTTTGCGATTTGTATTGAAAATAATACACTCAGAATATTTCCATATCATAATATTCTACAAGTAAGCGAATCAATTAACTCAAAGAAAGACTACTTTTCCCTCTCCTGTTTCTACTACCATGGACGGTTGACACATAGGTGAACTTATTGTTCTTGTTCTTTCATAATACATAGACATGGTAAGTTTAGTCTAGTTCGGTGGATCGTATATTGATTATGCATTATTCATGATACTTCATTTACAATTTTAAACAGCATAGTTTATAGACTTAATTCAGAGGTTATATACAGGAGTGCTGATTGATGTCTAGTATACAACCAATGCATCCTCCTGATAGTCACCTATGGAGTTGAAACATGGAACCCAGCCAAGAGACTGACCCTCAAACTGAGAAGCATGCAATGTGCACATTAGAGAATCATGAAACTGCACAATTTTAGAGAGGGAAAAACATAACAGAATCCATTAGAGAACTCAGATAGCAATGGGCTGGTTATATGGCAAGAATGGCAGACAACTGGTGGACATCACGACTCATAACATGGAGAAATGAACTAGACAAGTTCAGAAAGTATTGGCCCCACAACATTCATGATAGAGAGATTTGGTTGAATCCAGGGGAAGGTCTATGCCCAAAAACGGACATTAGAAAACTGATGATGATGATGATGACAGAATACCTTCCTCCTCCTTCGGTCTGTAAGATGCAGGGGAGAAATTTTGAGACTTATTTCGGGTGGAAAATTTGATGCCATGGAAATACGGTATATTTTTCTCGTATTACATTGTCATATCCCTTTAAACACTTAAAATCAACCATTGCCCACAAAGGACCAACCGTTCACGTTAACAAGTCAACTGCAAACATTAAGCCTCTTCCATCTTGTTTTCATCTTCACAGTTGATGATAATTAATTCTGAATTCATGTGTTTCCTTTTCCACGTCTTAGTCGTCTCTTCGTCACTTTCTCCTTCGCGGCTTTTCCCCTACCCAGTGCACCATCATTAATAATGGAGGAAAGGCGGTCCTTTTTGTGGTTTTGCCTCGGATATGATTGAGTGTGACGTTTCAAGGAGAAAAGATTAAAAAGCGAAACATAACCAGACATAAACAGGGGCGAAACTAAAGTTTAGGGGGTCATGGGGGCTTGGCTACTTTAGAGAGCCCCCCACTCCAACATTTAGTTCAGAAGCTCCATCCTCTCAATTCAGATGTATTACTGGGGGTCTGTGAGCACACTTTTCAAAAGCCTGGCGCCCCCGTGAGCATGTCGAGTAGAGGCAGTAACATAGCTCGAGATTTGAGGTTTTCAAGTGGGAAGGGAAGTATTGGCTCCTTCCAACATTTAGTGAGATTTGTAATCGTATAATGTTAGTTGAAATGCAGTAAATGAAGTTCTATTAATTAAGCTTTGTGGACCCAGGGTAGATTTTAACACCCCCATACCCACTTAGCTGTACCCCTGTAGATCAGGGTTGAAATGGTAGGCATTGAAAAAAAATGCACATAGCCCAACTTTCCTGTTTCTATAGCCAAGTGGATTATCAGTTGTACTGATCAAGATTTGATCGGATTAGAAGATTGGACTACAAAAACCTGATAGGAAAAAATAGTAAATTTCAACTATTTTCAAGTATTTCTTTATTTAAATTTCATCTGATTTATTACTGCTTTTAATCACAGTGATCAGGTTATTTTTACATTCTATAACCATTGAGTAATCAACATAAAGCAGAAGTGAAACTTCTTGATCAAATTAAGGACAAATCATTGGAAACATTATTCAACCACTCACAATTAAACAAACATCATTTTTTTAACCAATAACATGGCATAAAAGAAGAAAAGAAGATTTGGTTCTGGTGAGCCAATTTTAGATTTCAACAGAATAGTGCCAAGAAGACTGATATCTTATATGCTACAAACCAAATCTTTCATCATACAACAAGCGATCCCACCAAAGCAGCCAGAGACATGCAGCAATTTGAACCTGTTTCAACCTTTTCCTCATCTGTTTCAACTGTTTTGTCACTCAATATGCATTACGCATACCTTCACCATTAAAAACGCACTCAGAAAATCCTATACCACGCCATACACGCCTTCAACGAAGGACCCTCAACAAGCATTTCAATTGTCTTCAGCAACAAGAAAATTTCAACTTGTAACTTCACAGCTTCTTTTTTCTCCCTTCAAAAATCTATCATCAGTTCATCTGCTGGAATTGATACTGCTCATATTCAGGGCTGGCTCAATTTTTTCATGTTCCTTTAGAGAGATTTGAAATTTGCACCATCAGTTATATTCTATTGAATATCTCTTTTCAGTCTGAAGTGTACTCCCAGGACCTTTGTGCTCAAGGTAACCGTCTAGGTCTGCCTAATAGACAGGTTTAGCCGGCTCCTATTCCAATACGAAAAAATTTTGGAAAAAATTTCACTTAACACTTACACACAACTAAAAACTTATCAATACATCAGTCAATGAATAAGTTACTTCTCTTACTTTTGTTGGACAATGATCACTAAAAAAATCTAAATTTTCAAACAGCAAGTGTTAATGCTGCCAGATACGAACCAAGGGATCCATTTAGCATAAAGTTCCATGTAAAAATTGAACCCCAACTAGAGCTATTTAGGTGGGGAATTTTTGAATAAACAAATAAAAAATTTACTCTAGGTATGATGTTGAGTAATTATGTGAATATCTTAGCTCTCTGACACCATTGATGTGGCATATATGTATGATACATACATAGGCAGCCAGACTAACTTGAAAACTGGAGAAACCTATGTTGATAGTTTCGGTTGCTGGTTTCTAATTTTTGCTCACACCTAACTTGAATCAGTTCTCTCCAAAGCTATAAAGAAATAGTATCCTGAATATTTGTATATTTTTTCTTTGGTGTCTCTAAGATCAAAGATACATGTCATTTATATAGCTGCTACTTTATCAGGTGACGAGCTATTTGGGAAAAAAATACCTGAATTGTCTTGTAGCTTTTCAGTTGTGATTTGCATTTTGACAGCAGCGTTTTACCATTTTTCACATTACTACCATCCGTCTCTTCCTTTGAGATGAATACTGGAGCGTCTTTGATCAGGTGTGACAAGCACAGGGAGGAGAACTTTGAACTCGTTGATTCTATTTGTACAGGTGCAAAAATCGAATGTAGTCACCACAACACATGCATGTCTACAGACAGGCATATCTGAACACCCCAAAGACATTTGATCAAACATTTCTCACATCTCCAATTCATGATTCAATGCCAGCCTATCAACCTTAAATCGTTCTTTTATATTCTGCACTTGCATCCACAGCTCGAGGGAGGGGGTTGCAAATAGGGGCATTTACTTTCCCACCTGGAATGAGGAAGCTTGAAACATAACAGAGAGGTCAGGGACAACTTACGGTTTGAGCACACTCTAATCACTTACATGACAACCAACATCTAGATATATCTTTTTGTCTTATCCCAAATATATTCTCTTGCCCCTCACTGGAGCCCCACTGGAATATACCCCTTTGCCGCTCCCTGTAAAACTGACAGCCAACTTAATTTAGTCTTGGACATCATAAATTTATAATAACCATTTTCTTTTCTAAGGGGTACACTTCAAAATCCAAATTTGACAAAATACAAGTAACCTCCCCTCCCTTTTGGGAAGTTCATTTTATGCCATTTTTGTACTTTCATTAACAAAAGGTGAAAGCAAGAATAGCAAATTTGTTATAGAGGCAGCACACCTCTTCCTAGACCATCATCAAAAAAAATTTTGATAAACAGCTTTTTCTGATACAATGAGTGAAAAAAGAAATAAATCAATTCAGTCAGTAACAAATCAGAGCAGAGTTCAAATTCTGGTTATGACAGTGGATATAACTTTCAAAGTAACCTCAGGAAAGGTAAGATTCCAACCTGTTCAATTGCAAAGCATTTTCACCATTGTCATGTTACAATACCATCCTGATGAATGAAAAAAAAAGTGAGGTTGATATAGCACACAACCCCCCCGACTTTCCTTTACAATAAATGTATAAATATTCCGAGACGGTTTTTCTTGGACAAGTTCAAAAGAAAAAAAAAGTCGGACCATCTGCACCAAAACCTTGTCTTTCAATTTTATCCAGAAAATTTCCCAGGAGACCAAGTTAATCTGGCATCAATTCATCAGAGAAAACCCAATTAGATTTGGAAATGTACAGAACTATTTACGGAATGCTTGCAAACAGTGCTCTAAGGAAGACTAGAATACCGATAGAATGGTTAGACTAAAATCACCAGTCAGCAACAGACACGTTCGGGTCAGTAGCTCACCATTTGATAATCTTGTTCATTGCATAGTGAATTTATGAATATATTACGACAACATACGAGAAAAGAACAAGAGATACATTGCTGGATTAAAGCACCTGGAAGCCCAGAGTTAGGATGGGCTTCTCAAACTACAGGTCACAACCCTTCTTGGGGCCGTTGGTGGGGGGGTAGCTTTAAGATTAATGGGGGGGGGGTTGCAGAAATATCTGAAAATCGTTTGTAAAGAATAATCAAGTAACTAGTGCTATTTTTATCATCTCTATACAAAATGTATTCTACCTGGGGCTTATTGTGAAAATGGCTAAACATTACTAAAAAAAACTTTACTTTAAAAAAAAAAAAATCAATTCAAATTTAGCAATTTATTATTGAAAAAAATCGTTTTTTTCAATTGTAATAAACACTGTGAAGCTTAAGATAGGACCCTAGTCTTCACCATTACAAATTAAGTAAAATTAAGGGTAGATTTTTAATTTTGTTTTCTTTTCTAAGCACCCCCCCCCCCAGATCATGAGGCCTTAGGCTGCCGCTCACTCAAGCCATATGTAGACCTGGCTCTACGTACAGATAAGAATAAAACTCTTGTCCAAGGTTATAGTTTTGTTTATTTCATCATATACAAGCTTTAAAACTAAAAGCTTTATTAAAAAAACAAAAATAAACTATAAGATGATAAAGAGTGTCCAAATGTCATCTAATTTTAATGACATTTAAAAATGTTTATTGAACTTAATTAAACTTTATTATAACATTTCTGGGGGCCAATTCTTCAACTATCAAACCGTTCGAATTTAGAATAAATAAGCAGATGAAATCAATCCAGTGAATTTCTATTCTTGAAGGAATCGTTCAATCATTTAAAAGTAATGCATTGGGAAACTGTGCAAAACATGCGTCTTTGCAGGACATCACTTTTCACAATGGGGATCCCTAGACATCATAGATTAAATCATGGTCGGTGAAAAATAAGATGGCGTGATTAACTAGACAAAGTCAAAAGGTATTGATTCCGCAATGCCCATGATAGAGAGATCAGGCAAATCTTGGGGAAGGTCTATGTCTAAGAAGAGATGCTAAAAAGCTGATGATGGAAGGAAATTCTGAACATCAACAAAAATAAAAACATGTTTGGTTACTCACTCAATAGAAACTGTCATATGACTAATGTTCTTTGGCAGCATGCAGTGTTGGGAGAGATGAATAAAAAAAAATTGAAAAAAAAGAGTTTATCAGTGAATATCTAACTTATTGGCCTTTTGTTGGATCCCTAAACAGACTGAATCTCAAAAAATAAGCATGAATGATGTTGGACATACACTAAGGGACTAAATTAGCATAAAATTAAATTGTAAATCTAACCCTCACCAAAACCTTATTTGGACTTTAAAAACATTAAAAAAAGTTTTTAGATGTAGGGAGTAAATGTCTGCTAGCTCATTATTGTGGCTGTAACAAATAGATAGATAGATAGATTGATAGATATCCAGCCAGAATGACTTAAAGACTGAAGCAACTTATGTTGACTGTGTTGACAGTTTCCAACTTAATACACCGAGTTGATTCTTATTTACAACCAATGGATGATTTGAAAGTTTTGCTCTTTAGAATGAAAGACGTATTTTATGTTTTTCCTTTCACAGCAGTTTAAGAAAAATCTCATTATTTATTTAATAAGCAGATCATCTAATGATGGTCTATTGATAGTAATAATCTAGAAACAAAAGAACCACCAAGAAATTTCTTCTTTGTAGAGAAGTATGAGAGAAGATGGAAAGTCTATCTATAGGAACTTAAGAAGAGAAGAAGTTTGCAGCGTGTAAAAAAAATTGAGAGAAAGGGAAAAAAAAAAATGAATCGAATTGTTTTTAAATCTGATTAAAAGATGTAAAGCAATTCACAGTTGATCAATATCCAAGATTAATTTGTAAAAACGGAAAATAGACATTGAAGAAGAAAAAGATTTTGAATAATGAACTGTTGTAAATTGGAAGGTATTTTTTTTTTCGGTGTTCAGACTATAAGTAGGTGACTGCTAAGAGAAACAAGTTTAATTATAGATTTCTATTTCCTAAAACAACTCATTGTTTGTCGATCTCACATTGTTTTCCCTTTCAGGCATGGCAGATAACAAAAGGGAAGAGCGACCATGAAGAAAAAAAAAAATGGTTGCCATACGATAATATGCATTATATTAATTTGGTAAATTTTGTTCCAAAGTAAAAGTATGTACGGCAATTATTGATTATGAATATATCTCTGGTACTTGAAGCAAGTAATCAAATGATACCTATATACAGAAAGGTCAATGCCTAGACAAGGATTTAAATTCAGTGTATTAGAATTTTCAATTATGAGACTCTCGTTCATGTATCGGAGTTCAGTTATCAAATAATACCACGCAAGGAGATTTTTTGTTCCTGGGTAGTGAGTTATTTTCTGAATGCATCTGTATTGAAAGTATAGAAATTGGCAATTATTCCCTTAAAACTTTGCTTATGTGGCCACAATAATGATATTTATTTGTAAATGTTTTTCTTATTTTGAAAAATGTGCTAGTTTTGCCCTCTGATTAGAAGTGAGTAGATTTTGACCTATTACTGTCCAGGTTGCAAAATCAAAGTTTATAGGCAATAATTTCTAGACTTTTTGAACATAATCAATTAGAAAATAACACTCATTCCCCAGAAAACAAAACTAATTACAAAAACATGTTGCACAGCATAATACTTGATAACTTTTAGGGCGCATTTCTCAGAATGAGAAAAAAAAAAAAAGAAAGTCTACGTGTACATGGTATGGGCTCTAATTTTCTTTCTTTTTTTTTTTCCTTTTAGCTCTGTGTCTGATCAGACAATGAATACAATAGATTTGTTTTCAAGGTTAACTTGGGATTAATAGGATTTTTTATCTATAATTTTTTTTTTTATCTAGATATGTCCATATCTTATATCCCCTTCCTTTGCTCATATAAAGTATGATTTTAGAAATACTAAAGAATAATTAAACATTTCCTGGATACGGCCATGCATCTCTACAATACACTTTTTGACCAGTTAATCCCCAGAATGTTACATATCAATTTTCTCAGCTGTATCATGTTGGATTGATAAGAAACATCATCATCTCCCTGCTGCTACTACTACCATCAATAGTGAGCACATGGTTCCCATTTGAGATTATTTAGATAAAGAAATGTTTTTTTAAAGACATTAAATCTCAAAAATCATGAATTGACCGTAAAAACTAAAAGAAAAAACGCTTTTGTTTTTCAAGTTTATCCATTTCCAAATAAGGTTGTTCCTCTAAAAATTTGGGTTAACCTAAGTACCTATTTGTAAAAATAATTTTTTCCATTTGGATCTTCTTAACCCCACTGCTTAAGAACCTGGATCCGCCCCTGCAAATATATTATTTTTAGTCCTGGAATCTCGTTCAAGGGTAAACCTATGTTCATAGCCACACATATTTCAATAGAAAACAACAAAGGTGTTGCATATTTTTGTTCGGCTTTTTGTTTTTAACTCTGTTTTTTTTTTTTTCTATTATAAAAGTCACCGGTGTATGACTATAAAGGAATGTGTATGGCTTGCCTCCCTTTAATGTACCTCTTATCTCTTCCTCAGATATTTCGCTCTTCAGATAAAAGATAAGAAATAAAAGGAAACTATTTGGTGGGTCAGGAAGCAAGTCAAGTAGACGCCTGTGGGCATTTTCTGGAAGGTTACCTTTAAGTGCAGGGATCAGAAGAAATTTTGGCAACTTTGCAAATTTTTCACTCTGACTTTTGAGTAAGGTGGTATGAAAATATTTTCTTTAAATTGATATTCAAGACAATTAAAAGATATGAGGAAGACTTGAAGTATTACTTTAGATCAGTCTTTCTAAACTGGGATTTCGTAGAAACCTAGGGTTACTCAAGAGTTTGTAAGGGGATACACATACATTTAATGAATTCATGAAAAAAACACATGACTTTTGCTTCATTTGAGGTTTAATGTTATGAAAGTTAATCTACACTTACCAGTATTCTTTCACAGAAACTGACTTCTATTCTATATTTTTTGTATTGAATGTTTTTCGATTGAGAGCGAACCAGAAAAATAGATAATCTAGAATATTCACCAAAATGAACAGATTAGTAGTAAATAATCTTCCTCTACCATGTAGAATACTGAGAATTACTTTTAGATTATAATGCACATAATTCTTTGAATGTATACTGTCATTTGTAGTACGTAAATATTTTCGTGAAAGAATTTCTCGAAGTTTGTATGTTATTTCAAGGGCTCCTCCAGTCTAAGAAGGTTGAGAAAGGCTGCAATAGATTCAAAAGTACTTTTGTCTCTTTTCGCTGAGTCACTTATTTGTTGAAGACACAAAAGATTTTCTATGTCAAAACCCAAGAGGAATTTTATCAAAGGTACAAACTTTCTCTCAGGGCTCTCTGCCTTTATTCACTGGTCATCCTGCTTTTATCCACTTTAATACATGCAAACATTTACTGAGATCTCAAGGTTATCTTGAGACCCCCTTCGGATATCATGGCCCAGGTAAAAATGTTCCCACTGCAACCCTTCTCCCCCTCTAAACAAAAAAGGTATTGGTTGTTTTGATCAAGATTGTCTGTCATAAAAGTTCATTTTACTTAAGCAAAGTATCAGCAAATAAGATCTTCAATTTTCTCTTCTGGTTTTGCTGCTTGAACAGTCATTTATTGATAAGTTTATTGTGTTCGCATTTTTTCTTAATCTCTGAGTAAAATTTTCAGTTTTGAAGCAACTAGAGCATTTGTTGTTTTCTTAAGGTCACTTTTCTTTAAACATGACATTTTGATACAGTATAAGGCACAGATGAAAACAGTAGAAAATCACTGAGATCCCTCACACACAAAATATCTACTTCTGATACCAATACACTACAAAATATTGAAGCAAAGTTGCCCCACTTGACAGTACTAATGAACCACTACCAGTGCAAAAAAAGATTAAACTATTATCTTTCTGAATAAAACATGTATGTTGGCAATTCTTCATAATTTCTCCATTGTTGGGAACGTTTCAAGGTTTCTCTGAAATTCTGAGCCATTTGCCAGGGCGTTTGATTACCGTATGCACTTGACGTATGTCAACTTTTTAAGCATAATGAATTATTTCCTTATGGATCATATTAGTCTGTTTAGACCCGAGGAACTTGACACTCAGATAGATGCTGTACTGCTTTCTGTTTTTTCCTTATGGATCATATCAATCTGTTTAGACCCGAAGAACTTGACACTCTGATAGATGCTGTACTTCTTTCTGTTGGCGAGTCAACTGACCTGGTGAATATTGGACTAAACTTGAATTAATACCTTAGTTTTGGGGTCAACTTACACACCGACAAATATGATAGTGTGAAAAATGAGTCATAAGTGGGATCCCCACACTGCTTTGTCTTCAAAGCCCCTTCATCAATGGCACAACAGTGTTGAAAAAACCAAAAAAAAACATTATATATATAAAACGCTATGTGTGGAATAAGGAGAATTGTTGGAAGTTATATGGGGAAGTTTTTGTTTTTCAGAGGTAAACATCCTTTTTATAACGAAGTAATTACTTCGTTTTACAGACATGTTAACCTGCTGTTTTGAAAACTGGAAATAAAGACAGCTATACTAAGCCCAGATGATTGAATACCAATTCTTTTTCTTAGATTAGTTCATTTTTGCAACAAAAAAGAAAACAAATCTGCTACTCACCATTATCCGATAGAAATCCACCAGTAAGGCACAGAATTAACACAATCCATTGAATAACCCTTTCTTCAAATTGGTGCATTTTCTACAATGAAAAAGAGGAAAAAACAAATTAGTTGAATATTCCAGTATACATAAAATTATTTCATAAGTCAATCATTCCATTATATTTACATTAGGAATGTTATACTCTGGAAGCTGCTTATTGTGATCATTTTGGAGCAGAGTCTTTCAGATAACAATATCCAGCTGATTACATTCAGCAAAAGATATAAAAACTGGAATAATTTAAGTTCATTATTTGATGATGATAATAAATTGAATGATTATTTTCAATTGATTTTAGATAAAGTGTTTGGTACTGACTGATTTAGCTAACACATGTTCGATAACATTATCAATGATTATAATAAACTACTTCCTCTGTATTCAAAAAACTGAATGACCGATGTTCTATTTTTTCCAACATTTCAACAATTTTTTTACTATTGAGCAGAAATCTGTCTCAAGATAACATTTGGACTGTCATTTGTTTTGAAAAGAAGGGTCTACAATGCATCCTCCAGAGAGCCATCCATGGGCTAAGAGATGGGCCCTTGAACTGAGAACCATGTAACATGCACAGGAAAGAATAAAGCTTAACATCACATGGAGAGATTACAAGACAGCGCATTATTTTAGAAAACTAACAAGGGTCAAAGATATTATGCATACTACTTGTAAATCATTGCATATCGGTCCAAATTAAAGATTTGTACTGTGCTAACAGTCAAAGGCAATCCAAATGCTCCTTTCTCATTTGCTACTATCCTTTCAAATAGGAAAAGCTTGCCTCTCTTCCTAATTTTTTCCACTTTATTCATGCAGCTTAGGGTGTACTCAGTTAGCAGCTGAAGAATTTTCCATCCACTCCCCTTTTAGTAGGAATCAAACCCAGATTGTTGTCTGAGTGTGGCAAATGTGCTAAGCATTAAACCTTCTGAGCAGACATCATAGAAACCAATAAAATACTCAAAAAGCAAAGTGCTGGTCATGTTGCAAGAATATTGGACAACCGCTGTACATCACAACTCACAATGTGGATCATATGTGAAATTGTGGCCAGCAAAAAATAAGATTGTTTGGTGGACTAGACATGTTCAGAACGTACTAACTCTGCAATGTCTACGATCAAAAAATCTTGAAGAAGGTCTGTGTCCAACAGCAGTTATATAAAGGCAGATGATAATAATATTTCAAATCATTTAATGCAATTAAACTTTTTTTAAAGTACTTTCCAACAAAGTTATTGCTTATAAGTACAAAACACTTTCTTGTAAATTTACCTTTCTTACTTCTCTCTTCTGCTAATTATTTTTACATAGATATCCAATTTTTTTTTTGAGCATTCATGTTACTGTTGCATTCATTTCTCGTCTTTTCTATGTAATTACTAAAATAATTAGATTTCTTTCCTTATCTTTCAAGATCTTTTGCTTCAATCACTCAAAATATAAATGCAGATTCCTTTTTTTAGTTTTTATGTCATTTTATAACTTTTAAACATCTTTTATTCTGTTCTCTGTACAGGTATGTATATATATATATATATATATATATATATATATATATATATATGTATAATTATTGAGAGATAGATAGATAGATAATTACTCTGCTTTTGAATGATTCATTGCTTTCATTTCTGAAATATATTAATTTCCAGTTATTCTTGTATTTGACAGATAAGAAAATTGTCTAATTTCTTTTTCCTTTTTGATTACTTTCTTAATTTTTAATTTGCTTTTGCAATCAAAGAAATAAATATTCATAAGATAAAATGCTGCAATTCTCTTTCAAGAAAGTTGACAGAAATAAAATCATTGCTAATTACACGTGTTAATTTTTGATTCTATGATTGGAATCAGCTATATTCTAAATTTTATTTTCAATCGAAATTCCCAAATTATGGAAAACCAGAACATGTATCATATATTTGCGAACTCAAATGCCTGTAAAATATAACACAGACCTATCAAATTTCAAGAGAATGAGTAAGAATTGTGTGAACCCCTCCCTCCAACCCTCAAAAAAGTTTTCTTGGTGCAGGCATGCTCCCTAAGAAAATTTCGAAAATTATGTATCTAGGAGTGGCTAAAATTGTGTTTCAGGGCATGATAGCTTCTGGAACTGACTGTTATCGCGAAGTCTATCTAAAACATGTTTAAAAAAGTTTTGTATGTCATCTTTTGAAAGAATGTGAGTTCTGAACTTCTATAAAGATATACTGAATGCCTATATTATATATATATATATATATATATATATATATATATTGTATACAACCAACAATTCTTAACAAAAAGTTTTCTCATTCCAGGAGAATAATAAGAGTTATTACAATTTTATCAGAAATCTTTACCAATTTGATAAATCCAAAAAAATGTAACACTTTTTATAAAATGTGTGAAAATTTTCCTTTCATGCGTGTGAGCGTGAGAATGTATCAAAATGTGTGTCCCTCACACAGAATGCCTGAGATTTGGAAAGTCTGATAATAACTCCTGAGTATATATACTTTTTTATATAAAACCATCTCAATGAAAAAATTTCTTCATTTAGAATCTGCAACAATACATTACTCTTCTGTAACTCGATGTTTTTCCCATTTAAAAATCAGCTTTTCATGTTTCTTTACAAAGAAAGCAGAGAACTTTCTTTTTTTTTAATTCTCGAACAAAAATGTGTCATTTTACTATTTTGTTCTATGTACAGTTAATGTTTATGTCTGAAAGAAATGGATGAAAAGCTTCCACCTTTTTTTTTCTTGTTCTCCCTGTTCTGGAGAGCTTGCATGCATTAGCTAATCTTGAGAAAAATATTTTACTTGCAAAATGTTATATACTGAGATTTATTTCCGGAAGATGAAGTTGATGTTTGTGATTTGCTAAAAGATTGGAATTGGCTCAGTCTTTTTTTTTGATAATATGAAAAAAAAACCAAACAACTTTTCAACAAAATAAAAATGTGAGCCTCCAAAAAAGTAGGTTTGGTACTTTTGTTTTTGGTCTAAAATGGTGTTGGTTTGTTTATGTCAGTGGACAAGGGAATGAAGTAAAATCTAAAAGCTTCCTCTCAAAGACAGAATTAGAAATCGAAAAAAAATAAAAGATATATCAAAAGCTGGTTCTAGACACAGATGCAATTGGTAGATACAAATCAAAGAAAAAGTTCTCTAACTTGTGTTCAGACGCTCAAAAAGATCCATAGATTTTTTACGAGGTAGGAAAATCGGATTTACTTTTGATTCTTACTTTTTCAGTCTCTCAATTGTTTTTTTTTTTGTTTTTTTTTCAAATCTAAGTTTTAGTTAAACTGATTTTTCCTTTTTGGTTTGATTTTTCTTCATTTTCCGTTATAATACAGTAATGAAAATACAATTTTTTTTCCCAGATCAAACTTAATCAATCAATGTGTCTTTGATTTTGTCAGGTTCGTGAAGAATTTGTAAGTATGAAGTTGGTCGGTATGAATCTTCTTGTAAAGCAATCTAGTCATATTTTATTTTTCCAAAACTACAACCAAAACCGTCAAGATAGTCAATATAGGTCTCTTCAGTTTTTAAGTGAGTATGGCTGGTTGGCAATGTAGCTATATGTATGTGTCATACATACAGGCCACACCAATGGAGTTTGAGGTTCGATGATTTGAGCATTTACTCCTTATTACATGAATTATAAATTGCATTTTATTATATAGAAACTTTTTTGAAATGATCTCCTGTCATTACACAGTTTATATATCATTCAATGTAGACAATGTAAATAGAATAAACAATTAAAGAGAATGGGGCTGCTGCTGGAATCAAACCTGCCACTGATAGGGTAGCTGCTTCAACATCGCAATGCTCTTACTATTAGGCTAAACAGCCGCCGGTAATGTAAAAGCCACATAACCACTTTCAGCCCAAATTCTCATCTCGTTCATTCTTGGTCTTTTTCGTCTTAACGCGATGGTATGTATTTAAGAAATGTCTGTACAAAATGTCTTTTGTTTCTTGAAAATTCCACCATCAAAAATAAGTTTTTAGCATGCCACATCAAGGGTTCTTGTAGCTTGAGAGGCAGAGCAGTTGTTTCGGAAAACCAAGCTTCCCAAGGATAAGGAAAGATCAAGTTTTGAGTCTCACTAAGAGCTTATTGTTTATCTCTGATCAGCATTGATGGTCTAGGAAAGTTACGATGAAAAGTGACTGAAATCAAGAAGTAAGAAACACTCATCAAGCTATACAGTTCTTTCAATGGACTCTTTAACAGCAATTATTTCCTGTTCAGAACCACCTACTGACTGCATAAGACTAAATTCTTTGAGATTCAAAAACATAACGATCGATATTCAATTGCTACCCTAGCTGCAGCCGTTATCCAGATTGCTAAAATTTTGTGCACTCAGTAACTTTTCTGTGACTTGTTTGTTTGTTCATGTGTGACAGAAATTGACATGACAACAAAACTGTGATATTCAAACATGCTATCATCTGGTGATGGGAGTTGCATGCAGTGGCAGGACAAACTTTTTGCTTGGCAAACAAAGTCACCTACTGAGTGCTAAAGTTTAAACACGCAGTGTTCCAGGTGAGAAAAAGAAAGATCAACTCAATGTGAATCTGCCATGTTCCTGTGAACTATGTATTCCAAATTCTCACTAAAAGCCAAATGTGACAAGGCCATTTTAAGCATTCATTATAACAAAAAATTATTTTGGTATTTCTGTCAAATTGCAGACATCAGGGAGTTCCAACTGACTCAGTCCTCTCTTTTGTATGATAGGGATGTGCTGCCTGGAAGAGGGATTTCCAGTCCGTGGTCTATTTTAAAAATATTCTTTTAATTTTTCAACTAGAGGCTCAAAAGTCAGTAAGCCTCTGTGAGCATTGGTATGCTGAATAAAGGCTATGAGACCCTACTCCTCTTAACCATTCTGCAAATTAATCACACATTTCCTTTCAATGTATTAACTGAACTAGTATCCTTATTTTTGCTACTTAGATCGTTACATTTCAGTCATATGTCTCAGAGTAACCTTGTTGGCAATCGTTATTTTTGTTTGTTGATTCCCAGCCAAAACAAAAATTATAAATGCAGCCAGATTATTTGATACAGGCTTCCCTTGTTAAAGTGCGGTTTGCGATATAATATTGTTAGATAGTGGACTCCACAATTTTAATCTAGCTCCAAAATAGCTAAATTGAGAACCCTAGATATTGGGGCTTGCTTCCTTGAAACCAAACACACTTGTTATAATGGGGGTGGGGTCAATTGTACTGACATCTAAAATTGAAGTTTTGAAGGGACTGACAAAAAAATTATTGATGACATTCAAAGATGAATAGATATGAGATATACCTGGCAAAAGTCAAAGGGGGCAAAACACAGTGATAAAAACAACAAGGATGGGGATATTGTTAAGCTTCAGTTGAAACCATAGTTTTTCTACTGTATTAAGAACAATCCTCATCAAATTTAGAGGAGTAAAAATTAACATCCCCCTACGCAATTAAATGATTGGTAACCGGCTCTCTTACCACCTGAGCAAAACTGATAAGTCTGACGGATTTGCCAGGACTTATTTCATTTTAATAAATAAATACATTTATACTAAAAAAAATATTTTTATGATTTTTTATGTATTCAATAAAAGGTTTAAGTAAGCATCTTCAATCACAAAAAAAGTAGAAGTGAGTTGGACCTTGCAACAGACAGTGTTTATTCATTGTAACAACTCAAAGAATAATTAAATAGACTGCAAAAAACACTAAAAAATATTGACAATTGACAATTGTATAGAACTGGGTTTCTCAACCTTTTTTTTTTTTCCTTATTGCCCTCTTTTGGTTATTTTTGAAAATCTATTGCAACCATCCCCACCCTCGTCACAATCAACTTTGGCCCTTTTGGGCAATATTGACCCTGTTGAGATTGGTACAGAAGAAGCACTTTTGTGGTATCGAACTGCTAGGGCTACAACCACGAAACGAACAATTCTCCAAGCCTCAAAGGAAAGAAATGAAAAGAAATAAAAAGAAGTCAGAGGAATCGATACACCTATTTGAGATAAATAATTTGCTGAGTTCAGGGAGGAAGGGAGGAAGGGGAAGGAGGGAGGGAAGGCTGATAAGTGTTCAAAGAATGTCATTAAAAATTTATCCCTTCTTGATTGACAATAATTTCAAGTTTAGTTTTTCAATCTCCATTCTCTGAGCACATCTTTTATTCATCCAATTTTCCTGTTCACTCATTTAATTATACTTATTTCACATTCATTCTTTATCTTTCTTTTTATAGAAGGTACGATCATTCAACTGGACACCACGAGATCACATGCTCAATACCCACAAGCCATTTAACTTGATTACAATAATTCAAGCCAGGGCCTCCCAGGGAAGTTCTATAAGGTGTTGCAAAGCTGTTTTCTCTATCCATCCACCTCGTATACACTACACTAACACCCTCGTCTATTATTCATCCTGTTTTGCATCAGCTACAACCCTTTCCAACATGCCATACTATATTTGCTTGCCAGGAAACAATAGAATAGAGCTATCTTATTAATGGATATCATATTGACTTCGATACAAAGTTCTACCAAGAAACTCTCAGACCCCTTTCTTAGCGTTCAGGGTTGCCCATGGCAATGCACCAGCTGCTCCCACTTCACAGATGCCCTGATTTAACCTCTTGATTCATTGAAATTGCAAAGATCTTTGATCAATATGATGTATAGGGTGAGACTCTTTAGCAATGGATAGCTGAATTCAGAGAGTGCCTATCACAGAGTATCGGTTAACACTCTTGTCTAACAAATCACAAAAATGTCATGAGTTGGATTCTCCCTGGGTGGCTCATCATTGTGTTCTTATATCTGACTGAGCCTAAAAAATGGAGCTTGCTTTCTGGCTGAGATAGTTGCATATTTCTCACAAGTGCAAATGGTTGGTGGTCAAGCCCAAGTTAGAGCTATGATTTTGAATGCTGATTTTCAAAAAATACAGGTTGGCAGGGAGGCCCTTGTCACTTGGAAGTATATATATATATATATATATATATATATATATATATATATATATATATATACATACATAAAAATACCAGTGTTACCAAATTGGTTTGTTTATATATTTGTCTGTTCATATCAAAGTGTCAATTTGGGAACATAAGTTTTACTCTCTTTGTATCTTTAAAACTGATTAAAGAGAGGAAGAAAGGGAAACTTATGTAAATGTCTGCTGAAGCTTTGTAAATCCTCTGTGGGCAGAAATGAAAAAACAAAACTCAAACGATTTTTAAATTTTGGTAGGTTTAGTAGACATGAACATATTTTCCTGAAATCAAATACTAGATAGAAATATTTGAAAATATTAATCTATCCATAGGTAACATAATAAATCTCATCATTCTTTATAGGTAGTATGCAAGTATACATATAAAATACATATCATCAGTGGGATTCTACAATAATCTGGGGCTATCAGCAATAGAGACATGAGATAGACACTTTTCAGGGATGGTCAAATTGGATTTTGTACGCACAGACCCATAAAAGGTCAACACAAACTTACTTGATTTTTGAAAATGTTACGGTCATACCCAATTACATGATTTTTGTAGATTAACTCTTTACTAATATCAGTCTATGGCCCACTTCAAACCTGCTGGGATCCCAGGCAGGAGGCAGAGGGCCTGATCAGCACGAAAACAAAAATGAAAATTCACAGAGTTTCGCCTGATTCCCATTGATTTGTTAGATTTAGTGGAGGGGCTGTTGTACCCCGCGTTCATTCGCTTATTTTTCTGGTATACTGTTAATAAACCTTGTGAGGGATAGTGACCACATCTTTCAACATTTCTTTGAATTCAATATAAGAAATTCATAATAATTTTTCAAGATGGTGTGAAAATGAGTGTGAAATCTAAACATGATTCCTTACTAAGCGATTGCACTCCTATTTTCTTGTGAAAAGGAAAATTAGGATTTCGAATCTATTATTGATTTATGATAGAAAGCTGATATAAACATGTGAAATGTTTGACATAATAGAATTTATGAAGTAAGAAAAATGTCCCACCTTATTTGAATATGACAAGATAATCATTCACTGAATTGGAATCAGTCCATACAATTCTTCAAGCTTCTTCAACAAAAAAAAAATTCATTCTCTTTGTCCCTGGTGGAAAGAAAGCCCCAGGGGACTATTATTCACTAAGGGTGTCTGTTGGCAATGTCGTCTGCTTTTTCTCAGTCGAATAACTTTGTTATTCTTCAAGACATTTCAATGGAATTTTGCAAGTAGGCTTGTGGAGAGATTCTTCCAGGGAGACGCTGAATTATGGCTAATCTGATTTTTATTTATAAGATGTGAACAAACAATGTTGTTTTTATTTACAATTGGGAAAATTTCTCAAATATTGGCCGATCTTGCTTAAATTTGGCATCAATTTTTTAAGATAGAGCAAAAATTAGTAAGTTATGGTCGACCCGATTGTTTTTTTTACATTTTATAAGTGAAATATTCAAGTAGAATTCTAATATATGTGTGTGTGTGTGTATATATATATATATATATATATATATATATATATATATATATCCAAACAGTCATAGAAACATATATCCAAAAGGTTTAATACGCAGTGCTGAATAATGATGTTTTTAATGAAGGAAGTGAAAAATGATAATAGGGAGGGAACATTTTATTATTTTTAACACATTTTTATCCAATATTTTCTTTTACCTTGTTCAGGTGTATATTGAACTTGGTAGTCTTTAGAAGTGCTTTTTATTTTTAAAAAAAAATAGAATCATTTCTTAGAACAGTCCTTAATAAGAACCATCAAGCTCACTTGGGGTACTCACCACTAGGATAGTGCCAAAATAATGATGCAAATGTTCTAATCTCATAGCTAAATAGTTCTAAAGTCTGACAAAGATATTTGCTGAATTTGATCTAAAGTTTACCCTGTATAATAAACAAAGCAAACAATATTCACCTCTCAATCAAGTGCTTTGTCGACTAATACATTTGAAGGGGACAATAGACTGAAATAATAATAAATGAATTTCTATCCCTTCATGTGGCATTCCTGTTTTGACAGAAGCCCTTGGAACCTGAGAAGAGCTCCTAACAATGCTGTAGCCAAGAAAAAAGGTTGAGAATGGCTGTTAAGAATGTAGTGAGATGAGTGTACCAAATGAGAAACCTCATTAATTCTGTGGTTATTATGCACACAAATGGATCTCATTGAAATCAGTTTTATTTTGTCATCCTCACATTTACAGAAATTTTCTTGAAGTGAGGGAATGGATTTTTTTTTAATTTAATAAAAAGCCAAATTTCTTTGAAAAAAATTTCTACAATTTGAAATGAAGCCAAACCTTTGATCTTTCAATTCCTTAATAATTCTGAGGCTCGCGAGAAAATTTGGACAGAATATTGAAATTGATTTCATATTCACAATTGACTGTTCTGGTCTTTAGAAGTATAGAACGGATTCCAACCCCCTGCTTTAAAAAAAACACCCTAAATCATACTAACTTAACAAAATGTACATCTGAAAAATAGAATTAAAAAAAAATTTAAACTACAAAATCTGATTAAATAAAGTAAAAAGATTATTACTCTGAATCCTGAATGATAGAAATGCAATATTTGAAATGAATAAATAAAAAAAAAGAAGGTGGGGTTGGGATGAAAGAAGCTCATTTCCTCTGACTGTTCATTAACACTTCCTTTCATTTTGTCCCTGAAGTCCTCCACGTTTTTGTTTATTTCTTTCAGCTTACACAACAAATGCAAAGAAAGAAAATTCACTCCAGATAATCAGGAAGGAAAGAATCCTCTCTTTATCTTATATTTCTGTTTCAGTTTTTATTCCATTCCATTGCATCCTCAGCAAGCCAGTCCGTTCTTCATAATGATAAAGTCTTGGAGAAAAGAAGGATGAGAGGCATCCAATTTGGCATCGTCAGGAGCCTTCTATTTCCCTGACTTCCTCCTCGGAGCAAAAAATGGATGTCATTCTAAAATTATTGTTATAACTGTTGGAGTATCAGTAATAGAAAAAGCAGCTGCATTGGTAGAAAGAATTCTATATATAATGCAGCACAGGTCTGTCCGTCAATTTTTCTCTATACAAAAAATTACACTTTCCCAAGCCACTTAAGACATGGCAACAACCCGATTTAGCTAGTATGGTGCCTGTAGCATATGTCATAGAAGGGATCCATATCAAAGAAAATCACACACATTTTTTACTTGCAAAGTAATTGAATTTTTTTGTTTGTGAAAAAGCTAATTAATACAACTATGTGACATTCAAGTAATTTTGAAACTTTGTTTTTGTTTTGCTTTTTGTAGAGCAGCTCTGACTTGAGTTTCAAATAACTTCATATTTTTATGCTATTTGTGGAACATATAGATAGCAAACTCCTATTTATTACTTTGTTGAAATAAGACAACCAATTTAAGGTGATAATTAGCTGAAATTGCCAACCTTAAACACCCAGCTGTTCATAAGAGTCCAGAACAATATAGTACTATACCAAGAGAGCAAGTGCAGAATCACTGAATCAGAATTGTTAGCCTGCAAGTATTTCGCACAGGACCCTTGAAATTGTGGGGCCCATAGAGTATGCTACATTTGTAACATAGTTAATCCTGCACTGGACGTGATTAGGGAACTTAGTTAAAGAAATAATACAATTCCTGTGATCCATGCAATAATAGCTTTTTAAGTCAAACACTGAATTTTGATCTAAGATTTTCACTGCATATTCTATGCAAATAGAATTCATCATTAAATCAAGTACTTTGACAATTAAGGAGATCATCTTGGAAAGTAAATATTAGTTGTGGAATATAAATACCTTTCTTCATCATGTCTATGGACTTATTGATTCTCTTATGCATTTACCTCCTCTCTACCAAAATTCTGGAAAACGAATTTGGCTATTTCTGTTTATCACTGTTACCCATGATAGACCGGTTAAGTCCTTGTTACTGGATTTAGGTTATTCATGTTTTATGAAATTCATATATATATAAGTATATATATATATCTAAACTTCACCCAGCCCTAACAGTGCGTTACAGAAACTTGAAATTTTGTGCAAGTGAGTGCACGCACACACACACACATACACTCAACTCAATGAGTTAAGAAAACATTTTTTGTTTTTTGAAAATTGCTCCCCTGAAAGGGTTTTTATTAGGGGGTTCAATCTACAATTAAGGTTTATGACAAATTGGTCCCTCACTTTACGTCCATGTTTTTTTTATCATATAAAATTACGGTTCAAACCATACTGATAATGATTTCATTGAGGTCACTTAATTTTACCGCCACCACTCAAGTATATCATACTGTCCTGTGATCTCTCCTTCCCTCTAGTTCAATTGGTGCAGCCTCTATGCATGATAGATAGCCAGCCAGCCAGCCAGCCAGAATCACTTGAAAACTAAAGATACCTATGTTGATTGTTCTAGTTGACGATTTCTAATTAGGGCACCTGAGCTCACCGAATATTTAAATTTGCCACCATATGACTGACAGATTACCTGAATTTCTGACTTTGTGACTGTCTCCTTTCATAACACAAATGAATTTGGCAGGCAGGGTGGGGTGGGGGTAATTTTGTTGCAGTAGCTTATGTGATGAATATAAAACTTTAAAAAAAAAACAAACTATAGCTGTGTTGGTTCCATCTATCAGTCAAGTTAAGTAATGTTTCAACAAACATTATAGAGCAACAATTTATATGGTACTCTTGAAAGGGTTCTGGTACATTTGGAGGCCAAAGACTAAATTATCAATCAATAAATTCCTGTCAATCAGTTCATGTTGTATCCTTGTTTTAGAGGTGGCTCTGGAACCTGAGAAGAGCTTTTGAGGGGACCATGGCCCTCCAAAAGGTTGAGAATGGCTGGTGCAGAGAAAGTCATTGGCTCAGAGATTGAAAAGTTACTGAACAATCGTTTTGAAATAGTTATTGTAGTGAATGAAATAAGAGGTTATATTGGTTTTATCAATAAAAGTAATTACTGTGTCAATGTAGTGCGCATATGTGGCTTGGGGGTTATTATCGGTTAAGATTCCTTCCTTTATGATTGCAGTTCTCAGTGGATAAAATATCTCTCTTTCAATTGCAGGTGCTCTCAATCCATTAAACCCTGGAACCATCCGGAAATTTGTTAGCTTTTGAGGAAAAGATTTTTTTCTCAGTTTTGTTGAGGTTAGGGTCTCTTATTTCCCTATTATTTACTAGTGTTATTTCGTCTTCATATCTTTATCCCCTCAGTATTTTTGTCATGATGATGGAAAGACAGTGCCAACAATAGCATTATAGTTACGTTGTAAATAGAACCTGCCTCCTAAAACCTGAAAAAAAATCTTTTTTTTCTGAAAAATAACTAATTTCTGGGCGGTTCTAGGGTCTAATGGATTGGAATCACGTAAAATTAGAAGAAAAACATATTTTATCCTTTGGGAACTGCATTCGTGAAGTAACGGAACCGTACCAATAATAACCTCCAAGCCACTGATGTGTTTTCTTCTAGGAGAACTCCGTTTGTAAAGAAACGAATCCTTACCTTGATATTGAAACTACGTATAAAAGATAGGGATTCGTTTGTTTGATCTTCCTCTTATACTTCAGCGTAATTTTTTAAAAGGTGCCAAGATTTTATGCACTTGGTTGCTCCGAAAGCTTGTAACTTGTGTGTCTATCACTGTATAACCAAGAGTGACATGACAACACAACTGCAAAATTCATACATGCTATTGTTCAGCAGGACGAACCTTTGCTCTCGAACGGTCATCTATGGAGTGCAGAAGGTTAAAGCACTGCTTGAAAGAAATGGGTTAATGCAAATGAAGAAGGGAAGTTTCCCGCAGTGCCGTCTCGAAACACCAATCTCAATACAATTTGCAGCATGTGTCTGCTTAAAGACTGGTAGGGTGCCTAAAATAAAGAAGGAAATAAATGGGCCAGTCAATATTCCTTTGCAAGTCGCTCAGAGAAAATGCAAATTGTGGAATTGCTTCGCACACCAAGTGTTGAAGCAGATAAAAAAAGTGGCATTGAAATTTGTCACTTTGGGTAAAAAAAAAAAAAAAAAGAAGAAATCTTTTTTAAATCCTAAATTATTTTTACTCTATTTTTTTTCCCTTTCTTCTATCTCCTGTGTGAAGCACTATCAGTGCTACCAACGTGGCATGGGGCGGAGGTGACAACGTTTTTTTTTTTGCACCAACTAGAAAGATTTTGAATCAATTAGATCAATATTCCGATAAAATTATTTCTTCACAAAAAAAAAAAGAAAGAAATAAAGTTTTTACACTTTCAATCTATCGACTAATTCTTCATGAACCTTGGCTCTTATTTCGCTGGTGAAAGTCATATGTGACTCACCTAGATGCTGGAGATTCATTTCCCTTATACAGTACCTCCATGAAAAAGTTTGACTCTTTATTGCTATTGACAGAGTCCTCAAGAACCTTGGCTCTCAATCACATAGAAGTTACATATGACTCATCTAGTCACTGGAGATTAATTCCATCATACAACACCTCCACATTGAAAATCAAAAATAGGTACACCAAGCCAAAGATATATCTCTGAATTTTTGAGATGAGGTATCATTATTATTTCTGTTTTTATTCAGACCTCATCTTGGTTGTCTTCCATACAACATTTCGGCTACTGTACTCTACGGCCTTTACGAAACGAACCCTTTATCCACATGGACGCATAGCATAGTGGTTACAGAATCAGACAAAATTACTGCAAGTAATCTGATGGTTCTTGGTTCAATCCCAGTGTGTGACAATAACAATACTACTAATGCTAAGAGGGGAGTGCGGTCAATATACCCCCGTCAGTTAATTAAAGGGTTCGGTTCATTACTTCCCACACCTACCAGATGATACCTGATGAAGGCTGTAGAGTACAACAGCCGTAACGTTGTATGAAAAACAACCAAGATGAGGATGGTCCGAATAATAATAGAAACAAGTCAAAGATATTAAAGCCAATGTAAAGTTATAGATGACAATGAATATCATCTTCTGAAAAAAGTAAAAGAAAAGAAAAAAGATTTCAAAATATTCCCAGATAGGAGTTTAGATAGAGATTTAGGGACTGGGTAGATTGTTTCCTTTCCACCATTCGGTGAGATATGTTATCGTTAGTAAAAATGCAGTAGATGAACAACTGTTCATAAAGCTTTTGGAAGCCTCACTATCTCTATGGGGTGGGGGTGTAGGTAATTGCCCCCCCCCCCTCAGCTACACCCCCATTTCCAGATTGTGAAGAAAATGGATCTCTTTGATATCTTCCTTTCTACTAGGACAATGCATCTCCATGAAATCAAGTGCAGAATCACTCTAGCTTGGTAAGCTTTCGGCTCAACCTTCAAGAACAATAAAATCCTATTAGTCCTAAAAAGAAGGGTCTACAACCAATGTAACCTCTTGATAGTCACCTATGGAGCTCAACCTTACCAAAAGATTGACTTGCAAACAGAGAACTATGCAAGGTGCATAAAAAATGATCGTGATTAGCTTCACATGGAGGGATCACAAATCAACACAGTATACTAGAAAACATACAGGGTTCAAAGCTATCTGAGAAACCATAAGAAAACTCAAATGGGAGTGAGTGGGCCACATTGCAAGAATGTCAGACAAATGCTGGACATCACGACTCACAATGTGAATTCCCAGATCTTACATATGAGACTGGCAACTACACAAGTTCAGAAAGTACTGGCTCCGAGGCACCCATGATTGAGAATATTGGGGAAGGTTTATGTCTAATGACAGATGTTAAAAGGATGATGATGATGATGATGATAAAACACTCTCCCCATAAAGTAGTCAGAGGATGAGAAGAAATGTATTATTTTATTGATAAAGTTAAAAAAGACATTGTTTACTTATACCAATACATAAATTTGTAAATGCATTATTGCCAAATTTGTTCAGACAATTACAAGCATAGCCGTCTAGACTTCTTGCATATCAGGTCCAATTCAGTGTTTCATTACATTAGTCAAAGGTTGTTTTGTTGTAATCAGCTAATAGCTAGCAAAGGCTTGGAATGTGTTGTTGGCCATGGGTTGTCTCCCTTTAAATTCAGCAATTGAGTATCCACCCCAAAACCAGTCCAGGATTGAAGTGATCCAAGCAAACTAATTAAAGCTATAACTTCTGGTATTTTGCAACAAATATTACAATACAACAGGTAAAAGGAAAAAAAAATGAAAAAGACAGATCTGGTTCACAACTCAATAGAAACCATCACATGACTAATGTTTTTTGGCAGAATACCTTGTTGATCAATTAAAAAATACAAAATAGGGGGTGATCAATGAATAAGTTACTTCTCTCACCTTTACTTGGGCAGTGACCACTAAAACATTGGAATTTAATAAAAAAACAAAAACATGATACACTATAACTGACTTCAGAAAAATCATCATAATCCTTTAACTACTAAAAAACCACCACACTTGCTACATATGTTATGAATGCTATAATAATGGTCTATCAATAAGTGAAAACTTCATGTTTCTATCTTCATTGGTTTCTGAGTGATTAAGCTCCCATAGCATGACGACTGAGTCGGGATGTATTTTTTCAATCTAAAGGAATCTTTAAAACACATGCTATCAAAACAGTAAAAAATTTTGTTTCTATCTTTTATAGTTTCCAAGATATGAGGCAGCTCTGAGACCAATATATCTGATCATTCCTTAAGAAATAAAGTGTAAATAAGATTATTGCTTCAGAAAAAAAAAACCTGATTAATGGGGCACATGATAGAACTAGCAGATTGGAAACTCTGTGGTGGAAGCAGGACAGACATACTACTCATGCTGGACATGTTCAAGGCCTGGAATATGTTTGAATAATTGAAAAGATTTATTCAGCACACTTGGGAGTAAGTTGCAGCACATTGTTATGCCATGGTACACAGTTTGAGAACCATTATTCTAAAGAAAATCATGCAATTCAAGCTAGGGTCGACTGGAGCCTTTATTGGGTCCTCAGCAGAATATGATTTGGGGCCCCCCACCATCTTTTGGGACTCCCTTTACCATTGCTCTTGAGGGCCTTCTGGTCGCTACAGGGGTCCTCAGTAGCTGCTTTGTTCATGTATGCTTCAAGCCAGCTATAATGCAAAGCGAGAGAAATTCATTTTGAATATAAATGCATATCAGAATTTATTTCTTTGCATCAAAACTCTAATCCACAAGTTTATGCATTCATAATGTTCAATATTTAAATATATGAATCAAATTTCATTTCTACTCTTTCTCTATTTTTACATTTTCTCAAAATTGTTTTTATCTAATGTCACTTCTTCTTTTTTGGTTAGAAAGAAAAGATATAGATTCAAGCATTGAAAAATGCATCTTTGATCAGCATAGAATTTTCAATACAAATCTTCTATATTTAACTGCATGCATCCTCTGTGGAGAATATTCTAATTTTACAGACTCAGAAAATATAAATAAAATTGTTAAAAAGTAGATAAAATCACAGCAAAAGATCTATATCTTTTGAAAGCTAATTTTTAAAACTAGTCACATTCATAGAAAAAGGAAAAAGAAATCCTATCAAGAATGTCTTATTAGAGCATTTTATGAAATAATATTTGAATATATGCGACATTAGTAATGCAAAGAAGGAAAATTGGTATGAAAGAGTGCAAATTAGACTTCAATTCTGAAGAGTTGCATTTTTTAAGCTGTTCAATGAATCTGATTGGCTGAGAATTACGAAAATATTTCTGGCTTATTGTACATGTACAAAGTCCAGTGAAGGTAGAGAAAATGAGGGTATATGAAGAAATATTTTAAAAGAAAATGAGAATTTCTTTTTATATTAAAGGAAATAAAAAGAAACAGCAAAACCAATTCTTTAAAAAATATATAAGAAAAGGAATTTCAAATCCTATCAAAAAAATTAATATCTTCACTTAGAAAGTAAAAACAAAGTGATGGGGAAAGAAAAAACTTGAGGTGTGCAGTTTTTGAGATGAAGAACTTTTACTATTCATAAAAGACAACTATGTAGTAGGGTGTGCAAGGTGAAAGAAGCAACATGTATTAATGAGTAAAAAAGGGACTGTGTAAGTAGTCTGAGTGTGTGATTAAACTCCATATGGGAGCCAATGCTCACAAGAACAATATTTGGCCATTATGGCCTTCTAGATGAAAATTTAGCTGATTTTGTATTGTTATATAGTTGTAGCAAGTACATATTGAGCAAGAGTGCTGAATGAAGCACCTTTTTGCAGATGAAAAAGAGAAAATGGACCCTTTTTGGCTGCTTTCAGTACCCCTAAACATTTTGGCTATTTATTCACCTCCCCCGCTGACTCTCTTCCTTTGATACGGGGCTGTTGGTGATTTTTTGACAGCTTAGCCAAAGATTTTCATTCAAAAAGTCTAAAAAAATTGAGGGATATACTAGTCTGAATAATTAGTGGAATGATAAAAACAGCTTTAACTCTTACATTCATAAAAAGAAAACAGAATGTCAAAATCAAAGGAAATAACTTCTGATTGAAACTACCCCTTTTTGACGATTAGCTGAATTTTTTTTCATTCAATTCACGGAAAAATTCCATGATTTTTCATGTTATACATTAAAAAGTTCCACAGTCAATTATGAGCAGTCTCAAGCAGTTTATGAATTTATGAGTTAATTTTCCACACCCAAATTAGAAATAGATTTATTTTCAGTGAAAATCAGTAAAGGCCTCTGAATAAACACTTACTATTTTTTACAATATGTACTTAAACTTATTTTGTACTTATATTTTACAATATACTTATCGTGCAAAATGCCACATACACCTGAAAAAAGTTGGAGAATTGACCAGATGAAGCATTGAAAAAAATTATTAAATCCGTTGTCTAATTAGACAAATGGTGTACTAAAGAAAAATTCACTTGCTCAAAATCTTAGATTTGCCCCTGTTATAGTATTAAAAGATATAGAGTAAAGTGGATTTTCCCTTTTACAATTGATGGAAGTTTGTAGGACTCTCCGATGAGACTCAAGGCTGAAAGATGTTGTAAAATGATGGTCAGCATATGGCAGATGGTTTTCCAGATGTTTGATTCAAGATGATCATTTTGTAGGTTGGGAGAAGTGGGGTGGGAAGAAAGTGAGGGTCGAGGGCGGTGGGGGGGCACTGGTTCTGGCTTATTTTATAGAAATGGGACAGTTGCCCAGCTGGGTGTAGGAAAGACTGGCAAATGTGCAATGGTTCAGAAGAGAAGTAAACAAGACTGTGATGTAAGAAAAATAACTATGGAAGCCAATCAGTATCAGAATCGATTCAGCCTTAAAGCAAATATACCAAATGAATGAGAGCAGTCAAATATGAAGAGAAAAATGAAGCAAAAGACAGAGAAAAATTATTTTGGTGGATGTGGTGGTTAGTAAATGACGGAAACGTTGATTTGTCCAGCAAATGAGAACAGAAAGGAAAGAAATGAGTGGGATTCGAATCAAAGTGAAGAATGATGAATGAAAGCAAACAGAAGGAAAGAATTTAGAGACAAAAAACAGAAAAAAAATCGAGAAGAGAAAAGACAAAGAAAAAGAGAAAAATGAGAAAAAAAAATGCCCAGAGAAAAAAAGATTGAAATAAAAAAGAAAAATTTGATGGAAAAAAAAAAGCCAGAATTTCAAATTAGAAATTCCAGAAAGAAATAATTGAAAAAAAAAAAAAAAATTCTGTGAAGCATATAGAATATAGAGAACGTAACCCATTATATAAATTCACAATACTTCATCTAATAATAAAAAGTAAAAATGATAATCCATTATGTTTTGCTCTTCAACCTTGGGTTCTTGAAAAAAACGGCTGAAGAAAATAAAATGACATGCAAAAAATATCAACAGGGATGATTATGTTTCAAAACACAATCTTATTTCCCTTGGCATCACAGAATTGATTCTTTGTTGTTATTCAATATGGTATTGGACCGGTGGTCATCAAATTATTCCATCAAGTTGTTACACAACTTCATATCTGATAGAGAATAATGCTTATAGTCAAAGATTTACTTGTGTGATTGCTCTTATTCTTCTGTAGATCCAATGTAATTACAGACATTGTTATTTTTGTAGTTTTTTGTGAGCCCTGAGCAGTAATTTTATCTACCAAATGAGTACGATTTCAAATTAGGGCATAATGCTACTCAAGCTGTTGATAATGTCACCAAGGCATCTGAAGTGAACACTACAACAGTTAAAATTGTTTGGCATAGGTTTGGGAACATGGATGCCAATAATAAACCTTCAGGGAGGTCCAAATCTGTTTTTAATGATGACTTATTGACAGCAGCGGCTAACAATCCACGCACAATGGTTCAACACTTTTGGACTTCGACAGCGACCATATCACATCAACTCAAGGTAATGGGAGAGGCTAAAAAGTAGGAAAAATGGGTTTCTCATGAACCGAATGAGATATTCCATGACAGTGTGAGATCCCATACCTCTCAGCTTACTGTGTCTAGAGAATTGAAATATGAAGTCTTGAAGTATCTTCAATATTCACCTGGCATTTCTCCAACAGATTATTGTTTTCAAGTATTCTGAACTTGAAATCCGTAATAAAGGGTTCAATGATAGGAAAGCAATGATTTAAGCTTTTATTCAATTTGTAACCATATTCTAATTAGGGACTTGTTGGAAAATAGCTATTGCTTCAAATAGGTTTTATTTTCATAAAACATTTACTGTTTTTGTTTGTTTAACTTACAACTAAAAAAAAGGCATCTTATTTGTGATAACATAATACCCAACGAAATCAAAATGCTACATTATGGCTTGTTTCCTTGGTTTTACAGCATTTTTGTGGCCTGAAGTTAACCCTATGAGCACTGACCCCCTCACATGAATGGCTCGCACTGACAACCAGGAGCACAGGTGACCAACACTTGAGGTACCACTATCTCCAAGTCAGATTGCAGTCAAAGAGTTATGATTCTGGGAGCACAAAAGCTCACTCTGACAAACAAACAGCAAATATAAATTGCATTGTATCTGATCAATGTCCCCAACTCAGATTGGGGTTAGGGGTTTATGATTCCTGGGGCGTCAAAACGTATCAATGTTTCTAAACAAAACGCACATTTAGCTGCCAGTAAACCGGCTGCTGGTGTTTATAGCCTTTCAAATGGCAGTCAATATACTGGCCGCCAGTGTTCAAAGCTTGAAAGGTTTCATACAATCAACCATGTATACACATGCGTAAAAGTCAATATGATGGTAGAAAAAAAAAGGGACCCTTCTTATTTTAGGAAAATAATTCCCCATTTCACCTCTATGCAGTCAAATAGGCTTTTCAAGAGAAAAGACCACATCTATGCAAGAAGGCATATCAACCACTCTTGGATGGGGATTTTCCTAAAAAATAATAGATCAACACATAAGCGTCTACTGGAACTTTTCCGGTGGTTGGACAAAAGCATAGATTCCAGAGTGGGGGAAGGCATATATATCCGGTAGAAGGTGGTGCAAAAGATTATATTCAGAATATATCATAGCAGCAACTTTGTCAATGATAGGCATTTCATCCATCATTTATAGTGTAAGCAAGTAAACCATTGTAATCCCCATCCCCAGCAGATGCCCATGGATCAACATCAGTGTTTAGGTAAAGTAGATAAAGTATCCGTCTAATAAGAGACAACCCCCAATAGAGTATGACGGCCGATGATCAAATTTCGATTTCAGTTGCTTGCATCAGTTAAAAGTCTCAAGTGTGGTCGAGACCAGACCTTCATACCTGCAAGTTTTTATGACCAACCCTTTGGCAGGATCAAGTCCACCAAAACTATACCACCACCCTAATCACACAGTTCAAGGTTTACTCAATTACCTGCTGAATGCACATGAAAACTTCTTCTAATTAGGACTTTTCCAGACCCTTTACTCATACCAGGAATCGGACCTAAGACCCTCTGCATGTGAGGCAGACATGCAAACCATTACACTATCTCAGTAAGAATACAAATGAGTGCTTTTTAGCTTGTTATCATCTTGTACTCAAAGCATTTGATTTCAATAAAGAAGAAATGAATGAAGTTGCAATATAAGACAAACATCCATCAGGTATGTAAGCAATATCAGGATATCTAGCAGTGATACACGACATAGATATTTATTTCATATCAGTATACGTGAGTGTAGAATCTGATAGATAAGAGCATAGGCCTCATCTGATCCTCTAGTGACTTTATTCAATTTGTGTTGCTGCATTCAAAAATCCTTCGTTTTACCATATCTGATTTTGGTTAGCAAACAATAAGATTCAGTATTGGAAAATGAAGCAAAAGACTCATTTTTGCAGTGGCCTCGAACGGATTAATGCTTTATAGCTGAAATTGTTTTAAGACTATACATTTCTGCTTTCCTAGAGTGATTCTTTGTTTGATTTCCTCTTCTTCTGAGGATTAGTGATCTACTTTAAGCCTTTGGCAGAGCAAGCTCAACCTTGAAGAACAAGAAATCCTATGAGTCCTAAAAAAAGAAGAGTATGCAACCAATGCATCCTCCTGATAGTCACCTATGGAGCTGAGACATGGAACCTAACCAAAAGATTGATCCTCGAATTGAGAACCATGCAACATGTACATGAAAGAATGATGCTCAACCTCATGTGAAGATATCACAAGATGACACAATATATTAGGAAAAAACAGGAATCTGAGACATCATAGAATCCATAAGAAAAACTCAAATGGCAATGGGCTAGTTATGTTGCATGTATGGCAGACAATTGATGGACATCACGACTCACAACATGGATCCCCAGAGATCATATGCAAAACCAAAGCCGGCAGAATATATGATGGAGAGACGAACTACACAAGTTCAGAGAGTATTGGCTCCGCAACGCCCATGATAGAGAGATGTGGCAAAGCGTGGGTAAGGTGTATGTTCATCAGTGGACAATAAAAGACTGATGATGATGATGATGATGATTTCTGCTATCTTCTTATATAAAAAATTTGAGCTACAATTAAACAATATTCTGTCCTAACAAAATTTTATTGCTTGATAATAAATAGTTGATGTATCTACATTATAATAGGGGAAAAAACATTAAAGTAATTAAAAAACGAGATGTTTCCATGGCTTTGTATGATTATTGTTTCATCCTCCATTCCATTTGGCCCACAAGATAAAACATTTCTAACCTGAACCATCTGCTGTCACTTTTTCAGAGAAGATATATTTCCAGAGGGGTGCAAAAGAATTTATTTTTAGTGGGGTGCAAAAGGATTTATTTTCAGAGGGGTGCAAAGTGATTTGTTTTTAGTGGGCTACAAAAAGATATATTTCCAGAGAGGTGCAAAAAGATATATTTCCAGAGAGGTGCAAAAAGATTTATCTTTAGAGGGGTGTAAAAAGATATATTTCTAGAGGATATATTTGGAATATATCTTGGTGACATCCATGTCACGAGTGAATAAAAATATAATTGTTTCATATGGAAACATTAAATTGGGTTTGTGTAAAACAATTGTATTACACCGTTATCCAACTTTCAAACCCAGGAAAAGGATCAAATGCCTCCCGCCCACCACGAGCAGACACCCGGATAAGAGCATGAAAAAAAAGCAGAGGTAGTATATAATAGAATGATGTAGACAAAGTATTTTCCAACAAATCAAGCTTTTACTAATGCCACTATTTTGATTCAAGCTTAAATTCAAGCCCTTCAGGTTGGATATTGCATGGCAAAACAGCCAAGAATGAATACATGTACATCTTCCAGCATAGTTAGCAGGGGTAAAAAAACATCATGAAATGAAAAGATAACAGCATATGATATTAAGAAAATAAAGCCAACAAGAATAGTAACCAGCTGAACGAAATATATCATACCATTACTCAAAAAAAAAAATGAGAAGCAAAAGAAGTCTGGTTAGTCACTATCATGTGACAAATGTCTTTTGGCAGCATGCTATGTTGGTTGTTGGAGATCAACAGAAAAAAAATGGAAAAAGGGGTGATCAATGAATAAGTTACACCTCTTGCTTATTGTTGGACAGAGAGTGATCCTTGAAAAAGTCAAAATTTTCCAAAAACAAACGTGAGTCCAGCCAATTTGAATTACGACACTGATTTAGCATAACCTTGATCTTCCCACTGAAAACCTATTATGTGGGAAAATTTTCAAAAAACAAAAAGATGTTTTTTGTAGATATAATGAGAAGTATATGTTTAAGTTTTCACCCTCTAGTACCATAGGCGTGGTCTGTACCCATGATATATATATACACAGCCATCCAGGCTGAGAACTTTTTTATAACCTGAAGAAAAAAAAAAACAATGGATGTGCTAGAATAAATATTCAATTAACTCACCCCTGAGCGTGATGTTTCAAACAACCAAAGAATTCAGCATGATTACAATAGAACAAGAAAAACTGCTCGTTTCGTTAATACCTATTTCCAAATCGTCCTTTACGAATGGAATTTGCTTCATAAAGATGCAAAAGACTCAAATACGTTTGCGGCATTAGGACAAAAATTACCGGCTGTTATCAGATGTGTGAAGAGGTCTATGTACAATGTTTATAATGTGACAGTTATTAGGAACCTAAAAGAGCTGCAAGTTGATTTTGGTCAACTCATTGGATGCAGATTTGATGGCTTAAACCTTCATTGTGTACGTGGTACAGGAAATTAAAATGATGAGCAATTTCTCCTATATTGCCCCTAGATTGACTTGATATGCACGGATCTCTCCAGTAAGCTTTTGAATGTACCTGAATTACACATAACAAGTACAGATTCAAAACAATTGAGTGAATTACTCTTGTATAGAAAGTCAGATCCAAGTCAGAATACTCATTTAAGCAACAATATACTTTATTGAATGATGCAACAGATCTTGTAAGCAACTCTCTTTGAGCAAACACAACAGGGACATCCTCCACATTTTCTCTTGCCTGTTCTTTATTATTATTTTTTTTTTTGTGCATTTGTTTTTGAAAGTTTGGCAGTTTGAATTGTTAGCGCCATCTGCATCGGGAAGTAGGTGACTGTGAGTCCTTCCCTGCTGCGGTTGATATCAGTATTGTATTCTTACCTAGTTTTCAGAAGTAATAAATGAAAAGAAAAATATTTCAAGACTGAAGAAATTTATTTTGACAGTTTTTGGTTTCAAAGAAGGAAGAAAGGATTCTATTAGATGAGAGATTGGTTGCAGAATAATTAAAAATTTCTAATAAAGCTCTTAACGAAGAAATAGAGGGGTGGAAAGGAAAGAAAGCTGGTTGAAATTGATGAATTCTGTAATTTTTTTTTTTCCTGATTTATGCAAGATTTACTGCAGGCTTATGGCTTGAATTTCGGTCAGAAGCGTTGTTATTTTCGCATTTTGTCTCTTATCATATTCGTGTCTTATCATGGAATCATTCAAAAATGTTGAATGCATTTGTTAGAGATACAAGTCATGTATGTAAGAGAGAGGAGGAATGAGTGAATGGAATATCATGTGAAACGGGTGAAAGAGACCGTTAATTGAATGGGAACCATTTATAGCTGAGAAAAGAGAAGAAAATAAAAAAATGAGAAAGAAGGTTTCTAATTGGTTGCACAGATAATGACTTAATGTACCTCAAAGGTTAAAAAGTTCCAGTTTTCTTCACTCCGAATGCTGATGGCTGAACTAAAAGGAAAACTGAACATATATGCATGTATTGCTTGCTATATATATATATATATATATATATATATATATATATATATAATGGAGTAAGGATTTGCCACACAAACACGTTTATGTTTCTGCTCTGTTTGGGCTTCTTCAGGTGAAGACAAAACATCATGTTTTAAGCTCTACTCTGAACCAACTTGATGTTCAATGTTGAATGTATTGAGCACTTCATGAAATAAACTCATCATACATTGGATATAACATTATATTATATTCCTAATTTGAATTATATATATATATATATATATATATATATATATGAGGCACAGATCCAGAGGGGGGTGGGGTCCATGTAAGCTCTCCCACCCCTACTCAGCCAAAGAACAATTTTTAAGAATATCAGGATAAAGAAATTTTATGAATCAAAAAAAAATCTCAAGTAATCATAAATTAGCCTTGAAAACAAAACTTTATTATCTAATTTTCACGAAAAGTATATATATATATATATATATATATATATATATATATATATATAATAAATAAATATAAATATAAATATATATATATATATATACATATATATATATATATATAATAAATAAATATAAATATAAATATATATATATATATATACATATATATATATACATATATATATGCAGGATTGGTAAAATTGCCTAATAGGTGAAACTCACTTTCTTTTTCTTGTAAAGTCTGATTTCACTTTGATTATATAAACTTTTGATCATAATAGTTGTTTCATACCTTTATTTCGATCAAACTCTAACAACGTATTTATTCATCTTTTGGAAAAAAATAAGAATTTTGCCATTTAAGCAATTTCACCGTTTCGGCATAACATACACACATGAAGACAGAGAAGAGTGTGAAGAAAGAGATTTGCCATTTTTATATGAAAAAGGTAAGGCTTTTTAGTGTAGAAGGAAGGATTAACATTAACTGTACAATACTTTTCAATTTGTATGGAGTGATTTGTGAATATATATAAGTATTCTAGCATATATTTTTCCCTCCTGCCGCTATCTCAAACAATTTCAGTGGATAGTTGAAGTGAAAGCTATAAAAGTTTTATTGCGATTTTGTTTTTTTATTTGAAACTTTTATCTATTTAAACAAAATATCAAATTGGATTACCTAACTAGTATAAATTCAGTTAAAGTATTTGTACTACAGCATTGTCCTTTTGTCTGTTGCCTTCTCATCAAACAAGATAGTAACTTGCCAGTCATTCTTACAACACTGTTGTCCATTTGACTGATGCCTTCTCACCGAACAAGATTCATGTTTGCTAGTTATTCTTATTACACTGTTGTCCTTTTGACTGATGCTTTTTAACCAGGACTTATATTTTCATGGCAAAGATTCACTAGAATACCTTTAGATCCTTACTTCAACTTGAGTCATTAGGAGTAGAGAAGGAGGTAGGCAAATGCAGATGGATATGGATTCTATTAGTGAATTTCTCATAATAGTTGAACTGGGTAAATATCTGTACGAAGATGAATGAATTAATGACATATTTCCCACACTATTTATATTTGTGAAAGTATTGTGTTTGCATAAAGTCTGTCAATAAATGCTCTAAGTAAATGTTTATACATATGTATATGTAGTCTAGAAAGCTTTACAGCTTTAAACACTAAAATCAATAAATGTTTTTAAAAATTCTTTCACATCACTTCAGTCACTTATTTTCTAATATCTGTGTAATTTATGTTATTTTCTTCCGCAATTTTTTGTTTTACATATACTTTGTCATTATGGTACTACATGAATTTTCTCTTATAAGGATCATTAGTTGTTTACCATGAAACTGTTTCGGGTATTTTAAAAACAATACAGTTATATCAACATGGCACCCTTGCAGTGTTGATCAAACACCACCTCACTTCCAGTTATGATTTTGATATAAAGCTTATGTCATAAATGTAGTTCATTATTTTGTATAAGGAATTATCATAATGTATTGAATATAGATGTTATTTTATACTGAACTATTCAATTATTTTGAAACTGGGCTTACTTACATAGCTTACCCCTAAAACTTATTTAGCGATGAGGGATCAGTAAGTATAACAACAGATGTGACTTGTTGTTCAAGTCACTCTAATTGAATGTTCCCTAGGTGAATATTAAATCCATTGTCTGAGAGATTCACTAAAAGAAGCCTGCAGAGCAGAAATATAAGTGTGCTTATGTAGAGAATCTATTATTTCATCATGTATATGTGTGTGTGTGTGTGTGTGTGTGTGTGTGTGTGTAGTACTGCTTATAAGTATTTGAACAAAACAGTAGTGTATGGCTTAGTTTTTGAAAAGCAGAAACTTTCTGCAAGAAGAACCAAATCATTGCAATCAGCTCAACAAGGCATGCATTTACTCATGTTTTGTGGTTCTGAATGCTAAATTTCTAAAAAATGTTTTATTTTAACAGAATTGAATTGTTAAATGAATCAAAGAAAAAGATTATTTCTATCGTGTGATCAATCTGATTGGAAATGCTGACTAACGATGCTATTTGGAGGAGTTGCCAAACTAGTTGGTTGAATAGCTTTCAAGTAGACCAATACATATTTTTTGAAAGAGTGTAACCATAGGCAAAAAACTCAGAGTTTGTGATTGTTCAAATATTTATAAACACTATGGTATATTCTCGTGCTCCGTGGCTTGATCAGAAAGCAGTCAATAGCTGTTTCTCAAGACAAAACAAGACCAGCATACTTGAAAGGACCAGCGAGTGCCTTCATTCATTTGTTTCAGTGATTCTTGCATTGCACTGAAACAATGCTGAAAACCTTCAGAAAATTTCAAAAAGAAATCATGAAAATCTGGAAACTAATCATTTGTCTCTCCCAGAAGCAAGTCTATACAGGCCAAAAACCTTGTGAATACAATACAAAAACATATTCATAGAGTATTCTTGAAAGAATTTGGTTATAGGGTTGATATCATGAGAAAATGATTGGCTTATCTTATGTTTGTTATAGACTGTAAAGAACATAAAAATAATTAGTTTAAATGGAATCTCCCTAAATGGATGTGTGGACATAATTGAATTTAATGTCAACAGGATAAAGATCTATGCTTTTGTGGTACATTGACTTCTTACATGACAGTCTTGTTCTGCTGAAAGAGTGTTTCTTAAATAGATTGTTCATTGTCTTTGTTTAGATATTCAAATTCTTTTGAACATAAATGACTTTCCTGAGAACCAGCTTCTGTATTAATTGAATATTATCATGCTACGGTGAGGGCATATGAGTGCACTGGCTTATGCAGCGGTATAGCTTGGGGTTGGGGTGGATTTAAATCTCACCCCAGCTATGCCCCTGCAAGAGATTTACAAATAGTAGTTCACTTAGTGCATTTCTACTAACTTTATACAATAACAAATTTCATGAAAATCTTGGAGAGGGCCCCACTTTGGAAAGGTCTGCCTACTCAACGTGCTCATCAACCTCAGGTTTTTTAAAGGATTACCCATAGACACCCAGTAATACCTTACTGAACCCTTAGGAGCTCAGAGTCCCTGGGTTAGGAACCACTACACAAAATCTCCAACCATACCCCTGGGTTTATATGTGCGTCCTTCTGAAGTGCTTTGAAATTGTACAAGGATATTCAGTAATCTTAAGGATTTGACTCATAATGGTTTGTTTTTATACTTAGCTGGATTCCTGTATTGATACTTTATAATTGACTTTGTATGTATGTATGTTCATATCAGAGAGGGCCAACTGGGTAGGTAAGGTAGGCAATGCCTATCCTGAGTAAAAATCATAAGTTACTAATTTAAAATAAATCATTAGGTATAAAGAGATTCTTAAAAAATATGATGAATGAAAAAATATCATAAATGGAAAAGCAAAAGATTTTCAATTTTTTGCTAAATTTGACCCTTAGCTGTGTTTGGTAGCATCCAAACTGTATTTTTCTTTTAAATTTGGACTTTATAGTGATCCATCAAAAGGCAAGAGATGTATCTTATTCATTGATCACCCCTTTCTCCAAATTTTGTAATTGATCACTCCCAATACGACATGCTGCCAAAAAGACATGAAACATGAATGCGACAAACCATAAATGTTTGATATAGTTGTTTTAGTCTCAGAATATGACTTGAAACAATATTAGAAAAGGTTATTACTTTTCAAACCTTTATTTTTGGGACATCAGTTGGGTTTAAATGGATACTGAGAGTTTATACCTATGAGTGACAGTTGCCCTTGTTCATTAGCTGGAAACTAAATATTATATGCTATGGTACATATCATATTTACCCCCTGCATGCAACACGCTATTTTACTAAAAGTCTAAAAGATTCATCTTCAATCCTACGGGTTACTTTTTGTAACTCTAACCTAGTGATCAATGCTTTGCAGTAATCTCATCTCCTATGTAGGTCCTCCGAATAAAGTTTATTACTTGTACTTATTACACTAAAAAGACAATTTGGAAAGCCAAAGTTTATGTTCCAAATGAGATTTCTTTATTTAATCTAACATGTTTTGTTAGTCAAAGCTAACATCTCCAGAAACAAAAATGTTTAATCAAATGAAGCAGTCTCATTTAAAACATCTACTCTAGCTTTCTGAATTGTCCCTACAGTCAAATGTTTGGATGAATTATGATCTGCATCCATAGTTTGGTCAAATTGTACTTAATATGAAATATCAAATAAAACTGTCATAAATAATTTTAAAAAATATATGTAATCACGAAAGTTTATTGCAGTATACAAGATTAGATGAGCCAGACTAGACTAGGTGCATTGAGAGAAAATGTAAAATAAGTAGATTATAAGTGGTTAAGAGAATTTATTTGTTTCTAAGTCAACCACAAAACATCCTGGTAAGGTAGGTGAAAGTACCAAGACATTAATTTTATACTCATTTTTTTTTTTTAAATTTTGCGAGTTGAAATTGGGGTGTGTCTTGAAGGCCAGAGCATTCTCGACATTGAGAAAATATTGCATATATCAATCAAATTGATTATCAATAATACATACAATGGTGGACTGGCCCTCTGGCATATCAGCAAATCTCCCAAAGGGCCCCAGCAAATCGGGCCTTTCTTTGATGGTGAAATATTTATTTGTAGATATATTCCCATGATAAACTATTTGTTTCGCGATTTTCGTTGCTTACTGAAGTGTGTTTTATCATTTTTTTTTTAATCATTTATTGTTGTTATATGATAATGACATTTAAATTATGTATGTATATACCTTAATTTGAAAATAAGCATTTATGAAAAGAAATAACAAATAAGAACCAAAATACAAGAAACGATGTCGGCGGACAGATTACTATCATGAAAGGTGCTAATTGTAATAATTTTGTGAGTAAAGTAATATCATGTATACACTGTCTTGTTGAAAAGATTTAAGCTATAATCATTTAATGATTCATAGCTGTCATATAAGCTCTTAAGATAAGTGTGCCAATATAAGTGAGATATGAAAATAAGATTTGAAATATCATAATAAGATTTGAACTATAGATCTAAACAAAGCAGGCATATATACATAAGTTCTCCCACTGTCTTGATAAGAAACAATTCATTTCATCAAGTGCCTTTTCTTCAACAAAATATGTATCGTCAATCATTCCATTCAAAACAGTAATCACAGAAGCGCACACTCACACATACCTCACAAGAGAATTTTGAGAATCCTAGCATACAATACAGAGCCACTTGAGATGTCTTCCCCCACTCTCACACAGACACACACCCAGGCCCACATACACACGCAACTCATCATGGCGCAGCAGTTAGCAAGTTAGTCTGGTAGGTCTTCACTAGTATACAGAATTTGATCCACACTGAGCCCAAGTTTCAAGCTTGATAGATTTCAATATGTAGATTCAGTAGGGTTCAGATGATGACAGACACAAGTATCTATTGAGAAGCTGAGACAGAGACAAAATATCTGATATATATATGTATGTATATATAACTAAATAAATGAATGAGGAAACTGAGCACCGTGCATGACTCAAATCCACATCCACCAAGAAGTAGTTTGGACGTGACTCTGCTCTACCAACTGAGCTAACAACACCTTTAGCAGGAGTTTGAAGTAGCGTGTTTAAACCACCCATTCATTCACATGGGTGGCTGTTCAATTTGCTACTCAGTTAATTCCGGTGCCAAACGAAATATGTTTCCAAATAAATTGTCCCTACAATTCTCACAGATATATATATGTATATATGTATATATATATATATATATATATATATATATATGCACTCACATAACTTACTTACATAGATTTAAAATTAGATATTCTATACATTCATATTCGTAAATATCTAACCTTTACGAGATAAACTTAACTATTAAGAACATTACATACCACCAGAAATTTTTCAAAAAATCTTCTAACAACTGTAACATGATTTTTTTCAAATCCAGAATGATGGATATAATATGAAAGAACTTTTTAAATTCAAATCCAGATAGTCAAAGAAATTGAACGATCAAAAACATGGTATGTATAAGATTATGTATTGATTTCCATCACAAAAGGATAAGAAGCAAATTTGTAGTGAGGTTTCCATGAGTATTTATTTCATATATATATATATATATATATATATATATATATATATATATATATATATATATACACACATACATATATACATATGTGAATGTGTGTGTGTGTGTTCTGTAATGCCCTTGACGCGTCAGACCACAGGCAATGTTGCGTGCATGTGACGTTGATGAATTGAAAAATAGATACAAATGCAATATTCAACAATGGCAAATAAAAATTTAAATTTTGCACAAAAAAATAATTCCTCATAATGACCAACGATAGAATTTACAATTTCAGAACAGCTTGTTCACAAACAATAAAAATAAACGAAAAAATTAAATAGCCAAAACTTGTTAGCTCTTTGTAACAATATTTGTTTGAAGGAAAATTGCTGCCACAATAGACTCATACTATATATATATATATATGTATATGTTTATATTCATATTATCATCATTCTTATTATTCTTAATAATAATGACAAAAATTTAGAAAAATGATTCAATACTTGTATTTCATGATGAAACCAATTATCAGGAATAATGAAATCTAGTTTTTTCGCATCAACATAATTATTCTATTTAAATTTTAAAATTGAAAATCGTCAAATCAAATTGAAATAAAAAAATGTTTATATTTTGAATTTAAATTCAATAAGATAAAAAACACTAATTTTTTGTACTCATGAGTTTTGCATCTATTTCTTTGTCCTTCACGTTAACTTGAATTTTTACTTTAAAACAAAAATAACTATAACTGTTTCCTTTTTGGTTTATATATATATATATATATATATATATATATATATGTATACACGTACATATACACAGAAATATATAGCAAAGTACAAATCAGTAATTGAATATCTGATGTGTGATGGCTCTATTTCATGAATTGCTCAATATATTCCACATCAAGTTAAAGTAGAGCATTAAATATGATGAAATAATTGATTTGCTACAGAAACACGTTCATATTTCTGCCCAATTTTGGCTTCTCAATTTGAATGATTCGATTTATATTTAGGATGTTATTGGGAGGTGTTTATTTTTCTGGGCAGAAAACCTTTGTCTTATTCTATCTATATTCCTTTTCTTTTTATCTTTCCCTTTTCAGTTGTTGATCTCTCTCTCTACACATATATATACATATATATATATATATGTAATCAGGACAGAATTTCAAGTATCCGAGCATGCAATGTCAACCCACTTGAGATGTCTATGCCTCTTGAAACACTTGACTGGGTATCAACCAATTGTCAAATGTCGAGTGCTTGATGGGAAGGGGGCTGCAGGTGCAACAAGTACAAAGGCGGCATTGCCGACAAGAGGAAAAACTTTTGTTCTCCTGTCTCTTCTTCTTTCTTGTCCCTCATCTCGGTGCTTAGTTGAAAATGTTCGGGTAAATCTTTGCAGGTATTACCGCCATTTCAGATATTCCTCGTTTTGTTTTCTTCTTTGTAACAATGAGCAAGCAGCTACTTACTCTGCCAAGTGAATTTCACCTACCCTCACTTTATCTTCATCCCCAAACAATAGAGAAGAGCTTTGTCTCGTGTATGAAGAACATTTAGCATTCGACACACTAGATAGTTTTCAGGCTGGGATTCTTGCACTGGCTTTACAAATATTGCTTGTATTTGAAAATTTGAAATACTACTGATCAAGGGAAAATTTACTCTCTGTTGGATCATTATAAAATCTAAATTTTCCAAAAACAAGTATGAATGCAGTCGGACACAAACTGAGGGACCAATTTAGCATACACTTACATTGAAAATTGAACACCCTAACTAAAAATTTATTTGATGGGGGATGTTTTTTTTTTAACATAAACATACATAGCCATACCAACTTAAAAACTGTAGAAACCTATGGTGACAATTTTGGTGGATGCTTTCTAATAAATACACCAGGTTTTTTTCTGTGTGATTTAATGAATACCCTTAAATATCCACAGTTTAATTTTGGACATTTTCACTATTTTAAATTTGCTCACAGCTGAGAGAACACAGAAAGAAAAGTATCTATGGTTAGTCCTGATCATGTTATCTAATATTACTTCATTCTTTCTTATAGGCATATAAAAGGCTTTTAGATAGGAATAAGCTATAAGATGAGGTAAGTAATTTTTTTTTTTACTTTGCTATGATTTATTTTCAGGTTTGATTTTCATACAATTTTTCATAACATCTTATGCCTATCACTACATCGTTTTAATTTGAATTTAAATCATTATTGCATCAGACTCGATATTGCTTTTAACTAGTTGAATCCTCTATAGGTCAGCCCCTTGGGGTCTTGTAATAATGCCAATACTATTCTCAATCGAGTTACCTCTTCTGCATTGCTAGGGACACATTGTCTCAAGCCATGTAAACAGAATGTATAAAAGCATACTCTCTCTCCCTACCAGCATCAAGCAGATGTCATGCCATGAACTCCGAGGACCATTATTACAATACCCCATGCATCTGATAAAGACCAACATGTATAGGCATACTTACAGTAAATAGAACATTCTAATGTACCATTTGCATATAACACACAATACCAATAAAAGTATACATATATATATATATATATATATATATATATATATATATACATAAAACCCATTGTCTTTTATCATCATTGTATCAGGAAAGCCCAAATATCACAGGACTATGAACCACCCTGGCTCTTAAACTTTGGTTAGGCTCCCCTGCCCCACCTTCCATTGTATAGAATAAAGTGACATCGAGTCATGTCAAATAACCAATCATTGAACTATATATATATATATATATAATGCACTACTTGTGTATGCAAAAATTCTAAAATATCATCCAAAATCTTCGCATGTACACTCAAACTATTTTCTTTGCTCTTATGGGCCCTTAGGCTTAAGCCTACTCAGCCTAGTGCCTAACCTGCCACTGAGGTTAACTCTTTGGGTTCTCACCAAAGGTGGAAGACCATTGTCTTCACAAAACTCAGACAAGCAGAAAAAAAAAAAAAAAAAATTAGCCGGAGATAATGACTTTGTCATGAAACACTAGAAGCATTCACAATAGCCATCTATTCTTAAAGATGAAGATAGAATTGCTTTGAGGCATGTACAAAGTTATCAAAGCTTTGTGTGCATTACAAAAGAATTTAAAACCCTTGACAAGAAAGCCTGCTCTGTTAGTCTTCCTCCAATCGCTGAAGCTGGAAAGACAGATGAAGACAATTGAGGATTTGTTCCACCGATGGCAAATCCTGAGTTTTGTCACGTTTATACAAAGATACAGCATCTCTTAATTGTTCTTCTGCAGAGATTTTATCTTTTTTAGAGGAGAATTTCTGTGTTCTTGTTAACTTATTGTTAAAAACTGCAGAAAAGTAAAGACAAAAAAAACAAAGAGCAAAATAAAGATATGTAATTTCTTGTAGCTAAATACAAAACAAAGGTGATTTTTCTTCTCATAATTGTAAAAAAAAACAGAAAAAAATAGAAGAAAAACTTATATAAAAAAGATGAAAACAGGTCTGGTTAATCATTCAATAGAAACCATCACATGACAGATTTTTGGCAGCATGCCATATGAATTTGGATCAATTAAAAAATTGGGAAAAGGAGCCATCAACGAATTAGTTACTTCTGTAGCCTTTTGTTGGATCACTTAAAAGTCCAAGTTTTCAAAAAACAAGTGTGAACACAGCCGGATCCTAACTAGGAGACCAATTTAGAATTCACTTACATAGTAAATTGAGCCATCACTAAAACCCTATTTTGAGGGGGGAATTTTCAAGAAGCATCAATTTTTTTCTAGACATAAGGAGTAAATGTTCAAATTTTCAGCCCTCTAGCTCCAATGCTGCAGCATGTACATGTAACACATAGCCAGATAGACCAATTTGAAAACTGAAGAAATCAGTGTGAGCAAATATTCAAGAAAAAAATGATAAAGACACATGTTAATGTTAATAATGAACTGTAACATCACTTAGTCAATCTAAGAGTTTTAATCGGTTCTCTATTGTAAAACAATGCCCTAACGTCAAAAAGGACGTCATCTGAACGTCATCGAACATGTGAAAACTAGTCATGTACTGGCAGCCTGTAGTCCGCGTGCCGGCACACTTCAAATAGCTCTGGCATAGAATAAGTTTACCTGAAAACCTATCTTCCAAACAGAAAGGGGGAAATTTTCTTGAACAAAAAGAGAGGCACGTGTACCTACCTCCCTACAGTCTTAACATCATCCACACTTCCCTCCCCCATCCCGCCTCCTCCTTAGCGTACTTCCCCGTCCCCCTACACCCACAGCGAGTGCTGCTGCCACGCCATCAGTCGACTCAAGCTGCTTAGCAGGTCTTTCGGCATGTGGCTCTTGGCTACCTGATCCGAGTGATCCATCAATTGCAAGACAATATGGTGAGAAAAGGGAAGGAAGGAAGATCCGGAGAGAGAAGATGATTAAAAGACTCCAGATTCACAAGGGAAGGAAAGAGGAGGAGAAGGAAAATGGCTGCTGAGAGGAATTTAAAAATAAAAAAAGAAAGATAACTGATATCCCTTGAACTTGAATCTAATTTGAAGCACATGTTCAGAAATTGATGGGAGTGGTTAGGAATTGGAAATAAGGTCATAGAGAGACAGAGGGGAAATGACAAAGAGACAGAGAGGAAATGACTGTGAGAGAAAAAGAGAAGATAACAAATATCTTTCATTAAGATAAAGGAAGAAAAATATAATGAAGGCATATAAATGAATCACCACAGCCAGCATGTGGGCCAGAATCATTTAAAGTATTATCTAAAAAAATAAATCTTCTATCTAAAATTATCGAAACAAAAATTACCATCACAAAATCTGGGTATTGTTGGTTCAAAATGACTATAGAGACCCCCAAAACCCAAATTTTGAGAAAAAAAAAAAAAGGAGAGTTTTTAGATGGTGCCTACTGGTAATCTCATGCTGATTTTCAAGGTTATAGCCCCCTAAAAAGTGACCAGGAGTGCCTTGACACATACATAGACTAATAAAGAGAGAAAAATCTGATATCCATTTGGTTGGTCAGTCGGTCAGGCCAATAGCGGGGCTACAGTGATAAGGAAGTGTTAGTTGGCTGAGTAGGAACAGTATGGGTATGGTCTCAGCAAGCCGGGTTCAAACTCCGACTTGGACAGTTTTTATTTACTTAGCACTAATACCTTTGAGAAAGACACCAATCCATCTCTCTCTTCCCAGCTACAGGTAAAATAGGGCAGGGCAAAATGAGTGTTGCCACTTCCGGAGCTTGTCACCTCTAAATCCAATTCACGCATTGCGATCGGGTTGTGTAAGTAGAAAAGTCATAAGTAGAGCCCAAGTAGGGATGGGTTGAGCAGTAACCAGTGTAAAGGCATAGCATCAAAATGTAAGTAAGAAAAGAGAATATAATGAAAGCAAAAAAATGAATAGATGAAGGAACGATTAATACTTTAGTTCATAAAATACTAAAAATATCTTTAAAAGATTCCCCCCACTGTCCCCTGACTATCAAATTCACATAAAGAGGCTCTTTCAATATATCTCATCGAACTTTAAAAAAAGAAACAGAGGTAATTTTAGAAGCAAGATGATCTATATCAGAGTAGGAAATATAAATCTAGGACATTGAAAACTGATTAAAAGGAAAATATCAGTAGAAAAAAAAAATATGATAACAAATAGCCATAAGCAACAAAATAAAGCTATTAAATTTTGCGGTCTTTTTTGTTGGTCTGCACAGCACTAATTGATTATAGCTATACAGCTCACCACATTTTGGTTTGCTTAATAAAAGTAAATATTTTATAAGTAAACCACTTTTCAATCATCTTCCATAATCATCTTATCGATATAATAACCAAGGGTCGGGGTCAGCCAGTATTGTCAGACCAAAAGTCGATACGATAGGGTCATGCCTTCAACTTATATTTTTTAGGTACTTTTATTTAGCAAACCAAAACACTGTGAGCTGTAATATGATATTAATATATTTGATATAATTATGAAGTATGGTTAGGACCAGCAAAAAAAGACTCGAATTTTCAAGTAGTCCTTTTTTTACCTAGCAAACAAGAGTGAACGCTCTCTAAAATGCCACGTGACACTTTTCTGCAGGAATTTGTAAACGATCTTGGCATGTGTGTCATTTAAAAGCAGTCATCTCATATATAGCTGACTAAGTCGAATCAATATTTAACTATACTGAAAAAATACAAAGCAGGTCTGGTTAGTCACTCAGTAGAAATTGTCACGTGACAAACGTCATTTGGTGGCATGCCTTGTTGGAGGTGATCAATCAAAAAATTCAAGAAAAGAGCTGATCAACGAACAAGTTGTTTCTGTTGCCTTTTGTTGTACAGTGATCCCTAAAAATTCAGAGTTTTTGAAAAACAAGCACAACACTGCTGGACCAAAAAAAAAAAAAGGGGGTCAATCCAGTATATAGATACTTTTTACAATAAAACTCCAAATGCGACTTTTTTTAGGGTCAATTTTCAAATAAAACAAAGAAAAATCCATTTTTTTCATGGACATAATAAGGAAAAATGTTTGAGAGTTCAGTTTTCTAACTCCATTGGCGTGGCCTTGATGGTAGATAGATAGATAGATAAATAGCCAGCCAAAATCACTTAAAAACCAAAGAAACCAATGTTGGCAGTTTTGGTTTACGTTCTTGCATAGTTTTTATTGATTTTGATTGATTTTCGTTTTTGTTAGAAATATATTAGCTGATAACTCGAAAAAAATGAGTCACTTTTAAATATCCTGATTTATTTCTTATTAGATGACGCATTGTCAACCATTATTAAATTTGACTTGTATTTTCTTTCATCTTGAATTTTCTCTTTTGCTTTTTAATCGCATCTTATTCAGACCATCAGTCTACAGCAGCGACTAAACAATGCAGATCAGAAAAAAAGAATAAGGTGTGCACAAGAATGTACTGTTCATTCATTGTGGTAGACTGACAGTCTGAGTAGGTGGCGATAAAAAGTAACAAAGAAAATTTAAGATAAAAGAAAATACTTGTCAAAAATTAATAATAGTTCATTTTCAAACATATTGTTGAAAGTCTTTTCCTAAGTTTTTAGACCATTGTCATTTTTTCCAAACATTTCCGAAGTATTTCTTGAAAGGGCATCACCATAAAAATGGGTCAATAATTGAATTTCCTCTTTCGGCAAAAAGCCTTTTGGGTAAGTTTTGATAACAGCTTTTCTCCATGCATGAAAGAAACAAAATGCAAAGACTTTGCTAGAGAAGTGGGTCAGAGAACAAATTCTTATCATTTTGAAAACACGATCTTTTATTGTAAAAACAAATTAATTAGGAAATGAATTACAAAAAAATCGAATTGACAATAGAAAGATGAAAACAAAGGATGTTGATTGAAATAAGTTGTTGCTTTAATGTCATCTTTGCAAATGAATGAATAGATGATAAGCCAAGAACATGTAAATCTGGTCAGGTATTTGTAATGAGATCTTTTTTTGAGTTGAAATGAACCAATCAATTTTTCTAATCATTAATTTTGACGAGTTTTAATCTTCATCTTGACTTTTACTTGCTTGTTATCACATCTCTAACTCAGACTGTCATTCTACAGGAATGAGTAAACAGCACAATCAGAAATAAAGAGTAAGCCCACGGTGAGAAGCAAACTCGCACCCATTAGTTAGAGGGAATTCATAGTACGTCTGGCTGCCTCTAACCATTGCAGATATGTAATTGAAAGAAGCTGATTTTATACTTTTAAACTGACTCCTCACAATCGGTATATTTCATGTTTGTTTATATTATGAGATCTAGCAGTCTTAATAAAGGCAATCTTTGATTTATTCTCATTATTGGATCAAGCATTGAACTGAACGTTATTTGACTATTGGTACTTTCCCATTTCAAAATGGCTGCCACTCTGGCGGCAGGGTTAGTGTAAGGGTATCGAGTATTTTTATTAGGGTTATTGTTGTCAGCTTTTTTTTTACTTCAAATTTGCCATCAGCACTTCCCACTCAGCAGCTAGAACGGCGGTCATTTTGGAATGGGAAAGGTTGCCAAATATAATATTAATCTAATGGAGTCTCCCTTGCTTGAACCAAATTCAGAATAAAAAAAATCTTAATGTTTTTTTTAATTTAAATATTATGTAATTCACAAATTTCCATTATTATGGAAATGTGGATTGATCTTTCAATAATCTTTTATTGTCTCCCAGTATTCTGCGCCAATTTATCAAAACAAAGAAAATCCTATATTGAGTGTAAGAACAAAAGTTGTAGAGAAAAATTAGTTGTACATCGAGCTAAATTAGAACCCAAATTAGGCAATTCTCATGAACATGAATATTCATGTCTTCTGAGTGAAAGTATTCGACTTGACCTTGTTTTGTCTGTGAAAAATGCTGTTTATATTGATTACTGGGGAAGCTTCTTAATATCTTCTGTTATCTACACCATTGAGTGACTTTTTTTCCAGCAACTAAAATATTGATTTTCCATTCTTTTCATTGTTCTATTGAGTCAAACAACCCAACTAAATTACCAAGTATATAGAATAAAGTCCACATTTACATTCTTTTACATTCAATTCCTCTCAAAAAACACCAAAAAGTAAGTAATGCCCTTGTGCTGTTTATGGCTTCAGCCATTCCTACTCGGGCTCCAGATATCACATTACTACTTACTTGGTCCTGGTTTGCAATATGGGAAATAGACTAAAAGCCAATAAGCACCTGGAGAGGCATCACTCACTCAACCCAGTGCTATTTTATGCATAGCAAGGGGGGAGATGGATTCATGTCTTTTCCAAGAGCCTTAGTGCAAAGTGAGCACAAATCTATGAACTAAAGATATCTTTGAAGTCCTCAGAGACCTCAAGTTTGGGCAAGACTGCTGCAAAGATAAATCATATGAAATGCAAAATGATTTAGCTGTGCACTGGGGTTTACATTCCCCAGGCAGCACCTTTCCATTTTCCTTGAATAATAGGAAAGACAAAAAAAAGAATTAGGGAGTATGTGGTCAGGTATGAGCAGTTTTCTTTTTCATTTATTTTCCAAGCATATGAATAAAAAATGCTTGTACATTCATGTAAGGCCTCTGAGAGGAAACTCAGGGGTGCATGGTTTCATGCCATGAGCTGTGTGAGGCCTAAGAGGAGGTGGAAGATTGGAGGAGAGGTTTTTTTCTACACTTGTGACCTGATGCTCTTTTACTCCCTCCATGTTAGATATCAATGAAATAACGGATGATTGGAGAGAAGACAGCACTTTTGAACATCTTCTTTCATGCTACAATACAGATAAGTAGAAAGAATTCACATTGAAACATCCTTACCTACTGCCAAGTAGATCAGAAAACATAATTATTCATCAAAAAGTAAATTTCAATTCAAAAATTCACAAACCACTTGAAACCACTCAAAAACATAGAACATTCCAACAAATAGATTTTTAAAAAAAAAAAAGGAACTCTCTTGTGAATTGAATAAAAGAATGAAAATTAAAAAAAAGATTACCTAAAAATGAAAGTGGAGTAACTTCATTCATAAATCATTCCCCTTGATTTAAGATCTAAATTTTTCAACATGAATGTAAGAGCTTAAAGATGTAGATAAGCTTAGTAATTACTTAAAGCAAAAAAAAAAGAAAAAAGAAAAAAAAAAAGAAAAAAGAAAAAAAAAGAAAGAAAAAGAGCTTCCTTTGGCTCTTGAACCCCTTTTTCAACTCCCGGCCACCAAATGTGATGTAACCCCTGTACTCCTTTCTCATACACCCCCACATTTGTTTGCATTGTGTATGTGAGCGTCTCCTTCAATTATCCCTTCGACACATTTTGTATTCCCGTCAAATTCTTGCTACCCCCCCCCCCGCCCCCGTTCCTTACAGGACATTGACTATCATGCTTCCCTAATGCATCCTGTCTTTATGGACTTTCTAAATTAACTTGTCACTTTCATAATTAACTTGGCATAATAAAGTTGATGGGTTTACAATTACATTATGCCTACCAGGAGTTCATGGTCCCTTCTCAGAGGACCTTTCTTTGTCTTGACAATAACATCTTCCTGCCTTTTCAACCATTTCCTTCAAGCGCCAGCATCCTGCCGACAGTCACCTGTGGAGTGGAAACATGGAGCCTAACCAAAAGACTGGCTCTCGAACTAAGAACCATTGTATGCACAAGAAAGGATCATGCTCAACACCACATGGAGAGACCACAAGACAGTACATTATATTAGACAAAAATCTAGAGGTCAGAGATATCTTGAAATCTATTAGAAAACTCAGATGACAATGGGCAGGCCATCGATCCACAGAAATCATATGCAATGATATGATGGGTTGGGATAGCTCTGGAGATAGTGGTGCTGACATCCACAATCTGGCTGATCTTGGGAAAGGTCTATGTCCAACGACCAATGTTCAAAAGCTGCAGCTGCTGATGAACTTGTCAAACCCCAGTCCAAGCAGAAAACTTGAATTGACTTTGTCTTCTTACTATAACAAGAACAATCTTCACATAATTTTGGGGAGTAAACTCTTCACTGCTTGTCTTTCCTGTCATGTTAAACCAAACCAACTTAAAAAATCTGCATTTCTGTACCATGATTTGAAATTATGACGAAGTGATCAGTAGATGGCTCTCTTACTGACTCAGCCAAACTGACAAATCTTACAAATCTACGAAAATTTATATTAGAAATATACAAGGGCTTATTCCATTCTAATAAGTACATATATTTACACTAAAAGTGTATTGTTTTTTTAATTTTTTTATCATGTAGACAATAAAAAAGTTGGAGTAGGAGAGAAAGGCATGAATCCAACAATCCTATCTCATTACTCTTTCACTCAGCATGGAGGGAGGTGGAGTAACGGTTATCACCATGGAACAAGGCACGAATCTATTTCTCCCTTTGTCTCATCCTTTTGCCAGATATCTTCTCAAAAAGTTATCATCACTGGCATTCCACTGTGATTGACAAAAAGAGCTGAGGAATGAGAACTTGGGTAAATCACTCACCAATAATTGATATTGGCTATAGTATTGAATAGCTGTTACCCTATATTGTTGACCAGTCAGTCTTGACACAGCTGAATCTCAAACTCCACTGAGAATAATGCTGTGAAGGTCTATCTTTCTCCATGTATATGCTCACACACATATGAAACGCGATGTGCATCCATATTATTTTTGTGTGTAACATTTTTCGACGAGCACATATATACTAAGCTGATCTTAGGTAGAGAGTGACACTTCAGTCCTAAGCAGAGTGCACAGATACCCTGATCCTAAGTAGAAGTGTTGATCCTTACGTAAATAATTCTGTCATTTTTGACAGGTGCTTTGCTAGTATATAATTATCTCAGTACCCTTAATGAGAACACGATGCTTAGAAATTACTTACCACTCATCATATTCTTACAAATAAAAGTCTCATTGACAGGCGAGCCCTACAAAACGAAAATTCTCCTGATTTTTCCCGTAGATTCTTGATAAGTTCAAGCATATTTTATAGCATCTGGGCAGAAGCTGTCTGAAGATATAAGACAAACCCCTATTTCTCGGGGATGATATACAGAAAAGCTGTTTATCTATAAAATAATCGAGGTTAAATGTTGGCTTACAGCAGAATACAGGGTAGTTTTTTGAATCTTGAGGATGTGAGAAGAATCTGATATGATACCACATTGATTTGATTATCTCATAAGATTTTGCCTTGATTCAATCATTCGAGTAAAGAAAAAATAATCTGTTCCAAATAGAACGTGAATTATTTTATCTCTATTCTTTGATCAAATGCAATACCTTTCCTACCCAGCATGATGGTAACTTATATCTTGGCTTTTGAATTATCTGCACTGAATCAGATGCTATCCGAAATTTCTTAGGGATGCAGAGCTGAAATATCTGATGACAAACATCATCCAAAATCCTGAGATTAGTCATCTTTACTAATATACAAGTTGTAGGCACTTACTCTGATTGGATGTTTAGTAAACCTGTCTCATTGACTGATTCACTAGTGTGAGGATTTCTAGCCCCTGTAGGTGTCTCTATACTGTGGCCTTGTGCCAGACTTATTCAAACCATTATTCTTCAAATTGTTCTAACATATTCTCATCCTGTTATTAAATGCATCCACACATCTCTGATGGTTGGTCCCGATTATTTTGTATACTTATTTTCTTAGATGTATTGATATAAAATTCAGTCCAGACCTTCAGGTGAAACATCCTATCTTCCTCTTCCCCCTGTTATACTGCCACAACTAGTAATACTAAATACCAATTTTTGCAGCGGTATGTTGGATTGATGTGAAACTTGGTTAACAACTTTGATGAACCATCCTTATCTTCTACTTCCTCCTCCTCTTGATGCTACTACCACAACCAGTAATATCAGATATCAATTTTCTTAGTCGTATCAGGTTAGATTGATGTGAAGCAGTCCAGACCTTCAGGTGAACCATCCTTATCTCCCATCACCACTTCTTCCTCCTGCAGCTACTGCTACAACCAGTAATGTTAAACATCAATCTTCTCAACCATATCATGTTGGATTGATGTGAAACTTGGTTAAGATCTTTGAGTGAATCATACCCATCTTTCAATGTGTGGCTTGCATTCAGCTTCTTTACTCATAATAGTTAATATAAAAATTACATAAGAAAAAAATGTCAAGCATAATAATTATTTACCAGGTATGAATTGCAACTCGTCAGGATTAAATTGCAAGTTTAATGCTCATGATTAGTTGAATTATTCGGCTAAATATATTACACTCTAATAAAGGATTCATTATACTTAAAACAATCATCAGTCTTTTGAAGATTTTGAAACCATTTGATATTATATAGATAATGAAGTAAGGATTCGCAACACAAACAAATTTACATTTTTGTCCAGTTTGGGCTTCTTCAAGCAAATCAGGGCAGAAACATAAATGTGTTTTTGTGGCAAATCTTCATTATATTTTAAGCTCTACTCGGAATCAACCAAATGTTTAATATATCAAGCACTTTATGAAATAAACCCATCACACATTGTATCATATCATAATGTACACTTGATTTATAAGAATATTTATATATATATATAATATATATATATATATATATATATATATATATATATATATATATATATACAACAATGCAAATCAAGGATAAAATATAATATAATACAATATCTGATGTGTGGTGGGTTCATTTCATAAAGAATTTGATACATTCAAGTGAATCATACCCATCTTTCTTCTCCTCCAGTTACTACAACTACTAATAAATGTTATTCCCACTTCATTTACAATCCCTCTGGAATATGGCCCTAAGGATGATGGACACATCATTATGGTTCTCGTTATCATTATGTTTCAGCCTATATGTCCTTCATCCATTCTAAAGTCTGAAATTCTGAATTTAGATGTTATGTAATATACCAATTTCCATAACAAATTGCAAATCATTTTTCTATAATCATTTTTTGGTCTTCAATACAATTTTTTTTCTTCCATACCAACTCATCAAAGCAAAGAGAATCTCTAAACAAACCCTTTTGATATTCTGCTGTCATTTTTCTATGAAGACAAAGCAAAGACCACCATTCGATCAATTCTCTAGAGACGTGGCCAATCATATCTTTCTACTAACAAAAGCAAAGAAAAAGATACTGCCTCCAAGCATTATTCAGCCATCAAACAATCATGTTTTGATAAAGACAATGTAATGACTAACTGTCAATGAATTCTCTAGAGATTCTGGTATAGTAACAGACAGAATGGAAAAAAAAAAACAATTTATAAGCTTTTCAGTGCTTTTTCATTATTCCTCGCACAAAAAAAAAACAAAACAAAAAAAAACATGTATGCCGTGGCTTATGAGCCTCATCTGACTTTTGGACATTCAATGAGAGGCTTGTATTCGACTCCTTTTCTCATTACACTTGATATAAAAATTACACGAGAAAAAATGTCAAGTTTTATAATTATTTTACCAAGTATGAATTATAATTCCCCTTTTAAAATTGCGAGTTTAGTGATCTTGATTAGTAGGAATATTGGGCTAAATATAGGATTTAATATACTTAAAACAATCAGTCTTTTGAAGATTTTGAAACCATATATATGATATTTTCAATATATATATATATATATATATATATATATATGAAGATTCACTACCCAAACATATTTACGTTTTTGCCATGTTTGGGTTTCTTAAGGTAAATCCAGGCAGAAACATGAACGTGTTTTTGAAGCAAATCCTTACTTCATTATATTTTAAGCTCAGCTCAGAATCAACCCAATGTATAATGTATCGAGCACTTTATCAAATAAAGCCATCACACATTGTATCATATCATATCATATTCCTGCTTAATATTGTGCATATATATATACACCACAATGCAAATCAGGGATGCAATATAATATAATTCAATACAATATCCGATGTACGATGGGTTTATTTCATAATGTGCTTGATATATTCAACTCAAAACATTCAGTTGGTTTATAGTAGAGCTTAATGGATATGTAATCCAATAGAAATTATTGTATACCTTAGCAAAAACTTTGTTCACAGTGAAACATAAAACCATCTTTTTATAAGGTTACATAAAACGATTGTACGGCACCATTATTGACTTTATGGTTCCAACCTATAAATCCTCACATCCTTTAGTCCATCACCCCCAACCCTCAGTGCTGACTCAGTACTTGGTGAAATTAATGCAAATTGACTGTCTTAAAAACGACACGAATAAACATAATTACGTACATCTATTTGTAAATACTTATACAATAAAGTTTTGTTTACAAAATGAGTATGCACAAAAACAATAAAGAAAAAACTTATGCATACATTCTGTCTATGTCTTGTGGCTCTCGAACGTCAGAAGTTTATGTGTGGCTCTAAAATGAAGCAGGCTTGGCCACACCTGATCTATAAAATATACATAGTTATGTAAAGCTTCAATAAAGAAATCAAATTGGGGTTTTCAACTAAGAAGAGGGTGTGGCAGGATGGAGAACAGACAAACAAATTACAGGGAATGGATTTTTTTTTTCATGTAAACATCAAACTGGTGGAATTATTTATCCTTTCTCGCCCATTTGGTGACCCTTAATCGTGAGCGAGCATTTGTGTAATTTGAGTAAATAATGTGATGTTTCTATATTCTTCACTTCCCCAATCAAACCCATTGTGTTAAACATACATGGAACCGGTCTCTCCATTTAGATGGAGAATCGATTTGAGTGATGAGAGTGGGAGGATAGAGACGAAAAAGGGAAGGTAAAGAATGAAATGAAATGAAAAATACTGACGGTGGAGGGAAAAAAGTGGCGCCACACAAAACCAGAATCGTTGTCTTGGGGGGGGGGTCACTAATAAAGTTAAAATTTAAAAAAACAACAAAAATGTCAAGACTGTTGAGTGATCAATTTAGCATAAACTTACGTCGTGAAATGACCCCCCACCCACCACCGAAATTTGAAAAAAAAAATTTCCTCGGGCATAATTATAGTGAGTAAAGGTTTAAATTTTAACGCCCTCTAGCTCCATTGGTGCAGCCTGTTCGTGCGATAGGTGATATATAGCAAGGCAGAACCATTTAAAAACAACTTTGTTTGATGGTTATTAATGGAGGGAAGAAGGATAAGAAAGGCAAAAGAGTCAATTGATGATTACAAAAAGTAGAGAAAAAGTATATATGTATATATATATAAGACAGGCAGGCAGAGTAAAACCAAAAAGTGGAAATGAACGTGAAATGTGAGCAGCCAAAAAGGAAAATGAATGACTAGAAAACACTTGGGGTGGGGCATACCTCAGCCAGGGGTAATAATTGTGCATGGCTAGAAGTCTAATCGTCCAAGTGTCGGAGTAGGGGAAACAAGAAGCAAGTCTAAGTCACAAGTGTCCAGTCAGAAACAAGTGCATCGCATTCATAGGAATAGCACCTCCTTTTTCTAGAGAGCACTTCTGAATTTTATTCATGAATATTTATTCAGCTCTTTCGTAGCTTATCGTCCATCCTACCACAAAATATCATTGGAATACATTGCGAACTTTTGGTGATATTGTGTGGACTAAGATAGAATTTGGCGATATTATGTGGTTTAGGCATATAACTGCGACGTAGGAGAGATAACTGTATGGCTCAGCACCAAAATTCAATCAAATTTTCCATCGCTTATTGTCTACATACATCCGACAGAATTTCATATGAATTCGTTCAGAACTTTTGGAGATGCCGTGTTGACAGTCATGGACGTAAGCATGAATGCAATCTTAAAAAAAAAAAAAAATGGAAAATATCTATCAATCTGAAAAAATTCATGATTCCAACCCAAAAGTTTGCCACCTCTTTCTTTCATTGTTCATCCTTTCATATCATTTCATTGAAATTCATTCAGTACTTTCGGAAATATCGTGTGGACAAACGAACGAACGAATGCGACCCAAAACTTCTTTTCAACTTCTTTGGCGAAGCGGAAAATATCAACATGAAAGAAACTGAAAGAAGATGGGGTTGGAATATAATCAATTAAAAAAAAATGATCATGTCGTAGTTCAAAACATTAATCTGTCGATTAAGTTACGGCTGCCATGTCTGAACATTTAAAAAAAAAAGAGGGCGAATGTCCCTGAAGACACGCTGCCCCTGCACGACCAGGGCATCTGAGAGGCAGGTGTAGATGATGCTTCGCACCGGGGACCGGAGGGGTGACGAGAGTTCCTTGGGTAGAGCTGTGTATCGAAACTTTCAAGTCGATACAATGTTCAATAAAAAAAAAAATAGGTTGACTGTACCGTTTACCTACGAGCGATCTTAATATGGCGTGCTAAAAGGTTCTAGCAGATGGAAACAGGGCGGTGGCTAATGGTGTTCTTGCAATGTGTATGGGGTGCAGGGGCGAAAACAGCTTTGCACCGTCTTCTATAATACCTCTCGGAGGTCTTGCGCACGACACGCATTTTGGAGCTAAGTAGCATTGATGAAATCATGAAAATTATTTTAGCAGGATTTTAATAAATTGAAAAAATCCTTCTCGGTGAAGATTTTAAGAACTTAATGGAGGCCATGTGCAGGAAAATACGGACTATGTCAATCCCAGATTTTATTTAATGTAACCGCAATTGTTACATTTATGGTTTTAAAATAGCCGTCATACCAGAGGTTATGATAAGTATTTTTAGGCTAGTTCGTTACCAGCGTCTGCTATTCTGCAGCTGGAACAGTAGTCATTTCCAAACAGGAAAGGTAACAACTGCCAAATAGTGATTTAAACAATTACGAAGATGGAAAATAACTGAATAATGAGTGATAAAGGATAAAAGAATGGTCTTCATAGTATGAGAGAACGGTTAAAAGAGTTGAATTCTAGTTTAAGCTTACTCACGCAGTAACCTACTTTTAAATTGAGATCACTGAATTATACATACCTTTTAGAGGGCGTTCCAGGTCATTTATACAACTAGTAAATCGGATAATTTTATTTCAAACATTTCATTCAATAATTCCAGAAGCAACAAGAAACCTGAACGACAGCCGATGACCATGGCATTTGATTTTTCTCAAAAGGAATTGATATTGAAATACGCATGCGCACAGAGGCAGCCAAAATGGCGGTTTATTAAAGCTCACTAAAAAGAAATGTTCAATTTCTTGTTGAACATGAAAATATTGTATCTTCTAGAATAGTATACATTGCACCAGAGATACATAAAAAGTCTGAAACACTATGTATAATTCAATAATTTAATAGGTCACGTTTGTTGCGTGAGTCGACTCAAATTTTGCCGAAGAAGGCAGAAAAGGAAGAAGGAAAAAATCAGGTTAAATGCAAAACTGGAAAAAAAAGAGTAGATTGAATGGGAAATGAAGGCAAGATTTTAGAGTATGAGAAAAGGTGAAAAAAGCACAAATAGAACGAAGAAAAAACGACAAAGGAGGAGAAAAATTAGAAACATTATGAAAAATAGAGAGAAACAAATTAAAAAGCACAAGAAAAGATAGAAACATGAAGAAAAATCATGAATCGATGGGATAAATAATTCATATATGTATTTGTAAAAGTGATTAGAGAATTGGCATGGAAACACGATAATATGTAAAAGACTGAAATACTTCCTCTCCTTCCTTCCCTCATTTCTTTGAAGGAATTTTATGATGGTTACGGCAGATTCTAAATCGCCCCCGGTCCCCAAATCTTAATGAGTAGTAGTTTTAACCGACTGCATTTCTACAAACATTATTCAATAACAAATCTCTGAACAAGTTGGAGGGTGTACCCCCCAGGAGCCAGTTCATCCCATCCCTCAAATCTACAGCTACGCCCTTGGTAATGGAATCTAATAATGTGAGAAAATAAGTAGCAGAATCATTATTTTCTTTAACAAAATTTTGTTATTCCCGGAAGCTAAGAAAGGTGTGCAATATAAAGGTTAGGACGGTGTCCATAATGGTATGTGCGCTTGAAACCGTGCCAAAGACACTAGAATCAAATTAGATTAGTCAGAAGTTAAAGTAAGGGTTCATGACGTTCGGGGGCGAGAGTATTGGCGGATCTTGGGGAAGGTCTATGTCCAATAACAGAATCTAAAAGGTTGATGATGATGGAACGGTGTAAACCACGATATTGCTGGGGTCTGCAAGTAAACCCTAAAAGGGTGAAGGAGATTTGACGAGACGTTGTCCCTCGATCTTCAGCGATGACCATCATACATCTAGAGCAAACATGCAAATGCATACGAAAATAGAATAGAATAATAATGATTAGTAAGAATGGGGAAAATCATAAAAATCATCCCACCTTGGTCGACATTATACCCATAGGGAAGGGGTTCATAGACATGTTCTCCCAAGGAGCATACTTCCTACCTGGTCGGCTACAGTAGAGAACGGGACTTTTCACCTGGTGGAAATGGGTTTTAGGAACTAGATAAACAGGAGTGAATCCAAACTGCAGGCCCAGGTGGGGCGTCAACGGTTCCTAAGATGGGGCCCTCAGTATTTGGTGGGGGTATTACTGAGGTCTGTGAACTTGTTAAGTTGGGTCGGTGATAAAATTCACTTAGATGAAACGGGTCCTTGGCAATGGAAAGGCTAGGAACCATTGGTATACAGTAAGACAGTATGCTCTCGGATCGCAATGCCCGTGTTGTCGTTACCTCGGCAAATAATAAACGTCTCCACTAAAACAACTCGGAATTGAAAAGTAAGTAAACGCTGAAAATTGCGAAGCGGGTATACACAACGGCCCTGCGTATCCCATTTTTATGCCTGCTTTTCACGTCATAAACCGGAGATATACATTACACAACATATCGATCAGATATTACTGCAAGAACAAAGTTGAAAGCCATTTAGTTCGTTCTTTATCAGAATATCGCGCACTATGAATATGTTTAGATACGATGGAAAGAGTGCATCTGAAATGCCAAAATCTCCTCGTAATTTCTTTTTGAGGCGCATCCAGAGATTTTCGACAGTTAGGGTGTTTGATAAAAGAAATTAATAGCCTTTAAATTCATCATTATGTTAATACTTGATCAATAAATGCTATAGTTTTACTTCTTGTGGTCTTTAAACAAATGTTTTTAACAACCCTATTTTACATCCGTAAGACCAAGGATTACCATTACCTCCAATTTACGGCTTGAAAGTAATATGAATCCGGCACTCTACAAGAAACATATGTTGGTAGGTAAGGTCTGATATCGTAGGAAGAAAAATTAGTTTATCTTGTAGGCAAAATGGTAGGGAAAGCATAAAAACAACGTCGGTGTTAAAAAAAAAAAATGGCTAATTTCTAGTTGCCTTCCCCCATCGACTGACAAGGGCGTAATAAACCCTACGATTGACATACGTCTACCCCAGCCCTTCGACCCACGAATCAGACAGCTGTGTGTGTCAATAGTTTCATAATTCTACATACATACATTCACATTTTTGCGTGGGTGTGTCGGTACATACATGGGTGTCCAAAAGAAGTATGGGTAAACAGAGCATTTCTCTGCCCCTACCTCTCAACACGCTTCAGGCCTCCACAACGAGCACTAAGGGCGAGGGGTTAAAAGTTGGAAGCTCAAAGTAGCTGGGGATCAAGGGGTCACTGTGAACAATGACAGCTAATGGACGAGTTACAACCTAAGAACTCCCTAATCCTTTACCTGACAAACGATATCCTGATATATCTTTCCATCCTCTCACCTTATATTTATCTTTTAGGTACCCCACCTTAAAAAATTGGCAGTGGATGCCCATCCTAGCTTAGCCTTAGCACAAAGCCAGTGTAGTGGGGGCCCCCAGGGAAGGTCAGAATCTGTGTCTGAGGATTTAGGCGGGAAGGGTAAGTATTTAATAGCAAATATTTACTAAATAGTCAAACTCAACACCTACCCTTGTTTTTACATAAACACCTACTTAATTAGGTACTTGTTGAGAAATGTGGTCCCTACAACAGTTCTGTATGAGGGACTGCACATCGTTTTAGGGTCAACAACACTAAAACTGTACCCCTGATTAATCACATGTATATTGACCCTTACTGGTTTCCCCACTACGTCAGAATTGTGGAGCACCCATTGAGGATCGAACTCAGGGCACAGAAGTAATTCTATCCCTCTCTTTCCTTTTTTTGCACTTGTTCTTCCTTTTTTTCATTTCTCTTATTCCTTCTCCCACTTCTTGTCTCTTTCTTTCACTCACTTTTTTTTTCTTCCACTTTTCTCTCTTTTTCTCTTTCCACTTTCTTTCACCTTCTCTTATTTCGTTCCTTCTTTCCTATCTTTCTAATACTGTCTTCCCTCCTTCCTTTCTTTCTATTCTCTCTCTGCTTCTCCCCCCCATCCTCATGACAACCATCAATACTATTAAAAAAAAGAAACAAAAAGAAATATAAACATCGGACAATCACAAAACTTTCAAAACCAACATTAAAAGCAAGCATTCCAAGGAAAATAATGAGCCACCGCCACCCATATATGTGGCTTTTTACCTTGTAAATTACGCAGTGGTAATGGTAAAATTAAGTTACCTTGATGCAAATTTTACCGGGAGGGTTTGAACCATAAATCCATGATTTAAAAAAAAATAAATAAATAAAAGGAAGAAAAAAAACAACTTTGGTTAGAGACTCAATAGAAATCAACATGTGACCCACAACTTCTGGCAGCATGACATGTTGGGAGTGATTGATTAAAAAATTGGAAAAAGGGGAGATTGATGAATACGTTACTTATCTCACATTTTGGGGGGCAATGATCTCTAAAAAAGTCTGAATTTTCAAAAAAACAAAACAAAACAAAACAAAAAACAAGCGTGAATGCCACCCAACACAAACTAAGATATCAATTTAGCATAAACTGACATTGCAAAATGACCACCAAAAAATTTTTTTCAGTAGACAAAAGGAATAAATGTTTGAAATTTCGGCCCCCGTAGTTTGATTGGTGCAGTCTGTACATGTGATACATACATTGCCAGACAGCTGAACCAACTTGAAAACTGAAGAAATCTATGTTGACAGTATTGGCAACAGCTTTAATTGATGGTTTCGTACCAATTCTTAACTTAGTATGACAATATCCTGAATAAATCAACTACACTAATCAAGATATATTCATATTAGTAAGTTAATGTCATCCTGATGAATAAATAGATACATTTATACTAAAATATATATCTGTATAATTTATCAATACGTAACATACAAAACTCCCATCATTTTTTATGGGTACTACCCTTGTTGCATGTATATTTCGACAACACCAGCTTCTTCTTTTTACTATGCTTGGCTATTTCCAGCATCAATGTTCTCCACAAAGGTATGTCCTCTTATGGCATCTACAACAGACTCCAAGAATAGCAGTCTCCACTGACTATTACTGACTACCATCAACTCTCTCTCTCTCTCTCTCTCTTTATCTACCTACCGATCTACCACCACTGAATGAATGATAATTAGGACCTACATCTCAGGAATGGCGATGTCAAGTGCAGTAATATCTTAAAGGGTTATTGCCACAGCATTAACTAGAAAGCACTCAGAGAGCGCATACCTCTGCCGACACCATTGTAACTGATGACTGAATGAAAATCAATTCTATAGCCATGATGTGACATAACTGTATAAGTTTCGATTCTCTATATTTTGGTCTATTGTCTGAATAAATGAAAAAATGTGTCTCAATCAAGAGAAATTCCTGGATCCACCTGAAAATTTGATCAATTCTCTATCAGCCCATGGTACATCTTTCCACAAAATGTTATTGAAATTTCATTGAGAATTTTCGGAGGTAATGTGTGGACAAACTGACATACACAAGTGAATACATATACCTCTTACAACTTAGTTGGCAGATGTAAATTATTTGATAACTCTATCAACAGCCGAGGCTTTACAATGAGCCATGATAATTTGGGTTTGACATCTTGTAATTGGCCAAATAAGTGCTACATAATCTTTCAGTCCTTAACTAGTAAGTGTATTCATATACTAGAACAGTTGGCAATACTTTCTTTTGTTTCAATACTACCAAGCGTCTTGCATAGATAGACCAATATATTTATGGATGAATGTTCAAATGTATGAATAAGCTGACTGGTTTGAGATTGGAAGATTGTGTTGCACCAATTTAGTCAATTACCAGAAGAGAAATCCTGGTAGTATGCTCTTTCTAAAAATTGAAGAAATCTATCTTAACAGTTTTGATGACAGTTTCTAAGTTGGTCTGGCTGGCTGGCTATGTATGTATATATGTATCACACATACAGGCTGAAACAAAGGAGGTATAAGGCTGAAAATTTAAGCATTCATTCCTTATTATGTCTGGAAAAACCATTTTGTTTTTTAGAAATTTCTCCCCAAATACGGTTTTAGTGGGGGATTCAGTTTGCAATGTAGATTTATGGTAAAATGATCCCTTAGTTTGTGTCTGGCATTATTCACACTGGCCTTTTTAAAATTCTTATTTTTTATATGATCACTGCCTAACAAAAGGCGAGAAAAGTGATTTATTCATTGATTAGCCTTTTTTCCAATTTTTCAATTGATCCCCCCCAACATAGCCAAAAGACATTGGTCACATGAGGATTCCGATTGAGTGCCTGACCAGACTTGTTTATGAAATAATGATGTAAATTATTAATTCAGTTCTTCCTTTTTACTTTAATTTTGATTGATTTTGTTGACTTTTAAACAACAACATTGAAAAAATCTTTAAGCATGGAAAAATATCTTTTACTAATATATACAAACTAGCTTAACTGGAAATGATGTGATTACATCGATTATGAATACATAAGATGATAATTTATACCTACCATGTATGAAATATTGGCAGAACCATGTCAACAGGGGCTCACAGCAACCCCATAACATTAGTTTTCCCAATCCATACAAACATTCAGATATTAGGCACAGCTTTGATTCTGAACATCCAAGAGTTCCTTTTAAGAGAGGAGTGTATTTTTGAGTTTTATATATAAAAATGATTTTTTTAGCTGCTTCCTATAAACTATGAAAATCCACAAAATATGCAAAAATAAATGTCTAAAAGGAGTATTGGAATTCCAGCCGCACCTGGAATTGCACGCCCAGATTCCCAGGATCAAAAGCACGACCAAATAAACACCCTGCCACACCCAAATGCACATGAGAATACCTGGGTTCAGATGCCCCTCCTTTCTGTCTTATGAAAAAAGAAAATCCTGCTGACAGAGCAATCAAGAGAGCATAGAGGAGCTCTGTGGCCACTCCTGAGAGACTTTGGAATTGGTTGATCGGTCGGCGCTTACCGTTCTATCATTGGCCACACGCTATATCAAAATATATAGCCTGTAGGAAAAGCTAATTTGATTTCAAGATAACTCCTTTGATGAATCGGTCAAAAATCTATTTTCGATCGCCAAAAAGTATAAAAAAAGATCTTGAGTCCAATGTTTATCTAACTTTCAAAACTAACCATTAAATATCTATAGATGTATGTTCTTTACACACCTATCTCTTTCTGGCTGTACAATGGGTGGAAAAAAAGTCTGATACATTGCAAAACATCTATTTTAGCAAACTTATACAGCTTCGAAATTGACAGTATATGGACCAGGGATTAATAACAGCAAGTCTGGTAAGTCACTCAATAGACTCCATCATGTGACCAGTGTCTTTTGGCAACATGTCGTGTTGGGAATGATCAATGAATAAGTTACTTCTCACGCCTTTTGTTTCACAGTGATCACTAAAAAAAGTCCAAAATTTCAAAACGTAAGGGATCAATTTAATATAAATTTGTGTTGCAAATTGACCACCAATATTTTGAGGGGGATTTTCAGAAAAAACCAGAACATTTTTTCCGGTCATAATAAGTTGTACACATCAAAATTATCAGCTCTTTAGATCAAACAATCTAAGAAAAGTGAAAGGAGTGTATTAACGGAAGATCATTTCAAATAAGAGTTTTAATATAATCTAATGCAATTTATAATTAAATATATATGCATATATATATATATATATATATATATATATATGTATATATATATATATATATATATACATATATATATATATATACACATATATATATATATATACACATATATATATATATATATATATATACATATAGATATGTATATAAAATGGAAATTTGACAATGTGAAAAATTAAAAAATCGAGAAAAACAAGTGTTACATCACGAAAAGATGTAACACATGTTCTTCTCATTGTTTTTTTTATTCCCTACCTTGTATATGTATATATAAATATATATATATATATATATATATATATATATATATGTACACATACAAACACACACACACACACACATATATATATATATATATATATATATATATATATATATATATATATATATATATATATAGCTGTTATTTTATTGAAAGTAAAAGAAAGATACTAAGATGCTAAGATTACTTAGCGGGTCAGACAGTTATGAGAGAGTAGTTTTCCCCAATGTTAACTCACCCACTCACTCAGTTCTTGATCAACCATCCTGACATGCCAGTGATTAGACTGAGCACAGGGAAAAGTGGATTCATACGTTTCCAAGAGCATCAGTCATTGTGAACATGAACAGACAAGCAAAATTCAATCTGACACAGCCGCTCTTTTAATAATTGGTGGAGCAAAGGGCCGCACTCTTCTTTCAGTAGTAAGAAGGTTTTTGGGATGTTGTTAGCCCCATAGCCAAGATGGACTGCCTTACAGGGCTAAAGGGCTCCAACTGCCCAGCTATGTGTACGTACGAAAATCGGATTCATGCCTTTCCCAAGGGTAAGAGTGCAAAGTGAAGGCAAGTGACCTCAACAGAAACTCCAACTTGGCTGACTGATTTACTCATTCATATTCCAATTTAATATCTAATTGATCACCCCAGTGCTGTTAGAGTTACACCACTCTTCATTTCCTCTTCTGACGGAAGTGTATTTTCTATCAAATTGTCGACCATTCATTTTTTCCAAGCAGATATAATTTTAAAAAGATGCCATTGATAATAATTTGATTTGACAAAGAAGTTCATGCATACATTCTTACAAGAGCAAAAGGAGAAAAAGCAATTTAAGATGATAAATTGTATTTTTAGGCTACGAAAATGCATTTTTGGTTTTCACGGTAAATTCAATTATGAGCTTGTCAAAAATAATTAAAGTAAAATAACAGGAAAGAATAAGAAAAAAACTGCTCTTTGTTTCTTTGATAATGAAATGATAAAGTTTGTATTATCATCAATTAAAGTGAACTCCGAAACAGGTCTGGTTAGTCACTCAATAGAAACTGCCACCAACGTCCCTTTGTTCCATGCTGTGCTGGGAGTGATCAATTAAAAGGAAAGGGAGATCAATCAATGTTACATTACTCGCCTTTCTCTGAAAGTCAGAATTTTCAACGAAAAAAATAAAAGAAGTGTTGCCCGTTACAAACTAAGGGATCATTTTAGCATAAACTTACATCACAAATTTGAGATCCCTACCCTAAAACTCGTGAGGACTAGATGTTAAAATCTCCAGCCCTCTCACACCATGATCCATACATACATACATACACACACACATACATACATAACCAGCCAGACTGACTTGAAAACCGAAGAAACCTTTGTTGACAGTTTTGGTTGACTGTTTCTAATTGCAATGGGAATGGAGAGACAAAGGAGTCACCCACTACCCTGACCAAAAAAATTTAAAATGGTTAAATAACATATAGATTAAAGTGCATGCTAATGTGCCCCAATGGAAATAGGTTTTGTGAACTAGGTGTACGGTGAGGCTGGGTTGTAGGAACTATGTATACAATAACATTTCCATTAGTGACCTGGAAATTGGGAAGTAGGTATATGCTTTACCCAACCACTCCCATTCTTGCTAATGCGTCAGAAAAGAACAAAGTAAGCCAAAAAATTGGTTTAAAAATTTGAAAAGTATATATTAGAAAAAAAACAAAAAAAACAAAAAACAAGGAGAGTTTTAAGAACCGAAGTAGGATAAATGCCGTCATCCAAATGGATTTTGCCCGGAGCTTTTGTAATTAACAAATGAAATTTGATTGCTATCAAACAAAACCTGACAATGCTACAAGTATACAAGTGTATTAACAATCCGAATCTTTCAATGCAATTTACTTAATGAAGAAATGTTTTTGCCTTTGAATCCTCTCGCGTAAGAAGCATATCTTTTTTTTTTCATTTTTTCCTGATGAGGAGCTGGTAGGGGATTTAATGAAAGAAATCACTGGAGAACGGTGTTGTCGATAATCTAGAATCATGGCATGGCTTCACAAACAAAGATTTTCGAGAGTTTTCCATGTCTATTGCAGGCCCTCAGGTGGTCAGCATGGCCTCAGGAGAGGCAGGTCTTTTTGCAATGGCTTCAGGAGTAGGTCTGGCACCTGGCAGGAGCTTCCACAATGCAATGTTGCATCTTTTCTTTCTACTTTTGTTGTACGGTTTGCTTTGGCACAAGAACTTACTCGGGTAGACTTTGAGTTTAGTGATTTCATCAAAGACACTGTGATCTGAGATCCTATCTAGAATAACCCACATATTAGTAATGGCAGTGCCAGGTCGAATCGTGACTCCATGCACATGTTTTGTACGTATTTTTTTAGACTATACACGGCTGGCAATGATTCATAATTTCCATTGGGATACTAGGTTCTTTTTAATCAGGAAAAAAAAATGCTGGAATCCGTATGGAACATTCAAATGGAAAAGTGTTCCTCATTCATAACAAGTTTAAAATCTTTTTTCATCATCCTGTAACCCAGTCAGGTACATTGGGGTATCACAAATGATTTCATTATAGATGTGCCATAGGCAAAATAGCTCGATGGAGCCTATCCTTTTTCAAACAGGTTTAGAATTAGCTATCTGTCTACTTGACTGGTTGGCAACAATGGCTAAAGAACCAAATTTGCTGTACAATTTGCCTATAGCCAAGGAAAGAAGAGATGCATTCATGCTTTTCCTAAGGGCATTAGTGCAAAGCCAACACAAACTGACTCAGTCAGAGATTTAACTATTCTCACTGATTCCATTCTAATGAATTTTTGCAATAATTATGTGTAGTTTGTCCAAAACCTTGCCTTTTGGTAACCCAATGTCAGTTTATTGAAGTCCTCGGATGTATCTGTTTTCTAATATTTCAAATACATTAATTATGCTGTCAAAATATCCTCAGAAGTTTTTCTCGAATATGAAATTAACTAAAAAGAAAGTCTCATTTGCTGTTAATCTTTTAAGTCTCGGATATATTGGATTTTATTTCCTGGTATATTTTCCCATCCTTCTTACTTTGGGTACCCATAGATCTCCATCTATATACCTATATCTATGTAATATTTTGTTTATTTTGTTTGAATCCCTTGCGGTGCCAAACCTTTTTACTGATTGCTTTCTCAAAGATTAATGTCCCTGCCTAAACCTAGGGTCATGCAATTCAACAATGGAAGAGTTTTGGTGCTGCTGGTGCTTATTTTGGAAGAACTTTGGTTCTACAACTCAAACTGACTGCCAATTTCAAAGAACTGAGTCGGAAGCAGTAGACATTTGGGGGTTGGGGGTGAGTGTGTAATGTAATTGATGGCAACTGGAAAGACTTTCAAAAATGGGAGGAAATGGTAAAAAATGATTCTTTTGCCTCTTTTCTGGAAAGCAATGCAAGAAAACTGAAATAAGTTCTTTTTCTTGGCTAAGAAATATATATATATACATATGTATTATATGGTGCTCTACTTTAACTTAATGTTGAGTGTATAGAGCGCTTTATGGAATAAACCCATCACACATCAGATATTCCAATTACTGATTTGTACTTTGGTTTAAATGGCCAGTTACTGATGAGAGTGAGAATCGCAAAATGCTTATGTTCACCCGGTATATATTCTTGAAATTATCATTTTTTATACTCATTATTCTTGGTGTATATTAATAGCTGTACTTACTTAGTTGTGATTAAACATCTACAATGGATAAAATTGGTTTCAAATTGTTTTTTGCTTGTTTTTCACAAATTGAGAAAAAACATATATTACTTAGTGAATACAAACACACATATATATATATATATATATATATATATATATATATATATATATATATATCATCATCATTATTATCAGTCTTTCAGTGTCCTTTGTTGGACATAGATCTTCCCCAAGATTTGCCACAATTCTCTATCTAGAGTATTGCAAAGCCAGTACTTTCTGTAGGCACAATAGGGAAAGATCAGACATAAGATTGAGAGACAAGATAGAAAAGTTTGTAGGTGAAATATCACAGTGATTAGAGCAATTACATTTGTCAGAGAATGAGATGAGAAAAGCCTTTGTCCAGCAGTGGACATAACAGCTGATGATGAAAATGATGATGGTTTATGTAAGCCAAATTTACTTCATTTTTTAGAAATTCCTGTGAGAAGGAAGTAAAAATCATTATCATCCTCCTCCTCCTCGTTTTAGTTTCCGTCATTGAGCATATATTTTCCCTGAGAATCGCCCAACCTCTCTATCGTGGTTTGTCATGCCATCTTATTTTTTGCCAGCCACAGTTTCACATATGATCTCTGGAGATCCATGTTGTAAGTCATGAATCTTAAAAAGCAGTTACCTGATATGGCTGTGGTGGTCTGCCATCCTTTGACTGAATGATATGACTATGTCTGACGTGGGCATATTTAAGCTCAGATATATAGCCTTCAAAAGCAGTTACTGGGGTTTTTTACGGGTTAAAAATCAAGGCAGCAGGTACATACCGGATGGATTCAAGTTTTCTCATTGTCTAAAAAACCGGGGGTAATCAAATATTTTGAAGGTTATAAGATATGGATTTCATTTATGACAAAATTATATTGATATAATAGTCATGGGACCTCATTATGTATTGAAATGTCGGCAAAATTGAAAGTGCACCTACATGCACTCCCTGCCTGATTGAATCAACAGCCTTCATAGAATTTTGGCTCAAACCCCCTAAAGTCCATTGAGAGATCAATTCGACATTAACCCAATAGAAGGTAAGACAAATAGAATTTAAAATTCATTATAAAACCTTGGTGCAGATTTCTGTATTAACGTAGACCCCCAGCCTTGGAGGAGCAGAGTGATGTGACAGTAACAAGTATAGAAAATAGAAACAGCAGACCAAGTTCAAGTTTTTACTAAGGTTATTTATGTTCACTTCGCACTTGAATTCTTAGAAGAGGCATGATTACAAGAACGCCCCTACCCAGCCCCCAGTTGTGGATAAATAGCAGAGCAGTTGGAGCCCTTTAGCTCTGTAGGGCAACCTATCAAAGAGGAGGTTATTTTGACATTAAATAATAAAAAAGTCACCATAACTGGTCTCAAGTCTTGATAAAGCAGTTAGCTGAGTCAAGGATAGGGTTAGCAACAACATCTCATAAAATCTACTTGCTTCTGAAAACACAGCATCATTTTTGTAGCCCTACGCTCTGTACGAAGTCTAGGGGAATTAACTAAACAAAAAAAATACGCCCCAAACTCCAATTCCAACAAAGACATAGAGGGTCATTCAAAAATCTTAATCACATGTAGATATCTATTGACTCATGTACCAAGTTTCAACCAGAGCCATCAAAATGTTCTGGAGTTATATCAAAGACACCCACACAGACACGTACACAAAAATAACATCCTGCTTTCTGCCATACTGAGTAATAAATCAGTACAAACACCATTTTATTAGTCTTTCTTTAATTTTTTTTATATCTAAGAGGGATATTGTTGTTCATGGCTTAGCACCCTCTACCCTCTTCTGGGATTGGGACCAATGATTTTTTTTTTGTATCAGGAGTCTATTCAGCAAATCATTGCAAACCTAGTAACCTTTCAATATTTATTGAGTAAAAGCTTTTTCCCCTGTTAAGAATGACTCAGCAGTTATAGAACAAGATAAATAATTAATTTCACTAGCCATAATGTTCAATTACCGAGATTCAATATATATATATACACATATATATCCATGATGGACGTATATGAATGTGCTTGCAAATGTATACGTGAATATATCAATAAAACCTGATGATGAGAAAAATCATTTATCTTGCACAAATACTTACTTTTAATATAATGTCCTGCCTTGTCGATGCACTTAACCTAACACTTTTTCATAGATCTAGATCTATATCCATGTATATATCTATGCAGTGTGTATATGTATACACACGTGTACACACATGCATTCATATGCGTATACACAAAAATGTAAAGTATACAATGAATACATGATACCAGCTATGACTTACAGATATAAAACATGGAAATTAACAAAACTAACTGGAAACTAAGATAGAATTGCACAGAGAGCCATGGAAAGAGCAATTCCAGAGATAACTTTCACAGAAAAAATAACCTATTGGTGTCCATGGGACAGTGAATGCAGTAGGAAAAGACCAGGCACAAGATCTAGCTGAGATAGGAAGGTTTGCCTGTAAGACATGGCAGAGGCTCGAGATTGTCATGGAAGAAGATCGGAAAGGCCTCAATCCAGCAGTGGACTTATTATTGCTGCTGCTGCTGATGATGATGATGCAGCAGCATATATATACAAATGAGTATTTGCAATCATAAGCTCCTTTGGGAAATGTTTGGTTTTTTATTCCCTGAAGTCTATTGTCTGATTCTTGCCTAATCATGGAACACACAAACATCGCACAAATAATTCAAAGTATTCAATTTGCGACAAGAAACACACATGGCTTATTAGATCAATTAACTGTTTCTAATTTTGTTGAGGGGCATGGCTCACTGCTCAGCGCGTAAAAACTGCACTTCTCCACTCATTTAACAGGTTTTTGCACCATCCAAATTTATATTTGGCTGTCTAGACGGACACAGATGCGAAACCTTTGGCATAGCTCTGTGTAGTTTTGACTAGTGGGATTAGAGTTCACCCTGAGACCAAGTCAAGTGCATTTTTGTCCTCACAACAATAGTTTTCTTCGGAGAATTTTTGAGGAAGTTCCTGCTCAACACGTTTGTATGCAAGATTCCCTATGTTGAACCGACCTTGAGTTATATCCTTTTCCCGTGGAAGTTTGGGTAAATAGGAGCTTTTCACGCTTTGTTGCTTTCTCATTTATCTATATGCAAAAGCCTCTGCTTAACGCAAATACATATATTCATTCCCGCCAACGGCATATCATAAGCAAAAAAGAAATTATATATGATTTGTTAAAGGAATATTTTTCCGGAGAGACAGGGAGAGAAATGAGCTATGGGAAATGGGGTAAGCGGGGGTCCAGACCCCTAGACCCCAAGCCTGGATCTGAACCTGGAACAATAAAAGATAGATGAAATTAGAAAGCCTTCATTCAGTCATTGTCACTCCACCAGAGGAAATGTGCAAATTTCCTTTGTTTGTTCTGGAAGATTCTATCTTCCAGAAGAATATGACACTATCATAAGACAAACTATATCAATAGAAACTAGCTTGCTGAAAACTCATGCACACAGAAACAATAGAGAACTGAGTTTCAAGATGCTCCTAAGATTTTCATAATATTAATAATTGATGATGCTGGGAACTTTTGCATCAATGCGAGAAAGAGAGAGAGAAAGAAAGAGAGAAAGAGATCAATGGAGAGACATCCTTATTGAAGATTTTACAAGTACATAAATATACATCTGTTCAGGGTTCAGAAGATGAGGTGTTCACACAGTTATTTTGGACTAGAATATTTGATGGCTTCAAGACAGAAAAATGATTGGGAATTCAAGGTTACATAACAGTTGAGGCAGCAGAGGGTACTCGCAGACCCAGCAACTAGGGATGGGGGGGGGAGCTTCAGTGGCGCGATATGTCCAAGGAACGTTGAAAAATCTAAAAGATAATGTAAAAAAAATTCTAAAAAAAAAAATTTTGTGTATCGGGGGAGGGGGGCTCAATTGGATGTATCACCACCGATATTTATCAATTATTGACATCCTGACCCTGAAAGATACAGAAAGTGACCCCCCCCTAACGATGCCTTTTTTTTTTTTTTATGCAGGTGGGTGTGAATGCAAACATGAAGCCCCAACACTAAAAAGTGACCTTATTTGTTCAGACTCAGGAATAATGGTCTTGAGAATTGGGTATCATTGCCACTGACTGATTTATGACTGGGAAATCCTAAGAGTCTCATAAAGTTGATTTTGGCTTCGAAACTGAAAATGATAGACAGGCATGAGGGACGTAGATAGAGTGATGTATTATCTACAGGGTTAGACCCCTCGGCTGAAATCTAGTGAGGCTCCTTTGTCCTTACCCTTCCCCTACTCAGTGGTGGTACTGGGCCTGACTGCAATCCAGCTTCCCAAAAAATATTTTATAGATTTTTTTTTCATTAGATACATATTTTAGATGTTTTTAGATTATTTCAAATATTTTTCAGGGTTCTTCTGATATATATCAGTTGTGGGATCTGCAGGTTTCATACACTGCCTCTGCCCCCTAGAATAAAATAAAGTATTGTCACGTTAAATAATTTATGTTATTTATCATGTACGATATGTTGTAATACAAAGTCTATGAAGTATTACTTCTAAATATCTATATGTTTGGAGCGTAATAAGGAAAACAAAAAAGGATTCATTATATTCCTGATAAGAAGAAAATAAAAACATGTATGCAAAATTACGGAAATATCATCCAAAATACTATTGTGTAGAATCAACAAAACCGATTTTTTTTTACATGCAATAAAACCATTTTTTTGTGGTCTCGGGGGCTCCCACTTTCTTCCTGGCACCTCGGCTTCAACTGGTTCATCCAGCACTGCATAGATAATAATGACCGACACAATGATGGTTTCCCTCTCTAATCCTAATCTCCCAATCTTACGACCTTGGGGAGGGATTTGGCGACATGAATACACTTACAAGTATCCTTACAAAAGACCCTCCTTCATACAGGTTTCCCCTTGCTATCTGAAATGATGTAAAACTAAGAAGCAATTGCCATCAATTTACATAGAGAAAATTTTTGAGCATCCCCGGACCACAAAAATAATCATCTTCTATGTCTGCCTACCTCGATGTTGACAGTTGAGGCTCGTTAGCTGCCACGACTGATCTAGAAGGCTTGAAATACGATAGTGTGCCTAACTGCTTAGCCTTAAGCATTTTAGAAACAGTCAACCAAAACTATCACCCAAACTGTCAACATAGGTTTCTTCAGTTTTTAGGTTGGTATGTGTATACCATGCATACTAGCTGCACCAATGGAGCTAGAGGGCTAAAAAAAATTATTTACCCCTCTATAACTAGAAAAAACTTTTTTTGCCATTTGATAATTTCTCCCCAAAATTGTTTTCTGACTTTGTTTCCAGCTGCATTCCTGCTTCTTTTTTTTCAAAATTCAGATGTTTTTAGTGATCACTGCTCAACAAAAGGCAAGAGAAGTAACTTATTTATTGATCACCACTTTTTCCGATTTTCAATTGATCACCCCAACATTGTATGCTGCCAAAAAGTGCCGGTCACGTATCAGTTTCTAACAAGCCAGAACTGTTTTTCTATCATACAGTTCATTGTAGGCACTCAAAGCATCTTGAAAATCGTCCCCTAAACCTACATACCGATTCAATATTAATTTTATATTTTCTGCAATCATTGCTGAGCAGTTAATCTACACGAAAATCTCACAAGTTTGTTATAGTTATTGTTTCTTCACTTCAAACTATTTCCTGGTCTGTCAGATGAATCCTTATAAGCTTTTGTCATAGCATAATCTGGGATCTTTAAGCTGATTGTTGAGCTTTTAGAGACATTGGCATCAGAAGGGTGACCGTGATATTTTGGCAGTGCAAAAATTTAACATTTACCACTATTGTAGCAGTATTTTTCAGCGTTTTTAGCTATTTTCCAGTCACTTCTGACGATTCGAGAATGGCCTTAAATAGGATAACAATGTTTTTGAGCACGTTTTGGCATTTTTTGATTTTTTTTTTAGGTCAGTTTGGCACAAATGTTTTTTGAGTTGGCATCACTGAGGGTGACACTCTAATTTACCACCCCAAGAGACACCAACCCTAGGTACGCCACTACTTTACAGTTTAGACTATCATAATAAGACCTGGGATCAAGTTTATTATTGAAATTTTGAATAGTTTTACAATAGTCAAAGGAAAAGACTTGTAACTTGTGGCTAGGGACGGTTTACTCAAAAAGCTTAAAAGCCAAAAGATTTTCTACATAATTTGATTTTAAATCACATAAGCACAGCAACTTCAATCTTAATTTCAGCAAATTTCATTTTTACTGAGATGATTATGTGTCTATTAATATTACCCTGTGTATACTTTATTACACAAATATTTGTGTAATACTTAGGATATAAAAAAAAAACCCCAGAAATTACCTAATAATTATATCATATTCATTTTGGCATCAGACAGTGCGACGCTTTGTTTGATCCAGACAAATTTACTTGCGGTGTTGTGGGGACGGTGCCCACAAAAGGTTTCACTTGTATCATCCATTCAGTTTGTGTATTTACATCGTACTTTTAACTGTTCCCGAATGAGAGATTTCTTTCAATAATTGAGCCAAGCAATAGTCTTCAGCAAAAGATTAAAGTGTCACTGGTGTTATAAAACCAAAACACTGTCTGAATCGATGTAAGGGATGATTTAATAGCATCAAATGTTCCAACAAGAATCAGTAACGAGAGAGACGTGGCTTACAAGAATGTTCCTAAAAATTGTATTTGTTCGAATCTCTTTGGTTCGAATAGAATTGTCCAATCAGCATTTTTTTGTAGCATTTGTACATATATATATATATATATATATATATATATATATATATATATATATATATATATATATATATATATACGTGGATAAACAAAGACAGTTTGAGAACTACATTTTTTGCTCAAAAAGAATTATTTTCAGAAGTGAGCGAAACAATGATGATGATTTGGAAAATAAAGAAATGTGCCCCTAGTGAGATTTGAACCCACACCCTTTTCCATGGGAGCCCCCATGTAGCCTAGGTCTGCTCTAACCACTTGAGCAACCTGAACCCTTCTGCTGAGCAGAGGTCTGAATAACACCCTTAATTAATTCCTCCCTTCTCCGATTGCTGGTTGATTTTGTTATTCTGTTCTGTTTATCTCAGAACTACTTGTATTTTTCACAAATTCATAGAGTTTTCAGTGACAATGGCATGGGCAGAATAATGTGCTCTATGTTTGCTTTCAAACTTTTTACGGCATTTAGTCTCAAGTCTAACAAAGGATTAAAGAACATGATTACTGATTGGAAGAAGAAATCAAAACCACATCACTTGATTTTTAAAGCAAAAAGATTTTGATTTCCATGTTTTTGTAAAGTTCGTATTCAGTTTAGATCTTTGCGTGGGAGGAGAGATCGACACTCGGGTCTAGTCAAGGTCTGGGGGGGGAGGGGGCCCTCAATGGAAGAAGCCCACCCCCCCAAGTGCTTTATGAATAGTAGTTGATTCACTGCACCAACATTATACAATAATAAATCTCTCTAACTGTTGGAGGGAGCCCTTCAACGAGTCAAGTCAAATCTTCACAACCTTTTCTAATGAGAAAACAGTTAATTTGCGAAGCATTATTTCTCTAATTGTCAATGATTTGGAAAATGTATCTCTGAGAGTGATTTCTGATTCTCATAGCAAAACATTACTGCTAATTCACTCAATATCTTAGACAAAGCATGAGCCCCTTAATTCCCATTCATTGAAATGAATAGAAGCATTCAGGCAAAGATTCCACACTAATTGGGTTCAAACCGAAGTTGGTCAATACAGAAGTTTCAATTAGTCGAAGAAAGGAGTAGGGTATCACCCAAATGACGGATGGATAATTCTTTTGCAATTGTTATCTGCATTCTATTTCAAGGGCACCATGATTTCGTGCACTAAGTGACTTTGAAAGCTTATGTGTCTGTTCATGAATGACTGAAATGGATGAATTTGACATAACCCATTTACGAAATTCAAGCACATCATTCAGCAATCAGAGTTGCCTGCAATGGCAAGTCAATCTTGAGTTGAATTTACAATGTAAGCTTATGCTATATTAGTCCCTTAGTTTGTATTCGGCAGCATTTGCGCTATTCTTTTTTTTAAATTTTAATTCTTCAGAGATCCAGCTGAAGGTGAGAGAAGTTACTTACTCATTGATAACCCCTTTTTCCAATTTTTTAATTACAAAATTCCTCAAAATGGCATGTTGCCAAAAGACGTTGGTCATGTGACAGTTTCTGTTGAGTGACTAACCAGACATGCATTTGTTCAAGAGGGAACTTTAAAGAAGCTCTATTGATTCTGATTCAACTCCACAAGAACCAATCCATATGAACCTGAATTGAATCAAAAATTGGAAGTCATCCATCATCATTAACAGCAGCCTTTTTGCATCCATCATTCCCCAAGATTTGTAGACCTCTCTATCATGGGCATTGTGGAGCCAATACTTTCTGAATTTGTCTAGTTTGTCACACCATCTGATTTTTTTCCTGACCAGTTTTGTATATGATCTCTGCAGACCCATATTGTTAGTCATGATATTGTCTGACATTCTAGTAATCATGACCAGTCAGTTGCCATTTGTGTTTTCTAACAAAATTCCACTCAATGTAGCATTTGTTGACTTCAAGAAGGCCTTTGACTCAGCGGTAATAATTGACACGTCTCTTACTTGTCATTATCTCCCATGATGTGTGGATTTTTACACAGTGAATCTCTAAACTTCCAGGGATTTAAAGATCAACAAATATGAAATTTTTAAGGGAATTCTTTTTTCAACTTTTAGATTTACAATCCAGGACAGATTTTTTTTCACATTAAGAGGTTGAAATCGAGAGGGAATTCTTTTTTCCTCTCTTGAGTGACAGAATCCGAAGGGAATTCTTTTTTCAACTTTTTGAGGTCAAAATCAATCTTTTATCAACTTTCATGGATTAAAATCAAAATTTTTTTTTTCAACTTTCGGTGGTCAAAATTAAGAGAGGATTTTGCTTCCGCACTTTCAGGGGTCAAGATCTTGGGGTAATGTTTCTTCTACTTTTAGGGATCAAAAAATGAGGAAATGGGTGGACAGTAAAGAAATCGGGTAATTTATTGAGGAGATGTTTTACACATGAAACTAATCCATGTTTGTATGATAGATTGTCATGAACACAAAATGGAGAAAAATGTTGTCAGAATTTCTTAGAGAAAACATCATCATGATTTGGCAAATTATTCAACGTTGCGCTTCAGTGACCTCCAGGCTATGCTCAGTGAGGCCAGAGATTCAGCTGGCCCTTTGTAACTCAGTATTATCTGTTGGATGATATTTGGGGAGGGGATTGGCAAGACAAGGACAAGAAAAGAAGTAAATTGATTGCTATTATGTACTGCAAAACTTCTTTTTTTTTTTTTTCAAGGCCATGGTCTACCAGGGCCCCTTAAATCTGTACTAGGATCTGGGGCCTCAGGCCTGTGCTCCAAGGTTAATGCAACATTGCATTGAATGTAATAATTAATTTGTATATGTAATAATTACACCAACAAAAAATTATGCGAAAAGACAGTGTTTACATCAAATATAAAGTGCTGCTCTTGTCAAAATTAATGATCAAAAGCAAAGATCTAACACGTGCAAATTCACTAATTATCTAAAGATAATTTATCTTACAATTTAGCTAATTTTCATTGAGAGAGAGAGAGTGAAAGTGGGAGGAAATGATGAGGTAGCCATCTTTCTTTTTTTTTGATTTAATGATAATTATATCTGTCCAAATAAGATTTGCTTTTTTTGATCTTGTTGGAAAAAAAAGACTGAGAAAAAAATTTCTATGATGTTGGAGTGTCAGTTTTCCTGGCTGGGACAAATTAGCTTAAATTAAACACTGGCTGGGGAAAGAAGCTGAATCAAAGATCTGAATGTTATCTTCTTAAAAGGAGTTTTTGTGTTTTATGAGTTTTTGAATTTGCAGCTATAAAGAGATAAATCATATTACCGAAATTTAGCCAGAAAAATTGGGAGTTGCTTTATATTTGGGGTTGCCTTTTACTCGAGGAAATAAATATCAAAAATTAAATTGATGAAATTAAATATTTAATCAACAAATATTTTGTGATAGTAGCCCATTGTATGCTTATTCAATCCATCTGTAATTTGTTTATCAAATTGGTCTACGATTTTCGGTGAATTTTTAGTTGTTTTTTTTAATTAAGCCACATGTCCATCAATTTCCACTGCTTTGACAACCACTTCCCCATACTGAATTTTATTGACTGAAAACACTTCAGACTTGAAATCCTGATTCATTTCATAAGTGTAGTGGTACCTCATGTGCATGTCATCAGTCTATTATCGTCTATGTCAGGCAATAGCATTACAGTCAGGGTAGATTTTCTTAATTCTATACATCATTTTGAAATAGCGTGATAGACAAACAGACATCTGCACAAAACAAGTGACAATAGTATTTATATAGTTAGATTATATTTGAGGATATATGCAAGATCTGTTTAGAAAATAATTTTGAGTATCCTGAGAACCAGTTGTGAGGCTTTGATGTAACTCGAGAACCAATCAGAAAAAAATCTAATTGCTTGAACAGAAACTCTCCGATGGGTTACTCTGATGGTAATGAGATTTCATTGAGTGAGTTTGTCTACTGTATGACTGTGGCATTCACAATAATTGGGCGAGTTATTCTTCAAATCCTGTGCTTGGTTTTCAGGCATAACATTATATCACTCAGGTCTGCCAGTCCCCTGCAGGTCAGATTTGGATCTCTACAACTTCTTCCTCTAGAGGAGAATAAAGGAAATGCAAGGAGGCAGCTGATGGTGATCCTGAAAGAGGACTTTTTAGACTGCTTTGAAAAGTGGACGAGACACTGGGATATGGTTCGAAAGGAAGTCCTTGGCAGGGGATAAACATGCCATTCACCTAAATAGGTTACCTTTTCATTAATAATAAATGGCTGGATACTTTACGAATTCATCTTGTATTTAGTATTATAGATATTGTTGAACATTCGAAGATGAGGCATTATCATCAATCTATGGGTTGTTCAGACTAATATCTTCATCTTTGTTTTTTCATTCCTATGTTTTGTCAGATGCAATCTTCGACCCTCCTTAGGTATATAATTCACTGGATTGGAGGCCATAGGTAAATGTGCCAGGAAGGCAGGGTGTGTATAAGTTAACCCCCAAATTCAATCAAAATCTATCAAATTTTGGACAAATCAGTGTAATTTGGGCAAAAACAACAGAAAATTTCTGGCAAAACAGGCCTTTTACCCCCCTAATAGAGAGAGTCCCCACATGCCCATGTAGGAAAGATTTCTCAAATAATTTTAGATCTTAATGTCAGATATTCCTTCAGGTAGTATCAAAAGAATATTAGTCTGGACAACTCATCGATTATCATATATTATGAATCATTTATTTTATGTTCATTGATATTAACAAAGTGCAGCTTAGTATGGCACAGGATTTCATGAGTTGAGTGTCAAGTAAAGATAAAACTCACAACTGTAGTAACAAGATGCCCAATATGATATTATTTGTATAATGTGATAATATCCGTTCCTTGTATGAATTAATTGTCATAGCCTGCACATGTACTGGATCTGATTATCTGAAATTATCTAAAAGAAATAGATCTTTTATCTAAAGTTATCTAAAAAATACTAGCAAAAGATTTGGGCATTGTTTTTCTAAAAGTACTTTCTTGAAAAAAACAAAAAAAAAAGCATCTTTAGATGGTATTCAGTGTAGCCCAAAAAAATATGACTAGAGGTGCATGCATACACACACACAAATAGATGGACACAGACACTCAAAAAGAGGAGAATTTGTATCCCACTTGGCTGGTTCGGCAGGCCATTTGTGGGGCAACAGTCACTCAATACCATTTATATCATATAATGATATTTGCATCAATTTAATTTATAGATACATATTTGGAAAAAAAAACAAGATAACATTTTTCAAAAATTGAAATTTATTTTTCATTATTAATTTTGAGTAGTTTTAATCTTCATCTTTTTTGTGACAATCATCAGCTGAAGGTAAACAGTGATCGGAAAGAAATATTTACTTATAACCATAGAATGATGGTTTTGGTCAGAGTTGAAATAAAAAAGCAACTAGAAATTAAGATGAAGTTGAAAACTAGTCAAAATTTATAATGAAAATATTGTTATAGTGTAATAATGATAATTTTCCAATAGCTATTGGCCAATGTGAACATTATGCTGGCTTCTCCTATTATAATGCGGCTTATTATAATGTGATTTGTATTAACCTAGCTATATAGTTAGATCTTGGATCTAAATATACTAAATATATCTAGGATCTAAATATACTTCCAAAATGGTTGTTCTGGCAACACTGGTTATCATGGCTCAGTTATAACGCAGTTGGCTTTCTTAGACCCCTACACCCACGTTATAATGGAGGATGTCTGTATTACTGTCTTTCATTGGCTGCCTTAGCTTTTAACCATTCAACACTGTGCTGACAACTTTGTTTGCAGAGTAATTGGACTTTCATATTAATTTCAGTCATACATGAACAGACACTGAAGTTTCAGTCTTTCAAAGTTACTAAGTGCACAAAATCTTGGCGACCTTGAAAAGGAATACAGACTCCCAAAAGGTTAACAAGCGTTTGTTCGAAATATTTCCTCACCATCTATTGATCCCTCTCTCTGTGCACATCTTTCCCTCGTTATTGATGATTGTTGCACAGACGTGAGATTCGGTAAAAAACAGGTCTGGTTAGTCACTCAGTAGAAACCATCATGTGACCAATATATTTTGACAGCATGCTTTGTTAGGGGTAATCAAATAAAAAATTAGAAAAAGGGTTGGTAAGTGAATAAATTACTTCTCTATCTTTTGGTTGGACCACTGAATAGTCTGAATTTTACCCACAATTTCTGGGGCCCCACACTAAATGCTTGCAAGCTATCAATTACATTTCTGATTCGGTGAATCTGCATTTTCTATAGTACAATACAGCCTCAAACTTTTATAAACAACTGGTTGTATAAAGTTTGTGATTTTTGCAGATTATCACCTTTAATTTGAGTTATTATTTCAACACAGTAATTAATGGGGTTGCAGTATCTTTGTGATACATATACGACACATGAACAGGAAAGTATTTGAAACTGAAGTAATAGCCACAGCACAAGGAGGAAAAGAAAACAAAGTAATTCTATACCTGAAATGTCAGACATATCTGAAACTGTACATGGCTATATAGCGAATGAAAAGAGTGTATGCTTTAATATTTATGTGTATTTTCTGAACTTGGGTTCCCTTTATAACATATGCTACAGTCCCCTCACTAGCTTGATCCGGTCCTGAGCACAAGAAATATAGAATAACAAACTTACAATGAAGGAGCAATTATCGTTTCCAGATCATTAAACTTTACCATATTTAAACCAGAGATATATTAATAACCCTTTACAGAAATTCACATTTCTACATCATTTTTTCTATTTTATTGATCTGTACAATTTTTTCGATGAAATAACATCACTACGACATATATGATATTATATTAATAACCCTTTCCATCAGAAATTCACGTTTTCTTTCTTTAATATTATTTCTCTATCATTTTTCTATCTTATTAATTTATATAGTAATTTTTTTTCTTTTTTTGACGAATAACATCTCTACAAAATTTCCCAGGCTAATGATGGCATTTTGCCCAGGCAAGAAAAACCTCGAATTATCCCAGTTGATCAAATACCTTTCATATTCATGAAGGATGAGAGGAAGATCATTAACCTTGTTCTATTCATATCTAAATGCCGGCAAGGTTATCTGATTGAACTCTTGCGTAGAAAAAAAAAAAATTAAAAATTACAGATCGTCATTAACCTCTAATTTTTGCTTCTATTTCAGTTTAGAGAAGCAAGGTTGGAAAAGGAAGTGGGGGGGGGAGCTAATTTGAGGGAATGCGAAGAAGAGGCCAAGATATGCGGAGTGGCAGAACAGTTACTGTCACAGAAAACAGAATTGAGAAACCGACTTTGAGTTTAGGCCGAGGCTCTTTTACATTTACTTAACAATGTTGTCCTTGGAGAAAAGCATGAATTTACTTCTCTCCTAAGTTAGGGGTAAATAGCAGGGCAAGTGGATCCCTTTAACCAGATGCATGAAACTTGTAAGGATCACTAAAGTGACCCTAAAGTCTACTGGAATAAATAAATAAACAAAAAAAAAAAAGAAGAAAATGCCAACTTGTGATGTTTGCTTATGCAGTAATAATAACCGGCAGAAATTATGGAATTTTAGCAATGGGAATATTTCATATATTTCAATAATACACTAAACAAGCATACAGGACCAAACTCGACTCCTGCCTCTATTCCGAACTTTTGTTTTGTACAAAAATTTGTGGATATGTCGGAAATGTCAGTTCAGCTCAGTTGGCACAAGAGCCGCCAAGTAGGGAAATCAGAATTCTATGCATCGGTTCGTGTTTGAGGTGAGGGAATAGATGAACAGTGAAGAGCTTACTCCAGTAAATTTGGTGAAAACAGAGTCCTCTCCAACTTGGTCTGGACTTAGTCAAAAAAGAAATACTATCCATCTTTAGAAAATTATTACTTATTTATTCATAAATGTAAAATCTTGATAAAAAAAAAAATTCCCAAAATTAATTCTTAAGAACATCACAAAAAACAATATCAGAAAATTTGAATCAAAATTATCAACATAGCTTTCTTCAGTTTTTAAGCAGGTCTGGCTAGCTGGCTGTGAATGTATGTATCCTAGATACAGGCCACAGCAATAGAGCTAGAGGGTTGAAAAATAGGTTTTGGTGGGGGGGTGTCAATTTGCAATCCAAGTTTATACTAATTTGGTCCCTTAGCTTATGACTGGTAGTATTCAGGCTTGTTTTTAAAAAAATGCAGACTTTCTTACTGATCACTGCCCAACGAAAGACGAGAGAAGTAACTTATTTATTGGTCATTCCCCGTATCAGTTTTTTGATTGATCACCCCCAATATGGCATGCTAACAAAAGACATTGGTCATGTAATAGTTTCTATGGAGTGACTAATAAGACCTGTTCTTTCTTGAAGATATTTCTTTTTTTCTGCTTTGTGTTATTCTCTGGTGAAGTCTATTATTTGAGATTACATTTTGTAATTGTCTGACTGTGGAAAGAACGACATAATTCACGCTTTTATTTAATTTATGACCACTAAACCTAAAGAATTCTATTGAGATGATATATTACACAGCGTAATGCGATTTTTGTCACTGTATAGTGAGGGTTGGGGTGTTCAGCCTTCTTATCGCGGTGGGGGATTTGAAAGTTGGAACCTCATAGTTAATAAAGGATAATCATGCTGTACAATTGTTTTATGTAACCCCAACTTAATGTTCTTATATAAAAAGACTTACTTCTTCTTCTCCTTCTCATCATCAGGTAACAGGGTTGCAAATGAGATATTTTCCGAATGTATCCTGGGAAAAGGACAGTGGAGTGTTGTTTTCTAATTGCTTATGTGTAAAAAGTTTAGAAAATGGCTGTTATTCCTTTCAAACTCTGCCTTTGTGGCCAGGATAATGATATTCATATGTGATCATTTTTTTTACTTTATGTGATTGGAAATGTGCAAATTTGCCTGTCGTATTATTGAAAATAAGAAGATTTCAAATTATCACTGTCCTGGTCAGAAGAACAAAGTTTGAAGCGAATAATTGTCATTTTCTATACTTTTTAAAAATAATTGATTAGAAAATTGCACTTATTACCCAGGGACCCCAAAAAGAGTTATTATAAAGTAATTGCTTCAAATCGGTCATATTCTGATTAAATATTTACCAGTTTTTGTTGTTTATATCATACTTCATCTTATCATTAAAAAAAAAAAAATTCCATTAGTAACAACCAAATAAATTGTGCAATATGAAGATGATAATTTTATCCATATTTATGAGAGTGCTTGTATCAGATCAGATGATCGTTGTGAGAAAAAATCGAGGATAAATTGAAACCATCCAGATGGTAACATTACTAAAATTGATAAAGATTCGTTTCTTTACAAATGCAGTCCTCCCAGAGGAAATATTTTTTCCTAATAAATTTTAGGTGCTTTCAATCCATTAGGAGAACTGCGTTTGTAAAGAAACAAATCTCTACCCTAGAATTAACGAGAAAGTCCTGCAGCGTTGAGGAGACTTGATATTTATGACCCTTGGCAAGAACTAACGGATACTCAGGTGAAAAGTAATGAAAAAATAACAGTAAAAACGTTTGTCAAAATAATGACAAAAACTTGCACTAAATAAGGGAATTACAAAAATGATTTTCTTTTCAATTTTCCACCAGGACCCAAAGTGTTAGGGTAGAGGTAAGATGGTAATCAAGTTATTTTGCCTCTCAGTTTTTAGTCTCCTTTTCTTTTTCCTTGAGTTATCGAAAGAGTCAAAGTAAAAACAGACTAAGCAAGAACTCCCTCAGCCATCAGAGGGCCCTCAAGGGTGACCATAAGCAGTGGATGGGGCTCCAAATCAAATTCCGCTAAGGGCCACGCAAAGGCTCCACCAAGCCCGGGCAATTTATCACCTTGTTACTCATACATTTTGGTAAAAATGTCCCCTGTACTGTCCATTGCCAGTCTGTAACAATGCTGAACAAGGGGTCAAACTTTCCTGGTTTGAATTCAGTTTTTTGTCTCCCAGATTGGTTACCAACTTGAGCTGGAGAGCCAAGTCTACCCTACTATTTAACCATAGCTGGAGAGAAAAAAATAGATTCATGATTTTCTCAAGGGAATAAGTGAACACAAAATGTCTCAGCCTAAGTTTGAACTCAATTTAATGATTCTGTTTTCTGAGCTGCTAATCATTAAGGCTGAGACACTTGGATGTTTCCCATTGATGTCAGAGGTTAGAGGGCCCTCCACAATCTGGAAAATTGGCACAGCAAATTCTTCCTAGTACCAGTTCTCTCTAATTTTCGCTTTCTTGAAATTTCATTTTTGTACATAACACTTTTCAATGAGTCCATAGAAGCTATAATCTGATCCAAAGTAGAAATGCTGAGGAGTAACACTTTGATTCTAGATAGAATTCACAGATACTACACTAATCCTAGGCAGCCATACCGATTCACACATAAATAATTCTGTCATTTTTGGCAGGTACTCTGCTAGTAGTAAATAGTGGCACATGTGATCTGATAATGGTCATTTGGAACATTTTATGGAATCTCTTTTCCCATTCCGTTGTGTTCAGATAATTTCTTTAACCATTTTTCTCCAAGAATGTTGATATTGCAGTTTTTCAAAGAAGAAGAAAGTAAAAATGAAGGCATTGAAGTGAATATACTGTGGATGAGTCAGCAATCTGATTCCTCGTAATGGCTGTAGCAAGTGCCATTTTAAGTGGATCTTCAGGCAAGTCCGGGGGACGGGGGGGGGGGTGTAGAAAGGAAGCAAAAGAAGGAAATAAGGAGATGCAACGATTCTTGTATCTTTCTGCATCAACGAATTCCGTTTAGAGCAAGAAGAGAGCAGTTTGCTTCAAACTGTTGCAAAATACAATTTTGTTTCATAAATCAAATTAGAAATCTAAAGTAAGGCGTTTGGCATCCATTTGCAAAGACGTTCTGGTTCCTAAGATGATATTTTTTGTTTTATGAAAAATTGTAGGTTGTATGATAAAAAAAAGATATCTGGGACTATAAGAAACTATAGACCAAAACTGTCAACGTAGGTTTCTTCAGCTTTGAAGTTGTCTGGCTGACGATATATGTAAGAATATTGTATACAAACTTCACCAGGATTGAAAATTTAAACATTGACTCATTATATCCAGAAAAAAAGTTTTCTGAAAATTCTCTGCCTAAATGAATTTTTAGTACAGGGGGGGCCAATTTTGCAATGTAAGTTCATGCTAAATTGATCACTTTGTTCGTGCCTGGTGTCATTCATACATTTTTTTAATTAAAACTTTTTTAGTGATAGCTGACCGACAAAAGGTGAGGGAAGTCACATATCCATTAATCATCCCTTTTTCCAATTTTTTTAATTGATCACCCAAACATAGTATGCTGCAAAAAATGATAGGTGATGCGATAGTTCCTATAGAGTGACTAACCATCCCCCTTTTTGTTTTGGAGAAATCATGGGTTGTATGATAAAAAAAAAAGAATGGTTGTAACTATTTTTGTGGTTTTTTTTTTCAAGTACTCGATTATTTATCATTGATGTTCACGATTTCTACAGCAACAATAAAAGAAAAAAATGTGAGATAATATTTTTTATTGAATAAATCTTCCCTTTATTGTTTTTTGAGTGATTTTCTCATCCAACTGGATTTTTTTTTTTGCTTTTCTCTTTTTTCTACCGACAAAGCAAATCAGTCAAATTATTCAGATTCTCCCTCACTACAAACAAATCTTCACCCACTCAACCTTAATCGAAATAGGTCTGGTTAGTCACTCAATAGAAACCATCATACCTTTGAGCAGCAAGCTATGTTGGTGATGATCAATTACAAAATTGGAAAAATGGTGTGATCAATGAATAAGTTACTTTTTTTTTCCTTTTTAGGTCTATCATCGCTAAAAAGTCCAAATTTCCCAAAACTATTGAGAATGCTACCAGACGCAAACTGAAGGACCAATTTGACAAATACTTACGCTGTAAATTTGACCCCCCTCCACTTAAAACTTATTATGATGTTTTTTTTCTTGACATGATACGGAGTAAATGCTGAAATTTTCAGCCTCTAGGTCCTTAAGTGCGGCCTGTATGCTTGATATATTGATATATATATGAAGCCAGCCAGACCAACTTGAAAACTAAAAAAACCTTTGGTGACAGTTTTGGTGACATTTTTTTTTGACTATTTCTAATTCCACAGAAGATAATCGGGAGATAGAGAGAGGGAGAGACAGCCAACCAACCTGCCAGCCAGGTAGAATTGTTTAAAATCTGGAGAAACCTTTGTAACTTTATGGAAAGTTTTGATTGAATCCCAAGTCTGAGAGATGATCAGAGCTTGAAACATGAAAAATACACCAGAGTAGAAATAGTTGATTTGGCAGCCATTGTGTTGGTTAAAATGGATATCCGAATAGTATTTTTGCTCGTTCATTTTCCTCTTCTTTATGAAGAAATTGAGTTCAAGTTTAAGTACACGTGCTCCCCTATTTACGCATGTTCAAGTTATTAACAACACTCTTCTTCTGAAGTTCTACTGCCATGCAATAGATTGCATTATTCTACCTGCTCAGTGTAGCTCTGTGAACACAACAAAGTTATTGTTGTCTCTCTCTATAGGGTCACGGCCTTATTTTGATTGCGTGTAGTTTTCACAAATGCACACTGTACTCAATCACCTCAAAATATCTCAGAAAAATGAGAGCCAGGCTAGTAATAATGGTGTTAGCAAGAAGCATCACACTATTAGATTCTAAACTAAAGTGGACATTATAAAGGAAAGCGAGAGAAGTGAGAAAAGGCTAAATATAGCAGGTGCATATAGGATGAAGTATTCTACTATTGTGAGAATTTTAAATGACAAAGAGCATGTTATGCAATAGGCAGAAGATTCTGTACCAAAACATTCTATGATGATTAGTCAGAAAAAAAAATTCAGTAATGGAGGAAATAGAGAAACTTCTGCACAATGAAATACTCTTTCTTCGGTGCCGGTAACCGTTACGCCAAACTGCACCCCCAAACTAAGCTAAGCGAATATCAATAAAGGAATGTATTTGGACTGTTGTGTTATCGAAATGCAATGGAATATGATAGACTTTTCTCCGAAGATGCATCGAAAATTTACGCTGGAAATACCGAGCAAATCATAACAAGTAGGCATTGCATATTGTTAGCTATAAAATTCTATTGGAAAGATTTCCGTAGAGAAATATACAACAAACTTGCAATGGAAAAATACAATGAAAATAACCCGAAATAAAGATACGGCAAATGATTTACAATCAAAAAGCATATTGTTAGTTATAAAATGCATTAGTTATAAAATGCATTAGTTATAAAATGCATCTGTTATAGAATGCATTTGTTAGAAAATGTATTCGTTGTATATTGCATTGAGAAGAATTTACAAAAGAAATGCAATGTATGTTATTTCCAAATGAGAGTGTATTGTGAATAGCTGACAAGAGATATGCATTTCAGAGTGTTTACAATTACAATTGAAATGTTTGTGCAGGATTTATATTGAAACACACAATGGAGAATTTCCGATGGCAATGCATTAGGATAATTCAATAAATTCATAGTATATTGTTTACTAAAAAATATTTTGTCTATAATTATCTAAACAATGTATTGTAATAAATTCCATCCAAAGTAATGCATCTCCAAAAGGAACTGAAATATTCCCGACCAAAATTGGTTATTGCTCTAAGAGTTTTGCATTAAAAAGAAAGAGTATGAATATCTTCAAAGAGGCCAGTTATTAAAGCCAAATATGCACTTCTTGTGTTAAACCCAAAACTAATCTTCATAAACATTGTAGTTTCCCAATACAGCATAACCTGGAAGTTTCAAAATATTTTAATTTCTCAACCAAAAAAGTATGCTACTTGCCATGACAGACAATAATTGAACAACCATAAATTGAAAATTGAAGTCATGTGAAAATATTCCATCAGAGAATAAATATCGTCAGAATAAGTTATACAATTTATGATATCACTGGCATTTTCCAATGGAAACCATTAAAGATGGAGTGAAAAAATATCTAAAAACATCTAGATTTTGGAGAATTCTATTAATAAACTTATCAGAATAAGGCCCCTAAAAGGTCAAAAAAGCTTTTCTTTTCCCAAAATCAAAGAATCACAATGCTAACATCAAAATTTGAAGCTGTGTAAAAAAATTCCATCAATGAATGAATATGGTCAGAATGAATTCTATTTATGACATCAATGGTGTTTTCAACCATAAAACATCTAAAATAGAGAAAAGAAACATCTAGAGTCTGGAAAATCAAGATGTTATTAATAGACCTGTCAAAATGAAGTCAAGAAAAAAAACAAACAAACATTCTTAGAAGGAGTCTTGAGGAGTACTGATGACAATTTTTGAGTCTGTAGACAAAACAGTGTGGCTAGGAGCACAGGAACACACGAACACTCCCACATATAAAAAGGGATAGAACCTCTCCCCACTTTTTTTAGCTACCATGATTTGATGAATATTTTCAAAGAGGCCAGTAATTGAAGCCCAATATGCAAATTTTGTAATAAACAAAAAACTAATCTTCATAAACACTACAGTTTTTCAATACAGCATAATCTTGAAGTTTCAAAATACTATTACTTTTCAACCAAAACAGTAAGTAATTTTTTTAGCTTGTCGTGCATAAAGCCAATCACTTAACAATAGTGGTCAACTTAGTCACTCAATAGAAACTGTCATGTCATTCCAAATGCCATGTTGGAGGTGATCAATTAGAATATTGGAAAAAAGGGAGATAAAAAAAAAAGTTACTTCTCTTGGCTTTTTCAGAAGCTATGATCATTAAAAATCCGAATTTAAAAAAAAAGAACATGAATGCTGCAGGACGCAATCTAAAGGACCAATTTAGCATAAACTTATATAGTAATTTTAACCTGCCAATTAAAAACCTATTTTGGGGGAAATCATCAAAAAAAAAAAGAACTTGTTTCTTCTAGACATATAAAAAAGAGTAAATTTCAGCCCTCTAGCTCCATCACTGCAGCTTTTTCACTATACATGCATGCATACATAGTCAGCCAGACCAACTTAAAAACTGAAGAAAACTATGTTGACAGTTTTGATTGACGGTTTCTAATTAATTATAAAAATGATAGGACGTACAAGGTATGACTAATAACAAAAATAATAAGGAAAAACAATTTCTTTAATTAAAATTGAGAATCTACTTTGCACTGCAAGCAACAAAAGTCTGAAACAACAAATTGTTACGCTTTACCTAATTAGAGTTCTTTCTACTATTGGAAAAAAAGAATAAATTCCCCCAAACAATGACAATAACACAAATTATAATGATGTTGTAATGATAACGACGACAGTGTAATTAGCACCAAAAGTTTACTTTGTGATACTTTTGTAGACAATGGACATAGTTATATCAGTTATTGTCAAAGTTCATTGTAAATAACATCCAGGACACACACACACATATATATATATATATATATATATATATATATATATTGCTGACTTTCAAGGCAAGAAGATCCGTCCTAATTGGAAAAGTAGTGTAAGATAATTGTACTTCCTCCCTCATTTGGTTCTTGGACAGACTCAGCTGAACTGAAAATCTCTCTCTCTCTCTCTCTCTCTCTCCATATATACATGTAGATATACATAATACATATGTTCAGGCACCTATTTATTCATATTTATGTATATATATATATATATATATATATATATACATATATATATATATATATGTTTGCACATTAATATGTTTATATAGATACAGGTGTATGTATATACATCCATATGATTATATATACACACATATATATGTATATACGTTTATATATTTAAAAGTATATATATATACTTATGTATGTATATGCATCTATATATTTATATGTGAAAATTACTGACAAATTTTGTCGAGTTAACTTCTTATCTAATTTTTCCTGTCTGTGGAACATTGGGAAAACTGAATAAAAAGTTGACTCAACAAAATTAGTCTGTTGTTTTTAACAAAATATGCTCAAGAGAAAAATTTTTGCCCAAATATACAATATTTATATATATATACATACATGCATATACATATATGAAGAACATGGTTCAACAATTTTATATTTAAAAAAAAAAAAATGGTCTTTAATCAAGGTAGAAATCAAATTCTTTATTTGGTCTTTTGAAAATCATGTTTAAGTTCCTAAAAAACAACTACCTTCGATAGAAAATACAACATTTTTTTGTTTTTATTCTCTTTGGAAACTTGACTAAAAAAACTATGCTTTTTTTTTCTCATTCAACTTTTTGGGGAAATGGAAGGAGTAAATATTACTTGTTTTTCTGAGGGTAAGTAACTTCCATAAACACATGCTTTTTGTTCACAAATGTTTGTTAAAGTAAACTTGGTCCATATGTATATTTATAAATACATATATATATGATTAAAAATGCATTTATTATTTAAAACCCTATTTGAATGATCTCCTGATTTCTAACAGAGAATGTGTCACTTGACCTAGACTAATTAGAATAAACAATTAAAGAAAATGGAACTGTTGCAGGAATCGAAACTGCAACTGATTGAGTTGCTGCTTCAACGTAGTTTTGCTCTTACAATTGAGTGAAAAAGCCCGACAGAAAGGCAAAGGCTTAAATAACTGCTTAATTCCCATATATATATATATATTTATAAATATCTTTCAATCTGCTCTCTGTCTGCCTTACATATTGTCCTTGATAGTTCATAGCAGTTAACTGGAAGATTGAAAAAATGATTCTCTGAACAACAGAAAAATGCTATTTATACTTCCTAACTATGACATATTTTACAGGGAAACAATTTTCTATCTGGGGCAAAATGGGATGTTACGAAGTTTGAAAATAATCCTTGCATGGATGAATCCTTAACGATGGTGCCACTTTCTTCTCAGGAAAGAAATTCTAGCTCCCAACATCACGAAGATGTATTCTAAGTCTGATAAAGAAAACTTTTGTCTTTTGATGATAAAAGGTTTTTTTTTCTCTTTTTTTTTTTGCTTTGTTTTTATTGATGGTCTTATCAGTTAGTAATTAGTAGTTTTCTGTGTTGGTAAGCATCGTGAAGATGAAAGGAAAAGCGTCCAGGCATGAAGGAGGCAGAAGGGCTATGTTTTTGAAGTCGCGTACTTTGGAATATCCATGACAAGCGTAGGTAATCAGAACGACTCTTTGATCAGGAAGGCTTCTACTTAATTACAATATAGACTTGCATAGATATTTACAGACATGTAAACACAAACGCACACACCCCACACACATGCACACACGCACACACACGAATACATCTGCTCAAGCACTCTGTAAAAATACTGTAGTGCCCCAAACAGTCTTCATTAGATGATAACCCTCATTGTAGGCATGATTCCAGGTCTATAATATCATTGCAATCAATGCAGGGAACCTTAGGAGTATCTTCCAATACTACTAGACATTTGCAATTTACTTTGTTACATATAGAAATAGATATGTTTGTATTGTATATTATGGAGGGTTCTACCCTATGTGTAAGTGTTTGCGTGTTCCAGTGCTCCTGGCCATACCGGTTTGTCTACAAACTTGAAAATTAAGATCAGTACTCTACTAGACTCCTCCTAAGAATGTACGTTTTTTTCTACCTTTTCTGATCCTTATTTGACACTTTCGTTAGTAACATCTTGATTCTCTTTTTGACTAGTTTTTACCTTAACTTTCGGTCGTTTTTTTTATTTAACTTTAATTTACACCCTCTAGCCTCAGCTTTAATCATTTGGCCGTATAGTTAAAATGGAAGCTGATTTGACACCTCAAGCCTAAGTCCCTACAACCAGCTTTCAGCACTTTTTGATGTTCACATTTGAAACCTAGTGATGGGATGTTACGAAGCTTGAAAATAATCCTTGCATGAATGAATACTAAATGATGATGCCTCATTCATCTCATCTCTGAAATGAAATTTGTAAATTCAAAAAAAATTTTGTAAATTCAAAAAAAATTTTGTAAATTCAAAATTATTGTTGTATAAAAATATTAACAATTTTTTTTTTTTTTTCAAATTTATTCATGTCATTCTTATAATTGGAATCTCCTTTTTCCAATTATGCTGTTTAATCATTGCCGTGGGATTACAGTCCGATTCAAATTTGTGACAAAAAATCAACTCAAAATACTTCATCCTAGAGAAAAAGAAAAAAAAATTGTAAAAGAAATTGTTGCATTAATAAGACTGCTAGGTCTCAATTGTAAATATCAACTGCATGGAATATTGGATGCAAGAAGTCATGTTTGGGGTGTAAAATCAGATTCCGTTTAACTATGAAGTCCTTGTGGCTGAATAATTAAAAGCAGCCAGGCGTATACTGAAGCCCCTCTGGATACATTTTCCAATTATGCAGTTCAATTGTAGCTTTAGGATTATGGTCTGATTCAAAGTTGTGATAAAAAGCAAGAGAAAGTTTAAATGGAGCTAAAAACTAGTCAAAATTAATGTCACAATACTTAATCTAATAATAAGGATAAAATTTTCACAATTAAAAAAAAATATTGTTGTTGGAAAGTATCCACTTTTCATTATTTGCCACAATTTCTTTAAAAAGCAGAACATTTGGAATATAATCCAGTAGTTGGTGGGGGATTAACTTATGTGGAGGTCACTCATCAAAGTAGCTAACATAACCAAACTGTTGCAAATAATTTTCAATGCTTGACTTGGAAATTTCAAGTTAAACTGGGTATCCTTCACCTTATATAACACTGATTTATCTAGAGTGAATTATTTTCAACATCAACCACTCTATCCAACCATAGACTATTGCATAACTTTGCAAATCGCTTTTGATAAATTCTACCTGAAATTTATAAACACTTACACGATTGTGGCAAAGACCTTCTCCATAAACTACATAAATCTTTTAGAATTCTTTATAATTACATTGTTCATTATTGCGAATGAATTTTTTTTAAAATTACAAAATCAGTGAAGAACAAATTATATTTGGGAACTTCTTTCTAATTGTGAAAAAATTAGAATATAGATACATCTATATCCAAGAAGTGAACTCCCAATAAAAGGCAATTTAGAATGGGATATCAAGGCCGGATATTGATTTGCGTAGATACAACAATAATATTGTTGATATTCATAAATCTGTACGAGCGAAATGGGATGAGACAATGCTCAACGGTTACCAATAGTCGAAGATCAAAAGTTTATCCTTTCTGATCTATGCTGAAAATATATTTGCACTGAGGAACTTTCTCTGTTTATCACCATCAAGGGATGGAATAATTGAATTTTTGTTCAGCATATTCGAGATGATACAATCAACTTGGTGATTATCTCTTGGGAAGGCTTGCTAATCAAATAATTGCTGGCACGTCACTTCGACATCATTTTACCAGAAATTTATAAACACTTACACGATGCCGGCAAAGACCTGCACATAGTTTTCATTTCAACCCGTTCTATACAGGGGCGTAGTTGGAGATTTGGAGATGAGGAGGCATCTTGATACCTCACACATTGATATTGAGTGCAGAGTCCACAAAAGTATTACCGGAGATTCTTGGGCAGACCTTACAAAATCACTGCCCATGGACCTCCAGTGATCTATCTCTCTATCCATCTATCTATCTGTGGGCTTGTTGAGTGGGCAGTTCTTTCAAAAGCAGGGACATAGCTAGAGATTTGAACGGCATAGGTTGAGGGCCTGGCTCCCCGAGAGGCCACCTCCAACATTTGTTGAGACTTTTTATCGTAAAATGTTTAGTAGAAATGCATCAGGTGAACTATTATTCATGAAGCTTTTGGCTCCTACCTCCAACCAATTTGAAATCTGGGAACTAATTTAAAATCACTCCTCCCTCCTTAAGCTATATTCCTGATTCTATGATTGTAATACTTTGTAAAGGTATTTAAATAGAATATATTTAGCTGTTGGCGTAAATGAAATACTTACTAAGTTGATTGGTAGCTCTGCATGCAAAGCCCAACAGTTGGGAACTAAAGTCAGTACCTTCAAACTACCACATTATTAGTCTTTATCATTTTTTTTTGGTGGCTACATTTATACACAGAGATATATGCATAAACACAGGAAGCCACTTATTGAGATCACTTTGGGACCAGTAATTTTAGATAGCAATAAGCAAATCACATAAAAGATTGGAGTAATTTACATTCATTATTATGAATTCATTGTATATTCATCGCTATAAACAACTCTACACAAAAAGAAATTATGAAATCTATTCTTTTAAATTATATTCAAAATTCAATTAATTTTAAATAAAGTATTTTGGATAGCATAAATTTGATAGCAATAACCATTTTATAACATTTTCTGTCATTATTATAAACATCTTTCTCTGTATATATATATATATATATATATATATATATTTAGAGGAAACAAATATTTTTGAGTCGCACAAGAAGCTCAGACGGTGTGGCATAAGGTATGATAGAATAATAGTGAAAGTATGTTAACAAAAAAAACTAGTATATATATATATATATATATATATATATATATATATATTCATAAGTATTTAAGTAGTTACTTAATTCTTATCACTATAACCCCACCCAGTCAACCGAGACTTTACTAACCCACCTACCTGATCCCAACTCTTCTAGACAGTGATTCAATAAAAAAAGATGATAGAATCTTTTTACCTGACATCCAATTTTAATGCTACTGTTGTTCAATTGTTGACTATGAGGGTGAGTTTGTTTCTCTAATAGACAGACAGACAGACGGACAGACAGACAGACAGACGGACAGACAACCAAATTCACATATGCGTATAAAGATATAATACTTCTTCACTGTTCAAATGATGGCTTTCTGATCCACCTCATGATCTTTTATATCAGGTGGAAATATCTAGTATGGCTTCGATTTCCCTTTTCATGGCTCATCGATCTTGGGGGTCCAATTTCTCAGGTCTTGAATTGTTCATCTGAGCATCAATAACATTACCGCATTTCTCATATATTTCTACCGCTTGAGATATGGTACTTTAGAGGAAACAAATATTTTTGAGTCGCACAAGAAGCTCAGACGGTGTGGCATAAGGTATGATAGAATAATAGTGAAAGTATGTTAACAAAAAAAACTAGTATAACCCTGATGTCATCATTTCTGGATAAACAAATCGAGAAAATAGTTGCATAATCAATCCTCCATACATTAGAAATATATATTTTTTATGCATCAATAATAAACAGACTTTTCTTTAAAAATATCATGTGCCAAGCATAATACCAATTCCAATTTGTAATGAATCTTACAGAATGCTTGCATTCCAAATATACCTCATGGTCTGCCTAAAAATAACTTTTACATCTTGTCAGTACAAGTGATGGAATGTGCTCAAAAGACCCATTTTCTCTCTTCCTCACCTTCTCCGTTTAAAACGTGAATGACTGTCTTATGTTCTGACAGTCATGAACAGACCAATGGACTATTACAAGGAACTGGTGGCAACTTACTCAAAGTCTGCAAAAATCCTTTTCTGTGATTTCTTTTTGCCAGAAGGAAACATGAAGGCAGAGAGAGTTTTATCAGCTTTGTGCTACACTGATGAGAGCACAGAACTTCTTGGTTAAGTTAGCATATGTTTTTTCACTGTATAATGTAAAACGAAGGGCCTCCATTCTGTCTTTACAGACAATGGAACAAGAATGGAATTAGCCCTCGAGGGCACATGCCAGGGCAAAGCTCATGGAGATCCTGGGATGCTCAATCGTAAAAAAAAATTTCCCTCTTGGTCGTGTTGATGAAGTTCGAGAGGAAAGCAGAGAGCGATATGTCAGGCATCAGCTTGGCTGCAGGAGTTGCCGGAAGAATGTTAAATTGGGCATCAAATTATCATAAGAGGGTTTCACTCCCTGGTTTGGAATCAGAGTTGCCCTTCTCCTAGACTGGTTATTTTCCCAAGGAACTTTTCCATAATTTTACTATCTTACTCACTGCTGGGGAGAGGGGTAGATGAGAGATGGATCCATGCCTCTCCCAAGGGTATTTGTGTGGAATGAACTCAAATAATCTCATTTTCTAAAACATAAAACATAACATTGAATAATTGCAGGTAAAACTAAGTTTTTTTTTTACTTCTGTTCTTTAATATTCTTGTTGCATCCCTAAATGGGTTGACACTCAATAACTTTTGTTTCTTGTTTGTATAGGCATCATTGGGGTTCACGGGACGGGGATTTGAACATTTAGAGTCATCATTAGAGAGAGATGAGCATGTGCAAAGCTCAACAGGAAATCACGGGGCCGCATGTGCAAAGCTCAACAGGAAATCACGGGGCCAGCAGAGAGGTCAGATTGAGACGATCCCCAAAACACAGAGATGCGAAAACTGAATGTGATGTGTACGTGAGAAGGTAACGCATACGTCTCTATAACTAGATTTGATATTCCAGAACACAACACACACCTGATGAAGGCCGGAGAGTACACAGCCGAAATGTCACAATAAACAAACATCAAAGGTTTGGCAACTAGTTCGAATAGATCACACGCAGTGATGTATGTCTGTCTTTTGAAGGTTAAGTGTCTGTCTCTTAAGAGACATTCCAAATGGAATAGAGAAAGACTGGTGCCAAAGTCCTAGTTTTCTTTGCAGATATCAGCTAAGTGATCCTTGCAAATCCCAAGTCTGGTTGAGACCGGGACTTTTTTCCTGCAAGTTTTCATGACCACCCCCTTAGCAGAATGCAAGTCCACCCGAGGGATACATCCACCTTGATCAAACAGCTTAGAGCGTTCTCAATCAGCTGTTGAGTGCACAGGGAGATTTCACTTCACTCTTCACTCATACCAGGAATCGGACCTGGGACCTCCTGCGTGTGAGACAATTGTGCTAATCATTTCACTATCCGAGCAGACTTACCTTCATTATACATCAGCTAATAATTTTCTCTATCCTGTACAGTGAATGTACCATTTTACAACCAATTAGTCATGATTTATGACTTTTTTCCCTTTTATACACTTTATTTTTTTTTAGTCAATTAGTTTTGATTCCCCTGCAGCAACGTTACGTGAGCCTCTTACAAATCTTGTAGAGCACTCATCTCCCATCACATCATAATAAAAAACCAAGGCCTCCTTCAATTAATGGGATTTTAATCTAATTCTCTCAAGCATGTCGTTTTTCTAATCCCTATGATACGAAATTACCAACTGTAAGATTTAGATTGTAACTGGCATTCCCAGGGAATTCCGCCCATATATGTCGCGTTTGACCTTGTGAATTAAACTGCGATGCTGGTAAAACTAAGTTACCTTCATAAAAATACTATCCGTATGGTTTGAATCATGAATTTATGATTTTTAAAAAAAGGGGAGGGTCTTGTTGGTTACTTAATAGGGTGATCAATTAAAAAATTGGGAAAAAAATGAATTAGTTACTTTTCGTACCTTCTTTTGGATGTGATCACTAAAAAGTACAAATAAAAAGAAAGTGAATGCTGCTGGATACAGACTAAGAGACCAATTTAGCATAAACTTTGATTGTAAATTGATCCCCCCACCACCACCAAAAAAGCCTACTTGAGAAGGGGAATTCCAAGTTTCTACTATGAACGGTTAGGGCTAGGCAACTCCGTGACGCCCATGATAGAGACATGTAGCAGATCCTGGGAAAGGTCTATATCCAACAACGGATGTTAAAAGACTGATGATGATGATGAAAGTCCAGATACTTAGATTGATAGATAGATAGATATAAATGTCAGATCACATGATTAACCCGGTAACACTGATTAAGCCAGTCTGCTGTGGTTAGTGGTGATTAAAAGTTCCAGATTCAAGTAAAAAATGATTTTTTTTCCAAAACTATGCATCAGTTAAAGTGCAAGTTTGATTCTGCTAAAGCTGAAGAATGTGACCTTGTGTCAGACACCAGTACAGAATATAATGAAGAATCTCTTCTTTAATTGATTTTTGCTAACTTCCTAAGAAGGCCTCAAGCAAAGTTCTCTCTGATATTAAACATAATTGAACAGTTCCAGACGATTCCATTCTCTTTGCATACCTGTACATGGGGGATATTAAAAAGAGCAATAGCAGAAAGCATCTCCAAAAGATAAAGGTCCACTTTATCAGTCATGTACTGATTAAGTGGAAGTGTATCTTACTTAATACAGGATGAAGAAATAGGAATACTGGTAAAATCACCCGTGTTCTTGTTGGTCAAATATTGAATACATTATGGATATTTCCAACATTTTCTGATGGCTACAATAATAGAAAAACTTTTCTTTCTTATCAGGTATCATTTATCAAATGTAGTCTGACACAAGGCCACATTTTACATCCTAGCCTTTTTTTTTGTGAAACAATGGAACTCAAAGATCGCCAAACATTAAAACCATTTTCACAACATCACCCAAAAGTAAATTCACGTCCATTCTTTCTTGTATTATAATGTTGCTATAAAACAAAACAACTTCTTTAGGTCCTAAAAAAAGCTTCGGTGTTCATCCAAGATATAATGGAAAACTAAACGAGGTTGACAGTTATGTGTTCAGGTATAATTGAAAAGAGACCCACTTTTGAGCGGAAGGCACTGTGCGGATATCTATAAATATCATAGGGAGTTTTGTTTAGTTATTTTTTTTTTTCCATTTTTTATGTTCAGCCTATTTCTTATCAACTGTAATGAAGATTAGATTTATTATCTGACACAATTTTGGCACCGATCTCTACCAGATTTCGGCTTCACATCTGTTTTGCAGATGGATGTCTTTGAAAAATTTACATTCTTGATTTTTGTTGTTATTTTTCATTCACAGTCCGTGTAAAAAAAAAAAAGAAAAAACAACAAGAACAACAGGAACAAACAGTTCTGGTTAGTCACTCAGTAGAAACTGTCATGTGACCAACATCTTTTTAGTACTTGTCTGTTGAGGGTGATCAATTTAAAAAAATTGGAAAAAGAAATGGTTATCAATGAATAAAATACCCCTCTCGCCATCTATTGGGCAGCGATCTCCAAAAAGTACGAATCTAAAAAAAAAAAATAATTATTGTACCCCCCCGCAAAAAAATTATTTGGAAGAGGGGGATAAAAAAAGACATGATAAGGAGTAAACGTCAAAATTTTCAGCCCTCTAGCTCAATTGGTGAGGCCTGTCAGATAGATAGACAGAAAGATAACTGGACAGCCAGAATCACTTGAAAACTGAAGAGACCAATGTTGACTATGTTGACAGTTTTAGTTGACTGTTTTTAATAGATCAAATTAATTCTACTATGCTTACCTTATTATGGCACAAGTCCAAATATAAGGGAAAATAAGGAACGAATATTGTGCTGCACCAATCTTAGAAGATTGGGAGGCCCAATTACTTAACAGTGGCGGAGCTAAAGATTTGGGAACCATGGGGCTTGGCTCCTTGAGGGTGCCATTATGAAATTTAGGGAGATTTTTCAGTAGAAGTGATATGTGAACTACAATCTCTAAAGCTTTTTGTCCCCCCCCCCACCGCCCATCGGGGATCCTGGTGGAGGTTTGGAGTCAAATAGCCTCCCCTCCATCTATGCCACAACTGTTTACCTAAAAAAAAGAATAACATTTGAGACATTTACTCACCAACTTCAGACATAGATGAAAATGCATAACTACTTCGTCCATGAAACAGAAGATCTCCTCCTGTTTCAGTAGACAATGGAACGAAATTGAAGGGACCTTCCCAGGGTGCCAGCCTGGGCGGTGTGTAGGACACCCAGTTGATAATATTCCCCTTTCAGCCAAGATGACGTAGTCCAAAGGATAGCTGAGCAATTTGCATCTGCTTAGCCGTGCATGTAGCAGGAAGGACCTCAAAGTTGTTATCCATCCCCCTTAGGCTAGGATAGGAATGAGCCTAGTGCACCCTGCTGTTTACCCATAGTTAAGATTCATGCCTTTCCTAAGGACATTACTGGGAAGTGAAAAGAACCTGTCTTGGCTAGGGTTCACCATTACCATTCTCTATGCTGTTGACCATTCGGCAAACAGCATCTCCTTCTGTAAGATGGACCAAATAATTATTCACTTCCAACCCTTCTACACTCCGTATATTCATTTCATGATAAAATAAACAATGCTCACAGGTTTTAAATATCTATTGATATGTATATCTATATGTGTAGATTTGTTTATATCTATGAATAGTCCAAGCCTCACTTCGTTCTTCAAGTGGCCCTTTAGCTGATAACCTGTTATCTTTTAAGGAGACCCCATCAGCAAGGCTCTTAGAGGCGAACAAAAGCCCCACTAAAATGTATTTCAATTACTCCTCTTCAGTGTTCCCGATTTAGATATTTCATATCTTAATTTATATGAATGATTTTGGACAGAAGGACTCTAATCTGTAATTTTTTATTCATTTTTCATTAGATTTCTTCAGAAATGCTGATTCCTAAAACTTTAGACTAGATATTGCACTGCCTTGTGTGATGACTAATATATCTGGTGATCGTCAACTTTTGTACAGAGGCCAATTTTTAAATAATGGCAGTGCATATGCACACACATGCACACATTCACAAGAATAGACAAAGATTTCTTCAATTGTAGTTAAATCATCAAAAATATAACTGCATAAAGTATCTAAAAGTACTTGATTACCATAAATTCTTAAATATAAAACGAGGTTTCTCTACCAAAGAAAAAGAGGACTAAAATCAGAAATTCAATTTATACTAGAGTTTGTCAAAGACAGCCCATACTTTTTCATATATGAATACAAAGACTCAATGCATATTAACAAACAATAACACCCATTGTTCTAACCCTATTCATTATTGTAGTTTTATATGAAACAGTATGGATGAATCTTTCAGTGCGCTTTATGTAATATCCTTTAAAAATCATTTTTCAGACGGATTTATCATCGCTGATGAGAATTTCACTTTTATGACCTGAAAACAATGATTGATATGTTGAAGATGAGAGAAATTCATGTTTCAGAGATAACTGACCAAATACCATAAAAGGTGATTTTATAAGAAGGGGTCATCTCTCATGACAATGTTATGGCAAAATAATGGACAGCTTATATTCGAGTCAGCTGATTTTCTGAATTTTATGCTGTACTCCAAAATTATCTCATAATCATGATGGACTTATATTCTGAAAGTTCATGGACATTGATATGAAAATCATTGAAACTAGCTTTTCAAATATGCGGCTTTTTGCATGGAAGGTATTGATTTGTATTCTCTGCTTCCAGAAGTTTTCCAGCCCCCTCCCCCTGGTAGGTGCTATCCCCAGAGGGATGGTGGCACCAACTTTTTGAATCACTGCTCTAACTGTAAGTTCCTGAGCTCTGTTCTCTGACTCGGCTGGTGACGTGTGGGTGGACGTCTACATAAGTCTCAGGTATAATTTTCCTCTTTCGAGATTTGGGTGGCTGTCTGTATGTTCCTATTTTTGTCTCATCTTAAGAATGTTTGTAAACATACAATGGAAGATACAAGCAGATTGGCAAGACAGACAATCTGCAGGCTCGAGCCAGTTTGCTGTGGAGATTTTTTTAAAGGACAATGGTTGGAAAGAAAATGTAAAGACAGTAATGAAAAGGAGTTGAAGGTGCAGATCAGGTTGGGGTGGAAGGGGGCGATCCAGAGTGTCTAGACTCCCCAACCTTCCCTACCCAGTTACCTCTTTTTCTTTTTAAGAAGGATGATGGAAATATAGATAGAAAGAATAATAGATGGAAATGAAGGAAACGATGATTAGAATTAGAGGGAATTTAGAAAGAGAGATGGAAGAAAGGTATCCATACATATGATAATAAGCAATGTGATAATGTCTCCCATCATGCTAAGGGATGCAACATAGTTAGATATAATTATGTTCATGTTCTTGTAGGAAATATAATAAAGACAAAAACAAAAAAAAAATTTAAATCCGTTTGTAGTCAACTGAATGTTATTCTCCAAGTTCACTGTGATGCAAATCTCTATTATCTACATAGTTGAAATGTTATGTGTATATCCATACATTTTATGAATGCAGCCATTTCTGATGACACAACTAAACTAGAGATAGGATAAAAAGAGAGATAAACAGAGAGGCATAAGGATAAAAGAATGGAAGAGAGAGACTATGATGACATTTGCATACAATAGTTTTTAATTAATTTTTGACACAAATTTCAGATTAGGCTTATCATCCACAGTACGTTAGTTCACTGACATGGTTGTGAATTCCTCGCAATCGCCAGCAGAAAGAATCGAAGAAAGAAGGGTGATAAAAAAGAATGAAATAAAACTAGAATGATAGATGGAAAATTAGAGAAAAGATATACAAAAAAAAGAACGAAAGAAAGAAAAATCATCCCAAAAAGATAGAAAGAATGAAAATGAAAGGAAAAGGAAGCAGAAAAGAGAAAAAAAATCAAACATCAAGAAAACTAAAATAAAAAAAAGAAATCTCAAAGAGAGAAAGATTAAAAGAGTGGAAGTCACAAAAAACGAGGCAGGAAAGGGAAACGGAGGGGGAAAAAAAGAAAGAAAACGATTGAAATGCTGGGAAGAAAAAACAAGAAAGAAATCCAGACAAAATCAAAATGGCCCCCAAAGAATAAGAAATGATTTCATCAGAAAACACATGCCAGTACATCAAGATATTATCTATATAGTATATTTTATTTTATTCTCTTTTTTGATTGTTTGCTTTTCTCTTGAAAGTCACCTGGAAATGAGAACAAGGTGTAATTTGCTTAAATGCCCAAAACTTCCTCCAAGCAAACAATAATTTTTAGTAGACATGAAATTGAGTGTTTAAAAGCCAGACTTGGAGAATTTTTAATATATCTATTTGCCTAACAAGTAAATTGGTTTAGTGTCTGCTGACAAAGATGCTTTTGTAGAATTTGGTAGCATCAAGTAAGAAAAAAATGGCTTCTGATTTGAAATATTCACAGTGTATTGGTAAAAAAAAATGCTCTTCATCTGTCTTCTCCTTTCTGTGTGTATATGTGTACCTTGCAATAAACTGAAAAATATTATAAGTTTATCTTTCAAACATATTCCATTGAATAAAGCAGAATATACATTATGAATTAAGGTCATCTCATATTCCAAGATAGCTTTCTTATATAATACAACCTTCAAAAAAAGTAATTTGAACAGAGAGAGAGAGGGGTTCTCTATCCATTAAGTAAGCTTGTCAATGATGGAATTGTCACCATAGTGAGCTTTATCCTCACTGGATATCAGTGATAAAAACTGCATAAATCTGCACTCACTGCTAAGAACCGTCAACCAAAACTGTCTACAAAGGTTTCTTCAGTTTTAAAGCAGGTTTGGCTGGCTGGTGATGTATGTATGCATATATTGCACATACAGGCTGCAACAATGGAGCTGGAAGGCTAAAAATGTGAACATTCAGGTGCAGAAAAAAATATTTTTTGTCGTTTTTTTTTAAATTCTCCCCCAAATAGGTTTTTTGCTGTATAAGTTTATGCTAAATCGATCATGGGATCTAGAAAAAAGCCACGCTTCATAAGATATTGAAGGCAAGAATGTTTTAAATATGGCAGCCATTTCGAATACATAATGAGATCATGTGGCCATTATATTTACCATAAACGAAATCCATATCTCGTAACCTTCAAAATGAAATATGACTTCCCAGGATTTCTTGGAGAATAAAAAAACCTAAACTCAGTCGTTATATCCATGTTTTACAAACCCTTTAAAAATCCAAGGCCTGAATGAGTTGAAAGCTCCAAACTCATCTTTTTCAGTATCCCTTCCTGTGGGAGAGTCTAATTATAAAAAAAGAGGGGGAAAAAGCCATGGAGGAATGTTTTTGGTGCAGAACACTCAATTATTTTTTTTTGAAAAAATAACCAAGTCACTCGTAAAATGTCAGTTGCTCCACCACTCCTCAGAACATGGTTTGATACCGTTAATCAAGTTCAGAAGTGTCTCAATATTCTTGATGGCTGCTTCGCTGCTACAGACTGCATCCAAAATTGTACATAAAGAGCATTTATGCATAGCTAAGAAACAAACAGCCAAGACCTAACTAATGGGGGTGGAGTAAGATAAATACATATTTCTGAATACATGGCAGATATTATCAGGATTAAGTATTGATGGAAGCAGGGTATTTAGGGCACTGTAAAAACTCTCTTCTCACTTTCCAGGTTTTTTGTATGTTCAATGCATATATCTACTAATGAATACATCTGCAACTAAACCTGGTTCTCAGAACCCATTTCCATCACTAGGTGGCTCAGTCTGAAAGTTTGCCAAAGAAACTTCTTTGTTTTCTACAACACAGGCTTATTGGAACCATACCATTTGATCTAAAAATAAAAAAAAAGACAGTTATTCTATATTTGTGTTGTGTACTTGACCAGGTTATGAATAGAGCCAATTAGTATAAATTCTTTATTTAGGGGGCAACTTCTGGCCCCTCAAGGCATGTCAAAACTGACACAGTTTTTCCTTGTTCGACACTCTGCTTGATTTGCATGTAAAACAAGGACCATCATCTCTGACGTCTGTCATGTCTCCTTGCTATGCATGTAAAGCAGAGACCTCTAAACTCTGACATCTGTCATGTTTTGACAGGACAAGTGGCCGTTTTAGTGTAAATTTGATGTATCAACTCAATAAGGTCGGTAGTGCACATTGGTGCACTTTGAATTTCGCAGCCATTTTGAATACATAATGAGGCCACGTGACCTTTGTATTTGTATGATTTTTGCCAGAAATGAAAACCATATATTATAACGTTAAAAAAAGATACATGACTTCCCAGAGTTTCTTGAGAAATGAGAAAGCTCAAATCCATCTATTATGTCCTTCTTGCCCTTGTTTTGTAACGCTTAAAATAAATCCAGACCCAAATGAATCAATCCAGAAATGGAGCTTGTCCTTTGCAGGATCTGAATCTACTTTTCTTTTTTCTCTTTGTCATGAAATCCCTCTTCCTATCTGTGCTTTTAGCTGATTATATATGAAACGCTTTTTTTTAATAGTAGGATGAAGAAGGATATAAATGTAGGAGAACAGTGAATATTCAATCAAAATATGATCCATTGGAAGCAATAGACTTTTCCAAACGATCCTCTGATGATAATAAGCCATATCTTTTAAATTTTTAGGCTTAGTGGTCACCAATATGATAAAGGCACAAATGATATTATTCCATATTATTCAACCTTTTGTTACAGCTATGGAATTTTAATTACTGGAAAAGAGTAATAATCCGTAGAAGAAATGTTAAGTAAATATGGAGGAAGTGGCGAGACTTTGCATTCCAATTCTCTGAGCTTAGGCACAATCATCTGAGACATGTGAGGTCTTGAACTGAAATAGAGCGTTTCATTGAATTCTTGTGGGACTCATTTTTACAACACTCTAGATCAATATAATCTTTATTAGTCCTGCATTACTAGTTCTATGTCATCTTATCATTGTTAAATAAATATTTTAATAGATTTTACACAGAAAGCAATCTAATCATTTTTTAAATTTTATTGGTATGAAATTGCAATAAATAAAGCTTTGTTTGAAACTATCAATCATCACTACCCACAACAGACCTGGAAAATTATAACAAAAGCAACAAGTTATAAATGAATAATTGAAGCACCTGATCTCAGAAACCAAATGAATCAAGACTGTTACTAAGTTTTAAAAACAAACAATATGACTGAAGATTTACATTCTATCTAGCTAGTTGTTTTCGTGGCCAAATTGGTCAAGGCATCATCAATAAAGAACAAGCTTCTGAGATATGGGATGCATGTTCAAGACTCGCAAGAAACCTCTTCTTTATTCCTATTTCACACTTCTTACTTTATTCTGTCCGCTGCCTCAGATGAAATAACTTAGCTAATCGTCAATCAAGTGCCACGGACAAGTTATCTTGGTTTATGATAGTGTGTCATTCAGTCCAGTGCGATGAACCAAGTAAGTCATCCCACGATAGTGTGTTATTCTCTTGCAAGGTGGAAATATCTCCTTGTGCAAACAAAGGAAATTTGCATATTTCCCGTGGTGATTTGACTACTAGTTCATCAATTTTTCATGAGGAAAACCCACCACAGGAGTTACTATGATAAAAAATATACTTGGTAACAAACAGCTTAATACTAGGGGGGTATTTGACTCAGAAAGTATTGATGAAAAGCAATGCTTAAATGGAGAAAAAAAGCGAGTTGAAAATTAATAATGAAAATACTTCATCTTTGGATGCAAACGGTGATGGTGGGTTTGGTGAACTAGGCATCTCCATCATTATCATCATCAGCCTGTTAGCATCCATCATTGGACATAGACATTTCCCAAGATTTCCCAGATCTCTCTAATATGTAGCAAGTACTTTCTAAATTTATCTAGATTGTCACACCATCTTACTTTCCGTTGGCCACAGCCTCGCACCTGTCGGTAGACAAAATGGTATGGCCAGGTGCATTGGAGCACACAAACAAGCACACAGGCACATAAACAAACATACGCACGCACACTCATACACATGTGGAAATAAATGGAACCCTTTGTCATCTTTGATGGCTACAGTTGTTCGCTGATCCCAGAATGAATAAAATGCTGTGAGTAGATAGGTGGAGTCTGACAGGAAGAAACTTCCGTTAATTTCAGAAAGATAATGAAAGAAAGGCGAGGTCAGGAAGATAGAGAGAACAAGCCTTTTGCTAGCCAGGTATCACTACCTAAGCCTATCAAATAATACCCTGCTGCCAAATTCCACATGCTGAGAAACCCTTCTTGCTCCGGTTGAATTCCCCTGCACCCATTCATTCAAAGTCTCCATCTTTCTTTATCCTTAATTCATTTGCAGCTGCAGGCATTTCATGACTCGTATCATGTATGAATATAAAAATACCCCAAGGTATTTTAGGTAAAGAAATCAAGGAAAGAGAATGGAGGAAAAGAGAAGAGAAAATGAGGAAGGGCAAAGTGGAGAAAAAGATGAGAAAGAAGAAAATGGAAAAAAAAAAAAAAGAAAATTGTGGGAGTAGAATAGAAGGAAGGTTTTGAATGAGTGCCAAAAAGGAAAAGATGAATGAAAAAAATAGAAGAAAAAAAAAAAAAAAATGGAGATCAGGTCTGGTTAGTCACTTAATAGAAAACCATCACACGACCAATACCTTTTGGCAGCATATGATGTTGAGAGTGATCAATTAAAGAATGAATAAGTTACTTCTCTCACTTTTCATTGGATCTCTAAAAAGTCCAAATTTTCATAGAACAAGTGTGAATACTGCATGACACAGACTAAAGTACCAAAGACGCTCACATTTACAGTTTTGGTTGACGATCTGTTAAAAGTCATCAGAAAAGGAGAATGATGAGAGAGAAGGAATCAGAAGTAAAGACACTAAAGACAATGGTCTCGTGTCATGATTGCTAGAATATTAGGTAGCCCCCTCCTCTTACCTTTATGGTGTCGCCTATAGTAATCTTCTGTGACGTCAGTCCCCCACATGTTGAAAAAACATCGATATATAAGCATGCTAGATTCATGGCATGTGAATCAGGTGTTGTCATGTGCAGGTGCGACTGCTCCTCATCACACCTTGCTAGCCTATATAGCAACCCGAATCTCCGAGTAGAAAGGACTCTCGCAGTTCTACCATTCGGTCACTGTTGCTTTCCTTGTCTATATAGCAATTTTTTGTGTCAAGGACCTGTAGAATATCTGTGCTGAATTATTATTCATACTGTAAAATATTAATTAATCATTTGCAGTAATGTTAATCTTTATCGGAAATATTCAATAAATGTTTTAAGTCTCGGAAATGAACATAATGAAGCCATGTCATTTAGACATTATTGGGGACTTATATTGTTTCTTTAGTGTAAAGTGATGTAGAGCGTGACCAAGATTGTCATCTATATATAGTTTGAATATGATTAATGATGTAAAAATGAGCTGCATACCAGCAGTCTATGGTATACATACAACTATCTGAGTAGCACTGGCATTGTAGATAAAATTGTTGGTTAAGCATATTTAGTAACCTGCCCATCCCGAGTTCAATCCTTGGGCTAGGTAGAGCATGAAAATCATAGATTCCGGTTCAGTGGAGGAGGCAGAGAAACTAATTCGCAGGAACAAATTGATTAGGGAAAAATCACAGGTCCAGTTAGTCCTTCAAAAGAAACCATCAAACTAGCCATGATGGGGGTGATCAATTAAAAAAGATGGAAGAAGTGGTCATTGAAGAATAAGTTACTTCTCTTGCCTTTGGTTAGATCATTAAAAAGCCTGAATTTTCAAAAAACAAGCATGAATACAAACTAAGAATCAATGTAGCATAAACTTTCATTGTAAATTGAAAAAAACCCTCCACTAAAAACCTATGAGGGGGGTTGATGGAAGAAATTTTTTTTTCTAGACATAATAAATTTCCAGCACTCTAAATCCATTGGTAAGACCTGTATGCAAAAACCAGCCAGAGCAGCTTGAGAACTGGAGAAACCTATGATGGCAGTTTTGGCTGATGGTTTCTAATAGATAAACAAGATATCTTTTGGCGAGGATAGTGGAATGAGAACAATCTGCCCCCATGGATTGAATAAAAGGTGTGGCTTGAAATTCCTAGAAGTTTGCTAACTAGGGCAGACACTTGACGGAGACCAGGGTGGGTACAATGGTCATAATAATGTGATGAATACAACCAAGATGAAGATGCTGGTCTAAGTAAATCAGTGTATAATACACCGAAAAAGATTCAGCAAGAATACGAGAAAAGATTACGAAGAGAAAGCAAACTGTAGATGAGCAAAGAAGGAAGAAGAAATGATATTAGGCCATACACGTGCAGGGGGGGGGGCTCGGAGGCCCTCGAACCCCTGCCTTTTTACCTTCTTCATATCAAAAGTGCCCTTTTAAAATTTAAAAATATATTTTAATAAAAGACGTTTTTTCCAATTGTGTCATTGGCCTTCGGAAGGTCAGGGCACGTTACTGTGTTAGGATGGGGACTTGTCGATACAACCTTGTTTTGTAATAAGCTAATCAATGAGACAATTTTTAAGTATAAGTGATGAAAGTAACTCTAAAATATGCTTTCAAGTAATCATTATTGATGTAGCATAATAGTATCATAGGAGATTTTGTGAATATTTCAATGTTTATTCTCATCACTCTCAAATGATTATGGTTATGAATGAAAGTGACATTTTTGTGCCTATCTATCAGGATATTTTTTTTTTTTCTTCAACAACTTGATTAGTGTATCTTGTCAGATAAGATATTAATTTACTGAAAGACGAGCCATTTTTCACGATATCCTAAGTGCAGCTCCTTCCCCAGCTGAAATACTTGACTCCCCAGTCTTTGGCATCTCTTATCTCTTATCTTTGAGCTACTAATCTTTCTGGATTTTTTTTTTATCAATGGAGGTGTAGATGGACGAATAGGTACCTGCAGGGAAAATGGATTTGATGAGTAGAGTTCAAACGCCGGCAAAAATAGTTTGGGCTCACTTTGCTATAATGTCTTTGGGAAAGTCATGACTCCAGCTCTTTTTTCCCCAGCTCTAGGTGAATAGCTTAGTAGACACTATGCTCTCTAGCCTTGGCTGGCAACTAATCTAGGAGACAGATAACTATGACTTCAAATTAGGGAAAGTCAAACAGTTCATAAAGCTTTGTGAGATGTTGGCAATAGACAGAATTGGAAACATTTTTGAAACGTATGGTAAGCTTCAATGGGGTTAACAAACTGAGTGGATAATAATAAATTGCTCATATAAGATAAAAGAGAACAGGTCTGGTTAGTCACTAAATAGAAACCATCACGTTTTGCTGTGATAGGGGTGATCAATAAAAAATTTTGGAAAGTAGGTGATTGACAAATAAGTTACTTGTCTTGCCTTTTGTTGTGCATTGATCACTAAAAAAGTCTGAATTTTCAAAAAATGAGTGTGAACGCTACCAGGCTTAAACTAATGGATCAATTTGGCATAAGTTTTCTTTGTAAATTGAACCCCCAACTAAAAACCATAGGAGTGCAATTTTAAAGAAAAATTGAATGCTTATTCTAGATATAATAAGGAGTAGATGTTTAAATTTTCAGCCCTATAGCTCCATTGGTGTGGCCTGTACATAGATAGCCAGCCAGCCAGCCAGCCAAGCAGACCAACATAAAAACTGAATATGTGTGTATGTTGACTATGTTCCTGTCGACAATTTTATTTAGTTGACTGTTTCTGATTAAAAACAGGTGAACGAAATAACTTGGCTACCGGCTCCACCTACTAAATACGCAGCGTACAAGTGGAAGATTAAAAAAAAAAAAAAAACTTTATCCATGTTTTGTAATTCTATCCACTTGCTGTAACATTGTTCGGACTGATTACTGGCTTTCTGATCTGAAACTAACAAATCCTGTTTGGTAAATGGTAGGATTAAGCTGCAAGCTGATATTAGAACAAATGTGAAGAAAATTCTTCTTCAAACCCTTTTTGAAAATCAGATTTAAAAATTAGAATTTCAAGGAAGAAAGGATATTGAGCTGAAGACTGAAATTCCACCTCCTGATTTCACTACAGGTTGTGCCAAAAGTCGTATACGTATTCTGGTTCAGGGGAAGAGGTAGACAAGAAACACTGCAAGGATGAATTAACAAGGAAGAATTAAATGATAAGAGAAATTTCCTAGCATAGACAGCAGAATAAGAGCAAACCACTTCCTCATCATTCCCCCCAGGGAATTGAATAAAAGGTTCGGTTCTAAAAATCCCAGAGAGTTACAAACCGGCAGACGTCTGAAGAAGGCCAGAGAGTACAATGGTCGAAACATCGCAACTACAGAGTATCATAATGATTATTTCTCATCTAAGTAATTCAGACAAAATTTTGGAAATTCAATTGTAAAAAGGAATGAACATATTTGCCTACTCTTTAGAAAATAAGCTTAACATAAACAATCTTATCTTGAAGCTTAAGTCTTGTCACACTTCACATTGAGTTCAGGGAGTCCATTTTGATAGGAAATTTTTTTTTATAAAACTTGGAATTATTTATACCAACTCTGTTCCAGGTAATTTGAACTCTCCTTTTCATTATCAATATAGTCACGACGTATCAGCAGATCAATTTCTACGACCCTCTTTAGGTGTAAATAGTAAGATAAACCGATAGGTAAGACTCTCTTTCCTTATGGATATTACAATTTACACCTGAAGGGGGTTGTAGAAATGAATTGGATGAATCATCATGACTACATCAAAGACAAGACCGGGGGAGGGGTCGAATTGTTCAAAACAAAGTTGGTATGTTAATGACTTTTCTGAATAGACATCACAAGTTATAGTCAATTTCTTTATACTTTCATTATTGTTTAAAATTTTACCTTCATCTTAAATTATCAGTTGCTGTCCAACTTGAAGGTTTAGAATAATTATGATTTATAATACCGTGTCAAAATTTCTCAAGAATAAAAAAATGCATAAAGATTATTAGAATGTAAACAAAAATGGTTGTCGATCAAAATGAAAAATAGGTTTAAAAGTGTTGTTTGTACCTCTGTCTTCCACTTAAGTCTTGGTTGCTCATTTGGTAGAGCGGCCTATTTACTCACTGCTGGAAGGAAATCAGTCTGAGTAAAACTTAATCAAGATTAGATAAAAGATAGTCCTGAAAATTTAAAATAATCATGATTTATAGTATTACATCTAACAAAAAAATAAAAAATGTTCTTAATATTTGTTAAAATACATGGTCTTGTGTCTGACTTGACTGTACTGAGTGAAGTTTGGTTTCTGCATGCTAGTGTCAGGGGACTAATTTTTTTTACTTAATCCTGTAATATATACGTTTAAATGAATGCTATTTTTATAATGACATCAAACTTTAGCTCTTAGATTTATAGACCACTTGTAACAGTTGAAGAACTCTTCAATGAATAAGATTAAATAAGTGGAACTTGTTCGTGAGTCAAATTTAAGGAAAATGAAAAAAATACCACAAAGTGCAAGAGAAGTAACTTTAATCACAAATTATTCCCATTAAATTTCTTTTCAAATTCTCTACAATAAATTCAAGAGTAAAGAATGTCCAATCCTAGATTATTATCAGGAAGAAAAGTATAAAAGCTTTCAAATGGAAGGTTGAACATCAATATTTATGCTGGAAAATTTCCATTGTGGAAATTAGAAATTGGACACTTCAGGCAGTATTTGTCTGAGAAGAGGAATGGGTGAAATTCAAAAAATTGGTAAAATGGAACCATTGACGTTTATTTACTGACCCTTTCCCTGCAGGATCCAATTTTAGTCAAATTTTCTGACTAACTGAGACGTGTAATTTTAGTCAAATTACTTGGAGATGCCTTTTTCTTCTCTTGATCAAATACGCCTGATCTTTCCATAAGTCCATGACACACGAAGTGAGTTGCAAAAATTTTTTTTTCAATGGGTCACTTAAGCAATCTGGACAAAACATGATTCTTCAGTAACCCTTATATTGGTACAAAGAAAAAATAAATCTCAGATCAAGGGGAAAAAGTTTTGATTTTCTTCCCTCTGCACAAATAGATCATTTGTAAATTTTTTTTTTCATCCAATTCTCAAAAGAACACCATTCTTTTGAAAATTCTATTCATTCGGGAGTTCCACTGTGTTTAGGAGTGGTTACTAGTTGTTCATGAATTTATGAGTTGAGTTATAGAAAATATTATCTGGTTGTCAGACATTTATACATAGATATATAAAATTTAATCACACAAGTCTGTCTTTTCTATTAACCTATCGTCAGTACAAGCCACCTTTGTTTTTGTGATACCTCTAAGTAAGATGACTTAGTTTGAATCTGACAATTTCTTGTTGGAACAATCTAAACAATTGCAATATCAAAAGAGTTTGCTTTCTCTTCTTTTCATGAATCATATTTGAACATTCAACTTTGTTCCTATCTATTTTTTGATGTTGTATCCCAATCATTGTCCATAGAAACACTTTAAAATTTGGTATTAAAGATAATCTGAAGAAGGAGCGGGAGCACTCCATGTTTCATGCAAAGAAGTCAAAATGGTAGACAAAGAACAGGATTGGAGAATAAGAAGGTTGAAAGAACCTGCACACATTCTGCACCCAAATTATTCTATCAACAGACCCAGCATAAACATTAATAACTTATCAAAGCCACTAATCATTCTTAGTCTATCAAAATCCTATAACCCCTTTCTGAAAGCTTATCTCACAGTTGTTTCTCATAAAACTTAACAACTTTTACTGGAATAAATATATCAATATCCATGGGTTTGGCCAATCTAATGAAAGCTAATGTCCTCATCATCATTATTTCTATCATAATGTTTCTGATTAAGTTTATAGCCTAATTCAGACATAAATACTGACTAGGCTAACTCTAGTATGGCAGAAAGCCATGATAGTTACGCTCCCCAATGAGGATCGAACTCATCAGTAATGGCTTGTGTGACAAACCTGCAAACTGTCAGTCTAGGTACAATATCCACAGATAGGCCTCATGCTGACATGTGAATTGGGGGAGGGAGCAAGACTAAAAAATAACTAAAATTTTCTGGCATCAGTATGAGGCTTTGATCTTTGAGTATGCTTTATCCATTAAGAAAGGTGAGCTTGAGTTAAGCAATGTTGAGCATGGTTGTTACCTAAATGGGTGACCATCCAGGAACACCAGGTACTGTAAGCAACAGGGGATTAATTCCTGACTAAGTCATACTGGAGACTTTTTGAAAGAAAAATAGTTCTCAAAGACTTACTGCTAAAAGAATGGGATAACCCATGAGTGGTTGTTGGACCAGAGATCGCACAGCGCCCATCCCTATCCAAAAGGATGTAGCAAAAAGAAAGGAGAAACCGGGTTACCTCTATCTACTGCTGACCAGCCACTGAGGAAGAAAAAAAAGTCCTGGGAGACACCCAAAGATCATCAAAAGTAGCATACATTTGAGGAAGGCCGAAGAACACATTTGCCAAAATGTTGTGATAAAGACGATTAAGATAAGGATACTAGTCCAATTAGGTTTCGTTAGTTGCTTATTCCTTGAAACTCCTTACGGAGCATATGACCACAACCAGTTTCCTGGGGTTTCATTTTGACTTAATATATCCTTCCCAAAAAATGGTGAAGGTGGGGTTCTTCTGAGGTAGATCATTATTATTGCAGTGAGTTTCGTTTGTTTATTACGGCTTACCCCACACTTATGGCTTTGTGCCAGGAAGAGCTAAATTTAGTAAATACTTATGTATCTACATCTAGAGTACTTGCCATAGGGAATTAGTCCACGTGCTAATCAACTGGTCAAGAAGCTATTAATTATGCTCTTCCTTGAGTGCTCCAAAAATATGGCTTTCGGTCAAATTTGACTTCATCCAACAAATATCTTAATATGATTTGATGAATGCTTTAAATGGCCATAATAAATACATATATAGGAAAATAAGTATCAGATATATTGTAGTATATTCAAAAGTGTGGCTTGACCACATAAAATACAGTTCAATGAATTTAGTCCAATGAAAGTGAAGCATCTAGATGTAGTTGTTGTATTTACTAAATTTAGCTTGTTCTGGCATGAAGCCATGAGTATTGGGCAAGCTGTGATAAACAAACCAAGCTTACTGCAATAATAATGGTCTATTTCGGAATAACCCCCATCTTCACCTAAGGACAAAAAAAAGGTGGCTTTGGCCATGAATACATTAATAAAAAGAGCGACCATCTAGTGACAGATGGGAGAAACTGGAGAACAGGAGCTGCCGTCAGATTTTGTTTCTGCCTTTACCATTGGGGGTGGTCAGACGAATAGGAAAGGAAAGGAACTTTCTTCCCTTGTTTAATCTCTCATTCTCTCTCCGATGACTTTTGAATAAAGCGAGATATCAATAATCAAACAGGTGTGGATATTGGGGGGGGGGGTCTAGACTTCCCCATTCCCCCCATTCAAACAAGTTGAATTTAGAAAAATAATATCTAGATGAAGAAAATTCATGAATGAAAACCTTCAGATAATCCCAAGTAATCATAGATTAAACTTTCAAAACAAAAAAAAAAATCATATCTATTGTCTAATTAGAAAGAGTTTAAAAAAAACCCAACTTTTTTCTAAATTAGAACACCCCTGTCCCTGCTCAAAATCCTGGGTCTGCCCCTTTCGAAGTTAGATTTGAATTGCAATCATGGTTGTTTGCAGCCATTTTTCTATGGAGGGGGGGGGAGATATTTGGGGGAGGGAGAAATATATCCACATATCAGTTATCGGGACAGGGAATATGGAGTGCTTAAGCTGTGACGTCCTAAGCAGTCACTGTGCATACCAATCCATTTATCCCTGGCCACTATAAACTTCAAATTTTCAAATTTCCCTATCTTGATGGGTGGGGGAGAGGGAATGCCCAGTCTGCCTCTTTTATCCTCCCCCCATCAGACATCCATGATTGTGACTTCTCTACACCCTGTCATAAGAACATCACCTAACCCTCTATCAAACATATACGATACATTACGTAGGGATGTAGTCACTCATCAAGTAAAACTTGGTGTAGTACCTCATCATCATCATATCATCTGTCGTTAGACATGGACCTTCCCTGGGATTCATCACACCTCTCTATCGTAGGTGTTGCTGAACCAATATTTCCAGAATCTGTCCATATGTCTCACCATCTCATATTCTGCTGGCCTCAGTTCTACATTTGATGTCTGGGAATCCACGTCGTGAGTCATGATGTTCAATGGCTGCCTGCCATTTTTGCAACATATCCAGCTCATCGCCATTTGAGATTCCTCATGCTTTCTGTGCTGTCTCGGACTTCTGTTTTTTCCCTAATATATTGTGCTATCTTATGATCTCTCCATGTGATGTTGAGTATGATTCTTTCATGTTTCAGCTCCATAGGTGACTATCAGGAGCATGCATTGGTTGTGTACTTTTCTTTTTAGAACTAATGGGTTTAGAGGAGATTAAACACACTAAATTTGCTAATTGGTTTCTTAGATAAACTTTCAAGTATGTTTGGATATCAGTCAGAAAAAATATACTCCACCGAGTAACGAACAACATCCAGAGCTGGAAGTGGTTTTGGGGAACTAGGTATATGGTAATGTCTCCATTAGTAGACATTGAACAAACAGAAAATCTGGAGATTGAAAAGAAGGTAAACGCAGTTCTCCCGCATACCTGTAATTTCCACCACTGATTATATCAGGTCTCCCTTGTCACTCACCTAATGAAAATGAAAGCTACAAGATTATTTCTGATGAAAGAAAATTGTCTATATGATTGCAGTAGAACCAAGCAAAAGTGGTTAACTTATTTCTCCAGAGGTTTTGCAAGGGAACCATGACCTTCGAAGCAGGTACACCAACCATCTGTCTGACAAGAATTATGCTAAATAAGAGAAAGTTTTTCATTTAACTAAACAACAATAGATGACAAAGATGGCGAAGGTTTCCTCCCTTTTTATACGTGCATGCATTTGTTTGCGTGTTCCAGCAATACTGGCCATACTGTTTTATCTATAGAATTGTAAATTGGCATCAGTACTCCTCTAGACCCTTTTGAAAACTCTTTTTTGATTTTTAGAAAAAAAGCTTTTTTTTTTCACCTTTTTGGGGCCTTATTTTGATGATGTGTATAGTTTGTTAATAACATTTAGGTTATTCAGAATCTAAATATTTGTAGTCATTATTTTTTACTCTATTTGAGATGTTTTCCAGTGGAAAACACCAGTGATGTCATATATAGATTTTACTCTGACCATATTTTTATTCTTTGATAGAAATTTTTCTCATGACAGCAAATTTTGGCACTATGGTTATACAATTATTGACTGTGATGGTAAGTTAATTCTTAAATTTATACAAGAAAATTTGAATGTTAATATCAAGGAAAATAACAACTGACTAAAGTTACCTCCCTTCCACCTATAGGTGGATTTTTTAATCTTTTCAAAACAATATTTTTTTACTTTATGTACAGAAAAGTTGCAACTTAAAAATGGTATCAAGTGGTTTATGACCTAAAGAGTTCAAAACCAATCAATATCTTCAATGGAAAAATCCTATCCACATTTTAACATGATCTAAAATCCCTCAGAAACAGATGGAAACAGATATGGTTGGTCACTTGCCATAAACAACGATTGGATCTTCATGGATAGTCAGAGAAATAGAAACAAAATCATTGCCTTGTGTTATGTTGTGTTATACAAAATGGGGGAGTAACTTTATTAGTTCTGGCTCGTGATGATTCTTCGAAGTTTTCCAATTATGGCTGACCGTTAGAAAAGGGAGCAGAATTTTATCAAAGAGCAAGAAGTGAATTGCAATGATTCAACATTTTAGTCCAGCTCATTGTCTGATGTCTGACCATCTGCCCATTCAGGTTGTGACACATTCCCTCAACAGGTTGTGGACCCTGAAAAGGACACACCATGTTTCAAGTCACAACACTTTCCTCAATGGATATTAGAAACTGTCAAACAAGACTGTCACCAGAACTGTCAGTACAGATTTCTTCAGTTTTCAGATTGGTCTAGCTGGCTATGTATTGTGCACACAAGTTACATTAATAGAGCTACATGACTGAAAATTTAAACATTAACTTATTATTTATAGAAAAAATGATCCTTTTGTTGTTTTTAAATCCCCCCCCATATATTTTCAGTTAGAGATTTTAAATCCACCACCATATATTTTCAGTTAGAGGTTCAATTTGCAAGTTTTAGTGAAATTAGTCCTTTAATTTGTGCTTAGCAGCCCAATATGGCAGCTAGTGATTGGTAGAGAGGGGGAGAGATAGAGGGGGGGAGTGATGGAAGAATATCAAATAGAAAGCCCCCATTCTTTGCCAGTAGCCTTGATCTAATAATTGATCAGTCTCATGATCTACCTGTTAAATTCATGATAAATAAAGGCCTTTTTATTACTGCGTTGATTCCCCCCACCCACCGCAACAGCCTCAGCTACGGTTTCTTTACTCTCTCTAGATTGTATCGACCGTGTGTCGCTCGTTTGTTGCTTTTTCAGTGTAGTCTTGCCTCCATCTCCTTCTCTGTGAGAAGCGAGCGGCTTCGGTGCTGCCAACTTTATTTACAGGTTTTCATCTAAATTTGAGTCAAAAAAATATCTTAAAATACCAAAAAACATCTAAATTTTCCTTATAAAAATAAAATGTAGGAAATACATTACATCCACGCTTCTAATAATTAGCAATGGGTGTTTGTACTCTGTTGTACTGGGGGTTGCAACTGATGTTATAAAATAGAATTTTATGTTCTGATGATGTATTAAAAATGTGGAATTTAAAGAACAGTAAAGTAAAAAAAGGTGATAAAAACGAGAACAAAAAACAAAAAATTAATAAAAATCTGTTAGTGATCAACAGAATGCTAATTTCCAAGCTCACTGCTATGCAAATCTCTATCATTCATGTTTATAAAAATGGAATTTTTATCCATGTATTTCATAAATTTCATAAATGCAGTCATTTTTGGTGGCACGAGTGAACCAGTATCATTAGTAAATTAAATGTCTTTAATCTTCAACATTCATTTCGTTAAAACATTACTTATTTTATGAAACAATCATCTAAATAGCGATTTCTGACATCTAGATGCGACCAAAAACATCTAGATTTAGATGAAAACCCTCTAGATCGGGATGAAAAGTTCTACATATATATATATATATATATATATATATATATATATATATATATATATATATATATATATGGTGGGAGAGAGAGAGGGGGAGAGAGAGTGATGGAGTCTTCTTGGAGGACGGAAACAGATAGGTTTCTCTTGTGGAAATTCATAGCACCTGCCGAAGTGACAGAAGAATAATAGAAGGAGGGTGGGAGAAGCGGGTTTTTTGAAGAATGCGTAAGGGAAGAGAGAGACGAGTCAATCGCGGCTGGTTTTGTGATGTTCAGAGAAATCTGGTTTTCCGAACCAACTGCCTTTATTTGTACAGTCGTGTGTGTGTGTGTGTGTGTGTATTTGTATGTGTGTGTGTGTAAGGGGAGGTTCTGTGACTTGGGGTAGGGTGATAAAATGGATATAAAAAGACGAAAAAGAAAAGAGGAAGAGGTGAGGAAGGAGCGAGAGTGGAATCGGGAATCTATTCTTTTATGCGGGAGATAAGATGTGGGTGGGGGGAAGAAAGCTTTTTGTTGCTGTTGTTGTTGTTGTTGTTGTTGTTGTTGAGCTGATGCAAAAAAAAAATCGAAAAAACGGAATTTAGGAACCTTTGGTTACAATATTGAAGAGAAAATCGTAAAAAAAAAGGAGAAAAAGGTTCAACTTCGTCGTAGAACAAATCATTAAACGTGCGTGTAGGTAACAAACAGAAAGAGAAAATTTGGGGGGAGAACGAAGAAAAAAATTAACAAAAATATCTAAGCAAAAGTTGCAATAAGAAGCGTACTAATAAAGAGATAAAAGTCGAAAGTAGACATGAAAAACAATTGAAAATAAAATAAAACTGCTTTGGTGTAAAAAAGAATTTGACACGATGATAAGAATGAAAGGATCTTCGAAGCGGAAAAACCAAAACCTATATATTTTTTTAACGATTAGGAGTTTTATAAAACGTACCAAGCTTAAAGCTCTGGTACCGGACCATAGTAGTAATCGGTGGAAGAGGAGATCCGATGGGTATCGAACTTACAACAATAGCAGCCTGTGCGCTTACCAACGTACTACACAACAGGCGCCTTAATAAGTTTAGTTCTCTGGCATAAGGCTATTGCAACAAGAGGGGATCAAATTCTCTTGCAAATTTACTGGTCACCGCGCTACCGTGGTCAGTAGTCACCCATTCAAAACGAAGCAGCTCTACACAACATTGGACGAATATTTCTTACAACTGAGTACTTACTAAGCCTTTTTGTCAAATACTACGCATAAAATGTCTTTTTTTCCCGCAACATCTGTTGGCGTTTTCTTGCCAATTATCACTCACTCACTTTACTCAGACAAACGCTTAGAAAGTTAGTGCGGCACACTAAATGAGAAAATAGGAGTAGGAAGATCGTTTAGCGTCAATCATCAGATGGTCGCCCACCTCCTAGGAAATCATTATTGGAAATTCCCGATAAGGGTCGAACACCAACCGTTTACAATGAAGAGAAATTACGCAACTACACCAACCATTAAGTACACCTAACAAGAGGGGCGTAACTGAGGTTGGGGGCATTTATAAATCCCCCCCCCCCGGCTCACAATGGGGGAGGGGCCTGGGCCTCCAAAAGCTTTATTTAGTACGCCTGACTTCATTTGTACTAACGTTATACAATAACTAATCTGAGTTAACTAAATGTCGGGGAGAGGGGGAGGGGTCAAGGAGTCTACCCCCCCCCCTCATTTCCAGCTACGCCCCTTCTTAACAACACACCCCATCTTCTTAACTCACACACTCATAAATCACGTACCGGCTTTTTATCGCGTGCATTCGAACGTCAAAATCTCACAGTAAATTTACAGGTACTTATGTAAATCACCACCGAACAGGCGAGTAAGAAAAGCTACATTTACATGTTACATAAGTCGTTAAGTGTATCTCTTACACCGGACACCCACGTTTATATTCCCTCCCCCTTGCTCACTTACCCTCTTATTCAATTGTCGTGTACGTTGTGCATTTCTGAAAAAGCGCTGATTTTTTTTTTACTCTGTACTTAGAGTCGAAAGAACTAAGAATGTTGGTTCTTGGCTTTCTTTGGGTTTTTAAAAAACAAGCAGGCCCTTCCATCGGAAGGTAAGCGTAAAAAACACAATATCCTCTTGTGTCGTTAAAGCTAACTAAGTTTAGTAAATAAATAATAAATATCGATAATAGCACTTAGTGTATTATACCACACACTTGTATAACAACGTACATATCAGACTTATTCAATTGATTTAGTTTTTTTTTCACCTTTTTTTTCATCGGAACTAACGCTAATGCATTACTTACGTTGTTTGGAGAGCAGAGGAGATGTACGTTATGTTATTCATTTCGTTAATAATCAATAACAGTGCGTAGCTGGAAGAGGGGTTAGGGGCCCATTTGAAAACGATGCCCCACCCCAGTCCCAAATAGAGGAACCAATAAGAGCTCCAGTGCACGTATTGTAATATTGTATTTCTACAGAAAAAAAAAATCTCAAAATCATCAGAAAAAATCAAATGGCAATGGGCTGGACATGTTGTAAGAATGTCAGACAACCGCTGGACATCACGACTTACAACATGGATTTCCTGAGATTGTGTATGAAATTATGACCAACAGAACATTAGAAGCCATGATGAGCTAGACGAATTCAAGAAGTATTGGCTCCGTGACGCCTATGATAGAGAGGTCTGGGTAACCAACGTGGGGAAGGTCTATGTCCAACAACAGACACTGAAAGGCTGCTGCTGCAGCTGATGATGATGATAACGAAATGGTCGAGGTCGAGGTGGGGGTGGGGGTGGGGGTGGTGGGTTCTGCCAACACAGGTTATCCAAATTTCTAGCTCCAAACAGTCACAGATTTGTTTCACTTTTTCTTTCATTTATTTCCCCGACACAAACATTTACAACCACCACACACTCTTATTCACCAAAACGGGGTTAAGGGCGGATCCAGGATTTTGAGTGGGGCGGGGGGAGGAGTCCGATTTCTATTTTAAAATTTCCATTTTCTCGCACGATCTGTCTAATTAGACAGTGGATATAATAAAGTTGTTATTTCAAGGTTAATTTATGATTATTTGGGGGTTCTGATTTTTAAAAAACTCCTTCACCTAGATATTTGAAAAAATGTTTTAATCATGTAATCAGAGTAGGGGTGTGAGGTCTGGATCACTCAGCCTAAATCCACACCCGCAACAAGAAATACATACAAAAAAGCCAGGAGTCTACAAGCTCACTTACTAATGTAGGTGCGTTAACGCACGTATTCTTATATCTTACAATAAATCCACTAAGTGTATGTCTGTCCACCTGTCACCGCACAATTTAAGGACGACTAGAGTTATAGCCACAACATTTTCTGTAGTTACCAATGAGATCCAAGAGCATGTTTTTAATTAATTTGTTTCTGAAAATTCATAACAAAATTTTTCGATTCCTACAGTTATTTAAATTAAATGTGATCTAAGACTCCATGATGGTAAAGGTTCTGAAATAATGAGGTAGGATTTAATAAATAAATACATTGATTCTTCAAAGGTAAAAATTTTGCTGATAAAGCATTTCCTAACCACTATTTGAAACAATTGATTCTTCAACTAAAAGAGAAAAAAAAAAAAATTGGTAGTTTCTTTTGAAGAAATTTATTAGTCATTAAACTAGGCTTCCCTGTGCCAAAAAGGTACATGAGTTCGTTTGAGTCATACTTATTCTTTATTTCTGATCAGATCTGTTCACTCTCTATCGTAGATTGACGATCCGAGTTGAGTGGTGATAAAATGCTACTAAAAAATCAAAATGAAGGGAAATAGTAGACAAAAATTAATAATAATAGTTTAGTAGCTGGAGAATTTCAAACGTACCCGTGATTTTTTTTTTTCATGGAAAATAACTAGTTTAAAAAATTAGATAAATCAAATTTCATACGATTAGAATCAATTACTAAACCTTGGGAAAGGCACGCAAGTCGAGGCGTAAAATGAGAGCTTTTTAAACGAAGTCTTTTTGTTTGTGAAAGGGTGTTTTTTTTTTCCCCCCGGTTTTGTATTCTCGACTCACGCATCAAACATTCCATTCGTCATATCAAGGCAGGTGTTAGAGCGCATGAAGGAAGAGAGAGATCTCTCTCAACGGAAGGCAATAATTAAAAGCCTTTTGTACGAAAAAGTGATGAGAATGAAGAGGGGAGGCGGAGGAAGCTGACAAGAGAGAAAAACAGGTCTGTTTAGTCGCTCAATAGAAACTGCTGCGTGAATTACGTCTTTTAGTGCACAATGCCATGTTGGGGGTGATCAATTTTTCAAAGATGGGGGAAGAAAAGGGGTGAACAATGAATATTGAATAAGTTACTTCTCTTGCTCTCTCTCACCTTTTGTTGTATCACTAAAAATTCAGGATTAAAAAAAAACAAACAAGTGTGAATGCTACTGGATACTAACTAACGGACTTATTCAGCGTAAAAATTACATTGTTAAAGCTCTACCACAACCTATTGGGGGGGGGGTATTTCAAAAAACAAAAAAAAAATTTTTTCTAGACATTATAAGGAGTGAATGTATACATTTTCATCCCTCTAGCTCCATTGATGTGGCCTGAATGTGCCACACATACGTAGCCATCAAGCTAAACCCACTTGAAAAAAAAACAAAAAAACAATGGTGACCGTAATGGTTGACGGTTTCTAATTGATAGTAGAAAGAAAAAGAACTATCAGGCTGGGAATACAAGAAAGAAAAAAGAAAAGAAAGAACAAAAAAACATAGAAAGAGAGGGAAAAAGAGAAAGAGATAAAGTGTTCAAAAACGAGAGAGAGAGAGAGGGAGGGAGAGAAGTTCAGACTGAGTGGGAAGGCAGGTGAGAGAAACAAAAATTGAATTTTGTTTTGGAATAAAAATTTCCTTGTTCTGTAAATTCCTTCACAAGCCCCGACCCCCCCCCCCAATAAAAGGAAACAAAATAAAATGAAATAATGAATAAAAAAAAAAAAACGTAATGAAATAATTAATTCTAATTTTGCAGAATTTTTCATTTTTCAAGAAAAAGAATATCAAAGAAGTATTCAATGAGAAAGAAAGATAATTTTAATGTCATCACAAAAGCTTATTTACTTATCTAATCATTTATGAATGAAAAATGACTTTGCATTTACGAAAATTCCACATTCCACGCTCACAAAAACACATATTCCAGGGATGGATCCAGGATTTCGAGCAGGGGGATCGGGATGGATCCAATTTGAAAGAAAAAAAAAAAAAAATTCACACCTTCTATCTAATTAGACAATTGATTATAATATTTTTTTGTTCTCAAGGTTAATCTATGATTAATTGGGATTTTTATTTGAAAATTTATTTGAAGATTGCATCTTGCCTAAGAAGACTGGGGGTCATGACCTCTCAGACGCTCTTTCCCTGGATCCAGGCCATCATAGAGTTAATTGCACACCAACTCAAACACACACATCTAAACATACCTCCACACACATTTCCAGAATTAGTCAATGAGCTCCAAAAAAACACATTTTCTTCCATGATCTCAAATAACACATACCTTCTCCTCTCCTGATTGAAACAATAAAAAAAAAACTGGGAACCCGGCCCCAGAATTAAACTAAATAGAAGCAAATATTTATAGAAAATATTTATCAATTTAATTTTTCAATTTAAACTTTAAAAAAACAAAAAGTTTCGTTTTTTTTCAGTGCTTTTATTTTTTCATTTGTTCTAATTTGTATTCTTTTGTGTGTGTGCTTGATTGAATTTTTAGCTGGAAAAAAGCATTTGAATGGGAAATATGAAAAATGAAATTAACTTTTTTTCATTTCCGCAGGTTTGTTCATATCAAATGAACTGATTTGCACACAGATCCAAGGGTGAATGTAATGAATGATTTGATGAATATCGTTAATGGGAAAGTGTTCGTGTGTGGTTGGGGGTTTGAATGGAGGTGCTTATGTTATTAATTCATTTCTTGTCGTTTGCAGTCACGCCAGTCAGAAGGTTCAAGGGGTGGGTTTGGGAGGGGCCTTCGGTTTGTGTTATGGAGCATAGTGTGGAGATTGGACTCCTCCTTTGGAGGATTGACGATATCACTACGGAAGGCTCTCTAGATGATCCCCCAGCTAGTTATGGCACCTGGCGTTGTCAGATGGTCACCCATCTAGCTACTGATTATACTTGATGTTGCTTTACTTTGGTGAATGAGTGAGAACCGTTGTGTCCAATGCAATTTGGCTTTGAGCTATGCTTATTTAATTTGGAAAAAGAGAGTACAGAGAAATAAGTATTAGGTGGTAATAGAAGATGTTACATCTATTCTTATGAGTGGGTGTGGATTGGTCTTAATAGGACAGTGAACACTGTAGGAAAAGACCAGACACAAGATGGATGGTATACGAAGGTTTTTCGGGTAAGTCATGGCAGAGATTAGTGCAATCACATTTGTCAAGGAAGGAGATGGGAAAGGTTTTTGTCCAGCAGAGGACTTATAATGGCTGATGGTGATGATAATATATAAATGTGTATGTGTACACATACATCTCTTACAATATAGATGGTGAATACTTATATGTATGCATCTTCTAGATTTCTAAATGGCTACACTCAAAGCACTAAAGCAGACTACCCCAGAATGAACATAGGATTGAGAGCACTGACCTCCAGAGTGCCTACAGGTCAATTCAGGGTCAAAACTACTTTCTGCTGCTTGCGAGCTCATTTGGCTGTATTTTCCTAAAGGAATCTGACCCTAACCCAATATACGTTTTCCTTTGAGCAAAAAACCCCTAACCCTAACCTCAACACAAACATTGGTACTGTTAAAATCTGATGGTTTGCTTAGAAGTACAAACTACTAAATAGAAAAGTTAGTACATTCTGTTTCCTCTTTTTAGTGTTTTGGGTAGGGGTACACAGGCCTGCCTGAGGGTGCACAACGCTTGCATGGATCTCCTCTCCTTATTTAATCATATGAAATCTCTATGAAGTATCGTTTGCTTTCTTGTGTTATATTTCAAGTTTTGTTTTTCCCAGGCAATGCAGGGTACCCCAGCTAGAACTTGAAAACTGAAGAAACCTGTGTTGACAGTTTTGGTGGACGGTTTCTAATAAGATCAAACACAAACCATCAATAAGAGGAGCAGTAAATATCCACTATATCCCCTATCTCCACAAAAAACCCTTTTAATTATGTAAGGTTGTACTTGAAGGTGCCCTGTAATTGTCCTGAAATGCTCTAGTTCAGATGATCATCTTTGAACATTCACAATCAGTGTTAATGTCATTCAATTACACATGGCTCAATCATTAACTGCCAGATCAGGAAACTCGAGGTATCGCCATGCCTGAGTCAAAAGAGTTGTCTCAAGACAATCGAGATATGATTATGTCACTCCACAATAATGGGCTGGAAAATCTCTAGTCAAATAAATGTCCCAAATTTCAGTGTCAGAGACACTATTCGCTGATTCAAATCTCATCATTTGAGTCAGCCTTGGCCTGGACATCCTCCCAAAATTTCTATTAGTGCTGTTAGAAATATTTTGGGGAGTTTGATGGTATAACCAAAATCAACATGCAGAGAAATTCATAGAGATTTTTAGGAAGCTGGTACAGTAGTGCACAAGAAAACTATCAGACAAGAGCTTCAGAATGAAGTCTGTAATTCTCAAACATCCAGAAAGACTCCATTGTTGGAACCTGAACGTGATTATGATTTTCTGACATTTCAATGAAGAGAATGTCCATTAGGAATTCTGTTTGGTGGTCAAATTAGATCAGGACTATTTGGTTGAAATACTATGAATCAAACATGGAGAAAAAAGTATTCTGTATACAAACCAAAGAATACAACCCTGACATTAAAGTTTGATGCAGGTGGCATAATGGTTAGCGGCTGTTTTTTTTTTTTTCAGGGAGTACTTGTATGCTCCATGTGATTAAAGGGAAGATTGATGGTGGTACTTACTGAGAGGTTTGGGATGAGCAACAGCAATTGTCTGCCAAAACCTTAAAATCACCATGACATTGGACCCATCAACTGAATAATGATCAACTTAGGCATTAACAGAATCATTCCAGAAGAGGAAAATTAAAGTTACAGGGTGACCCGAGCAGTTTCCTAAATTGAATCCCATAGATTGTGTTGTATAAATTTTCTGAGTGGCTAGAGCCTTGCTACCTTGAAAATCAGCATTAAAATTCTCACATCATTTTTAACACAATGACCATTAGTGCTGAACAGGATAAACACCTACCTCAGCAATGAACCAGTCTATATGTCTTGATTTGGGTAGATTGGCCTAATTTGAAAACTTCTATAAAGGAAATATCCTGTTGGAACCCCATTTTTAACATTTAGATTTTGGACAGCAATTAATGAACTACAATAATAAATAACTTTTGATGTTTACAAATAATTTTTTTTAAATTTTGAATGAATTACCTTTATTTGAATCTTAAATCTGCGTATGATAATTACACTTTTCGATAGCTGTTTGATGGATGACAGTGTTTCTCCGTCACAAAATTTACGATGGCCGGTTCAATATTTGACATGTTTAATCTCCTGTGATATTCTCCCATTTAGTGCAGTCTCTGATGTATTGTTGAGCTCCTTCATCACAATTTTGAATTCAAGGTAATGATTTAAATTTTCAACAGCAGACACGAAAATCATTATCTGATGGACACCATTTCAAAACTACTGGACTAATTGATGAAATAGTTTTAACCTTCTCAAATCTGTTAGTTAGTATCAACATCAATCTTCCCTTTTGAATAACCCCTGAAAAAAAACAGCCTCGTACCATTATGCATCAAACTTCACTGTTAGAATAGTGTTCTCATGACAGCTATTTTACGTATTATTTTTGAAAAAGGCATGAACTGGAAAAAAAAAGAAGAAAAATCGGAAAACCAGAGCATAAAAATCAATATTGTTATTTTAGTGAAACCTAAAATGTGCCCCCGATGACCCACCAGAGTGTAGAAAAAAATTCTTCATGAGTTATCTCTTATCAAATAAAATAACTTGCTGTTTGTTGCAGTATTCCCTGGCTAAGCATCGGGGCAACTCAATAAAATTTGTCATGCATGCTCAATGGACCTAGGGAAATGTTTTAAAGTAAAAAGTTTCAAGAAAATTTTTTTCACAGGTTTTTCACACGTATTCTATTCACAATGTGACTATAATGCTAAACCAAACCCTTACTTTCCCTTCAGCATACAAATATACATGTACATACTAAATGTATACTGCCAGTGTTTCAGCTAGTTAGTACTCAAATGTATTTGGCATTGAAGGTCAAGGTAGATCACCTTGCTTAATCGTAACATAGATTTTTTGTAGATATGTAAGACTTTTAATTTTGGCTCAGTTGGTGAGAGAGTCATTTACCAATCACTTGGTTATGAGATCAAATCACAGAAAAGAAATGTTAATTTTAGACATCAGTTTGGTTTATTGTGAATGGACAGACACACAGTGAAGAGATTACTACCTACCACTAAATTAGGTGAGGATTGTTTTTGTTCTTGTTCTTGTTATAACATTCGAAAGACAAGGTCAATTCCAGCCTTCAACTTAGACTGGAGTTTGACCAAAAAAAAAGTTGATACTGCTCTTGAGACTCCATCAGCCAAAACTGTCAATATGGGTTTCTTCAGTTTTTGAGAAAGTCTGGCTGACTGCCTATGTATGTATGCATGTATCTATATATCATGTGTACAGGCCGCACCAAAGAAGGTTGAATATTTCAAACATTTACTCCTTGCTATATCTAGAAAGATCATGTTTCTTTGTTTTTGGGGAAATCCCCCCATCCCAAAAATGGAGGGCTTAATTTGCAATGTAAATTTATTCTTAATTGATCCCTTAGTTTGTGTCTGGTAGCATTTATCAATTTGCACTTTTTTTTTGTATTGATCACTGCCTAACAAAAAGTGAGAAGAGTAACTTATTCATTGGTGACACCTTTTTTTATAATTTCTGAATTGATCACTCCCAACACAGCATGCTGTCTGACATTCAGTAGAAACCATCACATGACCAATGGCTTCTGGTAGCATGCTGTGTTGGGAGTGATCAATTAAAAAATTTGAAAAAAGGGGTGATTGAGTCACTTCTTTGAACTTTTGTTAGGCAATGATCACCAAAAAACTGTGAATTTTCAACCTCCTAAGCTCCATTGATACAGCCTGTACACAAAATACATACATACATGGCCAGCCAGCCAGCCAGTCAGCCAGCCAGACCAACTTGAAAACTGAAGAAATGTATATTGACAATTTCAGTGACCTTCAAGAATGAAGAACAGGGTGAAAATAGAGGCAAAGTGTTGACAGAGCTTCTGTTCGGTCAACACTTTGACACTATTTTCACCCTGTTACTTGAATAATTCAAGAGGATTCCTTCAAACATTCACAAGAATATGTCTATATTCCTGAAAGATTAGACTTCAAATAAGGAAAAAATTAAAATAAAAGAATCTTATAAAGTACTTATATGAATTCACAACCTGTCCTGATGATGGATATGTAGACAGATAAATTCCAGATCTCTATCGAATTTCTTTGTAACATGAGGAAAAATTATTTGAAAGTTGAAGGTAGTTTAAATGAACATTATTATTATCATTATTTATTTACGATGCTTCTATGGGCATCTCACAGATAAAGAATATTTACAAGTCAACATTAAAATAAGTTGAACTATAAAAAAAATGTTCGAAGACATGAAATATGTCCATAGTTGTATAAAAGGAAGTAGACCAAAATGCTTGAAAGCATTAAAATTAAATGGCATAGAATTTCAATAATATTTTTTCAGACTAGCATATATATATATATATATATATATATACACATATATATGAGGAAAATTTGCCTGTAAGATATGGCAGACATTAGTGCAATCACGTTCATCATGGAAGGAGATGGAGTTACAACGGTTGATGATATATATATATATATATATATATGCATTCAGTAAAATCCAAAAAAACTTTTATCACAACCAGACTATTATCTAACTGTTCACCCATGGAAGCAAACACTTCCCTGGTTTAACGGCTGCTTATTTCAATTATATACATATGTATGTGTGTGTGTGTATGTGTGTGTGTGTGTGCGTGTGTGTATGTGTGTGTATGTGTGTACATGCATGCGTATACAGGTATCCAATCTCTTATGTGGAACCCTTGGGACCAGATACTTTTAAGAATTTGAATTTTTTTTGATTTTGCGATGATATCATAGGTACTCCATCAATAGTGACATATTCTTCCTTTTTTACTTCTCAGTGTTACCCAACAGGGAAATCTGCAGCTTTTTTTCAAACATTCTCATGGTCTTCAAAGTGAGAAAAATTACCAAAAAATAAACAAAATATCCATGAGCAGCTGAGGCATATTTGACTAATGGGAGCATTGAGACACAACTGCGTGGCATGAGTTGAGTCTATGCTGCCTCGAAAAATGATAACTTTGCTATGCTCTACGAGGCCTCGCAGAGTTCAGTGGATGTAAACGAGATGACCTTGGTTAACCATGGGTCGTGGCATGTCATGGTAGGTACCAAAGTCTAGCTTTTCAGTGCAGATGACATCCATGGGAAAACTGTTCACGTAAATAGAATAAACAATAAATTTCCCTTGATTGTTTATTCTTTTTACTTTGTCTAGGCCAAATGTTGTATTCAATCAGTGATAATTGGAGATCATTCCAGATAAGAATTTCAATATGATATAATGCAATTTATAATCATAAATATAGATGTATATGCAGAAATAGCATTGCCAAAGTAAAGAATCCATTTTAGATAGAAAAAAATGTGGATAACTCATTCCTATTAAAAATTTAAAAAAAAATCCTTATTACTTTGAATATTGGACTTTGAAATCCTTTGAAATCCCTTGAAAATGCCTGATGATGGTTCAAAGCCTTTGAAGAACAATAATACGAACTTTAGACAGATCTTTCATTCTTGTAACCCAACCAAAAAACATCTTATTCACTAACAAGAAAAATGAATAAAAAAATTGAATTGTCAAAAACTATATATTCTTACAAAACATACATTATTTGATATATATATATATATGTATATATATATATATATATATATATATATATATATATATATATATATATATATATATATACATATATATATATAAATATATATATATATATATACACACACATGAGAAATGGACGTATAATCTGACAATAAATATAAATACTTTATATCATTTGAGACCCTATAGTTTTAAATAATATAACACATTCATAATTATTCAGTCAGATTATATATATATACATATATATATGGAAAGTTAATGAACAAAATGAGAATAGGATATATGGTAGTTATTTGGACTTTCGCCTCACCAGTGGGCTGCTCAGCTCAATGGTAAGAGCAATGCTAATTCAAAGTAGCTACCTATTGGTGACAGGTTCGATCTCTGCATCAGCCCATTTCAGAATTTGCACTGTACAGGCCAAGTGATACATTCTCCATATAGATTTTGAAATATACCACATTCATAATTACAAATATACATATATCAAATTACTACAACACAAAAAATGCTCATGTGCCAGTATGTATCTCTATACTTGCAAACACAGACTCATTCCATACATTCTTGGATAAAAGTGATCATTTGTACCTATTCATATTCTTACATATCTAAGGACTAGAAGGAGTACATAAGTGAATGTCTATATGTTCATTGCTACACTATATATATATATATATATATATATATATATATATATATATATATATATATATATACATTATATATACATATGTATAGGTGCCCTCTGTAATAGTGTCAGAGTTCAGATCCAAGGAAGCGAACTGCATTATAACCGAGTTGCAATAAACAAAGTTGCCAATCTAGCTATTTTGGAGTTAGATGTAATCATTTTGGTGCTAGATCAGGCTCTTTTGTAACTAGAATAATATTTTTGGGGTCGACTATCCACTTGTATTATATATTGAATGCACTATATCAAGCCAAATTACATGCTCATATATATACTCCTTTAGAAAAAAAAAAATATATATATATATATATATATATTAATATGACTGTTTTGATTTTTAAATCCCCAAAGCGGTTACATGGTTAACAACTGATGATCCCAATAAGAGAAAATTTATACATTGTACCAAAATAACAAAGTGTAAATGGAACAAATAAAAAAAACACAGAAGAAAATTACATAAATTGCATTGACAGATATTAGAAAATAAGTGACTGAAGTGACATAAAAAAATTTTTGAAATTTTACTTAATGTTCAGTGTTTAAAGCCGTAAAGCTTTCTAGACTATATATATATATATATATATATATATATATATATATATATATATATATATGTAGTGTCTCAGATTAAAACTGACTTTTTTGCAAGCAGCACCAAATCAATGTATAATCAATGTTTCCCACCAGAGAACAATCTCATGCAATAATCTAGCCAAGTTTTTATGGGAGAAGGAGGTTTCACAACTTTCTTTTTTTTTTATCTTGAAAGAACTTGAAAATTTCACCAACAACCTGTGTCAAATAATGCTGTGTGTATTACTGCTTTTTAGGCAATTCCAAGCGGACATTTCAAACATTTTCAACTCTCAACCCTCATAACGTGTCCAAGGTTTTTGGCACGATTGAGGTCAGGTCAATTCCCTATCCAGCAGCTAAATCCTTTAAAAAAAAAAAAAAAAAATTCCCAAGCCTGTGTTCCTCTTGCTATCTGCTTTTTCCTTACTGGATTAGCCATCAATCTCCACAAAAAAGTTCATATTTATATACATAATCAGAGGTATGGTTGGAGATTTGGGAGCCCAAGGGGCTTTCATCCTTGAGCAGTCCCATTTTCCAACATTTGGTGTTGTGATTCCCAATCAGGGATCTGCGGAACCCTGAGGAGCCACAAAGGTATTACTGGAGGTTTGTGGGCAGGCCTTCGAAAATCCTGAGCTTGTTGAGTAGAGAGTCTTTTCAAAAGCTGTGATATAATGAGAAATTTGAGGTCCTGGGTTGGGGATCAGTTCCCTCAGAACTCCAATAAACATTTAGTAAAATATGACATTGAATAATGTTAGTAGAAATACAGTTGGGGAACTACAATTTACAAAACTTTTAGGAGTATCCAACCATTAGGGGCCTGGGGGCTCAATTCAAAATAACTCCCCCAACACTTCCCCCAGGTATGCTCCTGTGCATCAAGAACATCAGGAAGATCCAAGAAGACCAGAATTGTCATTCTAGATCCAGCTGCCAAAATTTCAGTTTTATCACAAGATGCCATTTAGGTATCATTGTGAAACTTTTCAAATCCTGTGTTTGATGACACATAAGACCCCCTCATGCATTTGAACCCCCGATCCCCGGATCAGGCCTCCTCACTGAGACCAAAGGAGTTAGAAAGTTAGAACTTTCAAGTTGATGAATGATAATGATGTCGTACAATTGTTTCATATAAACCAAACTTAATGTTCCCATATAAAAACCATACCATCATCCACTGGTCACAGGGCTGCTTCTAAGATATATTCCATATATATTTTTTGTGCCCCCCCACACCCGCCTCGTGGAAAAGCGGCAGTGGATGTACTTTATTTCAGCAGGGAATATCAAGAAAAAGGTGCAGGTCCCTAATTTGCTCTGATTTATCATTCAGTGTTTTTAAAAATTCCCACGTTGTGCCCAATGGAGATGTGGACAACAATGATTTTCTCCATCATTTGACCCATTTTTTGTGAGAAAAAAGGGGGTTTAATAATTGGTAATATCTCTTGTACACATCTGACCCATCAACAAAATAGGTCATTTCAGTAGTTAAGTGATTCTGGATGGCTATCTATCAATATCTGTACACTCAAAACTGTCATCATAGATTTCTTCAATTTTTTCAGTTCAAACTGGCTGGCCATGTATGTGCCATTTAGAGGACTGAAAATTCAAACATTTACTTGTAACTGTCTCGAGTTTTTTTTCTTTTTTCAAGTTTTTAGGGAGGGTTCAGTTTACAATGTAAACTTATACTAAAATTGTCACTTAGTTGATTTTTTAAAATTCAGATTTTTCAACAATCACTAACCAACAAAAGATGAGAGAAGTGTATAACTTATTTATTGATCCCACCTTTTTCCAATTTTTTAATTGATTTCCCCCAACACAGCATGCATGTGGCCAGAAGATGTTAGTCATGGGATGGTTTCTACTCAGTGACTAACCAGACTTGCTTTTGAAAATCTTTCCTGATAAACACATTTCCAGAGATAAAGGCATGATTCCCGAGAAGATCAAAACAAGTTTTATTGCAATTCAATTTTTTCTTAACAGTAAAGTAGAAAATGGTGTATTAATCTTGATGAACCGATGGAAATTTATTGCACTTATTGCAGAATTTCCTCAAAAAAAAGAAGAAATCAAACAAAGAATCAATCTAGAAGCTTTCGGCAGAGCAAGCACAAACTCCAAGAACAGGAAAATCCCATTAATATTAAAAAGAACCGTCTACAACCAAATGCATCCTCTTGATAGTCACCTATGGAACTGGAGCATGGAACCAAACCAAAAGATCGGCCCTCAAACTGAAAACCATGAAATGTAAACAGTGGAGAATCATGTTTAATATCACATGGAGCGATCACAAGACAGCACATTGCATTTGTAAATAAACAGGGGTCAGATATATCATAGAAAATATTAGGAAACTCAAATGGCAAAGGGCTAGTCATGTTTCAAGGATTTCAGATAACTACTGGATGTCATAACTCACAATATGGATTCCTAGAGGTCATATGCAAAATTGTAGCCAGCAAAAAATAAGATGGCGTGACAAACTAGACAAGTTCAGATAGCATTGACTCTGTGACACCCATGATCTAGAAGTCAAACAAATCTTGGGCAACGTCTTTGTCCAACAGCGTGTATTGCCTGTTAATGGATTCAGAGGAAAATGTGTCGCCCTGAATATTTAAGGGAAATTGATTTGTATGCCTTGATGATCGAACTCAAAATCATAACAACTATTTGGACCCTGATTACTACCACTAAACTGACCCTTTCTGAAGAAGCCTAAATTGACCTGTAGATCAGAGGTCACCAGAGGTCATTGTCAATACAAACTCACTCATATTTCTATGAGGCAAAAATCCTTTAAAATGAATAGATGTATCACAGGTGTGTGAAAGTTTTTGCAAATTTGAGATTTTGTGTAAATATACATAAATCTCTGCACTCATTTACTTTCAAAAGTTTCTATAGCAAAAATTATCTCTAAAAGTCTCTGCCTAACTGCATAAGAATGTATGTGTATCCGTGCACAGATTCTAATGGTTGAAAATTATACATGCAGATGTCACCAGTGGTCATCGCCACCTATCCTATGTTCATCATGGGGTAAAGTTAACTTTTGACAAATTTTCAGCCTGTAGAGTACTACCGTTTAGTAGTCTATAAAAAACATTGTGAGAAACAAACATTCTTCCACTTTAGAGGATATATATATATATATATATATATATATGTTTCTCTCTTTATGGAAGTGACAAAAAATCAAAAAAGGGAAGCCACATGAACTCAAATGAATGCCAAGAAGCAAAACCAAGTACTCCTTTCGACAATACAAACATGTCCACCCTCACAATGCTGGATTAGGTGCAAGCTGACTCGGTAGGAAGAGTTACTATAAACAAGGATTCTGGGAGGAGAAGCCAAATGATGACAAAAGAAGAAACTCTAGTTTTTTTTTTGTTTTGTTTCTTTTTTCATAAAAGATGGATTCTCTTCTACTGTGTGCTAGCAATGACCTTCTGAAGAACCAGGGGTAATGGTGTTCCTTGGAGAAGCTTATTGTCAAACCCCTACCCCAGAGTTGACTTCATTTTCCCTTGGTGACAACAGTGACAATGGCAATGACAACAACAATGACCATCGTCAAAACAAGAACCCTTCAAGGCAACTGGATTGGCTGGAATTTGGCAAGCAATCTTATTTTAATCCAACAAGAAGCTTTGGAGTCACTTGACCCCACCTCCACAATATTCTTTTTTTTTTTTCAGTTAATAAATTAGAATTGCATCAAATTCGATACAGAATTATCATATCATTTATTGTGAAAAATATCTGGATTCTATTTTCATTCCAAAAATTAAAAGATCTTTTCCAATTAAAGGAAAACTGTTGTTACAAAAGTTGAGATATTTTCAAAACTTATTAGTAAAATCTGTCTGTCAGTGTGGAGTTAGACCCTGAAGCAGCCAGGCTTGTTTCATAATATTTACTCATTGATGAATATAATCAGGAATCTGTCTGTTTGTATGTAAATAAGTCCATGTGGATGGCTTATGTATTAGGGGTGGATCCAGGATCTCGAGCAGGGTGTCCAAATTGAGAAAAAAAATTTTTTTTACACATACATGAAGATTACCCATGTATATGTTGATCCAAATTTTGAGTACAAAAAACTCATTCTAAAATAATTTGACTTACACCTGCTCATAAATGGTGATTGATTTAATAATATCTATTTTCTTTAAAATTATCAAATCAAGTGAAAGAAGACATTTTACTCGTATAAGATGATAATCAAAATTTTTAAGAAAATTGTTTTTAAGGTTTATTTATGATTACTTAAGATTATTAAGTTTTACGTGCAAAATTTCTTTATGTAAATATTTAAAACATTTTTAGAATTGTACTTTGCCTGAACTGGGATGGCGTGGATGACAGGCCCTCACCATCACTCCCCAGGATTGGTATTTGTGTATACATATTTTTTATTTTGATATTGTTTTTATCTGATTAGATTTTGAGACAAGGCCACACATCTGGAGCATTTTGAAAATTAAAATCCTCGGTTATTACTGAATTGCATAAACATACTTATCCATGATATATATAGACATATTCTGTTTTTATATGTATATAGATATCTATGGTCTCATGTTACATGCTATAATGACATTGCAAATCTAAATGTGAGGTTGTGTACTTTACATATAAATATAACTCTCCAGGTATGAATTTGCAGTTGTAAACATAGCTGTCCTTTCGAAACACACACACTCAAATGTATATATACATATATATATATATATATATATATATATATATATATATATATATATATATATATATATAATGTGAATAACAGGAAATGAGACAGACTCGGGAGTAAAAGTGTATGGAAATTTTGTTTATTAATTAGTTAATCCATAAATGTATCAATTGGTGAGCTAATATATGCACATGTGTATGTGTGTGTGTTTCTATATACGATTCTGTATGTATTTGGTTGCTACATATTCATATTTTAAGTGTGTGTATGTATATAAGAATCCATACTTGTGTACATATTCATGCATATGTGCCTGTGAGTATTTGAAAATGTACCCTGGACCCCCGATTGAGGAGGGCCTTGAAAAGCTCTTCAAATAATGGTTCACCTATTATATTTCTACTGACAAGGGGCACCTCAAGGAGCTAAGCCCCCTGGGCCCTAAATCTTTAACAACACGTCTGAACGAAGTGTTCCAGATTGGTTGAGATGTTTCTCAAATGGAAAAGATACTTCTCGTACCAAGAATGATGTGATCATATATTTTTTCAGGTGTGTAATATTTTTTCTAAAGATAGCAGGCATACTAGCAGTCATATTAGCAATCTAACTAAAAGTGCAAATTCATTATTGTTGAGGAAAGATCAATTACTTTTTGCACTTTGTAACCAGAGGTCAAAAAGGTGAATACTTTATGATGAACTTATATGAATCACTGTCTACATATATATATATATATATATATATATATATATATATATATATATATATATATATATATATATATATATATGTGTGTGTGTGTGTGTGTGTGTTCTTAGGCAGTAATCCTTCATTTAAACAAGTTTTGTTGAACACCACAAAGTTTGTTGATTCAATACTTAGATCAGTTTTTCCTGTTGCCGAATAAGGTGTCTCAACTTCATATGCTCAGTTCGGACATTTGGAGTTCGTACCTCAGAGCAGACCATTGGATTTAAATTGCGCCCACGTTTTATTGTTGCGTTTGGGCTTGAGTTAGGGTTAGGGTTAGGTTCATAGATTTGCTCAAACAAAAACATGTATTATTGTCGGGTTAGGGTCAGATCCTTTTAAAAAAACTAGTATAAGTACCGATGATGATGGATAAATTTGCAGATGAATAATTGCTTAATGTGTTCAAATTCTCAGAACCTTTGGGTAGCACCTTACACATATTTATATCAAACATATATATGTATTATTTTTATGAAGGGTTGAGTTATCTTTGCATGAAGAGTGCTCGGTATTGGTTATAGAACATATGTAAAGTCAGTTCTTCGCAATTACTCTGAGTTGCATGCCGGTAGTGCAATTATCTGACACTGGACTACCTTTCAAACGTGCTCCATTCATAAGAAAATTTAAAACATGCTTAATATATATATGTATATATATATATATATGTATGTATATATAGACTTTGATGAAAGTGACAATTAGGTGGGAAACTTGTGAGAAAGCAGGTATTACACCGCAAAATTTTTTCATTATTCCATGAGCAAGTTTCGATACATTTTAATGGGTACCAGCCATCATTTTTAGAGAAAATTTGGTATTTACAGGTTTGAGGTCAAGGAGAGAAATAGGGATATCTCTATGTTATTTGGCTGTTTAGTAGTGGATCAAACAAATATATATATATATATATATATATATATATATATATACATTCATATAAAAATATGTATATATATATATCAAACATGTTTTAAATAATTTTATAAATGAAACACATTTGAAAATTGTATGTATGTGTGAATGTAAGTTAAATTCCTATGTATATATCTGTGTGTGTGTATATATATGTGTGTGTATATATATATATATATATATATTCACTTCATATATCTATGTACCTTGTCTTTTTCTAACCATTGATATGTGCACTTTCTGCAAGTTTTAGTTAATGATTATATCATCCCAATGTCACAATGTGCACTCATAGCTATGACTTGGTATGCATTACCTACTTTTTAAACACGCACATAAAACTATCTCCTTCCTGTAAAGATTTTACTGCTTTCCTTAAATCAATTCATATATATATATATATATATATATATATATATGTATTCTTGAAAAGTGTTTCCAATGTATATTTCATATGTTTAAAAGATGAATTCATCTGTATGTGTGTACATGTAATCAAAGAAATGGGAATGAAATATTGGCATGTATATATATATATATATATATATATATATATATATTCATAGAAATATTAGCGTATATATATATATATATATATATATATATATACATATACATATATAAACATTTGCGTATATATATGTATATACATATATATATATATACATATATAAACATTTGCATATATATATATATATATATATATATATATGTATATATTCACTCATGTATCATTGTATCTTATCTTTATTATTGAACCATGAATATGTACCTACTTGACATGCTTTAGTAAATGTTTATACTACCTAAATCTATCAAGAGATACCTTGGTATGACTTTGTGCATATTCCTCTCTGTCTAAATGTACACATAAATCCGACCCCCCCCCACACAGCCCATCCATCTGCAAAGGAAGATTTTTTTCTCCTTCCCTCAAATCTATACACGAGATTATCATTATTATCATCATCATCATCATTATCCCAAACCCATCTTATCTATCAGTGCTTATATCATAGTATCATCTTGTACATATGTCTCCATTAATAAACGTGGCCATAAAGCCATCTCCTCTCTGCAAAGATTTTTCTTAAATCTTTCCGTGAGCTCTGCATCTGCAGAAAGAGATGCCAGTGCGTGGTAGCGCATCTGATTCTGCGAAGACACTATGGTTGGAAGCGAGCGTTGTTGGCAGAGAGAAATAGTAATGGTGATCACAAAACAAATTACCGAGATACGGGAAGGGGGGATGAAAAAAAAAAAAAACTAAAAAAAAAACAAACTAGCAAAGATACCGAAAACATTAACATGTATTAATGGATTCCCACATTTTTTTCCCCCCCCCCCAACAAGAAGATGTTGACGACAAATGAATTTGTTACGTTCAGCATTTAACTCATTTGCTTATTTACCGATATATACAAAATGTAGGCATGGTTTGCGAAAAGATGGCTGTAGATATGTAGATGGCTCCGCTGGGAGATGTTGCCTCTCAGATGGTTCTGCCACACACCTATACAGGTGAGAATGATATTGTTAAAACAGGGATATAGCGGAGGAGAGGGAGGGAGGGAAGGAGTGGTTTCAAATCCCACAAGGCCCCTTAAGGCTTTATGAATAGTAGTTCATTTACAGCATTTCTACTAATATTATAGCATAACAAATATCACAAAATGTTGGGGGAGGATCATCAAGAAGCCAAGCCACCCCCTGTCCAAGCTCTTGAATATATAGCTAGACTTTTAAAAGGCCTACTCAACAAGTTCACTGAGAGCCCAGGCTCTTGAAAGGTCAGCCAACGGACCTCCAACAATACCTTTGTAGACCATCAGATGTCCGTGTACCCAATTTGGGGAACTACTGCACTGAATATTAGAGGGTGGGCCCTCAAGAAGTCCCTCTCCTTCGTCCCCTTATCTCCTGCTTCACCCCTGCTACACAGGTGAGCAGAATATAGTCAAGCACAGCACCGCATGCACATACACTCAAAGTAATACTTATAACCAAATTTTTGGAAATCCAGACTCACACATCTTTCTGGATGTAAATATACTTATATCCTAATTACTACCATATAACACATACCGGCATATGATATGAACCTATAATTTTGCAAGGAATATTCATGAAGAAAATAGAAACAATGTGATTCTGGCTGTAGGTCATTAAATCCTCAAGGCCCAAAATGATGAATGAACTCAAATTCATTCTCTTTACAGAGGGTTAAGCAAGTTATTCCACTATGAACTAGGTGCTTCTTCAACACCATCAGACACATGTAAATATTTCTGTGAATTTAAGTACACACAAACATTATATATATATATATATATATATATATATATATATATATATATATATATATATATGTATCAGTTGATATTCACTGAGCTTAGTATAGTCAAACTATCATGAGGTATCCGGTGAAAATAGAACTCATTCCACTGGTAAATGATCTGTGAGATGAGCTATGACAATATATATATATATGTGTGTGTGTGTGTGTGTGTGTGTGTGTGTGTATAAAAAGAAAAAAGATAAATAGATAGACTGATATATGTGCATGTGTGGCATATGCCAGCTAATAATATAAATCATTACTTCTGAAGTTTGTTCCTCAGAAATTGCAGCCTTGTGCCAGACTAAGATAGCTTAGTAAATACCTGAATGAATTCCTAACAAACTGATGAACTGTAACAATCATTCTCTTACTACAGCATCTAATATCTATATGTGTATATATATATATATATGTATATATATATATAACTAGATATATACCAATTTGTAGTTACTGATCAGTTTCATGCAGCTATATATACATATATATACCAGGTTAGTACATATAAAATCTTATGGGATTATTTACATATGTATTAGCACTTCTGCCTTTAGATCAGAGCATCTATGCACTATGCCAGGGATTAAAGTATCACTTTATACTCATGGATATATGTGTATGTGTATGAAATGTGTGATGTGTACACATATTTAAAGAAGTCGCATGTAGACATCTCTAATGTGTCCAAATACACCTCGTTAGCTAACAACATACCTTCCTATCGACTCAACGACATACCGACCCTGTGTCGGAAATGAATTTCGAAGACCTATCCTTCCTTATATTTCTATATTTGACTTGACTGGACATCAGTTAAAAGTAGAAATCATCTTGTATGCCGATCTATTGGGAAACAAAATCTGAATCGAGCATCCTATCTCTCTCTGGCCTTGTACATCACTCTTTCTCTTAGTCAAACCTCTCTATCTCTGTGTTTCGCTGTCTACTTATTTTCTCTCTCTATTTTGGTTTGCAAATCTTTTTATCCCGAGCAATACATCTTCCTGATTGTGGGTTTATCTTTCTCTGTTACTTGCTCTCTATTTCGCATCATTTGAGGATGGTACGATTATTTTTTCGTGGGGGTGTACTCATTTTTGGACAAATTCATATTCGTAGCAAGAGAATCTCAATGCTGTTGTGTTTTGGTCATGAATAATAACTGATAATATCAGTTTTGATCGTGTAATGTTCCACTAATAATATTGAAATCTTGCTACGTTTGGCTTAGAAGAAAAATGAACTTTCTATAAAAAAGTGGAGGGAATGTGCTTATTTACAGACAACATCATATATATATATATATATATATATATATATATATATATATATATATGTATGTGTGTGTTTACATATATACATTATATATATACATATATATATTTATACATCAGTTGTTGATATCTATCAATCATTCTCAGTTTACATCAATGAATTTATCTCAGCATGTTCATATCTATTCCAAGTTTGTTTTTTTAGCTACCTGTCTATGTAAGTTCATATCTATCTATCTAGGTATCTATCTGTTCATACATATCTATCACATCTTACACCTCACAACTTTAGTTTTATCAGTTACTGCATGGCATATCTTCTCAATAAAACGAATGAATATATTGTTTGTTAATGATATCTAAGTCACGAAGCTAATGTGTATAAAAGTGTGAATAAGAATGCATGTGTGCGTGTTTGTGGAAAAACAATCGAATTTAAAATGAAAAAAAAAACCATTGTGTATGTATTTTTTTTTTCTTCAGTTCCATTCCACGATACACAGCCAAAATCTTTCAACTCCATTTTTCTCTCTCGACACGATGCAAATACCGTAGGAATGCTGGAATCTCTATGGCCTTGTTTTATCAAAAATGATGGTGATTCGCGAAATTCACGGTCGGGTATCAAAGGAAGGGGAAATTGCAGGAATGGTTACATTCTGTTCTTTAGACTTGCAGAAATAGTCAAGAACTGTCTCACCCCCCACAAGCACACATGCACAATTACAGACACTCAACCAGTCACCCACCCACCCACCCACCCGCCCTACCTCCAAATCAGGTTACAGAATGGAGGAGCGTCAAAAAACAACAAAAAAAAAGAAACAGAAAAAAAAAAAACTGAAGATAAAGTCACAAAAAAAAATTCAGGGGTTACCTAAATTAACAGAGAGGGGGTATCTTATAGAGAAGAGAAAATGAGAAGAAGAGTTTTGGTTTTCAGGTGGGGGGGGGGGGATTTTGCCGGTTGGGGTACGGGGTATACCTACTTTTCAATTTTCTAAATTTCTTTTGATTTTCAGTGTCTACTGACAGTGACAGGAACGGGGTAGTACACGGGTAGTTACTATTCATACCTACTTCTCAATTTCCAGGTTTTCGGGTATGTTCAATGTCAACCAACGTCGACATTACTGTATACCCAATTCCCAAATACCAGCCTTACTCTGTACCTAGTTCCCACAACCAATTTCCATCACTCTCTACTAAAGAAGACATTACTGTATACCTAGTCCCAAAAACCCAGTCTCGCCGTACACTTAGTCCTCCAAAATCTATTTCTATCGCTGGTTATCGGTATTACATATGGAAACCGAACTAGTATCACGAGAATTCTTTCAGCAGTCGGTTTGTTTTTGCTGTGAACCAAAAAAATTGTTGAGAAATAGCAAGAATCTGACAGACCATGCCTGACGATCGTGTTGATGGTTCGATACGTGGTTGTGGTGGTGGGGGGGGCGTTCAGTTGCGATCACGCGAAACTGAATGAGAGAAGGGATTAAAAACTGGGCAAAAAGAATATTTCTTTTAAGTACAAGACAAAAAAAAAAAGTAATTCTTTTCCTTTTTTTTGTATTATTAACGAAAAAGTAGCGCAATCGATTAGAGGAATGCAAATATGTGTGCTACTATGAAGCTTATAGGTTTCGATTTTGGTAATATAGCACATTTTATTCATCTCTCTATCAGTTTTTTCATATCTATGTGTTCATATCTATGTATCTATCTATTTATCCATCTATCTGTCTTTCCATATATATCTGCTCATATCTATGTATCTATCTATCCATCTATCTCAGTCTTTCCATGTATATCTGCTCATATCTATGTATCTATCCATCTATCTCAGTCTTTCCATGTATATCTGCTCATATCTATGTATCTATCCATCTATCTCAGTCTTTCCATATCTATCTGCTCATATCTATCTATCTATCTATCTATCCATCTATCTCAGTCTTTCCATATCTATCTGCTCATATCTATCTATCTATCTATCTATCCACCTATCTCAGTCTTTCCATATCTATCTGTTCATATCTATATATCTATCTATTTATCCATCTATCTCAGTCTTTTCATAACTTTTATTATATATTTATCTATCTCAGTCTTTTCATATCCATCCATCTATTTCAGTCCTGTTCTTATCTATCTATCTTCTATTTTTCCATATCTGTCTGTCCATATCTATCTTTCAGTCTTTCCATATCTATGTTCATATATATCCATCTATCTGTCTCAGTCTTTTCATATCTATCCTTTTGTCTTTTTACATCTATCTATCTAGCTTTGTAGGTATCTCAGTCTTTCAATATCTATCTATCTATCTATCTATTAGAAACCATCAACAAAAACTGTCGACATAAGTTTCTTCTTCAGTTTATAAGCTGATCTGGCTGGCTATATATATATGTATCTATAGCATGTACAGGTTGCACCAATATGGAGCTAGAGGGCTGAAAATTGAAACATTTACTCTTTATCATGTTTATCAAATAAAAAGTGTTTTTTTCAAAAATGCCCATCAAATAGGTTTTAGAGGAGGGTTCAATTTACAATGCAAGTTTATGCTAAATTGATCCCTTTTTAGCATGAGGTTTTGTTTTCAGAAAATTTGAGCTTTTCCAGAAATCACTGCCTTACAAAAGGCAAAATATCCATTGATCATGCTTTTTTCCAAATTTTTGAATTGATCTCCCTCAATGCGGCATGCTGCCAAAAAACATTGGTTACCTGACGGTTTCTGTTGAGTGACTAACCAGACCTGTCTATCCATCTATCTTTCACCGTCAATTCATATCTATCTATCTTCTTCGGTTCATATTTATCAGTCTATTTATTTTTTAAAATTATTTCCTGAGCAAGAACAAGTAAAACTGTTCGAGCCAGCAAATATGCCTATATATATATATATATATATATATATATCTATATATCTATATACATATATATATATATATATATATATATATATATATACATATACTCACACACATACATCACACATATATTGAAGATATACATATACCTCACTATCATTGTTGTATACATGAAGCTGTGATAAATGTGAAGGGGTTGATGATAAGTATCTTTTCATATATAAGTTTCTTTGGGGGGGAGGCTTATAATTGCAATCACCAAGAATGCTGAGTGTCATACATACCCATGTCTGTATACATACAGGCTAAGTTTACAAAAAATAAAATTTGCGACATATACACATGTTCAAACTTGTGAGTGTTGATGTAAGAGATTACTATATATATATATATATATATATATATATATATATACAAACATACATACATACATACATATACATATATATATATATGATAGATATTGTTTTTAGAATTGCGAAAAATGAAAAACAACGATAAATGAAATACCTTCTCATGACATGATGGAAAATCTACCTATGCATTTGTGTTGGAATACAAATGTAAAAAAAAATGTCATGTGTATGTAAGTGAACGTCTATATATTCCAAACGATATTACCAGGTATATAGATACATAAACCTTATATCTCTACTTATATAATGACAGGTGTGCAAACAATGTAACAGGCATGTTAGAAATGTTTTTTTTTTTTTTTCGTTTTTCCAACAGACGTTATACAATATGATCGAATATAAAGATGTGTAGACTCAAAAACTGAATGGTCTTTTCATACAAGACGGAACATTACTGTTATATACATTCATATATATACATATATAAAGAAATCAAAAAATATAACAAAGAAAATGTAAGAATCCAAATTCTTGTTTAGCTTACCTCAACTAATTTAGTCTCAGAATAGTCAGAAGGGTAATGAAGTAGAATTAACAGAAGAGGCTGGAAAAGCAAGTGCTAAAATCATTGGTAAATACCTCATCCCAAGTGGTAGATATATATATATATATATATATATGTATATATATATATATATATATATATATATGTATATATATATATTATTTGATATATATATATAGATTGGGTATATATATGTATATATATATATATATATATGTATATATATATATGTATGTAGGTAGGTAAATTGGTTTTCCTCCTTTTATAGGGGTAGTATTTTTCCCTTTTTTTTTTTTTAGGATACTCCAGAAAGCGGTATGTATTTTCAAATCTCTTTGTTGATATAATAAATGCCTTTTTTCCGTTTTTCTCTCCTTTTTTTTTCGAGGGGGTATCACAGTTGTTTTTTTTTTATCTTAAAGATCCACACAACTGGACATGCTGGAACTGTAGACTACTGTAGAGCATTGCAAGTGGCTTTTCCGTACTGTAGTATGCCGAACTGTACTCTACTTTACCTCACTATCATGGGAAGGGAAGTGTGTATGCTCTGCGTGGGGTATGTGTATCCGTGTGTGTGAGTGTATCATATGTATATATATGTATATATATTTTCACATATGCACATTTAAATGGAAGCGTATACATGTATGTATATATATGTAAGTGAATGTGTGTGTATTGATATATATATATATTTTTTTTCCCTTTTTCTCTACTCACTGACACACTGTTGTTTCAAGAACTGTTGATAGCGTGCACTTTCCTCTTAGATAGAGTACATCCTTTTATGAAGAATTTGGTAGCCAACACTTGCATCTCTCCGAAGAAGAAAAAAAACTAAAACAGCAAATATCCATGCCTGGGTTCTCTACAACAGAACAAAACCTGGTGGTGCCATCTCCTGAAATTTCTGCTAATTTCCCAGACTTTGGTGCATCGATAGAAGGCCCCGACCGTGATGTTGGTCTGGTCGGAGGAGACCACAACAGTGTAGAATAAGAAGATGATGACGATGAAAAAAGACAAAGAAGAAGAAGAAGAAGGAGAAGAAGGAGAAAGAGAAAAAAGAAGAAGAGGAAGACGACGAGCCAGAGGAGGATGTGCTGCTGAAGAAAGAGAAGGAGGAGGAGGAGGAGAGGAAGCTGGAAGATGTTGAAGAATGCGGTGGGGTTGGGGATCGTGTTGCTGCTGCTGTTGTTGTTACTGATGTTGGTCTCGGTGATGATGATGATGATGATGTTAGTGGGGGTGACGACAACAACGATAATGACGGGAGTAATGCATATGATGAATCTGAAGCTAAAAGTAAAAACAGACTCCTCGGCCCGGTGTAGTATAACAGTGGGATTTCAGGTAAGAAAACCTGGGGAGTACGTTCATCCATAACCTATTCGGTGATCACAGTCAGACTGGAGTTCTGTACGTATATCCCTTACATACGCTTATTATTTCTCCCTTTTCTTCTCTCTACCTCCCGTTTTGTCGTTTCAATTTTTATTTATTTATTTATTTTTATTTTTTATTTTTATACACCGGGTTCTACTTTCTCTTTTGATACAACTATGACTTACTTTTCTTACACGGTTTCCTTGCTCTACCCTCGATCGTATATGTATTCCACCTCATTTTCTTTTACCGTCAGTGTTGGTCTTTAGAAATCAACCCAAACCCCAACCTTTCTTTCTTTTCTTTCTTTCCTTCCTTCTTTCTTCCGTTCCATCTATCTACATTTTTGTTTCTCCCTTTCATTCGTGCTCTTTCCTTTTCTTTCTATAATTTGTCTTTCTTTGTATCTCTCTTTATTTCGTTCTGTCTCTCTCCCTGTTCATTCTAAAAAAAAAAGAATAATAATAATATTCCATCATCGTCGATAGGTTCGAAGTTCAGATCTTTCTTTCCTTACATTATTATTATTATTATTATTATTATTATTATTATTATTATTATTATTATTATTATTATTATTATTATCTATTTCTTTGTAATCCTAGTTGAGAAGAAAAATAACAAGGGGAGAAGGAGGAGGACGAGGAAAAGGTAGGCTGACGATGGTCCTGTTGATGATGATGATGATGATGCTGATGATCAGGAGGAGGAGGACAAAGAGAAAGAGAGGAGGAGATAGCAGTAACTGAAGATGAAGATCTAAAAAAAAATGGAGATGTAGAAAACCAAGAATAACGTCGAAAATAGAAAAAAAAATTTGGAAAAAAAAAAGGGAAGTGTACGAGATATTTTTAGAGGATGAGGGAGTATAAGTTCTGGGGGTACCTGCAAGAAGGGGACCGTGAATGAGATGACGGGGTAGAGGTTAGGGTGATGTTACTGCTGCTGCTGCTGCTGTTGTTATTGAGAAGGGGAAGGTCGGAGATGTAGTCGGCAGTATTAACTCTCTCCCTCTCTCTCTCTCTCTCTCTCTATCCTTCTTTCAGTTTCTCTTCGGCGTTACTCTTCTATTCTCCCTTCTTAAGGTATGTCTGAAAAAAAAAAAGCCTCAGTAGTTATAGTAGTAGTAATAGTAGTAGTAGTTGAACGAGCACTGCTTTTCCAGATCACCACGGCGACGATGATATATATAGGGAGAGGAAGGTGATGATGATGATGATGATGATAGTGGTATCAGAGGCAACAGTAGAGATTCTGTTGCTGCTGGTTGTGGCATCATTGGTGCTGCTACACTGGAATGGTATAGTAATGGTAGTGATCAGACTTAGCTGTAGTAGAGAAACGCCAACAACAAGAAGAACCTTCGTTCTAAGGAAGCACTGACATCACCTCCTTCTCACTATTTGCATGGCTCCGATCCGAATATCGACATGGATTATTTTTATGTTTGCACTATATATATATATATATATATATATATATATATATATATATATATATATATATACATATATATATATATATACTTTTATTCTAATTCAAATTTCATACTCATTTTTACTTAACTGTGTGCACGTTCTGCACATATATATATATATATATATATATATATATATGTGTGTGTGTGTGTGTGTGTGTGTGTGTATTACACACGTGCACTCTCTCTCTCTCTTTCTTTCACACACATGCATGCACGCACACACTTTTATATATAAAAACAAGCGAGAGAAAAAACAACAAACATATGTTGTTTATTTTTATTTTTTTTTGCATGTATAGAAGCATTATGTTTTGAATACTCCAAGTAAGGTTGAGGATTTTGTTGCACGTCCGGTCTTCCATATTTGTTTCGTAAGAATTTGGTTGAATGTTCGTTCTGAACTTCCCTACTAAATGAATGAATGAATGAATGAAATGGTTGGAAGAAAGATAACTATTAAAAGATGTATACATCTATATAGATACACAGTTGGAGGAATCGACGGAGCATTCATTCCCTGCCGGTTTCTCCAGTGTACAAAAATATAGAGGAAGCCAGTACATTAGGAGAAGAAGAAAGAATCTTTGATTTTCACTGTCTGAGGTTCTGGTTCGGTTTGTATTCTGTAGCGTCCATTTTCTTCTCGTATTGTAGCTCTATTATGCATCTATCTTATTCCATCATAACTCTTTCTTTAATTAAGTAAATAGGAACGAATGTTTAATTTTCATCAGGCTTACTCTTCTTACCGTATTTACTCGTGTACGATGCGAGGAATTTGGTATTAAAAATCGGAGCTAAAATGAGGAAGTAGCACTGTGCTCGAGTGTAAAAATGATGATTCTGATTTCAAGCTACAAGACGTGAAGGTCGCTTTATATTCGAGATGGCATCGTACTTGAGTGAATACGGTTGAGCGAATTTCGCTCGTCTGCTATTGTGCTTTCTTTCATGACAATCTTTTGGTTTCGTCCTTTGCCCACTCTCTCTCTCTCTCTCTCTCTCTCTCCCCCTCTCTTTTTATTCCTTGTAAACTCTCGCATTCTTATTCTGCTTTCACTTTCACTCTAAACCCTCATCACTCATGCTTGTATTACCGCTCTATTTCCCCTTACTCTCCATTTCTCGCCTTTCAATTCTCAGTTTATTCGATCACTCTCCTCCTACCTTTCCCCGTCTCTCTTTCTCTCTCAATCTCTTCTCCGAAGTTTGGGATTATCTTCATGTACCTTTTAATTTGTACTGATCTGTTTTTTTTTCTTCTTTTTCTTTATCTCCCTCGCAGGTTTAAAGAGACTGGACCCCGATGCACGAAAAACAAAAATGACTCGAGAATTCCTTCATTCACCCCTCCAACGCAGCAGTAACAACAGAAAAACATTTTCTACACACTCTCTTTCCCACTCTCTCTGTGACTCTCTCTCTCTCTCTCTGGCTACTGAGAACAAAACAAAAACAAAAACAACCAAAAAACAAACAAACAATTAAACAATACATCTTTCTTAGAAAAATGACAATCAAGCTCCCCGGCCCACTCTGTAAACTCCCCGTATACTCAACATGTGAATTAAATACATCACGCACCTTACCAAAGAGAATAAAACACTAAAAGATTGGTAGAATCTTTGGTTCTTTGAGCCAACCCCTTGCAGAGGGGTTCGGGAATGCATAAATTGCACTAAAATGATAGTAGGTGTAGATTCGGGGAGTGGGGTAGAGCATAATAAAAAAAAATCTTTAAAACATCTAGGTATACAGAAAGTTATAGATTAAAAAAAAAACGCAAATAATCGTAGATTAACCTTAAAAACAAAAATAATTATCACATCCATTTTTCTAATAGAGACAGATAGATTGGAAACCGTTGCTCAAAATCTGGAATCCACTCCTGGTAAATCTCAACAAAGAAGAAAGAAATCGAAAACGAACAAGAGAAAAACAAAAAACAAAAAACAAAAAACCAAAGATGGTGCAGTAACTGCAGTAATAGTGTTGCCGGCATTTAGTACCACCAACTTGTGCAACAGAGGGTAGCGGTAGTCTCTGGTTGTTATTCCCCAGTGTTGCAATACCCGATGTTACAGCCTTCGTTTCTCTTCCTTTTCAGCATGGTAGAGAATCACCATCTTGGCTTCACTTTCATCTCAAGATCTTTGAGTTCTTTCCCATTAATTCAAGAGAGCTCCTCTCTTTACTTTTTTCGTCTCCTTCGTTTTTTAATTTGATCAGACAAAAAAAAAAGAGTCGCATTAGGCAAGAATTACATAACAGTCTCTATAAGTAAGAATTATAATAGTCACTACTTGACCCCCTTAAAGAAAAATGAAGGTAATTTCAATGAGATTGCTTAGGAAAAAAAAAAAGCCCCAAACAAGCTATTGAATTCGTTTCAGTGGAAGAGCCCATGGTTCCAAACAGTGGGTAAAATATATATTTTTGTCAGTGAAATCGTTACCCCTAAGTGGAAGAGTCCACTGCTACGGACAGAGGAACAGGAGAACAGAAATATTTACGCTGTTCATCCACAAGTAAAATAATTTTAATGTCTTCTGTCATGTTGAAGAACGCTACTGACGTGGTGAAATAGAACTTCATTCATGTTCCAATGACGTAATAAAAATGCTGAATACAAAAGAAATAAAAATTAAAAAAGTAATAATCCATTTGAGGTCAACTGAACGCTATTTCCCAAGCTCATTACATGTCCATATAGCAAACCCTTTAAATGCACTGATTTTGGACCGGATTCACATAAAAAACAACACATTACAACAAGCCCTCAAGGAATTAGCAACAACACACCAGACCTTTAAGAAACAGGATGAAAACACACGTACCACCCCTTTAAGTAGAGGCAAAAAAAGTCTCACGCACCATCAACCCCCCCCCCAAAAAAAACCGACTTATTTTCACTTCCGCTCCACCCCATATATTTCAACCTCCATTCATTCTAAAAGAAAACCTGCAACCACGCAAACTTCGCTGAAAACTGACCTTTTCCACCTTGACCCCTCCTCTTACTGACCCATCATAACTCAGGCCAGCTTGATACTCATAGATATAGATACACACAGACCAACATTATCACTTCCACTAATAGAAACACCCACAACTCAGACATCTTCTCGTTTCATTTTTCAAATCACAAACATGCATGTAGCATACAGTTTGCTCTGCAACCGTTGCAACTTCTGTAAAAAAAAGAAAAAGTGGCTGGCAACCATCGAAATGCATCAGGACATGCCCGTGCGATGATAGAAATTTTCCAGATGTAACTCTTTTCTTTCTCTTAAATTTCTCTTCGCCGTCTGATTGTCATTTTACCATTATATATATATATATATATATATATTAGAAAAAATGAATATATGTATATATCACAGGCCGTATATAATAATCCGAAAAATCTTTTAATAGTGCTCAATACTTAGAGTAGAGAAAATACGTCGATAAAATGTGGAAATTGAAATGATGATCCGAAAATAACGAAACAAAGGTTAACAATTGTTATTGACAAATGCCCACATTCAATCGATATATATATATATATATATATATATATATATATATATATATATATATATATATATATATATATGTTTGTGTGTGTGTGTGTGTGTTATACGCTGAGTAACAGGTGGCACGTTACACTGTGTAAGTATACACAGCATAACTTCTGATCGTTGCGTTATTATTTTTCTGGTGTAAGCAGAGCTATGGATTTTTTTTTTACGTGAAACTCCGGCGATTCTCCGTTAGCCGAGAATGTCATCATTCCTCGTAAAGGATGCGATTTCTTTGGTCGGTATTGAAAGAAAACATACCTTTAGCCACGAAGAGCAGAGACTGCTGCGGTTCAAATATAGTGATCTTAGAATTAAGAGGGGCACATTCTAACGCTACGCCGGCTAATTGATATAGTAAATGAGTATGTATTAAAAAAAAGAAAAATACAAAAACATTCATACTTAAAATCTGAGTAAGTTCTTGATTCCTGTTGACATCTAAACCTCGGCCTGTTGTGTTGATATTAAGCGTATTCCCTGGCGTTGAGGACGCTCAGGCCTCGGATACACCTCCCAATTTTGACTAGAAAATTTGGAAAAAAAAAAAAAAAAAAAAAAAAAAAAAAGAAGTAAGAAAGAAAAAAAAATAGAGAAACAAAAGGGGGATATGTCTACAGAGTAAGATTTGTCCTGTAGACGTAAGGTATACTTATTTCGGGACTCATTTCGGGGAAGAAAAAAAAAAACAACGTCTTTGACGCCAGATAAGACGTTTTTACTAGCTAAGCCACAGCACCTACCCATCTGACTGTTTATCGCCAAAATAGGTGTAAATCTAATTCTTGATAATGATATACGAGGATAATTGCTAAGAGTCATTGATCCCTGAAAGAAGAAATACTGAGGGACATTTAAAAGACTTGCTCAAGGTCTTATGGTTCATTACTCTACTTTAATTCATCAAAACATCAGCTATAGTTAGATAGAAGCAAAAATAAAGTAAAATGAAATTCTTTTTATTGAGAAAGTCCATACCCCAAAAGTGCTTGTAGATGATTGTGATTGTATGAGAAAACTGGCCTTTGATCTCCTATAAGCAGATATCTAAAAATAAAATGAATATGTAAATAACGTATTTCCCGCCGTATGATATGAATCCCCCCCCCCAAAAAAAAAACAAAGTTCATCCAAAAATCACCCCTTGCCTTGTACCCTAATCATATGCAAAACTGTGGCTGGCATAAAAGATTTTAAAAAAAGATGGCGTGACGAACTAGACAAGTTCTGAAAGTACTGGCTCTGCAACGCCTATCATAGAGAGGTCTGACGAATCTCGGTGAACGTCCATGCCCAACGACGGATACTAAAATCATGATGATGATGATGATGAAGAAGAAATACCTCAGTTTGATACTCTAGTCCCCTGATGATTCCAGAATGAAATACATATGTTGAAAATGATTAAAAAACAAAACCATGTTATAATATTTTTAAAAAATCGATATCTAGAAGCCAGGAGTACGACGTTCGTTTATTTTTTTCCCCTTAATATTCCTTGCCAAAATATAGGTAGTTAATTCTTTTTGCGAATTACCTACAGATCAGCAGATTCAACTGTTGACAATAGCAAATATGAATGTTCTAGTTCAAGATACAAGCTCATTGGCTCGAATTGCTGGACATAATATTTGCAGCTCGTGTGTTTTTAATGGAAAGCTCGACATTTACATTTCAGATCAACCGTAGGGTTTCGAGGCTAAATTACCTCCGATATTAGAGAGGTATTCGACTGTGTCTTTCCGTTCGTCTTACCATATGCTTCTGCACATCGTAACTCTAAGAGTATTTTATGAATTTCAGTGGAATTTTTTTTCGAAAGGATGGGCGATAGGCTATGGAAAAAGTGATTGCATTTAGGGGCGGATCATTGCACAATTACTTCCCCAGACAATGGCGTTGGCAGAAGCATACGTTCTGAGCACTTTCAAAACAGCTTGCTTCAATCTGGGTAATCGTCAGAACTTAGATCAGTTTTGTACAGACGTTGATTCTTAGCCCGACATTTTAATTATAACACGGTTTGTGTGCTCTGACATCTCTGGGCTTCAATTTCTTAAATCCAGACAAACCAGCTTCATAGTGACATGACTGGAGTGATTATAATGAAGTTGCAACATATATATCAAAGGAGCAACGTCATCATCGTACCCATTAAGAGATATTTCATACGCCGTCTCTCATTTCCGTCAGAATTTGAAAAATGAACCACGGGCGGTGGCCCGAAAAGACGTAAGAAAAAGGAAATGGAAAAAAATCATAATGTACACTAATGTAGACTACGAAAAAAAAAAATCATAACTCTGTCTCGGAAAACGTCATAAGATTAAAAGAAGATATAAAATAAGCAAAATAACCATTTATAAATATTAGTATTAATATGCTCACCTTAGTTTGAAGAGGAAAAAAATTCCAATGATTCGTGTTATGTAAGTTTTATATCATTTCAGTGCTGGAAGTGTTATTTCCAAGCATTTTCAGTGATTAAAAATGAAATATCAGAACACCCTGAGGGGCATACAGCGCCCCTAGTCCCCAGCTGATTTAATTTCAATATTATTGTGTCTCCATTTTGGGTCACCCTATAAAAGAAAAGCAGTGAAAGATCAAGCGACAAGAAGGAACATTAAATTTAAAGGCCTGATTGCTCACATATATCAATACATTTGCAAATAGATAAACGAATGAAGGATTAAGGGAGACTTTAATAATTAAGTCATAATCTGTCCGTTTTTTAGCGCCATATAGGGGTACCCCAATTCAATACATACATACATATATGTATATGTGTGTGTATAGCATCGTTTTGGCTAATTTGTGGTCAGAAAAAGACAAACAGAATGTTAATTTTAGTATCATTTGGACCTGCTTGATTCTAAAATCATATATCATTATGGAAAGAATCATCGCAAGCATATAGTTTGATTTGATAATGAGTATAACACATGAAATGATTAGCGTAATTCATAAAACAATTCTATTAAACTAAAAACAGAACCAATAAACCCAAAACAAGATTAATAATATTCTTAAGTGAAATAATGCGTAAATACGTAATGCTTAAGAGATCCAGATGATTATAATCATTATGCAAATGTCTTAGGTAATCCCAAGGCAGAGTTATAGTAGGACTTGATAATGAACACAACACAAACAAATAATTTCTATTCAAAATGATATTGATTAAAATTGTATATTCCTATGCAACAGAACTTCCTAAAAATCACACTGTAAATGCGAGTTTTGGCACTAAACTCAATTGACCAATCCTTCATAGTTAGGAGAGGAGGGTGACATTGTTGTTCGTAAGCGAGGTCAGTATATTGAAATGCATGAGATATCATTTGTGAGTATGAAGAATGCGAGTAACTCGGCTAGGGGAGAGAAGGCGCTGCGAGCCCCTTAAGTTGTTTTGATATTCAATTCTTAGCCTTTGTTAATGTTTTGAAATAACGTTTTCGTCCGTTGATATGTATATAATATAAAACATTCACGATACGAAACGAATCATTGTGTATTTTTTTTTCTTAAAACAAAGGTGAGCATATCGAAGTGAAAATAAAAACATCAGAACTCTCACTTGATAAGATAATTATTTTCAACACAACATATAAATCGAGAGAGAATTACTCGGTTATCCAATACTTTTCTTCAAGAAAAGTATAAATACCAGATAATCAATATTTCGTCGGTGAGATTTTTCTCGAGCGAAAATGCAGGAGAAAACAGGTTTCAACAAAAATTGCAGCGGGGGCGGTCAGAGAGAAAGAATATCGTAGGAGATCTATGCGAAATGTGAGAGGCTTGGCAGGTCAGTCATCAAGGTATTCATCGGTTGCCCGACGTGTATTTAGATCTCAAATTCATAGTCGGAAACAGAGATTTGCAAAGGTACGGATGATCTGAAAAGCGATTTCATCTTATATGCTGCTCTTCTTAAGAAAGGAAAATTTTCTTACACAACCAAACTTCAAGAGTTCTCGTCTGTTACAAATGATTTTAGCACAATTATATAAGAGTGATGGTCCCTATATTGTGTGGGGGAGAGTAGTAATAGCTGTTGATTGTGTGTATCACGAAGATTTGGTAATAGTAGACATAGGATTTCGCGTCCACGTGGTTTGGTTGTTAGTGCCGCGAGCCGGCATCACTGAGATGTTTGAAGAAAGAAGGGAGGATACGTGCTCCAAGTACGATTGTGGATGCAGAGATAAAACAGAGTGAAAACGACACATACAAGTATTCAGATGAACAACTAGAGCGTACATTAAATACATAAACAGCTAAGACGATACAAGACTGGAATGGAAATACGTATGAGACAACATGGATATGATTGTGTTAAGATGAGGGGAGAGAAGATGGGAGTTTGGTGCCGTTATAGTTGTAGTCACCTGAGTAGGAGCGGAAGTGTCTGAACTGCTGTGGATTCATAAGATATGGAGCATACCAAGGAATGGGTTATGGAGACGGGGTTCAGCGTGTATGCCTAACTGCCAAGTTGTGTGCAATGAATTTGGGATCGTGTGTGAGCAACTTAGGGGCCATACTCTGACGATGGAAAATACACGACGGACAGACTGTGTGAGACAGAAAACAGATGGGGTTTAATTCGTGCGCTTCCCGAAGTAAGGAGAATTAGGAGACAGGAAAAAGTGGTCAAGTTCGGAGGACAGCAAAGTGATACCAATCCTAGAAAGGAGGAGGAGAGAGTGAGAGCGTGTGTTCAGCAAGAAGAGCCGTGACAAAACAGCAATGGAACACGTGTGTTCAGGGATTTCATCGGGTGTCGTTGTCGGAAGTGATGGTTTAGATATCTAGCTAAAAAAAGGTTTCGTATCTAATTCTTGACTAAAAGTATAGGGGGTGCCACAATGTTATTATGCAGTTCAAAAATATCTTGTTCCAGATATTGTTTTCAATTGAATGAGTCTTCCTACGTCTGTAACTATAGCTCTGTATATAAGTGAGAAATGTGACAGTGTGTGTTTGTCGTGCTGTACAAACCCTCTAAAGATGGACGCTCCAGCAAATCTGTTATATTAACGCAACAACTAAACGGATTTAAAAGAATGTGTGATGATTGGCTTCATGATATTGAGCTTAAATCTTTTTTTAACTGCCCCTGAAGTAATTGAAGGTGGATTCAAAGATGGAGACGAGTTAAAATCACTTGTCATCTATCATTTTCTTCATATTTTGGGAATGAGTGAAAGACTTCATCATCAGAGGATAAATCCATAAAACGAGTTTTGTTTTAGATGGATTTATAGAGCCTATCATTTGAGCTAGATGTTTGTTGTCTTTTCCCTGAAGCTCCGAGTTTAAAGAATTTGATTTCTTTGTGATATCTATGGGGAAACCTTAATCAACCAACCTGCATAAGTCGCGCAGTTCATCAGAGTTTTGATTTCTGGATTGGAGAAAGAAAACAAGTAAGCTTATAATGTAAACGGGAATACTTTGGCACGAAAAACTTCTTGGTGGAAAATACAATGCTTGTTGCTATAAAATTCTTTACGTGTGGGGTACAGGGGAAAATGGGCGTGACAAGTTGTGCGCTCAAATAGTTAAAATATGTGGTTGTAACATTACAAAAAATTGAAAACATAAATGGTTGTGTTGAAGAAATAAAAAAAAATAATGATAACCAGTTTGCGGTGGGTACACACAAAAAGGTTGGCAAGAGCCGTGGCGCCTGCGAGCACAAGGTTGGGGAACCTTGTTGTAGACAAATAAACTGGAAAGAGTGAATAGATATACCCCTTCCAACCTCGTTAGCAAAGGTGAAACAAGGTTTTTTTAATGGAAAAAAATAATTAAAATCTAAAAGAGAAGAAGAAGAAGAAGAAGAAGAAGAAGAAGAAGAAAGAAAAAAGAAGAGGAAGACGACGAGCCAGAGGAGGATGTGCTGCTGAAGAAAGAGAAGGAGGAGAGGAGGAAGAAGAAGAAGAAGAAGAAGCATTCAAAGAAAGAATGGATGAAAAGGACTAATATCTATCTTCCTCTTGTACTCGTAGTATCACAGGAGGGTGGAAACAGCGACCACGTTGTTTCGTCTGTCTGTTTTCCCCTCTTTTTTTTATTGTCAAACTCTAAAAGTTTTCTCTATTTTTCAACTATAAAGAGAACAATCCTCGCCGAAATCAGGGGAGTAAACTGATACATAAAACAAACATTACCATACAGTGATCTGAATTCACTACCAACTGATGGACACCACAACTCATGACATGGATCCCCAGAGATCACATGTGCAACCGAGGCCAGCAGAATAGAAGATGGAGAGACGACCTAGACAAATTCAGAAAGTACTGTCTCCGCGACACTCACGATAGAGAGGTGTGGCGAATCCAGGGGAAGGTCTATGTCCAACGACAGACGTTAAGAGACGATGATGATTTTTTTACTAAATGAGCTAAATTGACAAGTCTTTGATATTATCGAAAATATATTATTCAGATAATGAATGAATCAATCAACGCACACACACACACACACACACACACACACATACATACACACACACACACACACACATATATATTTTTTAAATGTATTACATAAAAATACAAAAGTTGCATTAATAATCTCCAGTCGGTATAGAAGTCGGATTAGAGTTTGACTCTGCTGCAACCGGGCTTTACTCGAACAATCTATCATAATCCGCTTTGCAAGGCCTGTCGAAGCTTCACCAGAGTCCCGTTAACTGAATATTCCGGAAACACGTTTCTTTCTTTGTCCGTGGCCAGCCTCTCACGGCACAGAAGCGCAGGGGAGGGGGGAACAGACTCGTGAATCAAGAGGAGTAAACAAGCAGATCTGGATTGAAAAGCATCGAGCAAGCCGGCTATTAAAAGGAACAGACGTGATGACCTCCACTCGGACATAAATACAAAAGAAGGGAAGAAGAAGAAGAAGAAGGAGGAGGAGGAAAGCTAGTGGACATCTGTTTATTGAAGTAACCCGGGGTCATAAGTGGGCAAAACTTGACCGGTCGCGCATGTTTTGGCAATGACCAGTTTCAGTAAAGAATGGCTGGTTTAGTGGGGTTTTTAGGCGGAGTTAGGCTCCAACAATGGACAGTGATTAATGGGGACTTGATGCGAAATGTAGATTCCCGGAAGAGGAGGAGAAAGAGACACGTGGTCAGTGTTGCTTCTTCAGTTACCCCTTGCCAATTTTAGGGGTTAGAGGCGTCGGGGTGCGAATGCGCTAAATCTAAATCTGCAAATAATTTTTGCTGTCCCTTCAAAACCCTTTCAGTCCCTCCAAACCATAAATATTTTACCATGAACAAACACTTCACCATTCCAAAATTTTAAAGATACAAGTAGATAGATGAAAACAGTAAAAGCATTCAGTAGAAACAAAATAACACCTAACAAACGGAGACCATCGATTTCACAGAAGTATTGTACAGTAAATCGGCAAAAATAGTGTCTATGATATTGCTCGACCCACTTTATGCCTCTACGAAGAATAGTTTTTAGTTGATAATTTTTTTTACAGTCTTTCTTCTAATTGATAACACTACTATTATTGCGATGAAATAATAGATGACAAGTTCCGGACTTTTTTATCAACACATATCACCTTTTGTCAAAAGTCTGCATTTTTGCTTTATTATGAATATTCATTAATTTATGATTTCCTTGACTTTTTACGTTTTGTTCATAGGCCTACTATACAGTATTTTCCCTACGAAGCGTTTTTTCGCGGTACGCCGCCCAAGTCCCCAAAATATCCCCATTAAATTATGCATGATTGAAAAGGAATCATCGAATGGAAAACCCGCGAACAGCTAGGAAAAGAGTAATTCATAGTAGTCTGGGCGCTAAAAAATGTTAGGTTGAGTAAATGTTCTCCCTTTGACAAACGTATGCGCACACTGGATGCTTGTTCAAACGTAAACTTGATTATTTCAAGATAATTTAGGCGCAGCCTGTCTTTCATGCTGTGAAAACCAGAACAGGAAATTAGTGATGCATAACTTGGTATTTGAAAAACAGACTGAGTAGTTATCAGAAACAGTTAGCCAAGAGAGGTTTTTTTTTTCCAGTAAGTGTAACTATTATTATTTTGCATATGGTGATAAGTATAAGTACAATTATTAATAACTACATTATTTTTAGCGACTAACCTTTTTGTACACACTTTAACTTATGTGCACTCTTTGCGAAACGTGTCTTCACGCAGTGGGAAAAGAAAGATAAAAAGAAATCTCAAGTCATTTCAGTTATGAGGCTATATGTGAAAGTTGTAGCGGTGTTGGGTGGCGTAACGGTTACCAGTGTGGAAAACAGAATCGGTGGATAGAGTTCGAGTGGCAACTGGGATTATTTAACATCCACGTCACGCTAAAGCAGTCGCCACAGCTGGTCCCTAGCCCAGGTAAACGATTGGAGGAGGATTGGGTACGGGGCTGGCAGCTCAATCCAGTAATCTACTTTCTACTGAAATTGCGGGAATAAAACGTGAAATTGTGGATGGCTGAGGTGGGCGGCAATGGTGGTCGAGAAAGGGTCCACCAAAAAACTCAAATGGCAATGGGCTAGTCATGTTGTAAGAATGGAAGACAACTGATTGGCATCACGACTCACAACATGGGTCCCCAGAGATCACATGCACAACCGAGGCCGGCAGAATACAAGATGGAGAGATGACCTAAACAAATTCAGAAAGTATTGGCTCTGCGACGCCCACGATAGAGAGGTGCAGCGAATCCTGGGGAAGGTGTATGTCCAACAACGGACGTTAAGAGACTGACGATGACAGTGGGCTGTGGCGATCGGTGGTGGAAATGGGTTTCGAGAACTAAGAAAATGGTAAGGCTGTATCTAGGATCACAGAGGGTTTCATGGGGGATGGACGTTGAACCTGTCCAGCTGAGGTTCCAAGGCATCTTTAGTTGTCGTTGGTTATCAAAAGAATATGGCTAATTTGGGGCCTGTTTTCAAAGGAATAAATTGGAAATCGAGAAGTAGGTACAAGCTGAATTCCCACGTATGGTCACGAATGAAATGTTGCCTTCTGAATCGTAAGATGAAAGATCATGTAAAGAACTGAAAATGGTAAATATTCAATTAAAATATCTCCGATTTGAAGCGATGATCTTTTCCTATTGGTCCTCTAATGATTTTACGATACCTCTGTGTAATTATTTAGGTTAAGTATTCACAAATTCAGACATAGCAGAAATTATGGCTTCCTTATTATCAGTGGCGGGGCCTATGGTCGGTGTCACCCGGGGTGGTAACTCATGGTATCACCTTCTCCATCCAGAACATTCTCTCTTCGAAGATATTTATGATTTTGGTGGCCGTTCGTACTTATATCATTCAATACTCATCATAATACTCCCTTATAATTGGAAATGGTGGCACAAACCTATGTTTACTTACATTTCTATCGTTTAGATGGTCGTATACATAAATGTATGGGAACAAAACGGAAAATATCTCGCAATCTGAAAAGAATTCCTGGATCCACCCCTAAATTTGACCAACTCCAGCCTAACTACCCACCTTTCCACAAAATTAGATCGAAATTCATAGAGCACTTTCGGAGTTATTGTGTGGACAGACAGATGTTTCAGTAGAAAAAAGAATCGCCAAGAAACTACATGGAAGATTTCTAGGCAGTCATCTTGTTTTCATCCCTTCTGATGATGTCACCCTCTCTGATGGTGTCACCTAGGATGGGCCGCCCCCTCTTGGTACGACACCGCCTATCATTGAACCTTTTTTTTTTAATATTACAGATATGAATTTGAAATGTTTGAAACTATGATAATCTATCGGGGAAATATCAGGTGAATATGGAGGATGCTGCAAGACTTCTTATTCGAATTCTCTAAGCTTATATTCAGTCAGTTGCGAAGTCAGACACTGTCATGGAACATTTCATCTAGTTCACGTGGAACCCATATTGTCCACTAATCCCGAGATGACGTAATATGATCAGTGTTGAAGTCCCTGTCGCTAGGAAGTGCACGAACCATTGTTCGTCGGTCGTTGGCCATTACTGGTGATAATTCTTAATAATTAAGTACGGCTTTGGGACTCCGTCGAGGTTTATCATTGATATTCATATTTCCTGACCTGAACCTATAAAACCAACGCTGCTGATACTAGTCTATGGTTTTGAGAGAAGGTTATTAACATTTTAAGAGTTTCCGGACGACTGAACTCATTCTTATTGTTTGTATTGGTAACACGATATTTTAACTGATCAATTTTACGGCATTATTCAGGTATACTCTCCTGTTTGCTTTCCATCATCACATTCAGATAGTACACCTGGAGAAGGCCGTCAAATGAATCGACTGAAACGTCGTGTTAACAACACGAACAACGAGAAGGGGTTCAATGCTGAATTGTTTTCACTACAGTAGTGTTAATATCAAACGCTGCGTTGACGTTATTTACTGCTTGAGCAGAATCTTGTTGAAATCGTACTTGAAAGGCTCAAGAACCATCAGTAATAACGATTTATATCTTGTTTTGTTTAATCATTTACATCGCTTCCTAACACAATGAAATCTTTCAAACGCGCGCCCACACAACAAAACAATAATCTGTCAATTCAAAAAAGCTGCTCTTAGTGACCCAACTTTGAACAATGTAACTAAAACGCGCGGACCTGTTCAGATAATTGTACATGATGCGGACAGCGTGAAAATTATCACGGTTTTTCAACGGCATTAAGGACCAACTCCATCGCGACCGAGAAAGGTACGCAATTGACCTTTATCAGCTCCTCAACTGTTGTAATTCTGGTATTTAAGCCATATCTTGTACTCAGTATTGCACTTATATGCTGGACAAAGTAAGAAGACATTTTGGGAACGCTTCAATGGCCACCGCAAGAATTAGATGAGTTACCACTGGTATAAACAAAACGACAGTCTAGTTCTTTTGAAACTTTATACAAATAAACATACAGATTTGCTCACACCAGATCTAAAATTACGTGAAGCATTCCTGATTATCATTCTTGGAGGAATGTAACGCCAAGGACCTTGATTTGTCTGAAAACCACTGGAAAGAGAGGCTAGGATCCTCTATTAATATCGCCCAAATGATATTGCCAGTGGTTATGTCAATTTATTTCGAAGATGCTGCAATTTTTCGCTACTTTGTGGTGTGGCTCCAGACAGATTATGTTTTGCTATTTTTGCTCGTGCAGCCTGGAATTATGGCATTTTAACGCGATTTGGAAGAGTGCTATACTTGTTGCGTGGTTTAAATTGCGAGGGTAGCACGTGCCATGGTCGCATTTTTGCTGAATTTCGCGAAGAGTTCACAAATGATTTTTCTAAATGCTGAACGCATCTGGGGGAAATTTCTGTTTTAAACGTTGACAACGGCGCACGATGCAGAAATGTATCCGTTTTCTTTCAAATACATAGAAAGGAGAATCATTAATATTTATTTATTAAAGTGAATGTTGCAAACATTGAGATTTTTTACTTGATTCTATTTTATCTAATTTTATTTACATTGAATAACAATGCAATTACATCAGATATATTCGCAATGACGCCCCCGCCCCCCAAAAAACAACAACAAACAAAACAAACTATTACCAGTGTGATAACCTAATAAATCAAGGTTCAATTTCTATCTTTTAAAAACCGTCAAACAAAACTGTCGCCTAAATTGCCAACATAGATTTCTTCAGTTTTTAAGTTGGTCTGGTTAACTGGCTATGTACATAAATATATATCGTGCGAACAGGATGATCCAAAGGAACAATAGGCTGAACAATAAAACATCTACTTCTTATTATGTCTAGAAAGGATCAGTTTTTATTTTTTTTATTTTTTTTATTTTTTAAATTCCACTATAAATTCCCCAGGTTTTGGTAGCATGTGCTATTTGCAGTGTAAGTTTATGCTAAATGAGCCCTTCATTTTGCGCTCAGTATACACTCTTGTTTATTTTTTCTGAAATCCAGTCTTTTTTTTAGTGATCGCTAACGCAAAAATGTGAGGAAAGTAACTTATCTATTGATCATCCTCAACAATGTCTTGCTTCCAAAAAAAAAAAAAAAAAACAGTGGTCGCGTGGTGGTTGCTTATGAGTGACTCATGTGACCTGTCTTTCTTTTTCTTTCTTTCTTTTTGACTCTTTTTTCTCTTTCCTTTTTCATTTCACTCTTTCTTTTCTTTTTTTTTCTACACTTTCTTTTCTATGCTTTATTCTTTATATTATTTCATTGTTTTTTTCTTCCTCTTTCTTTTTTAATGTCTTTCTTTTGGTCATTTCTCTCTTATCCCCTTTCTTTCTTTTCTTTTTTACCCTTTCTTTTCTTCCAACTCTCTTTCTTCCCCCTTGTCTTTCTTTGCTTTCTTTTGTTCCCCTTCTCTTTTTCCTTCACACTTCCACTCCTTTTTGCTTTTTTCTCTCTCTCCTTGCCTTCTCTTTTCTTTCTTTCTTTCTTTCTTTCTTTCTTTCAGAAACTGACAATCAAGACTGTCAACATATGTTTCTTCAGTTTTTAGAATCTGACTATCTATCTATCCATGTATGTCTGTATCACACATACAGGCTACACCAAGGAGGCTACAGGGCTGAAAACGTTAAAAATTTACTGCTCATCATGTGAAGAAAAATGCTTTTTTTGTTTTTTGAAAATGCCCCCAATAATTTTTTGAGGGGCTGTTTACATTTTACTGTGGAGCGAGAGGGCTGAAAATATTGAAAAACTGCAACTCATTATGTTTGGAAAAATTTTTTTTGGTTTTTTGAAAACGCCCCCAATAATTTCTTTAAGGGGGTTTACAATTTACAATTGAGCTAGAGGGCTGAAAACATTGAAAAAAAAATTACGACTCATTATGTTTAGAAAAAATGTTTTGTTTTTTTTAAAGCCTCCAGTAATTTTCTTTATAGTAAAGGGGATATTACATTCTTTGAGTAATCAAGGCAGGGCATGCAGTGCAAAAAGACCATTGCTCTGAGACTCACAAGATCACAGAGTAATAAAGGCAAATATGTTTATCATTTGAAAAAAATATTGAATTTTTGATGGCAAGACAATTAGTTGAATAACCGAGAACTTTGAACTTGTTTCAAGATGAAATGACTTGATTTGCTGTAAATTATCCCGTGAGATAAGATGCAATTTATGGCATCGATACTAATAAAAATGAAAAATATAAACAGATCTTGTTATATCTCACTGAATACAGAAGGAACTGCTTATTGTGATCAAATCTGGGATAAGGTCTTTTAGAAAACAATAACTGACTGTTAACATCAAGCAAAGGATATTGAATCACTGTAGCTTCACAGATGACCAGCCTGACCAACAAGCCAAGTGGGTTACAGATTCTCTCTTTGCTTGTCTGTGTCTATATGTGTGTACCCCCACACTATTTGGTGCTCATAGTCACATTTTAGGGGCCACAATCGAATCTACATGAGTACACCACTGAGCACCTTCTAAAAAGTTGTTTCTTTTTTTTTGGCAAGAAAGTGCTTTTTTGGTTTCTGTGGTCATTCTGGACCAACAATGTCCAAATCTTGAACTGGAATTTTTCAGATAGTTTTAGATAAAGGATCTATTTTTAAGAAAATTAGTTTTAGTACACGCCATGGCTAAGGTGATTCATTTATGCAGAGTATGGATATATATTTCATAGATTTATATTCATTATCAAAAACTGTCAACCAAAATTGTTGGCAAAATTGTCAACATAGGTTTCTTCAGTTTTTAAAATGGTCTAGCTGTCTATCTATGTATCATGCCCATACAGGCTGCACCAATGGAACTAAAAAGGTGAAAATTTAAACATTTACTCTCTATTACATCAAGCAAAACCTTTTTTTGTTTCCTACCCAACTCCCGATTTTTAGTGGGGGTTCAATTTGCAATGTGAATTTATTCTAAATAGGTCCCATCATTGTTTGTATTCGGTTGCATTCATGTTTTATTTTTTGAAAATTCAGACTTTTTTGTTTACCAACAAATGGCAGAAGTAACTTTTTAATTTTTTTGATTCATCACCCCTAACGTGGCAAGATGCTAAAAGACGTTTGACGGTTTCTATTGAATGATGAATAAGACCAGTTTTTTCAAAATTCATTTTAAATAAAATATTTGGGACTGACTGATTTTGACGACAAGAACCATTGATAAGATCAACCATGATTACAGTAAATGGCTCTCTCTCTATTTTGTGTTTGCAATAATTTCATGGGGTGAAGCTGCTGATGAAGATGGTTACAAAAATCTATAGAAGCAGATCATTGAAGTAATCGAATTGGAGTAAAATAATTCTGTTTCTGTGCTTTTTTTTTTTGTCTAAGTGAGAAATTTAAACTTTTTTTTTACAGGCATTCAGAATATAACAAATACGAAGCAGAAGTTTCTGGCGAAAAATAAGTCTGTCATGAAAAACAATAATTGGAAGAGACAAGGTCGTGTCATCTCAAGAAAATCTGTTAATAAGATGAAGGTTTTACTTGGGAAAGCAAAAATGTTTGATGCTTCGCAAAGCAAATTTCCAAGTACTACATTTCCACGGAAACAACCGAGGCTCAAAATTTGATGAAACAAAGATGGAAACAGTCAACCAAGACTGTCAACATTGGCATAGTTTTCTTCAGTTTTTAAGTGGAACTGGCTAGCTAGTTATGTGCTGCATTATGAGACCACATCAATGGACCAAAAGGGTTGAAGATTTAAACATATCCTCCTGATTATATCAAGAAGAAATGATTTTCGAAGAATTTTGTGAGAGAATGGGCCGTGGGTTGAGTTAGAGTTGATTGAATTTAGGGTCTTCCAGGAACATTTTACTGTCACTCCCCATTTATTATAGTTATATACGAAATGATTTTCATTCAATTTTCAGTGATGATGGTGTTTGCAGAAAAATGCATTTGCTGAGTAATTTTCCAGTTTTACATTTATTGGAAAGTTGTTGATCACAGCCACCCACAACAGACTAGTTTGATCACTGTGGCTATATTTAGGTTATTCACATGTTCCTACATATCTTTTCCGGACCTCACCCAACCCTTACCATTCATAGTCAGGAAATTCACATTTTATGCACATACCCCTCTTAATGAGTTAGGAAAATGTTTTTTTGTTTTTTTTTAGGATTCCCTTCCAAAATAGGTTTTTTAATCAGGGGTTCAATACACGATGAAACTTTATGTTAGATTGGTCAATGGTTTTTGCTCACTTGTTCTTGAAAATTCAAACATTTTTTTTAGTGGTCACAGTCCAACCAAAGGTGAGAGAATTGACTTATTTAACAATCACCTTCTTTTAAACCTTTTATTTGATCAACCCCACCCCCAACATAGCATACATGGGTGGTGGTGTTTTATAATTATCCTTGGAATGCTAGTTTGGTATATGCCTACATGAAGGAAGTGTGTGTTTGTGTGTATATATATATATATATATATATATATATATATATATATTCACATATAGTACATGTGGTACAAATCAGGCTAGCAGTATAACATAATATGATAATTTATCAATAATATAAAGCCACTTCTGATATGTAATGGATTCATTCCATAGAGTGCTCAATACAAACAACTTTTTACTTTTGAAGTTGAGTTGTTTTAGAGTAGAGCTGGAAATCAATAGTAGAATGTGGATTTGCTACACAAACTAGCTCATGTTTCTGCCCAGTTTAGAGATAGTTTGTGTAGCGAATCCACATTCTACTATTTATTATATATATATATATATATATATATATATATATATATATATATATATATATAATGAAGCAATTGTCTTTCTATTAGTTTGTCTAGTTTTAACTGAAAAAATTGATAGATTCTGTTCAGTATTTCTGGTATTGCTGATTCTGCTTGCATATTCTTCGGCCTTCCTCATGTATTATAACAAAATTTGATGAACTTGAAGTTATTTGAAACCATTAAACAAAACTGTCAACATAGGTTTCTCCAGTTTTCAAGTGATTCTGGTAGGTTAGCTGGCAAGCAAAGTAGTTGTTTGACAATCCAATAGAGGTAAAGGGCTGAAAATACTCAAACATTTACTCAGTAATATGCTGAGAAAAATGTTCTGTTTTTCAAAATTCCATCTGTTAATAGGTTTTTAGTGGGGGTTCAATCTACAACGTAAGTTTATGCTAAATTAGTCCCATTATTTAATGTCTAGCCGTGGTCATGCTTGTTTTTTTTTAGATTCAGGCTTTTTAGTGATGCAACAGAAGGTGAGAGAAGTGATTTATTCATTGATCATCCCATACAAGGAATGCTGCCAAAAGATGTTGGTCAGGTGATGGCTCCTGTCAAATCTCCATAATCCTCCAAATCGTCCTACCAACCAGCTGGGCTGGCTACAGAATCTTCTCTATCTGCTTGTCTGTGTGCATGTGTCTATGTCTGTATTTGTATGTGTGTGTGTGTGTGTGTGTGTGTGTGTGTGCATGTCTCTGGATGCTCCTGGTCAGATTTTGGGGGCAATAACATTTGCATGAGAATACCACTAGGCCCCATTGAAAAATTTTCCGTTTTTGTTTTTTCGAAAAAATTGCCTTTTGGGGTCTCTATGGCCATTTTGTTGTAGTATTTTTCAGATAATTCTAAATAAAAGATCTATCTTTTTTTTTTTTAGATGATTTTTCAGAAAATTAGTTCTGGTAACCATGCAGGCTTTGATTATTCATTTACGCAAAGGACAAATATATATATATATATATATATATATATATATATATGTGTGTGTATTCCTAATTTTCAAAATGATGTTCAATACAAATTTTAAAAGAGAAAAGTAAAAAAAAGATGACAGAAAATCTTTTAGCGAAATTTTACCTGATAATAGATACATGTTTTCTGCTGGAATATCATGATATAAAAAAATTTGCAACATTAAAAATATACGCTGTGCAAAGCTAATAAGCCTTGCAGATATGCCAACTCCAGTTGCCTAGCAACTGGGTTTGATATCTTGCCGCAGATTGGATTTAAAAAAAAGGGGTCAGTAATTTTCATATCAGGTCAGGAATGGAACTGAAATGATATTAGGGACCGTCAACCAAAACTGTCAAAGTTCAGCTCTTAGTCTCTTCAGTTTTCAAGGGGGTCTGCCTATCTATGAATGTCTGTGCCATGCATACAGGCTGCACCATTGGAGCTAGAGTGCAGAAAATTTAGACTTTTATTTGTAATTATGTCTAAAAAAAGAAAAAAATTTAAAAAAAAATTTTTTTTTTCTCTTCAAAAACTTGCCCCCCAAATAGTCTTTCAACAGGGGTTCAGTTTACCATGTGGAATTGATCCCTCATTTCAACTCTAGCAACATTTAAGCTGTTTTTTTTTAATTTGGACTCATTCATTGATTAACATTTCTCCAATTTTTTAACTGATCATCCCAACAAGGCGTGCAGCAAGACCTCTCTATCATGGGCGTCACGGAGCCAATACTTTCTGAACTTGTCTAGTTTGACTCTCCATCTAGTGTTCTGCCGGCCTTGGTTTTGCACGTGATCTCTGGGCATCCACGTTTTAAGTTGTGATGTCCACCGGCTGTCAGCCTTTCTTGCTACATGACCAGCCCATTGCCATTTGAGTTTTCTAATGGATTCTATGCTGTCTTGGACTCCTGCTTTTTCTCTGATATATTGTGCAGTCTTGCGATCTCCTCAAGTGAGTTTAAGCATGATTCTTTCATACGCAGGTTGCTCGCTTCTCAGTTTTAGGGTTAATCTCTTAAAAGAAAGAATTTAATTGCAGATCGAAAAGCCATAAGTAAATAAATAATAAAAGGCTTCAGTTTAGCAAAATATCATCTCTTTTATTTACACTCTATCTTACATACTCAAACATTTTTAATGGCTTTCATTCTTAATTTTACTCGTTTTATGTTTCTTGCAAAAATTTTTGCCACTTAAGTTTGTGCATCAGACAAAAACATGATTGATGTACATATCAATATATTGATTTGTAAATCCATAGATCATTCTATATATCCACATAAAACATGATATATTGATATATCCGTTTGATTTAGGGGCTCCAGGAGGATCTTGCCTCTCGGGAGGCCCCTTCCGCTGACTTCTAGAGCAGTGGTTCTCAACTTTAGGGCTGTGGAACCCTGAGGATCCATCCTTGTTCCATGAACTTGCTGAGTAGGTAGACCTTTCAAAAGTTGTCCATATGAAAATTTATTCAACTAATGAGGTCCTTGATAATGCAAACTGGAAAAATCAAATTTGGAAAGATTTGATGAAATCTGTTGTGCGTATAAGTCAAGAAGCAGATATAAAAAAAAAATTATTAAGGGCAGTAATGTAGCGGAAGGTTTGAGGGCCCAAAGGGAGTGGGCTCCTTGGGAGGCTCTCTCAAATATTTAGCAAAATTTGTCATTGTTTAATATCAGTAGGAATGCAGTAGGTGAACTACTATTCATAAAGCTTTTAAGGGCCTCAAGTCATACTATACATGAGCAGTCAACCAGCCAGAATCACTTAAAAACTGAAGAAACCTATGTTGATGCACCTATAATACCTATCATTTTACACTTAAGTTTGGTATATAATGGAGGTCTGGTTAGTGTAACAGTTAACAACATTGAAAATAGAATCAGCAAACTGAGTTCAGGTTCTGACCTTGATAGTTTGTATTTGCTTTACTTTGATGCCCTTGGAAAAGACATGAATCAATGTCTTCCCCTACCCAATCAATGGATAAATAGCAGGGCAGATTGGGTTTGTCAGTCTTGATTGGCAACCAGTACAACTCCTCCTCCAGGTTTGTGAGAGGCTGGCAACGGACAAAGTCAGGAAAGTATTCCTGAAATGTACATTTAATTAGGCTCTTACGAAGCTTCGACAAGCCCCTGCAAATCAGAAGTCACTTATTATAAACTGCACAAGTAAAGGAGATTGAAATAAACAGTTTGTGTTCACTTTGAACTAACGCTCTTGGGAAAAGATACGCACACACACACACACACACACACACACACACCCTCAATTGTTGTTTGACTCACCATAACAGTTAATAATTGAAGAACCGTAGCATCAAATTTTGGAGTCATTGTAAAAAAATCCATTGAAGAATAAACATGATCAGAATAGATTCAATTTATGACATCACTGGCATTTCCCACTGGTTAACATCTAAAATAGAGTTAAAGAAAATAGAATAAAAGAAACTAAAATCTAAATCTTGTTAATAAACCCATTAAAACCAGGTTCCAAAAAGCTTTTTTTCCAAAAATAAAAATTGTTTCCAGAAAAGGCTAATTGGAGTACTGATGCCAATTTTCGAATCTGTAGACAAAAAAGTATAGCCAGGAGCACTGGAAAACACAAGCAAACACACTTCCCTTTTTATGTATCATAAAATGGAAAAAACCCTTCACACCTTTGGTGGCTATAGTTGTTCTATGGAGCGAACAAAAAAATTACAGCCTCAATCCCACTCAAAATCCTGGATCAACCCTTTTTTAGATCCTTGAAAATTCTGGGTAAGTCAGCTAGTATTCTTGAAAATTGAACATAAATCTGCCGATAGTTCAGCCGCAACAACCCTCATAAAGCTAATTCAGAAGTCAATGCCAACCAATCCGTTGTCTTAACTACTTCATACTAATATTCAATTAACAAAATCTCTTGAGTGTGCCAATAAAAGGACATGCTATGTACCTACCCCAGCAATGCTTGCATAACGTCCCTCAGTTGTCCTTTCGATAATGAAACATAAGTCATCTTGCTCATAACCGTTCCCCACTGATCGCACAGAATCACATCAACGATAGAAATATGGCTGATTAAATAGAGGCTGGGCATTACGATATCACGTTATGCTCGTATGTATCGACATGATTAGCGATGACTTTATTTGGTCAGGAAGTGGGAGATGGTTAAAGATAAGGATGTCCTGTGTTGACGTTGTTTCAATGGAGAGAATCAATATTACATTGTTGTGTTATGTTTTTTTTTTTGCTGCATACAAAGGCCAGACAAGAAAATGTATTCAAAATACATTCGTAATATATTTTTCGGCACGGTGCGATATTCGATAGTTGCGCTTATGATCTTCCATAATTAGTTATGCTTAGGCAACCATATCTATTGACAAAATGATTGCACTACTGAATGGCAGTGTTTAGTCAACAAAAAAGGCATGCCCCCTATGAATGGTTTTGTAAAGACTGATTAATTATGTGTGAAATGTATTGTGAGTTTTATTAAACGTAAGATTATGCATGGGTAGAATCTAGGATTTGGAGCAGGGTTGGGGGGGTAGAGACGGGGGTGGATTGTTGTTTATTTTTCAGTGGATTATTATTTAGATGTTTTATTTATGAAATTTACTCGGTTGTTAAAAATCATTTTGTCAAACTCTAAAACTGGAGTTGATCTCATCTTTCAATTGCAACAAAGAACGAGATAAATCCTCGCAAGAATTAGGGGTGTAAACTGATAAGTAAAATTCACATCCCCTGCCATGACTTGGATTTGTGACAAACTGATTGTCAGGAGGCTGTCTCACTGACAGAGCTATATTGACAAGTCCTAGATATTTACAAAAATTGATCATATGCAGATATGCTAGGGCTTGTTTTAGTTTTAAGAAATAAATACATTTTCTACTATATATATAAATACATTTTCTACTATAATATATATATTCTACTATACTATATATATATATATATATATATATATATATATATATATATATATATATATATATATGCATATATACACATAACTGCTTTGACTCCAAATTTGTATTTTGTTCATTTTCTGTCTATATTTGTTCTATTTGTTTCTTTTAACACAGACAATCATATTATTATGAAATGGATACATAATCTAACAGAAATAATTATAAATTGTCTTATATTATATTGAAACTATATCTAAAATAGTCTCCCATTACTACACAGTGAATGTATCATTTGGCCTAGACAACGAAAATTGAATAAACAGTTAAAGAAAATGAAGCCGCTGCAGGAATCAAACATGGGACTGATAGGGTAGCTGCTTCAACGTGGAGTTGTTATTACTATTGAGCCGAATACCTGCCAGTTATGCAAGGGCCCAGAGTAGTAGGAACAAACGCCTATAAATATACGTATGTATATAATCACACACACACACACACACTTATATATATATATATATAACTTTTTATTTTTATGCATACAATACAAAAGTTACTGTAGTCATCTTTATTTAGAATAAACGTTGGAGTGGAGTCTAACCTCATATTAGCTAGTCTTATTTCAAGTGTGTTTTCCCCAAGAGGGGTTGGTTGTCTAGACCACCTCCTGGATTCACACCTGTTATGAATTTATTGATATTTACTTAGTGTAGTTCAACACTAAACCAATTGGATGAATACGGGATAGGAAGATTGTGTTGTTCCAACATTTTAAGTTGTGTTATGATATTTTTCCTATTCAATATCCTCTTTTTAACATTCAATAACTATGCAGCTGTTGTTATGAATGCAGCTACAAAGTACTTCATGATTAAATGACTTACCTCAAATTTTTATTCCTTGCGACAGGTTGGCATAAAGAAAGGTCAATCGAAATCTATACAATTAATACACTTGTCAGGATCTTTATATGTCACACTGTGATTGGTTTATTCATCAAAAACTGACCAATCATGAGAGAGGGAATTCGGAACTCAAAAATTTGAACAAAACAGACAGCAGTGGTGTTTTTTTTTTTTGTTATATTATTGAATTACAAGTTTGTAAAACATTTGAGTAAAGATTTAGTTTAACAAAACAGTAACTCTTTATGAAAAGTTATTGCCTATTCATCCATTAGATGAATAGATGTATAACTTATATAATAAAGAAAAAGCATTATTTTATTACTTTAAATGATACAACTTGAAATGTTGCTTATTTCATATGAATTACATACTGTTGCCTTATAGTTATGGTCTAAATGAATCTTTCTCTAAAACCCTGAAAAATTTTTTTACAGGGACCTGGAAGTGTAAGTTCTTCCCTTTGGTCCACTAAGTATACTTACAAAATTTGAGGGTTCAATATATGTTTAAGGTGGAGGGCAGAAAGACAAACATAGCTCTTATATAAACAAGATCCTGTCATTTTTGACTGGTACTATGCTAGTTAACTAATAAATGAACTAATGAGAGTTAAGAATAATAACAAGTACATGTTCAAGGCACCAATGAAAGGAGTTTTCACCCATAGCCATCATGCTAGCCATAACTCCATTTGGAACCTCTGCATAACTCTTCAATGAATAGAATTTTGAAAAAAATGGAACTCTTTTTGTGAATTGGATTACAGAGAGATGAAAAAATTAGTGAAAAGCGCAAGGGGTGTAAGTTTAATCAGGAGCTGTTCCTTTGATTCAACATTTGAATTCTCTATAATGAATATGAAAGTTAAATTATTTGACTGATGTGTTCTATTCATTTGAATACTTTTATTTTTATTCATAATTTTCTCCTTTCATATTGAGAAAGATTTCTTCTGACTGATCGAGTGACCTGAGATTTGAGAATTTGAAGGTGTCATTGAATATTACATTTGTTTCTGTCTCATAATATGAAAGTTTTCTGTTTGTCAATAGTAAGCATAATGAAAAAGTTAAATCGACAAAAATTATCTGTCATGTTTAATGAAACTTGCTCGAAAGAAAAATTGTTGACAAAGTATGCATCACATATATATATATATATATATATATATATATATATATAGTTCATAATGTTTTTGGTAAGATTATAAAATTATAAAAAGGACAGTTTTTTCATCTGTTGTTGATGATATTTGATCGCAATGCTCAATATTTATATCATTATATTATCTTAAGTAAATAGAGCTATAATTACATTAACTAAATTCAAAAAGAAAATTTCCCAGCAAATATCAACATTTCATGTCTTACGCAATCATCAGCACTGGTGCTGACGATCACATAAGCCAAAGCTTGAAATATTGATATTCACCACAAAATTTTCCTTTTAAATTCAATTAATGTCTACATTCATATTTATATACATATGCATATTGTATGTAACACTTTTCAATGAGTGAACAGAAATCACAATCTGGTCTGTATTTACTTGCCTCCCGGAGAGAACAAGATGTGACACAAGGTCGGTTTAATGTGGAGTTTCATGTAAGGAAAGTTAGAAGAATTGCTCTAGTCCCTGAAACTGATGTGGGAGGCAGGGCAAGCCCGACCCTTCCTCTTTAGTGCAATGGGAAGGTGATATCCTGGGGCTTACGGATATCCAGAGACTGGGCAAGGTTAATTTTTGAGGCCATAGGATGAATCTTGGGCCTTTTACACTTAGCAATACCGAGCCTCAGTAGGCCATCATCGGTCATGGTACTGCACCTTGCGCAAAGCTACCAAAGAATATAATGCAAGCAGATCCTACACTCTGACCACACTCTTAGCAGAAGTGCAAGGGGCAGCACTTTATCCACGGCAAAATTAACAGATACAACACTCTGATCCTAGACAGAGGGCAAGAAGTGACAATTTGATGCTAGGCATAGTACACAAATTCTCTGATCCAAGGTTGAAGTGCAGATCCATAAGTAAATAATCCCATCATTTTTTGACGCTGGTTACTATGTTAGTATTCAATATAATCATCAGGTCTGACCTGGATAGAAGGCCTTGAAGGAAATTACAATATATTAAAACCTTTTCCCCCTGGCCGTAATACAGTGATAGCAGAAATAGATGTACTATATGTGGATCAGTCAGCTGGATGATATTGATCTGACTAGGCTGAATGAAACAGGATTAAACAATGTATCATATGCAAAATCTGACCATTAATAATCTACCATGGTCACTTCTCAAATAGTCCATGGAATAAAAAGGCATGAAACCTTCATAACAAAGCTTGATAAATTGATAGAGCAAGTCTGGTTAGTCATTCAGTAGAAACCGTCACACAACCAATATCCTTTGACAACATGCTTTGCTGGAGGTGATCAATTAAAATAATTGGAAAAAGGGGTGATCAATGTATAAATTACTTCTTTCACCTATCGTTTGGCGGTGATCACAAAAAATGTCAAAATTTTCTAAAACAAGCATAAATGCTGGCAGAAACAAAGGGACCAATTTAGCATGAATCTACTTTGGAAATCAAACACCCTCTGACTCCAACAACCCCCCCCCCAGGAATACTGTTTTTCACAATATAATAACGAGTAAATGTTCAAATTTTCAGCTCTCTGTTTGAGTGGCCTATACACATGATATATATATATACATACGTAGTCAGCCAAACCCTCTTAAAAATTGAAGAAAGCTGTGTTGTCAGTTTTGGTTGACAGTTTGTAATAGTCAATAGAATGAAAAATGTGAAAACCCTCTACGTTAAACTTCAAAAATTGATAAAAGAAATCAAGTTTTTTCAAAGTTTGTTGGAAGGATAGAAGAAAAATCTGTCAACATAGGTTGCTTCAGTTTTGAAGTGATTTTGGCTGGCTTGCTATCTATCTATTAGAAACCTTAAACTAAAACTGTCATCAAAATTGTTAATGCAGGCCTCTTCGGTTCTCAAATGGGACTAGCTGGCTGGCTGTGTATATGAGGGTATATGTGTTATGCACACAGACCACATCAATTGAGCCAAAGGGCTGGAAATTTCAATATTTAATTCATATTATGTCTATGCTTGTTTTTTTTATAATTTCTCCACCAAATGCGTTATTAGTTAGGGATTAAATTTACAATGTAAGTTTATGCTAAATCATGTCTGACAGCATTTGTTCCATTGAAAATCCAGACTGTTTTAGCGATCATCACGCAATCAAAGACGGAAATATAATTAATTCATTGATCACCACTTTCTCCAATTTTCTTGCAATACGGCATGCTGCCATTGGCTGCTTGATGGTTTCTATTGAGTGACTAACCAGATCTGCATCCTTTCTTTTTTTATCTTCACAGTGCAGGTTTCTTACCATCAATTCATTCAGTGAAAAGTTTTCAGTGTTCCCAGACCAAAAAATAACCTTGTGTGAGATTTTTGCAATATTTGACAGCATTGCAACGATTGCAGAAAAGTGTGACTAGGTTTATGCAATGTTTTGAGCGCCAATAAAAAACTATGATTGTGAAAAGCCGTCGGCTATAAGCAATTAAGCATATACTTGTTTTTTTGAGCCTTCCACATCAGCAAAAGCAGATGATGAACTTAGACCTTCAACATTGAGGTAGACAGAGAAAAAAGTTATTTTCTGGGGTTAGGGGATGGTCAAAAACTATTCCCTTATAAATAGATGGTTTTTTGCTTCTCCACCTTACATGATTTTGTATTGTAGAAGAAACTTGTTCAAGTATAAGTCTTAGATGAAGATGAAGAGGAGAAAAGTGAACTTTCAAAGAATCGGGAAATTCAGGACCAATATTATTCTGATCTAAACAAAAAACTAATCACTCAATGAAAACCGTCACATGACCGACGTCTTCTTTGAAGGTGTGATCAATAAATTAGTTACTTCTCTCGCCTTTTGTTGAGTAGTGATCATTACAAAAGTCTATATTTTCATAAAATAAGCATAAATGCTTATGGACACAAAGTAAGGGATCAATTTAGCAGAAACTTGGATTGCAAATTAAACCCCCACTAAAAAAACTAACTTTCACAGTTATGGTGTCAGTTTTGGTTGATGGTTTCTAATTGATTCCAGAATCAAATTAGAGCTAGAATTATCTAAAAAATACACAAATCTATTTCTACATAATAATCAAAAAATATATAAATCCTCAGGGGTGGATCCAGGATTTTGAACAGGCTGGGGTCAAATCTTTTTCTCACTCCATCTGTCTGACAATAGAAATAATACATTTTTGTTTTATAAATACTTGGGATTAATTGGGCTTTATTATTTGTAAAAATAAAAATTCTTTTATATCTAAAATTTAAGAAAAAAAAAAGGAGGGGGGGTCCAGACCCCCTAGACCCCCACCCACCTTTGGACACGTACTTGGTATTTTTAATTAAAATAAGATTATTTCCTTATGATTTACCTCAGTGGAAGCACAGAACTTTTGGACAGACACATCATAGCAATTGATTAACTAGTCAGATTCAGAAAGCCAAGTCAACCATTTACAGCCGGCAATTTTCTTGCCCCCTATTGCGTCATTGTAGTTATTTGACAGACACCCAACGTTGCCTCTACGTGTATAATTGCAGTTTTGTTGCCAGTGACCATGTAGAGAAACTTTATTAATTCTACCAAGGAGGTCACATGTTTACATCGGTCAGTCACTCAATCAGTTTGACCACAATGACGTTTAACTTTCAAATTCATTGAAGGGAATTCTAAATGTTATTCAAGGAGAGTAACTTCTGATCGAAGTACCTTCCCTTTAAACTTGGCAATAAGTAACCGCCAACCAAAACTGTTGACAGCAGCATTTTCAGCATCAACGTAGGTTTCTTCAGATTTTAAGTCTTTCTGGCTGATGATGTATGTATCAGGTGTACAGGTCATACCAATGTTGCTATAATGCGGAAAAAATTAAATATTTACTCCTTATCATATCTAGAAAAAAACGTGTTTATTTTTTTAAAAATTCTCCCTCCAATGAGTTTTTAGTGGAGGGGGGTTCAGTTTACAATGCAAGTTTATGCTAAATTAGTCACTTTGTGTCTGGCAGTGTTCACATTGTGATTATTTTGTTGATCACCAAACAACAAAAGCTGGAGAAATGACTAATTTATTGATCAGCCCTTTTTCAATTATTGTTTGTTGATCACTTCTGACATTGCATGCTGCAAAAAGAGGTTGGTCACATGATAGTTTCTCTCAAGTGACTAACCAGATATATTTTAAATCACCGCTATCCACAATAGGCCGGTTTAAACACTGTTGCTAGGTTTGGGTTATTCATGTGTTCTGACATTAATATATATCCATGAATCTAGACTTCACCCAGCCCTAGCCGTTCATGGAAGAAACTTGAAATTTCTACAAAAGAGTGATTTCTTGAGAGAATCCAATTCATTAGAGAGTTCCACATCAGTTATAAGTGGTATATGAATCTGAGAGTTGTTATAATTAACAGTCTGACTTTTCTATTTGTTTCCCTGTCTATAAAATAGATTTTTCTACTTAAAGGCAACAATTTTGATGATGAGAATTTGTCCTATTTACCATTTAGAACAATGGACCTTCCCACTTGAATGAGTTACAACACCTTTTGATAAAAGCTCAAATGAAATTAAGCATGTATACAATGATCTCACGAAAAATATTGCTTACAAAGGGTAGAGGCAAAAGTCTGTGCTACATTAGTGAATATTTTTTCACCAGTATATTCGTATTTAAAAATAAATTAAAATTAGCATTCCAAGGGAAATTATGAATCATCCCCACCGATCTATGCTGAGTTGAAAGTGATTAAAGTTGGAAAAAGGGGTGATCAGTGAATATGTTACTTCTCTCACCTTGGGTTGGGCTGCAATCACCAAGAAAGGTCTAAATTTACAAAAACAATCAGGCATAAATTAGTGACCAATTTAGGATAGATTTACATTGCATACTGCATCCCCCAATAAAATCTATTTGGAGGGGAATAAAAAAAAATCCTGACACTTTGAGGGGAGTGTGTGTACAAACTGGTCTGTTGTGTGTAGTGATGATTAATTATTTCACAAAGCGTAACTTCATTTGGTACATGGCAACAACTGAGCAGCAACCTGATCAAAGTCCCAGACGATTGGAATACTGCTATCATAATGCTTTTATATAAAAAAGGAAACCCGAAAGACCTCAACAACTATAGGCCTATAAGCCTACTCAACTGTGTATATAAACTTTTCACAAAGATCATCACCAACCGAATCACAAAAACACTCGATGAAAACCAGCCACGTGAACAGGCTGGCTTTAGAAGAAGCTACTCGACCATGGACCACCTGCACTCGATAAATCAACTGAAAGAAAAAGCAGCAGAGTATAGACTACCACTTGCCGTAGCATTTATCGACTTCAAAAAGGCGTTCGACTCAGTAGAAATCCCTAAGGTCATGGAGGCCATCAGTCGCCAAGGTGTAGATCCAGTATATGTTGAAGTGTTGAAACATATATACAATCACGGCAGCTCATTTATCAGGCTACATAAAGACTCGGACCCCTTCCAGCTCCAGAAAGGAGTAAGACAAGGTGATACCAGCTCACCTAAACTCTTCACAGCCTGCCTCGAGATGATCTTCAGAAGGCTAGACTGGGAGAGTAAAGGAATTAGAATAGACGGCGAGTATCTGAGCAACCTCAGATTCGCAGACGACATAGCCCTTTTTGCAGAGAACCTACACGACCTCCAACTAATGATAGATGAACTAAATGAGGAGAGCAAGAAAGTCGGCCTACACATGAACTTCAGCAAGACGAAGATCATGTGCAACAACCACATTGGAGATAAGAACACTAAGATCGAAATCGAGGACACAGAACTCGAGAAAGTAGACCACTACATCTACCTAGGGCAACGAATCTCCATGAGACCCTCAAAAGAAGAAGAAATCAAGCGAAGAATCACACTAGGATGGCAAGCCTTTGGCAGAGCTAGCTCAACCTTCAAAAATAATAAGATCCCATTAATCCTAAAGAGAAGGGTGTATAACCAATGCATCCTCCCAATAGTCACTTATGGAGCTGAAACATGGAACTTAACCAAGAAACAGACCCGTAAGCTGAGAACCATGCAACGTGCACATGAAAGAATAATGCTGGGCCTCACATGGAGAGACCACAAAACAGCACAACACATCCGGGAAAAGACAAGAGTTAGAGACATCATAGAATCCATAAAAAATCTCAAATGGCGGTGGGCTGGCCATGTTGCAAGAATGGCTGACAATCGATGGACATCACGACTCACAACATGGATTCCCCGAGACCACATGCGCAACCGAGGCCGGCAAAATGTTAGATGGAGAGACGAGCTAGATAAGTTCAGGAAGTACTGGCTCCGTGACGCCCATGATAGAGAAGTGTGGCAAATCCTGGGGAAGGTCTATGTCCAACGACGGACGCTAAAAGACTGATGATGATGATGATGATGATGATTCCACACCGGGCACTCAATTTTCATAAATGATTCTAACAAGTGGGCACATTGTCATCATCATCAGTCTTTTAATGTCCATTGTTGGATATAGACCATCCCCAGGATTTGCCACAATTCTCTATCATGGGCGTCATGGAGCCAGTATTTTTTAAATTTGTCTAGTTCGTCTCTCCATGTTGTATTCTGTCGGCCTTAGTTTTGCATGTGATCTCTGGGAATCCATGTTGTGAGTCATGATGTCTATCGGTGATCTGTCATTCTTGCAACATGGCCTGTCCTTTGCCATTTAAGTTTTCTATGATGTCTCCGACTCCCATTTTCTTCCTAATATTATGTGCTGTCTTGTGATCTCTCTATATAAGGTTGAGCATGATTCTCTCATGTGTGCGTTGCATGCTTCTCAGTTTGCAAGTCTGTCTCTTGGTTAGGTTCTATGTTTCAGCTCCATAAGTGACTACTGGAAGGATGCATTGGTTGTATACTCTTCTTTTTAGGATTATTGGGATCGTCATGTTTTTGAAGGTTGAGCTTGCTCTGCTGAAGGCTTGCCATCCTAGGGTGATTCTTCACTTGATCTCTATCTTTTTTGCGGGTTTCATAGAGATTCGTTGTCTTCGGTAGATTTAGTGGTCTACTTTCCCCAATTTTGCATGTTTGATTTTCCAGTTATGTCTTTATTCTCAATATGATCGTTGCACACGATTTTTGTTTTACTCAAGGCCACGTCTATGCCAACTCTTTTGCTTTTTCCATTTAGTTGGTACAACTATTGACTAATTTAGCAATAACTTGTGCAAAATTTCAAGTTTGTACTACGAACAGTATAAACCTAGAGACAGTGATTAAACCAGTCTGTTGTGGGTAGCGATGATCAACATCTGCCAGAACATTCATTACAACCTAACAAACAAGCAAAGATATCCCACACCATTTAGGCAAAGGATCAGGGGTTATATGTCCTTGGATTAGATCCGACCTGGCCGACCATACGCAATATATTATGCTTAAATCATAATTTTTACATTATTTCTCCTTTGAATCAAAAAATATCTTGTTTATGCAGACCTGTATCAAGGGGAATATGTTTGGCAGGGGAGAAGGGGTAAGAAGTAACCAAACCAAATGTTTGATGGGAGGGTCAAGGGTTAACCAGCATAACCTGGTTTCCATGCTAAACCTAGGAAATACTGCAATTTTGATGTAATTCAGACGTGAGAATGGCTAATGATTGCATGATTAATTTTAAAATGGTTTATTTTTATTTTCAGATTTTGTTATAATTTTATTTCATTCTGTTTATCTGCAAAAAGTTGTGGGTAGGATGTTGTTACAGGCCAGTTATGTATCTAATATCTTGAATATACAAGTGAGAGATGTCTGTGTATTTGTATGCCTGTCTTTCACACTATAAAAAAGTACCTAAACATGGGTGTAGACCAATATGATTTGGCATGCCTACTCAATGGACCAGGGAGGAGGTTTTAAAGCAAAAAAGTTTTCAGAAGAATATCTTTTAAAGGGTCTTAGAAGAGAGTTTTATATACAATGTAACTACGATGCCAAAAGCGACTTCCCACCCTTAAATTATATTCTTATTTTATATGCTTGTATATTATTCTTTAAAGAGTAAAGTGAAACCCAATATTGGAAGAGACTTCTTCCTAAATTGAAATCGAATTAAAAAGTTTTGAGAAAAATATAATCTATAAATGTTTGAGAGCTGGCGGCTTTATCTATTATCTAAAAATAGTGCAAAACAAGACCTTTACTTTCAATGAATAATATATACATATATATATATATATATATATATATATATATATATATATATATATATATACCAAGCCAAATGACCTATGCCACAGAGTTTTCAATTGCAATATGCTTGATTAAATCATCAAAACTAACTTGGTAAAACTTATGACTATGTTTACTCTCCATAGGATTGAGACTCTCACAAGATTCTTGAAACTTTTGACACTCTCAATGCCTTAGCAAACTTTTTTCTGACAATTTTGTGTCAAGTCAAACATAACAGATAAGAACAATTACAAAAATAATTGATAACTAGATGCAGGGAGGGTTAGGCCAATATGGTAATGAGGGAAAAATCTCTGTAGTGCCTTTTTCTCTTGGTGTCCCAAATACAAACATTTCAACTCAAGACTCAGTAAGATAGTTTGACTCCGACTGACCCTGACTGACTTTGATCCGGAATTAGACTAACTGAAGGCAGACTGATTCTGACTAAGGTCTGACTGAGACTAAGACTCTGCCTCTGATTTTAAGACTCACTTAGTTCCAGAATCATTTACTCCCATATCATGCGACACACAAGTCAATTGTTTTGTCTCCATTTATTGAATGATTCCTTGGAAGATAATCACCGTAGCGATTGTGAGTTTTTAGGGGACAAGGATGCTAGCCCGAAACCCAAGATGGACTGAGCTAGAGGGCTCCAACTACCCAGCTATTTCCCCATTGCCGATGTGATAAGTTAATTCATACCTCTCCCAAAGGACTGGAAAATTATGTAAAAATACACAGACACTTCTCAAGCACAACATCTTACCACTGAATCACTGGATATAACCAAGGTTAGAAAGTCTATTTTTGTTTCGCATAGATCAAACATAAGTGAATCTCATGGTCAGTGGCCTTATATGAAAGCTCATTAGGGTATAGATTCTTGTTGAGATCTTGAAAGACGGTAATGAAGGGAAAGACTCACAAGACTAAGGTTGATAGTTAACTTGGAACCGAACAAAGGATCAGCTTTGCTAATGGTGAACATGCCAAGCGGTAATATTCACTCACCTGTAAACGATACACTCAACCTATTTCATTGAAGGACATATCATATCGACTTTGAAGTTTCGATGCACAGCTCAACCCCAAAAAACTCTTGCACTCATTTCCTTAGCTCTCCAGGCTCTGGCACAATGCACTGGCTGCACTTTCCTCCCAGAGGCCTTGCCCCCCTTTGAGGATAAAAAAAAAACAAAACCTATGGTGGGGGATGTTGATCTTTCAGATATAACCCAGAGTAACTGTTTAGATTTTCAGACATCTACCTCCATTGGAGCAGCCTGTAAGAGGGTTACATGTATAGATAACCAGCATGGCAGTCTTGCAAAAATTAAACAGTGACAAAAAAAAAAAAAAAATCAAGAAAGGTTCTGATATTTAAGTCAGGCATAAGGCCGTAATACGGAGCAACCAGTATTGTTCAAATTCCTGACTGTTGTAATAGTCTGTTGGGCTAGTTTGCTGAAAATCAGTACATGGCATGGCAAGACACCAAATATTTACTAAGCTTAGCTCAGTCTGGTAGAAGGTCACAAGGCCCATATTTACTAAGGCCCCCGTTAAACATCAAATACAATCCACATCTGTAATATACAACATGAATCCATATATATATATTTTTTTTGTGTGTAACACTTTTCAATGAGGGCACAGTAACTACACTCTGGTCCTAAGCAGAGGGCAACATTTTGATCCTAGGTAGCGTGCACAGATACTCCACTCAGATTCTAGGCAGAGCACTCGGGGAGCAACACTCTGATCCTATGTAGAGAGCACAGACTCCACTCTGATTCCAGACAGAGGACTTGGGAGTGACATATTGATCCTAGGCAGAGTGTGCAGTTATTCTTATCTGAAGCGGAAGTACCGATCCATACGTGAATAACCTTGTCATTTTTGATGGTATTGTGCTAGTAGCAATAATAGTCTGCTAGGTTAGCTCAGTACAGAGATACTATTGATGCTGAATTTTATCTGCTTCCTAGTGACAAACCTCCTGTGATGAGATTTCCTGTGGCACCTGCTGATAAATTCGGAAATGTTTGAAATGGACCGAAACCAACAGTGAGGAAACGTAGAGCGAATGCCTTCAAGCAAGAGGTTTCTCTGGTGATCGTACAAATCCTCGAATCAACCTGGAAGTTACAAGATACGTTTGTGCTCAAATAGTCTGCTCAGATAGGTTAATGGTTAGCAAACTGGCAATTTCCCTATGCACTCACATGCCAATTGAGTACATGCTAGGCTGTATGATTAGGGTGAATACATACCGTCATTGGACTGGCATCCTGTCAAGGGAGGTGATCATAAAAAAAAAAACTTACAAGAATAAAGTCTCATCCCCCTCCAGACTTGAAACTTGCTACCACTTTTCCATGGAAGCATCAGGAGTGGGGCCGCGGGGTATATTAAAAATATATCTTGGTGGTAATGCTGTCACTAGTGAATAATGATAAGACAGTCTTTTTATATGGGAATATTACGTTGGTATTACATAAAATGAGTGTACTGCACCATTATCCTTTATTGACCATGAGGTTCCAATTTTCAAATCTCCTCACCCTCAGTGAAAAGGCCTGATGGGAAGTAGGGGAGGGCGTAAATGTTTGCAAGGATCACTACACTGGCTCATACGATGGAAACTAGAATTTGAATACTCCATTAGGAGAGACGGGTGTTTCATTCACTTTTCTGCTCAAAACTCTACAATAAAATACTGAAACTGATGGTTTTTGTAAAGTTCTGCTCCAAGAGAAGGTTGCTCTGAGAGAAGGTTACTCCAACAGAAAAAAACCAAAAACATACATTTTGAGCGTGAGTCTAACAACTCCAAAGAAAAAATCTGGGACCTTACAAATGTATATTTCAAATCATTTAAAAAATTTAGATATTATAAAATTATAAAGATATATATACGAATATATAAGATCCAACAGAATGATCATAAATTGCATTGAATTGATATTATATTTTAATTGATTATGTATGTATAGTACAAATCAGGTTAGCAATATAGCATGATACAATAGGATTTAAAGCAATGTCTGATATGTGATGGATTTATGTAGTGCACTGGGGATTTTTTCCTCATGAAGAGTTTTCCACACTTCACTCATACCAAGAATCAAACCCAGAAACTTCTATATGTAACGCAGACATGCTAACCGTTATGCTATCTGTGTGAACAACATATATTGTTACCAAAACCATCAACATAGGTTTTTTCAGTTTTTAAGTTGGTCTGGCTATGTATCTATATATTACGCATACAGGCTGCATCAACAGAGTTAGAGGGCCAAAATTTTGAATATACTCATTATCATATATATACTTTTCAAATTTCCCTGGAAATAAGTTTTGTAGTGGATTCAATTTAATATGTAAGTTTACGCTAAATTAGTCTTTTAGTTTGTTGTCCAACATGCTAGATCTTTCATGAAGTTCAGTCTTTTTGATGTTCCAATGAAAGGGAATAGAAGTATTTTATCTATTGGTCACCCACTTTCCCCTATTTTTAAATTAATCACTCCAACATGACATGCTGCAAAAAGACTGGTTTTCATAGAATGACTGATCAGAGCTGTGCTTCATTCTTTCATTTGTCTGAGGATATACACATCAAATACGCTTTTTGTAAAGTCCATATAACTTTTATTCTTATTATATTGATGATGATAAACTTTATTTTGCAGCAGTTGTAGTATAAACGTCCTTCTGTTGCATTTAATCCTTCTTCATTTAAGGCGACCGTGTCTTCTCCCGGGCGAGCACCCTTTGTTCCCTCAGTTTCCCAGCCAGATCTCAACTTCCCCAGTCCTGCATCTCTGAGGTTGGCTCGCTGCTTACCGAGCAAATTGGTAGCTTGATGGCGTTTACAAGCTTTGTAGTTTTAGTATTCTACTACTGCTAATCCTCAGACTTTCTGTGCAAGTGTCTCGCCGGGAATCTGCAGTACACAACCAAACACGGACCCCTATTGTCAGACCACTTTTGTTGAGTTGAATGGTATCAAACTACTTGGGTATTCATGGGAAATAATTCTTCAGGGATACAAAAGCAGTAAATGTAGTTCTGTTCTGGGAAACTTTGGTAAATGGATAACCACATTAAGCAGAGCATAAATTTCAAAGCCAAAAATATAATTTAGTTTATTAAACTCCAATCATTCTGGATTTCACAGAAGAAATTCATAATGCAATTTAAACACCAAATGAGAACTGAGAAAAAAAATTTCTTCTATCTTGGAGAATATTTTTAAAAAATACACTGCGAGATGAGCTCATGATATTTGTGAAATACTACGGCTCGTGTATTTAGTAATATATTACAGAAATATTGTGAAACTTGTAATTCTGTAAAATCCCAGAATATTTTAGTAATTTCATGAAATGTATAGTTTCACAATCTTTGTAGCAATGGTTAAAAATCTTATGATGCTGATCATCACCACTATAATCAGTTCAATCCTCATTGGGTGACCCACTACTGTTTCCTTGTGTCAAACTAAGCTGTATTTACAATGTAAATACAGGAGCAGAATATACTTGATATTTACTGACTTTAGCTGAGTTTGACACAGTCTCAGTAGTGAGGCACCCGGTGAGGATCAAACTGATCACAGTCGTTATGGTCAGCATCACAAGCTTGTTTACCATTACTGCACTGTTTGCGAAACTAAAAATTTCATGAAATTATGGAATGTTTCCTGAAATCACTGTTTCACAATCTTACTGTAACAAATTCATGGAAAGGTCTACATATCTTTATCTATGTATGTAGAGTTGTAATGTGTGTATGCATGCATATATGTATATATGTAAGTATGTGCTCAAATAATTTGAGAACTACACATCCCTGACATAAAATAAAACTATAATCTAATTCAGCATGTCCCAATCTATGTTCACTATACATTATAAGGTCAGTTTTAGAAAAGTTGGATTTTATCATGTTTTTGTGGGTTTTTCGCATCTGAAATTTATCCAGCTAATTGATATGATTTGAATGACCTACTTTTCCCCCCAGGAAATTGGGGAAGGGGCCATGCACCAACAGTATCCAAGGGCTAAAGGGTGATGCCTTCCACAGGAACAAGATGAAAGTCACCTAATAAGACAGCTTTTCAGCTTGTTCAGGTATAAAGCATCAGTTTTTTTGGTATATTCTTTATAACCTACCGGGGTTCTTATCATATTTACTGTGATATGAGGTGTGATATTCATTGAAAATGATCAGAAATTTTGGAAATGTGAAAGTAAAAATATAAAAATGACAAATTGTTTTTTCTTCCCAATCATGAACTAGTTCAAAAGGAGAATGTTGTATGAAGTGATATCTTTGTAATCAAGAAATCTTTTGTCTCTGTGCAGTGGATGACTTGTTAGTTTTAAAAAGACACCTGCTCATTGGTTTCCTGATAATCATTGTGTCTTAAACAAGATGGAGGTATTTGCATCGAGATATCATCCGTGTGAGTTCTTTAAACCATATAAATACACACTAGAAACCATCACGTGACCCAACATTTTTTTGCCACATACCATGTCGAGGTTGTTCAATCAATAAATAGGAAAAAAAGGGTGATCAATGCAGGAGTCATTTCTCTTACCTTTTGTTGGGTGGTGTTCACTAAAAATGACTGAATTTCCATAAAACAAATGTGATCATAGCCGGACACGAACAAAGAGACCAATTTAGCATAAACATACATTGTAAATTGACCCTCCCCCATGTGCACACACACATACACACACACACAAAGAAGAGCGGTTTTTCGAAACATAATAAAGAGTAAATCTTAATGTCTTCAGCCCTTTAGCTCAATCAGTGCTGCCTGTGCCCATGATACATACATCTATTGTAAATTGGACCTCCTCTAAGAACTTACAGAAAGATTTGATCACCCTCAACATGGTATGCTGCTTAAAGACAAGGGTCATGTGACTAATTTTTTTCTGAGTGACTAACTAAACCAAATTCTTTTTTTTTTTTCAAATTATGAATTTATGGTTCAAATCATACAGGTAGCATTTTCATCTTGGAAACTAAATCTTACCACCACCACTGTTTAATTTACGATGTAAAAAGAAGCATATATAGACGTTGGTGATTCATAATTTTCTTTGGATTGCCAGTTCTATGTAATTCTTGTACTCAGCTCCGGTTTAAGCTTGAAGCATATGTTATAAAGGGGCCTTAAATTTAGAAAATACTCATAAATATCAAAATACATACATTTTTAAACTTTCAAAATAATTATATTCTATCATTTGCCATACAACCATATAATAAAATAAATATATCTAACATCTCAGTAATTGCAATACTTTATTTCCGTCTTGATCTTTGTGCAGTGGCTATGACTTCAGTTTCAGATACCTTTGTATCTATGGGTCACATTGATACCACACTCCAATTAATTACTGTATGTAATGATTACCCCAATAAAAGATGATGATTGCTCGAAACCTTAAATATCAAATTATAGAAGACAGTATCTTACTATAATAATAGAACAAGTGCAGAATCACCAAATTGGAATTGATATCTTGCAAGCATTATACCGCAAGACTCTTGTGGGGATTGTAGCCTATGCTACTTTCGCTAAATAGTTGAGAGTACTGACTATGAAGACTGGTACCACATGATCTTCCTACTCACGATGCAATAGTTTGTCAGATTGAGGTAAGCTCAGTAAAAATTAGAAACTGTCAACCAAAACTGTCAACATAGGTTTTTTCAGTTTTTAGGTTGGTCTTGCTGTCCGTCTGTCTGGTTGGTTAGCTGGCTGTGTGTATGAATCACATATACAGGACATACCATTAGAGCTAGAAGGCTTGGAAATCTAAACATTTACTCCTAATTATGTCCGAAAATTTTCCGCAGATTGTGAGAAAATGTTTTTTGAAAATTCCCTACCTAAATAGGTTTCATTGAAAGGTTCAATTTGCAATGTGATTTTATGCTAGATAGGTCCCTTAGATTGTTTCCGGCAGCATTCACGCTTAAAAAAAAAAAATGCGAGAGAAGTAACTTACTCATTGATCATCCCTCTTTTAAATTTGTTTGAATTCAAGATGTTGGTCATGTGACAATTTCTACTGAGCATAGATTCGAACTACTGTCACAGATAATATCTTGATGCAAGTATTTCCGTCTTGTTTGAGATAGAACGATTATCAGGAAACCAATGAGCAGGTGACATGATAGTTTCTATAGAGCGACTAACCAGACTTGTACTAAAATTCGTGGGCCGTATAATTATTGCAGGTGTAGATGTGACAAAAACAAGAGAGGTGAGGATGCTTGTTGGAATAACTTGTGAATAGGTTTTAACCCTTCAATCGAAAATGGAAGAGGCAGCAGAAAGAGAAAATAGATCTGGGCTTTCATGATTCCATTATTTTGATTATATGGAATACAAAAAAAAAAAAAATAACGGTCTGATTTGTCACTCAATAGAATCTGTCACATGACCAACATCTTTTAGCGGCATGCCATGTTGGGTATGATCAATTAAAAAAATTAGGAAAAGCGGTGATCAACAGATAAATTACATCTCATGCCTTTTGCCGAGCAGTAAAAAGTCTGAATTTTCATAGAATGATCATGAATGCTGCCAGACACAAATTAAGGGATCAATTTACCATAAAATTACATTGTAAATTGACCCCCTCTAGGAACTTATCCGGGGGGATTTTTGCTCTGTCCCTTAGGAAATGTCACATGACCAATGTATTTTGGCAGCGCACTATGTTAGAGGGGAAATCAATTGAAAAATTAGAAAAAAAGTTGATCAATGAATAAGTTACTTATGTCATCTTTTGTTGGGCAGTGATCACTACAAAAGTCAGAATTTTTCAAATATGAATGTAATGATCATTCTAACATAATTTAGATTGAAAATTGAACCCCTTACCGGTAAAAATCTATTCAGCGGGGTGAATTTAAAAAAAACAACAAAAAAAGAAGTTTTTCCTCTGCATAATAAAGAGTGAATTTCAGCCCTCTGATTCCATTGATACGATCTGTAGGTGTTTGTATGTAGCCAGGCAGATCAATTTTTTGTCACAAATGAGATGCCATTGAGTGAGCTTTTGTCCAGTGTGATTGCACCTGATTGATTTCAAAGATACATCAGCACTGTGCAAGTAGTTTTCAAAATATGCAAAATTGTCACATACTTTCTGGACAGATCTCATGTACGAGACGTAAGTAGTATTTTGCCGCTTACAATTAGAAACTGTCAATCCTGTCATCAGCTCTTCAGTGAGGAGTTCAAGTAGCTATTCAGTTGGGGAAGTCAATTTGCAATGTAAATTAATGCTAAACTGGTCCTTCAGTTAGTAACTGGCAGCATTCACATGTTTTTTTCAAAATCAGGATCTTGCAGGCTCCAACAAGAGGCAAAAGAAGTAAATCATTCAATATCACGATTTTTTTTACAATTTTTTTAATTGATTACCCCCAATATATCATGCTGCCAAAAGACATTTGTCGTATGACAGTTTCTATCGAGGGACAAACCAAATCTATTTTAGTTTTACATCACTTTTTTCCATAGTCAAAGCATTGCATAAGATATTACAACAAAAAACCTTGTAAAGTAAAAAAAAAAACAGAAATTTTCACAAAGAATATCAAAAAAGTATATTTAGTTAAGTTTTTGAAAATTGAGGTTCATACAATTTTTTGATCAAGTGCATAATAATTTAAAATGTGATTATTTGTTCTATCATTCATTTGAAGTTTGAGAATCAAGGAAAACAGATACTATTTCAAAGCTTAAAGAAGAAAATGGTTAATAATAAAAAAAGATGATTACGATTTGTTATTTTATTTATTTGTGTTGCTTACACTTCATCTCACTGGTCGAATGAGCTATCGCAGTTACTGACATCGAAGACGGAGATGTCTTCAGAAAGACTCCTAAGCCAAGTGTACGAATAAAGGACAATCTACTCCGTAACCCAAGGTATCTGGCTGCCGGTCAAGAGCTTGAAAGAGAAGAGCGACGCCAAGCTGTCCCAAGACCAGTGAAAGAGCATGAGGAAAAGGAACTCTTGGTGCAGGCCGCAGACAGACTAGTATGGAGAAAGACTTGCTTCTTCTGCCCCTCGCTATAACAGCCGCAGTCAGGGGACGACCGGAACTGAAAGCTATGCATGAATAAGTTGTTATTTAAAATGGTACTTACGGGCATCTGCAACCACTTTTCTCGGGGGTGGGGACAAACGTGTATATTCCAGAAGAGAGAGCAAAAACAAGCATTTCCAAAGTGGAGACTCTCAGGTATATCCTGATTGCCCTGTTTGCCCCACACCCCCAGAGTTGTATGTAAAGAGATAACTTCTTCCGCTTTTGTTATATGGTATTAAAATATATAAATGAGTTCAATTATTAAATTGCAATGATTAATCGTGCAGTTTTCGACGTACTTCAAATAATGTATCATTCTACTCGAACTATGTTGAAAAAAAAATATATATATATAGGGAAAGAATAACATTACGGTTTTAATGAGTCACTGCATTTAATTCAGGACCGTCAATCTCCAACAGGTAGATATCCATTGCGTAACAAACATCATTATCTGATCCGACTTCGGATCTTGTCTGAGTAACTTGGCCCAAAAACAGAGAAACATTGTTAATGATAATATTTACTCAATTCGAATGAGACTTGAAAATACATAAGCAAAGCATTAGTTGGTGTATAAAACTGATAATATCTGCCGTTCAACCACACCAGGTGGTGATTCAATCCATCTAACAAACCTTAAGATAAACAACAGATTTCTACCTATTTTCCAGGATCAATGAAGCACAGCTGTCCTAATAGTGAAAACGAACTTTGAAGAAAATTAAATGGTCTTCACTTACTTTAAATGGAGTTGTTCATAAGCTCCTTATCTCCCAATTGTAAAATCCCAATTTTAAATACAATGCAAAAAGTTCCGAGTTCTACACTGGAGTTTCAAACGAACAAAAAAAATCACACCGAGAAAAAGACAATATCCTATTATTGACCAGGCACTCAGTTATGACTTGCGTCTACGTCTAAACAGATGGTGCCAGAATAAAAAGAGACAAGTCTAGTGTGACTGCAGTTTTATTTGTTGTTGTTTATAGTTGTTGTCCAATAATTGACCTTCCCCACTCTCCACAAAATCGAATTGTAACAGGCAGCTCGGGCTTCTTTTTCAAAATTGTTTTTTCTTGGTCATTTTTATGATTATTATTATCATTATTATTATAGCTGTTTTTATTGTTGTTGTTCTTACCGATGCTACTGCTACTACGAGCATTAGAATAATCGTCTACTTATATAATACACCACAGCACATTTTATATTTTTTCGGTAACATTTGTCAAGGGAGATAACTATTGAAAACTGATTATTGAGCACTCACCTTCACTTTTGGACATTTTGGCGCAAATGTATAAAAATGCGCGTTCATTCTTATTGAACATAAACAAGAAATTGCAGAACAATATGTTCACGTTATTTTTTCAAGTTCAATGCAAAATATAAGATAATTCCAAAATGATTTAAATGGTACCACCATGACTCAACTAGTATAAGAGCCACACTTATAGTATCAATAGTAGCTTCTAAGCCCTCATCCTTCTCACTCTCTTATCAAATTACCTTTATTTTCTCCCCTATCTCTTCCTACCCTGGTTTCAAACTACATGCCTTTTTTTCTCTCGTTTCTCTTCCTACCCTCTCATTAAACTACCAAACCTTCTTGTCTCATTTCCTGTCCAATCTTCCTTTTATTCCAACTCTCTTCCAACCTTTTTTTTATTACCATATTAACTTTTTTCTCCTCTCTCCCTTCTTAACGTACTTGTCACACTTACAGTATCAGTCGTAGCCATCAGCAGGTAATTGTCAGCAAAATCGATGTGTCATTGACTAAGGGTATAGAATCAAAACAGAATAATTAACGACGTTAATAAACTGTTGTATTAGTCGTAGTGATATATTTTGTTCTTGCAGTTTGTATGCTTTTGAAGAATCAATTTACTAAAATAAACATTAATTACAGGGACTTCGGTTGGACCCATAAGCAAACATGTTAAATTTCGGACAAATATACGTGTAATTCAGGGGGAAAAAACGCGAAATCTTCGGTGCAAAGCAAGGCTTTTGTCCTCCTTATAGCAAGAGTTCTCGTAAGGCATATGCAGTGGTGTTCCTAGGATTAGTGCCCCCAGGGGCAGTGTAATTCTCAGCATTTTAACTCAAATTTTTTTTCGCCCTAAATTGACCTAAAACATGTCGAAAAACGCCGAAGCCGCGTTAAAATACACTGCTAGCCCTTTACATGGCAAAACCTAATGGTTGAAAATGGTTAAACAATAGCTAACAATTGGCTAGAATCGTTGGAAAAATAGCGATAAAGGTAGCGTTGAATATTGAATTTCTGCGCTGCGAAAACAAGAAATGCATTAAATTCAGCACAAAATTTTCACGAAGAAAACAATTAAAATACAACTATGATAATACTTAAAGTTAATGTATCGTTGTGGTGAGAACAGAGACTACTTTGATCCTGACCTAAAGGCCGTAAAAGGCTGGACCACGAAACTAGGATATTGGCTAAAAATAAAACTTTCAAAAAGGATATTCAATTGCTCCAATCGTTTTGAAAGAGTATTGAAGTAGTGTGTGGTAGATAAAGAGATGTGAAAGAATAAAAGTCTTATCTTTTCTAGCAGCCATTAATTCGAAGAACTCATTGTATCAATTCAAAAGGCAGTTTCACAACAAATATGGCGGCGAACAACAGCATAGATTGGTCAATAAAATCATATATTGAGCCAAGTTGAGCAGCGGAGTGCAAATTTCTAAAAATCGTTGAAATCGGCTTAAGATTTTTATTTCCTGCTAACTTTATTGCTAAGAATGTTTGGTACACTCATTTGAAGTCCACTTATCAAATAAAATAACTAAGACTCCAGAACAAATTGATAATGAGAATAAAACGTTTAGCCTTATTCAACTTACTAATTATTTAGAAAAAATGGCCACATTTTTCGGCTATCGTAGATTTTCATCGGCTAAAGAAAGAAATTCAGTCGGATCTAATCGAAAAAAGTTAATTCGGCAACCCTGGGTTTTCAGTTGAGTTCATGCAAGAATATCGTCGTATTCAATAGTTTCAGTTGAAAATCAAAGGACCCTGATGACGGATGGTTTGTTTCCTAACGGTGAGAGCATAGAGCAAATGAATTTGACGAAACACAGGCGTTTTTTAGTCTACAGATTAGAGCAATAAAGTTTTTCCTCAATGTACCTATTTACAAATAAAGTAAAGAGTTCCTAAATAATTCAGAGATTTTATTTCATTTCGTAAATGTTTTTGCAGTTATGAGAAAAAGTTTCGTTAGGTGGTGATTAGGAATAAATATTTATTTCCAGCCACCGTGGTTCCGGCGCCCCTGAATGGGGCCCCGTGTACAACTTTTGAAGGCTCCAGAAAACCTTAAATTCAAGGTCCATGGAGGACAAAGCAAATAATTGTGAGAACCTCACTTCTGAGTTAACAAATCAATTTCAATTTATTAAATTAACAAATATATCGATTAAAAAAGAATTCGGCAATCGTGATGGTGTCACTCCCGGGGCGTCCACCCCATAGTCCCTTCCGTACGCCAGTGCGTCAATGGTTGGACCCTATTGGAGATGTTGATGTTATTATTGCATGATTATTAATATTTTAGTTATATATGATTTTATTTTCCCTATTTTGTTTCTCATCAAATATTTCATTTCAAATCAGTTGATTTTGAGGAAGAAATTATGACAAACTGGTGACGCTTTTATTTTTTAAAGCAAATTAAATTAAAAATAATCAACTGGGCCCTTAATTAATTAAATGAAAGTGACAATTTTAGTCCTAATTATATGAGCAAAAGGAATAGGGGAGAGATTCCTCTTGAGGAAACCAGAACACTAAAAAAAAACGATAAGAACCGAAGCACAAACTTGGAAGCAACCGGAGCACACATACTTCTACCAACGCCATTGTCAAGGGAAGTTATTGTGCATGGATCAGCCAAAAAATTTGATCACTTCTTTCGTAGCCAATTGTCACAAAATTTCATTGAAATTCATTGAGGACTTTCGGAAATATTGTATGGGCTACACATGAACTTTTAGTGATATCATTTAGCATGGGAATATAGCTACAACGTTCGAGAGGTAATTGTGGATGGATCCGTCCAAAATTTAATCACTTCTTCTAAAGCATACTCTCCACTTTTCCTTTCAATTCCATAAAAATTCATTTTGAGCCTTGAGAGAATGCTTTTCTTTCTTGGCTTTCAATAAGGTTTATTCTTTCTGATGAATGAGTTTTACTTTCCGATAATAATCATTTAATGCTATTTGAAGAGTGTGATTCCATATTCTTCAACAAATGATACAAAGTTTAGTGCAGATCCAAAGGTGGTCTGGACTCACCTTGCTTGAGCCAAGCCAAAATAACATTCTAAAAAATAAATATCTACATGAAGAAATTTTATGAATAAAATCTGAATAATACCTGATAATCGTAAATTAACTGTAAAAACAAAACAAAAAAATAATATCCATTGTCTAATTAGATAGAGTGAAAAAGAATTTTGGACCCCAACCTGTTCAAAATCCTAAATCCACCTCTGAAAGCATAATAAAGCAATTGATTATAATATTCATACTACAATTATATATGATTATATATATTCTGATTTTGATAAAAAAAAACATTTTTTTCCTCTGTGTTTTTCTTTATTAATTTAATTCTTTGATTTTTGGTCTATTTTTTTTGTTGGTATTTTGGACCCTACCCTGTTCAAAATCCTGAATCATCCCTGAAAGCACTACAAAGCACCTGATTATAATATATATATATATATATATATATATATATATACATATATATATATATATATATATATATATATATACATATACATATATATATATATATATATTTATATATATATATATATATATATATATATATATGCATTCTGATATCAGTAAAAAACATATTTCCTTTTTTTAATTTAATTTTTTGATCTTTGGTCCATTTCTTTTTTGGTAATAATTTTTTCTATGCATTTTTAAAAATCTATTTTTATTAAATGATGTTTTATGATTCATTATCTTTTAATCTCTACCTTAATTTTACGACTTCTTTTTACTTTCATTTTGAAAAAATAATGGGTTGTCCATCTAAGCTAAATCTAAGCAAAGGTTACTCTGACAGAAACAGAGCTACAACTTGGAAGTCACCACATCTGGTCTAAAGCCTGGTTAAAGGAGGAAATTCTGGCATAGGACTAGCAACTTAATCCCCCATAAAGCCTGCTTACTACTGAAACTGCAGTGGAGTGTCTGTTGCCCTGTGCTCCACAAAGAGAGTATGCTGATAAACAAACAACAACTGATTTTTTTTTACCGAACTTTTCATCAAATTCATACGTTGAAATTGACTTTATTTCCCCCTGGTAATGACATTGATAATAACAACCACAATGACCCTCGCCAAAATTAAAAACCTTTGAGGCTTCTGAGGAAGCTTAACTTTGGCTTAGAAAATTATTTCAACCCCACTAGAGGATTTACAAAAAAAACTGGGATCACTCAAACCCTCCTTCCTCTACAGACCACTGTATCTTTTTCAGTTTATACTTGGAATTCCCTCAAATTATATCAAGAATAATCTAGATTTTCATCCCATATATCTAGAAAAATATCTAGATGCTGTTTCATTAAGACCCTATTACATGGCACAATTTAAAGATCTTTTAAAATTAAAGGGAAACTGTTCTTTTACAAAAGTTGAAATATTTTCAAAACTTATAAGCCAAGTCATTCAAGCTTCTGTCAGAGTGGTGTTTGACCCTGAAGCAGCCAGTCTTGTTTTATTCAAGATTCTAAATGATTGTGAAACCTCCACAAGATATTTCACAGAATAATTGGCATATGCCATAAGCTGACTCAATTTTAAAATACTCTCCTGTGTTTAATTATGCTAATTTGATATTAACGAAGCCGGATCCAATTAAAAAGCAACGAGGTGTCTTTTTAAGCGGTAATAAAAAGATATAGCCCATCATAAATTATGACAGAAACGTCTGGCCATAAACAGCCAAAGGCCCCACACGTCCTTATATAAAATGTCCTTTCTCTTCTCTTTCAATTAGTTCAGTTCCTATTCCTTTTCGTGCTTGTTAATACTCGGCCTTTGTTGAGTTACATAATGCTGCAACAAAAAATCGAAAGAAGAAGATGGACAATTACCTCCCTTGCTTTCAAGCATTACTGTAGGTAAGTTAGCGAGATGTCTCAATTATTGGGCTAAATAACAACAGTGATAAAAGATTGTCGAATATTTCAATGCGGTGAAGCATCTAATTGGTTGGGAAAAATTTTATTGGCCTTTTTTTTCTTTCTTTGCGTTTCTTTTTTTTTCTTTTTTCTTTTTTTTTAAAGGTTCTTGAATGAATATTTTTGTTGAGATTTTTTATGGCCAATTTTTCTCTTATAATTGCTGGTCATGATTTTTGAGAAAGCGGGTGAAGAAGAGGAAGAAGAAAAAGAAAAAAAGAAGGTGGAAAAGAAGGAAGAAAAGAATGAAGAAGGAAGAAGAAGAAGATGAAAAGAAGGGAAGGAGAAAAAACAAGTGGAGGAGAAGAAAAGGAAAAGGTAAGGGAAAAGAAGAATAGGAAAAAGTGGGAAAGGTCTGGTTAGTCACTCATTGAAAACTGTCATGTGATCAACATCTTTTGGGATTATGCAATGTTGGGGGTGATCAATTAAATGATAGTAAAAAAAGGCTATTGATGAATGATTTACTTCTTTTGCATTTTGTTGGGCAGTAATCACGAAAAAGACTGAATTTTCAAAAAATAAGCAAGAATGATTCTGGACATAAACTGATGGACCAATTTAACATAAACTTACATTGCAAAATGGACCTCACGCTAAAAAGAAGAAGAAAAAGCCTGACTACTTACTCAAAAGAATCATTCACATAATCAATGTCTTTTGAGATCATGCTGTGTCGGGAGTGATCAACTAAAAAAATCTCTACTCAGTGGAAACCATCATGTGACCATCATCATAAGTTTGAATAAATTTATGAAAAAGGGGTGATTAATGAATAACTTACTTCTCTTGCATTTTGCTGGGCAGTGATCACTAAAAAAGTCTGGATTTTCAAAAAACAAGTATGAATGATTCCAGACATAAAATAATTGGCCAATTTAGCATTAGCTTACACTGTAAATTAAACATCGCTCTAAGACGTAAATAACCCCGATGCATCATTATTGTAATCAATGAAAATTATAATGACAATGATGATGATTGCTGACTGAAATCTTAGACAACTTGAATTGAATTCCAAATTGAGAAATGGTTATACTGAATTTAATAGACTCCTGGCATCAAAAAGGAAAAAAAAACAGTAAAAAGGTCTGGTTTGTCATTCAATAGAAACTGTCATGTGACCAAGTGTCTTTTGGCAGCATATTGTGTTGGGGATGATCATTTGAATCAATGATCTATGAATATGTTACTTCTCTCACCTTTTGTTGGTCGATAATCACTAAAAAAGAGTGTGAATGATTCCAGACTCAAACTAAAGGATCAATTCACATTGCAAACAGAAATCCCCAACATAAACCTACTCGTGAGGGGAATTGAAGAAAAAAAAAAAAAAAGAAGTTTTTCTAGGCATAATATGGAGTAAAAGTTGGAAATTTCAGCCCACTAGCTCCATTACTGCGGCCTGTATGCATGGAATTTACACAAATAACCCACCAGACCATATTGAAAACCAAAGAAACCTATGTTGACTGTTTTGACGACGGTTTTGGTTGGCAGTTACTAATAGGAGATTTCCTGGCGTCTGTCTTGTCTGAAAATAGGTTTTTTACTGAGATGAAAGATTCTAATTTTTAAGGAACAAAAATTATATATACTTCTGAAAATTTACAGATTCTTTAGAGAATTTTTGATTTTTAAACCAACTAATTTAATTTAAAATCCAATGAAAAAATTCTTCTTGTCTGAAAATATAATCTTATTAGTGCAAACATTAAAAATATCCAGACTGTTTGTTTTATATCTATCTGATGAATTTAAAGGTATGGATTAATGGTAGATCTGACAATACGAGAATGAAATGACAATATAGGAAGACTGTTTTGAACAAATGTCTCCATTTCAATGTTTTGTCTCTCTCTGTCTCTCTCTCTCTCACTGCTTTATGATCTTATTCTATTCAGGGGTAAAAATGGGGGAGGATAAATGAGGTTAAGGCGTATACCTAATTCACAGTTTCCAGATTTTTTTGTAAGTCTTGAAACGGTCTTATGATTGGCCATATTTTAAAAAAATCATCCATGGGTGCTTTCAGTGCCCCCCCCCCCAGCTGCAAGGGGTCACTCAGATCTTCTTTGATGAATCCCTCTGTCATCCCTCAACATAAATCCTACTTAGTCTTACCATATACCCCGTTCTCAAAATCCACTTCCATCACTGGATACCCATAACACCTTAGTTTGTGCATATCTTTTTCTTTCCATCTTAATTCCTTTTACCTTATTCCTTTCATATCTATCTATGTCAGTCTCCCCAACACTTTCTCTTTATCTACTAATAATGAACAGTGTGACTTATACTATTTCTCTGTCTTCAGCAATGGAGTCTTACACTTAAGGTAACAATTCTTACGGATATTAATATCTCCAACTTACCATTTGAAACAATTGACTCTTCCATTAAAACGAGTCAAGTTTTTTCAAAAATAGAACCCCAGATGAAATTGATAAAATCTAAGCATTCACAGCTATACCTTGATTAGTGCAGTTGTTTTGATCCAAGACTTTCTATATTATTCAAGGCCTTTCTATGATTTGTATGCAAGTTGAAGCATATCAGTCCAAGTCAGAAATTTGTACTGTGCTGGCAATTGGAGGTGCCCCAATGGGTTTTGTTCCCTACGATCCTCTTGAATAGGGTAGGGTGCCCAAATTTTTCCGTATCACATGGCTTAGAGTGTACTCAGTTAGTTGGTGAATCCACAGTGAAATTAGTCCTCTACACTCATTTCTTGAACTGGGAATCGAACCTGGATCCTTCTGTGTGCGAGGCATGTGTATGTTTATACAGCTTATTCTTAGTTTCATTAATTAGTACAGCAATACATTAACCAAACTACATCAAAACCTATGCTAATCAAAATGGCACTATTCAAGGTATTCTTGTATTCAACTTCACAAGGGCAACTCTAATTAACCTTGTTACAATGATTTCAGTAAACGTAATTGTTTTTCTTTATCATTAATTTTTGACCCGTATTTTCTTCCATCTTAATTTTAGTTGATTTTTGTTGCAACTTACTCAGTTAATTCTGTGGTAGTGAGTTAGCAAAGCAGATTGGAAATGAAAGATGAGTTTCCTCATTCCTGATCTGTGCAATGTATTCACTGAAATAAACTGACAGCCTGAATGTGTCGCAATAAAAAGCGACTAAAATTTAGATGGAAGAAAATACAAGTCAAAAATTTATGACAATCACTTTAGGATGCTTGAGGATGGAAAATCGATGAAAACAGGTCTGGTTAGTCAATCGATAGAAACCCGTCACATGACCAACGTCTTTTGGCTGCATGCCATTGGTCATGATCAATTAAAAAATTTGAAAAAGGGGCGATAAATGACAAAGTTATTTCTCTCACTTTTTGATGGGTAGTGATCACCAGGGGATTTTTCAAAAAACATGTATGAATACTGCTGGACACAAACTAATGGATGGATTTAGTGTAAACTTACACTTCAAATTGAGGGCCCCCCCACCAAATACTATTATCTGTGTAAATTTTCAAAACACAAAAGATGTTTTTTTGTGCACATAATATGGAGTAAATGGTGAAATTTTCAGCCCTCTAACTCCATGGGTACAGCATATTTATAGAGCCAGCCATCGGACTAACTTGAAATCTGAAAGGAACCTACATTAACAGATTTGCCGACAGTTTTGGTTGACAGTTTCTAATGATATTATAGCATTTCTTTTCTGTAAGACTCATTACTTGCTAACCCTTGAGAACTTATACATGAATTCCTAACGAATTCTGTCCAAAAGCATTTACAAAGTAAGTTGAGAGCACTCAGATAGAGCGTACCTCTGCCAACACTATTCACTAAATACTGTATCAAAATTAGTTCATACGTAGCAACGACGCGGGGGAGGTAAAAGTAAAAAAGACACAAAATTTAATCAATTCTTCCTTAATCCATGTCCAACCCTTTCAAAAAGTGTCAATGAAACTCATCGAGAACTTTTGGTGATATTGTGGGGAGAGACAGAAGGATATGAGTGAATACCACAAAATGCCATCGGAATTCATTCAGAAATTTTTGACTTTAGAAAACTGGTGAAAGGAGCCATCTATGAATGAGTTACTTTTCTCGTCTTTCGGAAAGTCCAAATAAAAAAAAAACGCACGTGAGTGCTGCATGACAAAAACTAAGAGATCAATTTAGCTTAAATTTTTGTAAATTAGCCGTCCACAAAAAACTTTTTAAGAGTTTTACTAGACATAATAAGGAGTAAATGTATTAATTTCAGCCCTTTAGTTTCATCGGTACAGCTTGTATATGTGATAGATAGACAGGCCTGGTTAGTCACACAATAGAAACTCTTGTGCAACCATCTTTTGGCAGCATGCTTTGTTGGGGGTAGTCACTATGGAAAATTGGAAAACGGGGTGGAATTTTCTTGCCTTCTGGGGGCAGTGATCACTAACAAAGAACTTTCAAAAAACAAGTGGGCATAAACTAAATTTAGCATAAATTTACATTGCATATTGAACTACCCTCTAAAAATATATATGGTTGGGGAATTTTTTCTTGACCTAATAAGGAGTAAATGTTGAAGCTTTCAACCCCCAAGTTTCATTGATGCAATCTGTCTGCACCAGACCAACTTAAAAACTGAAGAAACCTTTGTTGACAGTCTTGGTTTTATGATAGACAGATAGATAGATGTAACAAAACATGTTCATGCATCGATCAAAGGAAGAGGGGACCATTAGTTTTAGTAGTAATTAGTTGTGGGATTGATCAGCCAATCGCAGTTTCCCTTAGAAAGTGTTTTGACTCACCTAACCAACCAGGATACAAGTAAGAAGTAGTTAAGTCTTCTCATTGGTTAAATCTTCAAACAACCTTGAGCAACAGCATCAGCAGAAAGGAAATTGGAATAGTCGTAGGAGTCTAAACAAAGACACTAGTAGTGTCCACATCTCCCCTCGGAGGTGATGGCGTAGGACTAAATGAAGTGGCTAGCACGTTAGTGCACGTACAACTAACTATGAACAATAGTATAGTTTTAGATACACTATGCTAATCCCTGAAGTTTGTTGCGGAAGTTCTCTTTCCAATGTTTTCTGCTTCAGTCTGGATTTGAACTCCTTTTTTCTTCACTCTCAAATCTTTGCCCGGCTTTTGTTTTCACTTGCCGTTTCATCTTTATTCTCCAGAGGCTGCTCTTGTGACTTCAACAAAACTGTTTAGTACACAATGACTTTTCCTCAGATCTGCATATCTGTCATGATGTGAATAGCCTTTCCTTGAATTTTTGTGCCACAATGAAAATATGTTTTTCATGGGGTTGTACTATAGAGCCAGCAAGCCAACAAGTCAGCCAGTCAACCAACCAACAAGTCAGCCAGCCAGCCAGCCACTTCACTTGACTTGAAATCTAAGTAAACCTATGTTGACCCTTGTTGACAGTTTTGAGCAAATGCGTTTACTAAGTAATTAACAACATAGAATGTCCCTGTTGTTAATAGCTTATAATAACTGCAGGAAAATATTACAAAGAAGACAGAGATTTATTTACAGGAAGCCGCACATTCACTAATGGTGCATCTTTGTCTGTCACATTGTTGTAAGGCTAACCAGATGATTTGTAGTTGGACAAGCACTTAGAGAGATTAATAGTGAATTTATGGCCAGTGCTGATGGAATCTTTTAGGAGATGATGGGATTTCGACATCGGAGAGGGTTTGCACAAGACAATATGCAATACTCCATTAATTTACTCCTGTCAATAAAGTTGCAGGGGGTATATGCATCCATTCGAGTTCGTCTGTCTGTCTGCCTGTCCATACAATATCTCCAAAAGTTATCGATGAGTTTAAATGATGTTTTATGGAAGGGAGATGTCATCAAATTTTTCATTATTATGTGATCTTAGGATTCATAATTTTTTCATGGATATTTCTCCTGCATCGTAGTTATATGTCTGTCCCTGCAATATCTCCAAAAGTTCTCAATGAATTTTAATGACATTTTGTCGATGGATGAGCTGTAGGCAAAGGGGGGGTGTGACTAAATTTTTTTAGTGGGGATGGTATCAGAATCAAGCGCTCTTTTTTACAGTTACCTCCCTACATCATAGTTGAATGTCTGTCTATGCATTATCTACAAAAGTTATAAGTGAATTTTAATGAACTTTTTTGGGAGGGTCAACTATGAACAGATGAGGAATTGATCAACTCTCTTTTATCATAGCTATATATCAAATGAAATTCATTCAGATTTCAGTAACAATGGTACTGACAGAGATGCGCGTTCCCTGAGTGCTTTCTGAATGTGATTCCTTGAAGCCTGAGAAATAAGATGGGTATTTTGTAGCATTGACTTGCGTTTCCATGTAATCAGATTGCAATAAAGTGAACCCTCAATTTAATGGACTAACAGGGGTTAATTAGTATCCGTTAATGCAGAATATCTGTTAAATCGAATGTTACCTGAGAAAGGGCATTTAAAATTTTTTCTCCCTTTCCAAATTCATGTTCATTTATTTTAAAGCCAAAATATCTTTGATCATCATCAGTCTTTTAACATTCGTCCTTGGACATAGACCTTCCCCAAGATTTGTCACAGTTCTCTATCATGGGTGTCACGGAGCCAGTAATTTCTGAATTTGTCTAGCTCGTCTCTCCATCTTGTATTCAGTCGGCCTCAGTTTCTCATGTGATCTCTGGGGATCCATGTTGTGAGTCATGTTATCCATTGGTTGTCTGCTAATCTTGCAGCATGGCCTGCCCATTGCCATTTAAGTTTCCTAATAGATTCTATGATTTCTCAGACTCCTGTTTTCTTCCTGATATACTGTGCTGCCTTGTGATCTCTCCATGTAAGGTTGGGCATGATTCTCTCATGTGCGCATTGCATGCTTCTCAGTTTGTAGGTCTGTCTCTTGGTTAGGTTCCATGTTTCAGCTCCATAAGTGACTTTTTGTTCATTCATCCAGCTTAGTTTAGAATATGTTGCTTGACTACCCAATGTCTACTGTACCTTTCCCCCTAATCTCTTATCTTTAATCTCTTCTAATTTCTATGAAAACTATAAACAAGAGTAGGCCCTATCTCTATACCTTTGATACAATATAGCAAATAAGATTTTGAATTATTATACAAGTTGATGAAGTTCACAAAGAGAAAGCGTCCAGCTTTAGTAGTTCGTCCTATGATGCACAGATGAATAGTTATCCATAGCTGTATAGTTTTTTGAAATCTGCTATACTGAAGGCACTCGTATCTGTTTGTAAGCAGTTGTGATATACAAACAGTTGGTGAGGTTTGCTTAAAGAAAATGTCCAGCTTTACTCTGATATTATTTCTTTAGAACGATAGGTGATAGGAGTGTTTGCTAAATAAATTGACTGCCTAATTTGAAAAACGACATATTGGGGTCCGTTGAACCAAGGGTTTTCTGTATTTCTTGTGGAATGAGTTTCACTAACATGGAGCCAATGAGTTGGCATGTCTCTGGTTGCCCATTAGGATTTGGTGAAATTGTTGTCTGCTTTTAACGGCACTTGCCTTAAATGACTTATTCTTGAGCAGGTATGGTCTTAATATACTAGCGTTCATTAACCCCTCCATTTTTACAAACTTATTCCGACGGTTTAATCAGAGGGCAGGAGGGAGAGAGGACAAAAAACAAGTTAGATAGTTCATTGTGGAAGTAGGTAAATTTTTACATGGACACGTAACAAAAGGGAGAGAATGAAAGGAAGATACTGGCCTAGAGTGAGAGGAGTGCAGATGCATGAGATAATGGATGATCTCAGTTGTCAACCAACATGGAATTTCCACAGGTCCAGCTAGTTGTTATTTGAGAAAAAAACTCTTGTTTGTGAAAATGTCATGTTAGTTATCTCTTCCACGATGGGATGGTCTGCCATCACTCAGGCTGTGACTACCCCTGGTTGACTTCCACCGACTCCCTCTCGGTGATCTCTGTGATCTTTATTTGGAACTTCTATTTATTGGTTCGGGGATTTTTTGTTTGTTAACGTGCACTTATGATTCACTTGTGATCCACAGGTCCATGTGTCTCTGTTGACCTTTGTCATTAGACTCTATCGTTCTGGAACTTGCTATGATAATCAGGAATCTGATAGGACTATTTAATAGCAATTCAACATATTTTGCTTTCAAAATAGAATTTGTTCATACAATCAACTGTCAACCAAAGACCTTCACATTCGGGCTTTCTTGTTTTTAGATTTTTCTGATCAAGTGATATTTTCAGTGTATTTACCAAATCTATCTAATTCTTCTAAAATCCTCGATACACAATCCAAAACCTTAATGTTTGATTCCAATCAACAGAAACTATTTTTCCAGTCAAGCAAAAACAAATAGAAACCATGATAGAAAACTGACAGCATCTCTATTATCAATATAAGTTTTTTTTCAGTTTTCAAGATGGTCTGGTTCACTGGCTGGCTATGAATGAGTCACACATACAAGTGACACCAATGGAGAGAGATGAAAATCTAAATATTTACGATTCATTATGTTTAGAAAAAAAAGTACTTTTTTTTTTCAAATTCTCTCACAAACAGGTTTTTAGACAGGAATTTGATTTATAATGTAAGCTTATGCTGAAGCAGTACCCTAGTTTGTGTCCAGCAGCATTCATGATTGTTTTTGGTAAGTATTCATAGATCACCACTTTTCCCAATTTTTTGATTGATCACCACAAACATGGCATACTGCCTAAATACATCAGTAATGTAACAGTTTTTATTGAGTGATTGACCTGACGTACTATTTATTATTTGCAATTGTCAATGACCCTTATTTTTCAATTGCATTTTTACAAGTAGTGTGCAGTATTTAATTTTAAGTATTAATGAATAAATTCAAGACTTATTATACATATTCCGATCTATTCAGATTAGTATCCTCATCCTTGTCGTCATAGCCATTTTCGACCCATGTACACTCTGACCTTCTCCAGATCTCTTTTGTTATTGGTTGCCTTCTGGGAATTTCAAAGTCTTTACTCAATTCACTGGAGTGGATAGTTCTCATTCGGCTATTCATGCCAGAATATACCTCGTATCAGTTGATTCTCTAGAGTTAATTTTGTCTTTGCGATGTCACTTTTCTTAATTAACATAGCATTGAAATGAAAACCATATGGGAGACTTTAATTAAGAAAGAAAAGACTTTAAGCTTCAGACTCTTGAATTCCACCGCCTGATCACAATACAGATTGTGTAAAAAGTCATATGCTTTGGTTCAGTGGAAGAGGCAGATAAGCAAATTTAGGTTTCAGGGTCCAAATTTCCACCACTGGAATAGTCCTACAAGATAATGACTAAGAGCATTGGATAAGTGCATTTAGTAAACTGATAATCTAATTACCGTAGCCCGACAAATAGCCTGCCTGACCAACTAGCCCAGTGGGCCTTGAAAATTTGCATGAGTACACCACTAGGCACCATCCAAAAATGTTTCTTTCTTGTTTTTTTCTTACAAGTCCTTTTTGGGATATCTATAGTCATTTTGGACCAACAATGCCCAAATCTTGTGCTGGTATTTTTTTAGAGATAATCTTAGATGGGAGATCTACTTTTTCTTGAGATAATTTCATGTTTTTTCTTTCAGAAAATCAGTCCCGATACATGTGTAGGCTACGTTGAATCATTTATGTGAGGCATGGGTATTTAGTTATAAGTTCAAGGGGATCAGTTGAAAAAGCTGTATATATACACATACCGTATTTATTCACAGCCTGGTCCAGTAATAAATACAACATCGTTTGTCAGAAAAACAACTTTGACATGAAAGAATATAAAATGAAAACAATCACTTCATTGTTAGTTGAGTTCAAATCCTCTGCTTAGTAACTCAATAGTAGCCGTCAATGACTAATATCTTTTGGCTGCATGCTCTGTTTGGGTGATCAATTAAAAAAATGGAAAAAGGGATGATCAATAAATAAGTTACTCCTCTCACCTTTTGTTGGGCTGTGATCACTAAAAAAAAGTCTGAATTCTCCAAAAACAAGCATAAGAGTTAACGGAGTCAAACTAACGGACCAATTTAGAATAAAATCACATTGTACTTATCAGAAAAAAAATCTTTCATCTAAAATTGTACAGTCTGTAATGGTTGGTCACTTTTTCATGTTTAATTGGAAGAGACAATTATTCATTTAGGTGGGTAGGGGAGGGGCACAAAAACCCATTTAAGAGAGGAATTACCCCCCCCCCCAAGAAGTATAAAGACATAAGGAGTAAATATTTAAATTTTGAGCCCCGTACTTCCATTTTTGTTGTGGTCTGTATACATAATACATTGCCAGCCGGCCAGACCAACTTAAATACTCAAGAAACCTATATTGATAGTTCCGAGTGATGATTTCAAATATACAATACTGTTTGTCTGTGTAACAATTTTTACATAAGCAAATTTTAAATGAAAATGATTACTTTACAATTTGCTTAGTTTGAAACCTTTTTTCTAGAACAATAATAAGTGTCTCTTCAAATTAAACATGAAAAAATGACTAACCAGTACAGTCTAGATAGAAGAAACAAAAATGTGTGTAATTACGTAAAAGGTTTTGTGCAAGCAAAACTATCAAATGCTTTATTCACGGTTCATTTTGGATATGGTGTGATATCTATAGATAAATAGTTGTTAACGTATATTTATCAACCAGAAATAATCAATAATTGGGAGCTTAAAATAGTTTTGAAAAATATGAATGAGCAGACATATCCATCACAGACAGCCAGTCATTTGAATATACTAAACTAGGGTGCTTTGGCGAGCACCTTGTTCCTATGACCTTATGTCAGACTAAGCTAAACTTAGTAAATGTCAAGGGTCTTCTTATCACAGATTAGTGGTTAGTGAACTTGACTGACAAAAGTACTAAAATAACAGAACCATATTGTGAGACAGTCGAGATGTAAAGGCCCATAGTTCAGTCTCTGATTTCAGTGTTGATATTAATTAGTATTCAATACAGGGTAGTAGCCTAGGAGAAGGGTGCAGATCTATCCTAAATCACCCCTCCTGCCATTAACAGGGGGAGAGGACCAAAATGTTTTATGAATAATAGTTCACCTACAGCATTTCTACTAACATAATAAATTTCACTAACCATATCAAATTTCATTGATAGCTGGTGGGGGTCCTCAAGGAGCCAAAACTCTGGCCTCATTCACCAACTGCACTTCTGTAACATTACGCAATTACACAAATTTCACTAAAAGTTACACAGAGCCCTCAAGGATCCAAAATCCATGTCTGGGCCTTCGAATTTCTAACTACTTCTCTGTCTTTTATAGTTTTCATTTTTATATCTGCTACTAGGCTTGGTTGGGAACTATTGCCCAGAATGTTGGAACCAAGGTCCTTGTCTCTCCCTAATCTCCAGCCATGCCCCATATTTGATGTAAATAATAGTTTAATTTTGGCAGATAGAAGCTACAAATTATTAAATTTATCTTAACAATTGCAGACATGCTGATAGAGGTAATGGCTTTTGGTATGGAGATAGGAATTGGTGGGCTAAGCTCAATCTCTGGCTGAGAAAATTGACATGAATCCATTCCTACCCTCAGCCATGGGTAAATAGTGGGATAGACTTTGCTCTTCGACCTCACATTTTTTCTGGCCTTTTCGGCATGGATTATAGTGTAGTATCTGTTCCCAGGCAGAGACTGAGGTGCCGGTACTGACACTTGCCTGTCAAATGGACCAGAGATTATGATGTGGTTGGCATCAAAGACCGAGTGCGCTGGTGCAATGTGATAGCCAATGAGGTTATACTGAGGCTGCGCAATGCTATGCACATTGGGAACCTTTAGACTCATCCTTGGGCTCTACCACTATTACTCGGTCCAGCTGCAGGAGATCCATTGCCAGGAGGCAGCACTATCCCATTGCACTTAGAGGGACAAGTCAGGATTCTCCTGACATTTTTGTGACTGTGGTTGCTTTGGCAACCAAAGTCATGTCGGCTGGACCTACTTTTGATTGGTTGCTCTTTTTTCCCCACGTAAAGCCTTGACCTTGTGTCGCATTTTGCTCTGGTAGGGGGAGTAAATAAAGACATGCTCTTTAGCCTTGGCTGCAAACCAGTCTAGGACACTAATAACTCTGGATCTCCAACCTTTCGTCCAGCATCATGCCAGGTGAGCAACTGACTCAGTATGGAATATGTTCCAGGAATGTATTATTAACAGAGTTCTGGCAAAGATTCGATCAGCTTAGCAAGCAGGAAGTGGATTATAATAAATTGCCGAAGTAAAAAAAAGGAGAATGGAAACAAACTGAGGAAATAACTCAACCTGCAATCTCCCCTTCCCCACAACACCTAGAAGATTGAGAAAAAAAAAAAACAAACCCAAAAAAGAAAACCCCGAACATACATAATAGATTAGTAAGTGTTGTGAATGGAAACAATCCTGTCTTTGTGTTTGTGCATAGCATTCAGTCACTTGTATCATCCCTACAGCACTCCTCCTTAGACAGAATTCCCAATCAGAAGTGCATTGCTAGAATATATAGCCTAACGATAAAACGATGAATGAATAAGTATTAAGATTGTTTCAACCGGAAGAGGAGTCCAGAGCCATTCAGTAAAATGTTGGCAATTAACCCTTGTCTATCTCAGAACAGAAAGTTAGGTATGTAGTTGAAGAGGGTAGGAAGGGAGAAGCGAGAAAAATATGACCGGCTGCTGTGAGACCAGCTGGGGGGCCCTTAACCAGGTGCCTCTTCTTGGAATGTCTTCATCTTGAAAAATTCCTTGTAAATGCTTCCTATGGGGCTGACTATTTCTTACTTGAGCATACTAGAGGCACCTGACAACGCCCGAGAAGCAGTGGTGGCACCAGCATTTCATACCAGCCTATGCAAGGTCTGGACAGATATCTATGAGAATGGACAGAGCTTTTATATAAGTAATGATGTAAGAATAAGAAAAAAATTTGCGACCACAGGTAAGACTCAGGCTAGGCTGCTGGGAGCTCGGGCATTGTCAGTGCTGAGGAGCTACGAAGAGTGTTTAGTTTGGTTTTTAAAAGTTATCTTCCAGCTGTGATTTTTGATATGACTGGGTGTAAATGGAATGTTTATGTCGAATTAGAAGGAAAAGTCTAAAACTCAAGTAAAGTGGTCTTCAAACACTTATGTTAACAGTGAATTTATTCATTTACAATGTATCATAAGTAATACGAAAGTGAAATGAAATTCGCCTTAACTGAACCCTGTCAGACACAAGGCGAGACAAATAGAGCAATCTTTAAGTTTCAAATTCTATATGAATAGCTTGATGCTACAGAATCATACTTCAAATAATACAGATAAACGAACTAAAAAGCACTCGGATATCCCATCCCAAACCTTTCTTAATACCCTACATGTTAAAAGCAATGAAAATCAGTTCATATATAGTTACAGAGTAGATGAAATAACTGCAAAATTTTTGATTTTCCATATTTTGACCAATTATCTCAATAGATGAGAAAATATCTCCATCAAAAAAAGAATTCTAAGGTCAGCCTCTATAAGTAGTTGTTTCTTCTTTAGCCAATGTCTCACTTTTCTGTGAATTTGTCATTGAAATTCGTTGAGAACTTTTGGAGATACAGTGTGGACAAAAGGACAAGCATGAGTGAATACATCAATCATCATCAGTCTTTCAACATCCGTCGATGGCCTTCCCCAGGATTCGCCACACTTCCCTATCATGGGCGTCACAGAGCCAGTACTTTCTGAATTTGTCTAGCTCGTCTCTCCATCTAATATTCTGCCGGCCTCGGTTGTGCATGTGATCTCGGGGGATCCATGTTGTGAGTTGTGAGTCGTGATATCCATCGGTTGTTTGCCATTCTTGCAACATAGCTAGCCCACTGCCATTTGAGATGTATGAGTATAAAAAATGAAAACGTTCCTGGATCTGCACCAAGTTCGGATCAATATTTCCTCAGCTCATCGGTCAGTCTTCCACAAGATGTCATTGATTGGAATTCATTGAGAACTTTTAGTGATATTGTATAGACTGACAGATTAGCATCAGTGAACATACACTTCTTCCAACTTTATAAGCAGAGGTAAATAAATATAAATACTATGCGATAATATTAAGGCTGAAATACCTGTAAGTTATTGCCTTTGGTGGTGCAGAGGATCTGCGGACCCTGCATCAATACAGGTGAGGGGGAGCTTGAGACACGTGATATATATGAGGAACTCTGAAAAATCTAAAAAATAATCTTAAAAAAAATTGCAGGGTTGGGAGTGGTGTTAACCTAGTGCCGATACTGTTTATTGGCAAAATATATTAAATCTTAGTCCACAGAAAGTCTAAGTTACATCAACATATCTATAAATTTTTTATCATTTCAGAATAGAGAAAAGCCTCATATGACATCTGATATCATTATTTCGACTCAACCATATCATAAAAATCTCCAATCCCCGACAGAAAATGGTTGAAATAGAGAGGAAGAGTTAGCTGTTTATTAAGACTGTTACCTCCAAGATGCCTTGTTTTTGTTTATAAAATGTAGAGAAACAATTGGATCAGCCATAACTCACCATTTCCCTTATAGAATCTCTCCACAAGCCTTCATTCATTGAAATATATTTAAGGAATAATAAAGTTATCCAGTTGCGAAAAAAGAGAAGACAACAATAATGAGAGACACCAATTTTTTTCTGAGAATTCAAGAATTTTTCAAGAATTTGGGAGATCAGAGAATTGAATCTTCAGATTACTTTCCAAGGAACCTTGAAAATCCTATTATTTTCGCCCAAGATGAATATTCTATGAAGGTATTGCTGTAAGTTGCTGTTAGCCAAAAGTAAAAGTTGAAAAAAAAAAAAAAATGGATTACTTAGCTTGAGTTGTTCTAATTGAGAAGGACACTAATTACAGGTAGAAAGCACCTGCTGGTTCTCTTGAAAACCATAAACCAAAACTGCCAACATAGGTTTCTTCAGTTTTCAAGTGGGTCACACTGGTTGTATGTATCACATATGCAGTTCACTCCAACAGAGCCGAAAATTTAAACATTTACTCCTTAAAATGTCTAGAAAAGTGTTTTTGTATTTAGAAATGGGGGAGGGGGGCAATTTGCAATGTAAGTTCATGCTAAATTGATTCTTTGGTTAAGACCAGGATTATTCATGATTGTTTTCTTGAAAATTCAGACTTTTTCTTAGTGATCAGAGCTAAACAAAAGGTGAGAGAGAAGTAACTTTTCATTGATCACCCCTTTTTCAGATTTTTCAATTGATCACCACCAGCAGAGCAGGCTCTGTACACATGATATATACATACATAGTCAGCCAGTCTGACCAACTTGAAAACTGAAGAAACCTATACTGTTAGTTTTTAGTTTTTTGTTTTTTTCAACAAAGCCAGCAGGTGCTTTCCACCATTAATTAGTGTCCCTCTCAATTAGAACAACTCAAGCTAAGTAATCCACGTATGTGTGGGGGTGTGTGCATGTACATACGAGAGAGAGAAAGAGAGAGAGAGAGTCGTAATTCAATATGTTAGACTTACTATGTAGATTTAAAGTGGCGAATTATTTATAACCATGTATGCTATAGAATTGATGTTTCTCATTTTAATGAAGGTATGTCTCCAAGACGAGTATGTAACTGTAATATTAACTGTGGAAAAAAAAGAGAGAGAGGAAGAGAGAGAAAGAGGGAATTACATTTAAATGTGATTTACCTTCAACAACAAAGTTGGAAGAAGGATACAAATTCACTCATGTTTGCCTGCTTGTTTACACTATCTCCAAAAGTTCTTGATGAATTTCAATGACATTCAATTGAAGGATAGGCCGTGGGCAAAGAAAAAAAAACGTATTTTGGTGTGGATTCAGTAATCTTTCCTTTTGATTGAGAGATATCTTTCATACATTAAAACAATACCTTGAAATATAAGAAAGTCAAGGGCTGTGGACACCACCAAACTTTTTGCAGATCAAAAAACAAAAATGAAATAAAAATTGAACAAAATATGATTGTAAGAAACAACCATTTCCAAAATGTGTTATGCAATTATTAACCATTCTTACGTGTGATTAATGCTAAGATTGCGGATTATCCGAGATTTCGCCTTGTTTCGTTACGTCTTACCCCCTTCACCTCGTACAACATTTTCCTCTTAGTTTGACCCTGGTTTTTAGTGATAGTATTGTTGGTTGCAGCATGTGCTCTCTGAATACTTTCTAGTTTTCTCTTCTCTTTAGAGTGCTGATTAAATGTCCGTTGTTGTTCAGATATTGAATGCAGCGCATGTCCTTTTACCGAGAGTACTTTTAAAAGTGCCTGCAGCACATCGACACGTATTGTTATCCAAGGTTGCAGGAAACATGCGTAAGATAACTTGCTGAGAAAAGAACAGCAAATAAAATCCTTGATTTTTAAAAGGCATAAAAGTCGACTCTCTGCTCATGGAGAACATCCAAAGATATATTGAAAAATTGAGCTGACTTTACATTCTTGAATACAAAACCCATTGAAAAGACACTTTCTTTTTAAATTTTTCGACAGAAACCAGACTCATTGACATATTTGCAAACATGCTTCAAGTGGCAGAATAATGTTTGTTTAGTTAGAAATGGATTTTGTCGTGGAAATTACGAATCAAATTTCGATTCTTCCCAAACGCAAATAGATTCAGTGAAAACGTTTCAAGTGAAACGACAATTTTAAATATCATGTTTACTTGACAATGAATGGACTTGTTCATGGCATTCCAAGGAAATGCATGAATTTCAAGAAGACTTGGTGTCTGTTTGAGAAATGAATAATGAAAAACAACAAAAAAGACTAAAAGATTTGAAAAGAGTTTTTTTTTCTGATTTGAGATTTAAATTCTTAACAGAAAGATTGAATTTGTATCCAGCGAGCTAGGAAGACTTGATGCTTGTATTGGAAAACCTCAACCAAAACAACATAGGTTTCCTCTGTTTCTAAGTTGGGCTAGCTGGCTGGCTATGTATGTATGTATCATGCATACAGGCTGCATCAACGGAGCTAAAAGACTGAAAATTTCAACATGTACTTCTTATTATGTCTAGAAAAAAATGCTTTTTTTGTTTTTTAAAAATTCTCCCAACTGGATAAGTTTTTAGTGAAAGCATTCAATTTGCAATGTGAATTTATGCTAAATCGATGGATTAGTTTGTCTTAGCTTATTTTTTCTTTTAAAGTTGGACTTTTTCGTGATCACAGTCCAACAAAATGAGAAAGAGATAACTTATTCATTGATCACCTCTTTATCAAATTTTTAATTGATCGCCACACATGGCGTGCTGCTGAAAGACATTGATCATGTGACGGTTTCTATTTCTCAGAGCTCAGATGGTTAAAGCTGCTGGTGCATTTGTCCAGACCCTTTGGTGAAACAGATGTGGATTTGAGTCTCACTGAGAGCTAATCCTTTAATTTCCGATCCAATCCATCCACTCGTCAATCAAAAATAATATATCATCGATGTAGGTATATTAGTAGATCATTTGTACATTTTACAATTTTTTTCTCTCCCAGAAAGCATGTTCCTTGAATTATTGGATTTAACCATTTTTTTAATGATATTTTAATCTTCTCGTCAGTAAAAATTAAGGTATATTCTTATAATTTTATTGCATATGGTTCAGTTGGACTATTTTTGTCTCTGTAGCAAATTTTTCTTGTTTTGGCCATTTTCTCTGGCCTTTCTTAGATGTCTGTTTTTGTTCAAGATAACATGAGAAAATATTAAAAAAAAGAATTAATCATCACTACCTTCAAGAGACTGGTTTCAACAATGTTACAGGGTTCAGGTTATTGAAATGTTCTCGACATTTCAAGAAGGCCTTCAGCTCAGTGGAAGCCCCTATGGTCATTGATGGTATCATACAACGTGCTGTGGAACCTATGTATGTCAGTCTTGCAACCCAGCATATCCTTTTTAAGGCTACATAAAGTCTCTAAACACTTTCAGCTTGGAAAAGGGTGATACTAACTCAGCAAAACCCTTCACAACCTACTTTGAGATGATCTTCTAAAATCTGGACTGGGAAAATAAAAGAATTTGCTGATAACAGCATCTCTTTCACAGAGAACATTCATCATCATCATCATCATCATCATCAGTCTTTTAGCGTCCGTCGTTGGACATAGACCTTCCCCAGGATTTGCCACACTTCCCTATCATGGGCGTCGCGGAGCCAGTACTTCCTGAACCTGTCTAGCTCGTCTCTCCATCAAATAATTTGCCGGCCTCGGTTGCGCATGTAGTCTCGGGGGATCCATGTCGTGAGTCGCGATGTCCATTGATTGTCTGCCATTCTTGCAACATGGCCAGCCCACCGCCATTTGAGATTTTTAATAGATTCTATGATGTCCCTAACTCTTGTCTTTTCTCGGATGTCTTGTGGTCTCTCCATGTGAGGCCTAGCATTATTCTCTCATGTGCACGTTGCATGGTTCTGTCTCTTGGTTAGGTTCCATGTTTCAGCTCCAAGTGACTATTGGGAGGATGCATTGGTTATACACCCTTCTCTTTAGGATTAATGGGATCTTATTATTTTTGAAGGTTGAGCTAGCTCTGCCAAAGACTTGCCATCCTAGTGTGATTCTTCGCTTGATTTCTTCTTCTTTTGAGGGTCTCATGGAGATTCGTTGTCCTAGGTAGATGTAGTGGTCTACTTCCTCTAGTTGTGTGTCCTTGATTTTGATCTTAGTGTTTTTATCCCCGATGTGGTTGTTGCACGTGATCTTTGTCTTGCTGAAGTTCATGCATAGGCCGACTTTCTTGCTTTCTTCATTTAATTCATTTATCATTAGTTGGAGGTCGTGTAGGTTCTTTGCGAAAAGGGCTATGTTGTCTGCAAATCTGAGGTTGCTCAGATACTCGCCGTTTATTTTAATTCTTTTATTCTCCCAGTCTAGTCTTCTGAAGATCATCTCGAGGCAGGCAGTGAAGAGTTTAGGTGAGCTGGTATCACCTTATCTTACTCCTTTCTGGAGCTGAAAGGGGTCTAAGTCCTTATGTAACCTGATAAAGGAGCTGCCGTGATTGTATATATGTTTCAACACTTCAACATATACTGGATCTACACCTTGCCGACTGATGGCCTCCATGACCTTAGGGATTTCTACTGAGTCGAACGCCTTTTTGAAATCGATAAATGCTATGGCAAGTAGTAGTTTGTACTCAGCTGCTTTTTCTTTCAGCTGATTTATCGAATGCAGGTGATCCATGGTCGAGTAGCTTCTTCTAAAACCAGCCTGTTCACGTGGCTGGTTTTCATCGAGTGTTTTTGTGATTCGGTTGGTGAGGATCTTTGTGAACAGTTTGTATACACAGTTGAGAAGGCTTATAGGCCTATAGTTTGTGGGGTCTTTCGGGTTTCCTTTTTTATATAAAAGCATTATGATAGTAGTGTTCCAATCGTCTGGGACTTTACTGTGTTTCAGACACAAGTTGAAGAGGACGGCCAGTTTCTTAGTGATGATTTTACCCACTTTTCGGAGTAGGTAGATGGTGATGTTGTCTGGTCCAGGGGCAGTTCCTTTCTTTGTCTGTTTAATGGCTTCTTTCATCTCCCGTGGGGTTACTTTTGGGAAGTCCTCGAGTTGATTGCTTATGTCTTGCGTATCTCTCTCATTTTTTTGTAGTCCTTGTTTGGACGAATAAAGTTTTTGGTAGAATTCTTTGGCACGTTCGACAATCCTGTGTCTGTCTGTTGTTAGGCTTCCATTTTCCTTGAGTATGCTAGTTATTTGCCTTAGTCTCAAGTAGAGGAGTTTGTTTATAGCTTTGAAGCCCCGACCTTTTTCAAGAGTCGATTCGATGACTGCCATCGTGTATCTCCTTCTGTCTTCTCTTCGTTTTTTCTTGATCAATTTATTTAGTTCAGCCTCTTCAATTTTCTCTCTTGTTTAATGATCTCCAAATATTGCTAGATGAACTAAATGAGGAAGCAAAAAAGTTAGTCATCACATGGATTTCAGGAAAACAAATGCCATCCACGAGAAACATGTTGAGGACAAAGATACAACAATCAGAATTGAAAATGCAGAGCTGAAGAAAATAGACAACTGCATCTACTTAGGACTATGAATCTCTATCGAATCCCTAAAAGAAGAAATCAGGTAAAGAATCGCCCTAGTTCAGAAAACTCATGGTAGAACAAGCTCAACTTTCAAGAAAAAGAAAATCCCATCAATCCTAAAAAGAAGGGTATACAACCAATGCATATTTCCAGTAGTCACCAAGGATTTGAAAGGTGTAGGCTAGCCAAGAGATTTGACCCGCAAACTGACAACCATTGAATGGGAAAGAATCAAGCTCAACATCACATGGTGAGATCACAAGATAGCACAATATATTCAGAAAGTACTGGCTCCTCGATGCCCATGATAAAGAGGTATGGCAAATCTTGGGGAGTGTCTATGTCCAGCGAAGGACGTTAACAGGCTAATGATGATGATGATGATGATGATGATGTATCTCTCCGGACTTTGTCCAACTCTTACCATTCATAGTAGGAACTTGAAATTTTGCATTCACACTCCTCTCAATGAGTAAGGAAGGTTTTTTGTTAAAATTACTCTCCAAAATGGGTTTTTATTTGAGGTTCAATATGCAATGTAATTTCATGCTAAACTGGTCATTAGTTAGTGTCCATTTGTTTTCTTCCAGAAATCCAGTCCAACTATAGGCAAGAGAACAAACTTATTCATTGATCATCTTCAAAAGAGCACAAAAGTACTTAAACTCTTCTGTGAATTGAAAAAAAAAAAATCACCAGAAGGTCAAAGGGAGATAATTTCAATCAGAATTTATTTCCCTTGAAATTGACATTCTATTTTCTCTCTACTAGCTGAAGAGTTAACAACGCTCCATCTACAGAGTTTTCAGACTATTTCAGCAAAAAATATTGTTAATATTTTTTAAGCTTTGCTTAGTCAGCAGAACAGTGAGTACCAAATTATAAATACTCTAATCTACAATTGGGGAATAGCTCACCACACACAGAGTCCCAGACACTATTTGACAGAATCTAATCTAAACTTACCATACAGGACACAACACTGTTATGACTAGTCAAGAAGCAATGTTTGTTTCTTTAAAATTCAATGAAAAAAATAGAATAATAAAGAAAAAATCCTTCTTCTTTCAAAGAGTTCTTTGTCTTTTCAGAATATAACCTTTCTTTTGGGTTTGGGTTATTTAGTTTCCCATGCATTTCAATTCCTCTAGAAATATATTGGATAAACAAAATTTTCAAAGTTTAAAGAACAGGAAAGGTTGTGAAGGACATGTTCTTAGGGTGGCATAGAAAATATTTGGTTATTTGATTTCCGTTGTGGCTGTAGCTATGATTTAGAAACAGTATTTTGAAAGATCTGAAAAGTAATTTTGTACAAACAATTGACACAAACCGGGCTGTACATAACATGGAGAAAAACAAGATATTCCATTCTTGGTGCCGATATATAATCATATAATAATAAATGAATTTCTATTTCTTTAACTATATAGCATTCTGTATGGGTCATATACTGCTGGGCACACTTTTATGCTATGTTTTGTCTCTCTCTCCAAAGATATATACATATATATACATAACTCAAGTAAAAGAATGTTATATCTCAAATCTTTTTTGTATATATGTTTCATATATATATATATATATATATATATATATATATATATATATATATATATGTATATGTATATATATATTTATATATATATATTACCAAGAGATGGATATATAATCCAACAAAAATAATCATGAAAGTGTTATATCACTTTGAAACAATTTGAAATATTCAACATATAATAATGGGAGATTATTGAAATAAGAGTTTCAAAGTAATAAATATATATATATATATATATATATATATATATATATATATATATGTAAATGGAATTATTGCAAAAATCATTGGTAAGAGTGTTCAATGACTTTTCAAACCGGTCTCCTGGAGCGATGAGTTACACATTGAAATACCATATAAAATTTTCCCAAGTTTTTTGTTTTCTACTATACATATGATAAACATATTTATATACTAATATATGTAGACATCTATACACAACCCTAGATGGGGCCTTTGGCACCAATAACAAATCATGGATTTGAACTATGCATTCATTGAATCATACCTTATTTGAAAATGATCACCATCATTAACTCTTGGATTACATTTTATCTAAACTTCAGGGTGGGTTTTTTCACAAAAGGCAATTATATGCTGAATTATAATTAGATGGAAATCAGTGTGAGAGTAAATGCAGACCCCACAATATTATTTTGCAGGGAAATTTACAAAAAACAATATGCTAAATACATTCTTTGGGGTCCTGATAATAACCACAGAAAATTTGGTGTCCATTCCTCACTTGGCCCTAGAGTTATGGGATGACGAACAGACAGCACTGAGAGACATTTGTTGAATTATGGAAAGAAATTGATGAAACAATCAGTTAAACATGTATTTGGTTATCTTATTGGCATTGGTATGAATAGATAGATTGCAACATAAAACAGAACCTCCAGCACAATACTATAAGAAGGTCTATTGATTTTGCAAGCCATTGTCAAGGAGATAGATTCTTAGGGTTCAGTTCTCAAATCTTGTCCCGATCCTTATAAAATCAAGTGTTCCAGGGGAGTTAAAGCATTAGATAAGATATTATGGGGTTTTGCTTTCTACAGAGCCCACACTTTTAGACTTCAGATTGTTGAGTCAACTATTCTAAGAGAATTGGACAGGTTGTGAGATCAAGAATTATTTGGCTAGTATTGGAAATATGTTTAATGATTAACACTTATTACACAATAAACTTTTTCAATAATATAACAATCACAGGACTGGTTAGTCACTCTACCAACACTCGAGGGTAAATGAAGTTCCTGAAGATGTAGGAATATATCAAAATTTGTGCCTATAGATTTTAAAGGAAAACTGGCAGGTCCAGTTGGTCATGTGACAAACATCTTTTGGCAGCATGCCATGTTTGGGGGGATCAATTGAAAAATTGGAAAAAAAGGGTTAATCAATGAATGTTACTTTCCTTTTGGTAGATCACTAGGTAGTCCGAATTTTCAAGAAAAACAAGCATGAATGCTGCTGGACCCAAACTAAGAAACCTGTTTAGCATAAGCGTACATCGTGAATTGAAACTCAGCCAAAAATTTATTCTGGGGGGAACTGTTAGAAAACAAAAAAAGCATTTTTTCTAAATATAATACACAAGAGATTTTTGAATTTTCAATGTAGCTGACTGTGTGTGTGACACATACACAGCAAGTTAGCCAGCAAGAATCACTTGAATACTGAAGAAACAGGTTTCTAAAAATGGGTATAATTTCATTACCATTTGTTCAGTAATTTTGCTCACAACAGATTCGGTTCAGTTCTGTAAGGCCCTTCAAGTCCCAGTTTAAGTTTTCTAAGGTGCAGGTGGTCTGACGGTTAACAGCACAGAAAATAATGCTCTTGGAATGATGATAATTCATCTCTTCTTGGTATGGTAAATAACAGTGTAGACTGTGATCTCCAGTCTGTAACCAGTCTGGGAGAAGGAAAACTTTGAATGCAAACTGCTTGCTATCTTAATCCCTGGCAAAGAAGAAGGGTTTGGTGTTGGGCCCGCAACCCCACAATGTGAAACTCTTGATACCAAAAGGAGTCTCACTGGAATAAACAACGATTTTCTAATAGACCTTTGCTTTTCAAATTGGAATTTTGATCTGCATTTTTTGTCCCCAGACAGGGAAAAAAGTTGCCAGGAATTGTGGGTGTCCGTCGTCATTGTAGTTGTCATCATTATTGTTGTTGTCTCTTTTCCCCAATCGAATAACTGTCATTCCTTCATATATTTCAATGAAATCTTGTATGTTGGCTCCTGGAGAGATTCTACTTTGGTTGAAAGGGAAACGGCTATAGCTGAGCTGATGTTTCTTTAGATTTTATGAGCATAAAAAAAAAAACAAACCTTGAGTTGACTGTCCTGATAAACAACTAATTGCCACTCTTTCATTCTATTTCAATTGTTTTCTGACAAGATTTTTGTTGTTGACATTGGCTTTATTCTCAACAAATGCGATTATTATTGAACCTTTCGAAATTTCCTCATTGTATACTGGTTCTATCCAATGTTAAAGAACCCCACCAGCTGCTGGTTTAAAACCAGAAACAGTACAACCAGTGGCATTCCTAGGGTTGATGTCGACCTGGGAAGAACCTCAAGGTGTTACCCCCTGAGTTTCCAATTTAAAATTTTGTTTGTCTTAAATGAACATAATAAATGTCAAAAAACACCAAAATGTGCCATTGAAACATATTTAGCTATTTTTATTGCTGAAAACGTTTACATTGGTCTTGGAGGGCTAGAAAATGGCTGAAGATTGGCTAAAATCACTGAAAATAGCAATAAATGTTGAATTTTCTGCTGCCAAGGCCTCATGATATCACAACCTCTAATGATATCACCAGGGGCAGCTGCAACCTCGTCCCCATTGGTATGACATTGAATCTATCCAATACTAAAGACCTGAGCCTATGAGATGGGATTACAGCAAATACAAAACAGGGGGGGGGCTAAGATTTCTTTCGTTAGATATGAGTATCAGAACTTATGAGTCGATATGATATTTCTATTAATGAATATATTGACTATGATTTACTGGTGAGTGAATACAGTTTGGCAAGCTAAAAAGGATAATTGTAGATGTTGGAGAGGTCATGTATTCAAAGTATTCAGTCATGTCCATCTTCCTGTCTATTTGTCTATTAACAGGATGTCTCCGAAAGCACTCAATGAAATTCAATGCAATTTCATGGAAAGGTGAGGAATAGGGTCGGAAAGAACTGGTTAATTTTTCGGTCGGACTGAGGAATTTCATTTTTGATTGAGTGATATCTTCCCGTTTTTTTTAAATACACTTATGCATAAGTTCATGATTGTATGCATGATGTCTTCAACAGTTCTTGATGTATTTTAATTAAATTTCTGAAAGAATTGACAATGGGTTTCACAAGAATTGATTAAATTTTTGGGTGGATCATGCACAGTTACCTCCTCTGCATTGTAGTCATATATCCCCCACCATATAATACTACCAAAAATCATAATATCTCCAAAAGTTCTGAATTGAATCCAATGAAATTCCATGAAAGGGTGGGCAAGAGGCCACAAAAGAAGTGAATGAATTTGTGGCCTGATCCATGCAAAATTCATTTCCTCTTCAGAGTAGTTACATACCACATAAAGTTGCTAAGAGTTCATGCCTGTCCACAAAATATCTTTGGAGATTCTCAATGAATTTCCATGAAATTTTGTGTAATATTGGCCAATGTTCAAAGCAAGAAGTTATTGAATTTAGGGCTGGATTTATTGCTCCTCTGACATTGGCATTGGCAGAGATACATGCTCAAGTTGTGGCTGAAACTGCTTCTGTTGGCTTCGCACTATTGCCCTTGGGAAAGTTATGAATCAACTTCTCACCCTCTGCAAGCCAAAGGTAAATAGCAAGGCTGTTGGAGCCCTTTAGTCCTGTAAGGCAGTCCATCTTGGGCGTGGAGATAGCAACTCCATCCCATAGAACCGACTCATTACTGAAACTGCGATGCAGCCCTATACTCCTCAAGGAATCTACTGTGGGAGGGAATAAACAATCTGAAGTGACCTGCCATGTTTTATGATGTATCTTCAAATGGAAAAAAAGAGAGAAAAAAAAATAATTTGTTGTCAAGATGTTTAATGTACAAGAAAGCTTTTAGTCTGGCATTGATTTGTTCATGCACTTCGGAGACTTGAAATTAAAGTCCTGGATTCAATTTGGCAGGTGGGAATGGGGTGGAGGGTGAGAGAGAGAGAGAGAGAGGGAAAGAGTCGGATAAGTTGAGGGAGTAAACAGGGGAAAGAGAGAGAGAGAGTGAGATTAGAGAAGAGGAAGTAAAGGAATTGTTTCTGTGGAGATCCTCTTCATTGATTCAAAATTTTGCGTTCTTATTGATACTCTAGCTTTCGGAAATCGGAAGTTTTGGAAAAAAGATAGATAGAATGATTATTCATACGATCGCACATTCTGACACATATATGTGGTTATAACTAACTTTCCCTCGACATATACACACACATTCAAGACCCCACCCCTGCACAAAACAAAAAGATCCAAATCTTAACCACACCCTTATATTCATACTTATCCCCCCATCTAACATAGATAACATGATGATGGATGTATGATCCCCCATCCCGACAAAATCAGACCAGCCATCCACCAACAACCTGAAACATATTCCTATCCCCGTTATAGCATAGGTAATTCCAGTCCCTAGAAATTTTCCTTCATTGCCCCATGTGGGAGCCATAAATGATTACATATTTATCCAATCTGTGTTTCCCTAATGGTACAAAAAATTTTCACCTCAGATAGATAAACAGATAGATACATACATACATACTACATACATATGTAGATTCTTATTGATAAATATGAACGGATTTTAAAGCATGTATCGGACCAATATTTACCTGAAATTCAGTTTGATGTAAAACTACTTATGGTCAAGTACATAACTAATCACTTTTATTGGGTTTGCAAGACTCTAATTTACTGGTTAAGTGGGCGTGCAGGCTGGATAAAAGAAGAAATTAGCCAACAGAAAGAGAGACCCCACCCTGACCTGTAACCTCCTTCCAAACATCCCTCCTGATTTTATAGTCATTGTAAAATTAGGTTTTACTATGCAACTGCAATATCTTATTCAGGTATACCTCATTTTGCAATGGGTGTTGGGGTCCAAAAAAGGCAACTGAGTTGTGATAACCAGGGTTGCCAATTTTGTGATTGTGTACCATATATTGCAGACGTCTACATAGGTATTTATTTAGTACAGTGACCGAGATATGATTGAGTATTCACTTTTCCCACTGTTCACTGTCATGGTTAAGATAATCATGGAATTATGAAAGACCTTGAAAATGGCTGGCTGAAAGAGCTTGGTTTGATGACACTTTTGGATAACTATTATACTCTATGAACCAAAGATTATGTTCTCTTGTGCCGAAACAAGGGAAATTTGATAAAAATTGTTCTTTGTCCTCCATATTTAACTCGACATGTATATATACATATACATACATATGTATACACACACAATATATATATATATATATATATATATATATATATATACATATATATATACATATACATGTATATATACATATATACATACATACACATTTATACATATTCATACATACATATACATGTATATATACATATATACACATTTATACATATTTATATATACATATACATGTATATATACGTATATATATACATATATATGTATATACATATATATATATATATATATATATACATATATACATATATATATATACATATATACATATATATATATACATATATATATATATATACATATATATATATACATATATATATATACATATATACATATATGCATATACATATATATGTATATACATATACATATATATATTCATATACATATATATATACATATACATATATATACATATACATATATATATTTATATACATATATACATATGTATATTTATATACATGTATATATATATACGTATATATATACACATATAAATATATATATATACACATATACATGTATGCATATACGTATATATATACATATACATATGTATATATATACATATATATATACATATGTATATATATACATATGTGTATATATATATATATATATATATATGTATGCATACATATATATATATATATATATATATATATATATATATATATATATATATATATACATATGTATACATATATATTGCCCATGAGATATTTTAACATGTTTATGACTGAGTTGGTGTACATAAGATGATGACCACATTGAAAAAGCCCCTACTGTGATCTGTGGAAATCATCGCTTGAACGTCCATGAAGTTCCTGAAGAGGTAGAGTGCAAAAGTTTGTACCAAGTGATTTTAAAAGGAAAACTGATAGGTCTGGTTGGTCACTCAATAGAAACCTGTCATGAGACCAATGTTTTTTGGCAGCATGCCATGTTCATGGTGATCAATTAAAAAATTGGAAAAAATGGGTCGATTAATAAATGAGTTATTTCTCCCACCCTTTGTTGGACCATGTTAAAAAAAAAATCTGAATTTTCAAAGAACAAGTATGAACACAGCCAGACTCAAACTATGACCAATTTAGAATGAACTTAGATTGTAAATTAAACCCTGACTAACACCTTAGTTTGTGGGAGAATTTGAAAAAACCCCAGAAAACTGCTAGGCCTCACATGGAGAGACCACAAGACAGCACAGTACATCCAGGAAACGACAAGAATCAGGGACATCATAGAATCCATTAAAAAACTCAAATGGCAGTGGGCTGGCCATATTGCATGAATAGCAGACAACTGATGGACATCTCAACTCACAACATGGATCCCCCGAGATCACATCTGGAACCGAGGCCGGCAGAATATTAGATGGAGAGAGGAGCTAGACAAATTCAGAAAGTACTGGCTCCACAACACCCATGATAGAGAAGTGTGGCGAATCCTGGGGAAGGTCTATGTCTATTGACGGACATTGAAAGACTGATGATGAAGGAGTAAATGTTTAAATTTTCAGCACTCTAGCCCTATTGGTGCTGTCTGTGCAAGTGATATAAAGCGATCCAGCTAAAGACACAGGGAAGTACAAGACAACTCTTGTCCCCAAGCCGCCCTACTCTCCAAATCTTTTTGTTTGCTAAGCTGAAATTCTCCATGAAAAGTTCTTGATTTCAGATGATAGAAGAGATAGAAGAAAATGCATCAAGAGACTAGCACACTATCCCTTAAAACAAATCCAAGAACAAACTCCAGTACAGGAAAAAATGTTGGGAATGGTGTATCGATTGTATGAGGACTATTTTGAAAGAGACAAGTCTTATAAGACTATAGATAAACCAATAAATTAGTTTTTGAATAAGGTTTTTAAAAACTAATTTATTAATATTGAATTACTGATTTGTACTTTGATATATATATAATGGGAAGTGGATTTGCTACTCAGACAGTTTTATGTTTCTGCCCTCTTTGGGCCTCATCAGGCAAATGATTATATGTGTTTTTAGATTCTTGTTTGGAGAATTTGGTGAGAATCTTGTGGGTGTTGCTATGAGTGGGAGGAGTTTAAAAAATTTTTTTTATTGTTTTTAGTAGTGTGTATGTTTTTGTTGGTGGTTGTAAGTTACATGTCAAAGGGTGTGAGCTAGGTGTGGGAGTTATCTATAAGTGGATGCTGAATTGTGTTCTGAGAGATCTTTTGATCTTAACCTAGATATTTGGCATTAGATTTATTGCCAATGGTATCATTTATGACCATAGTGGATTGTTCCTGGATTACTAAATGTGAGGGAGTAGATAATGTTGATAGGAGTTTCCTTTGGGATGATGGGTTTGTGAGTAAACTGTCTATATCACCTTTAATTTATCAGTGTATTGATTGCCATATCATGTTTGTTAAAAAGGAATTTTGGACAATGCTTACATTTTAGTGTTATTTCATTTTTCTTTTTTGATAAAGTTACTTCAAGTTTTTTTGTCAGATTAGCAAAATTTGATATTTCAAATTTTTCATTTAGGTGGAGATCACAAGGATTTTCTGTATTTTGGCATACATTAATTTGTTTTGTTGATCTACTCGCTCAC
>OY735212.1:18150746-18490746 GCA_963457665.1 Thysanoteuthis rhombus | reverse complement strand
TATAAGGCAAATTTTATGTTGCTTTATGTCATAATTCATTTTTGCCTTATATGATTATTTTTATTTTTTATTTGCCTGATACTATTATTATCATTATTATTATTATTTATATTCTGTCAGATCGTATATCCATTTCTTAATAACAGATGTACATATATACATATATTTATGTACATTTATAATCTTGTTGTTACTGATCAGTTTCAAGCAGCCATTATGATTGATGGACAAGTTCTTTTCTTGTTTTCATCCTGCGTTTTCATACAAATTTTTTTTCAACTTTAAAAAATTTTTTTCATCATCTCCTGTTCCCATGAATAGGTGTTGGTGGTCAGGATGTTGCATTTGGTTCAGCCAGTTCTAAATGGCTTATATATATATGTATGATAGGTGATCATATATATATATATATATATATATATGAAGGATCCAGTAGACCAGATGGCAGAAAATGGTTCCAAATACGGACGTTCAGCAGACACTTATTAGGGAAGTTTTCTCTTCCATTCAGTGTCGTTATCACCAAAAGAGGACTTGATAGACTGGGTTACCCTCAACAAATGCTGCCAAAGACATGTCATTAGATAATCTCATGAGCTGGCCAAACCAGACTGTGAGGAGCTCCCATGATGAATTGAAAGGAGAAGTGCCACAAGGACTGTTGTCCTTTTGGTGTTGTCAGCAACAGAGCTTTGTGCAAAAGAAAAGGGCCCATCCACTTACCTGACAGCTCTGAAAAATTTAGCAGTCAACTGGGCCCAGTGGAAGCAGTTGGTGTTCATTGCGATTACCCCTAAGGTATAGTTATAAAAACATGTGAACAAAGTCAGGTGCGCAATCATCTCATATAAGTACTGACACATGAATAGATAAATACACTTCTAACAAAGAGGTATTTATAAAGATTGAGTTGTGTCAATCCCTTGTGTATGGAAAGTCTGTTTGGCAAATTGTTGTTTGAAAATCAAGCTTTTATCTGGTTTTCAAGAGCTGGAGGCAAATCCTGAGAGTTCATTCACTCAGGAGACCAAGATAGATTCAGTTTAGCAGAGATAGATAGATAAAATAAGAAATACAGACTCAAAGAGAAATAGATGATATAATGTATATTTATGTGCGTCTGTGTGTCACTGTCTATTTATCAATAAAGGAGGAAGCAGAGGGAGAGGCAAATGGCATATAAATAGTTTATATATATATATATATATATATATATATATATATATATATATATATATATATATAAATATATATATATGTTATGCTGAATCAGCAAAATTGCCTATTAGGCAAAATTTCTTAATTTTTGTAAAAAAAGTTTTATTTCACTTTGATTACATAAACTTTTGATTGTAAGAAATAGTTGTTTTTTTATCCTTGTTTTGATTGAATAAACTTTTTATCAAATCAAAACCATGCATTTATTCAATATATGTAATACTCTGACATACTCAGGGTCTTGTAGAGTTATGGCCTTCATGACCATGCGAATTTCTACATAGTCGAATGCCTTCTTGAAGTCTATAAATGCTACAGCGAGTGGCATTTTGTATTCTGCCGCTTTCTCTTTCAACTGATTTATTGAATGGAGATGGTCCATAGTTGAGTGATTACTTCTAAATCCAGTCTATTCCCGTGGTTGGTTTCCGTCAAGTGTTTTAGTGATCCGGTGGGTGATGATTTTGAGAAAAGTTTGTAGATGCAGTTGAGTAGGCTTATGTGTCTGTAGTTGTTGAGGTCTTTCGGATTTCCTTTTTTTATCTAATAATTGATGGTGGTGTTATCTGATCCAGGGGCTTTTCCTTTGTTTGTTTGTTTGATGGCTTGTTTTACCTCCCATGGTGTAACTTCTGGAAAGTCCTTGAAATGATTATCTGCATCTTGTGTAACCTGTTCCTTGTTTTGTTGCCCGTATCTTGAGGAGAACAGTTTTAGGTAGAATTCTTGAGCGCGTTTGATAATTCTGTCTCAGTCTGTTGTTATGTCTCCGTTTCCTTCAAGTATGCTAGTTATTTGTTTCTGTCCTGTACTGAGAGCTTTGTTTATTGTTTTGAAGCCAGAATATTTTTTGAAAGTGTTTCCGATGATTGCTGTCGTATACCTTCTTTTGTCTTCTCTTTGTTTCTTTTTGATTGTTTTGTTTAGTTCAGTCCCCTCTATTTTCTCCCTTGTTGTTGTTGGTGGTTTGAGGTTTCTGTGTTTTTTAATGAGTTTCCTGGTTTTGTCTGAGATTTTACTTATGATTTGTGTGTTTCTTGGTTAAAACATAGTGGCAGCTTCTATTAAAGAGGTTGTTATTTTGTTGTGGAGTTTGTTGATGTTGGTGTCGTTCATTTGGGTAAGGATTTTATATCTTTCTTTCGATTCTAGCTTGAAGGATTGGGTAAGTTTATTTGGTACGTTTAGTGGTTGCTGTTTGATGTGGAACATTTTTCTGCGTTCTTTATTGGTGCTTACTTGCATCTTACATCTAACCATTTTATGGTCGCTTCCTATGTTTATTTGGTTTAGAATTTGAATGTCTTTGATAGTGTTGCTTTTGTCCGTTAGAATGTAGTCTATTTTGTTTTTGGTTTCATGATTGGGGCTCTTCGGAGTCCATTTTCTATTGGGTTTCTTTTTGAAGAATGTATTCATGATTTTGAAGGCGTTTGCGGTGAAAAAGTTTACAAGATCTTCACCTCTCTCATTCCATATTTCATATCCAAACTTGCCAATGCAGCGTTTGTTTATTTGTCCTACCTGTGTGTTGAAATTGCCCATGATGATATTGAAGTATTTTTTGGTATCTTGTAGTAGGGAGTTCAAATTATCATAGATATTGTCTATTTCTTCTTTGGTTGATTGGAAAGTGGGAGCATAGACTTGGATGACCTTTGAGAGTTGTATGGTGACGTTGGCCATGCAGTCTGAGACAGCTTTGAAGCCTACCACTTTGTCTTTGAGGTCTTTGATAACGGGAAAGCCAACTCCACTTTGTTTTACTTTCTCTCTTCTGTAGTTGTAGAGAAGTTGTTTGCTTTTCACTTCTATTAGTTCTCCTCCTGATCTTCTTCACTGTAGGTGTTGATGTATAATGTTGTTCCTTTGGTCTGAATCCATCCAGCTCCAAAAAGGAGTAAGACAAGGGGATACCAGCTCACCCAAACTCTTCACAGCTTGCCTTGAGAAGATCTTCTGAAACCTGGACTACAAGAATACAAGATGAAGAGACCAACTAGACCAATTCAGTTTTTCTGTTTAATTAATATTCTTAAAGATAATATCATTAAGTTGGTTTGCATGCAGTCTGAAATTAAAATTAAAATCAACACAATGGATTTAATATTCACGTGGGTGGACATCAGTAAAATGACATGAAGAATGAGTCGTGTCTGCTATTATACTAACTGATCCCTCATCGTTGGGAACTTTTCTGGGGTAACCTGCATAAATAAGCTTTGTTTCAAGAAATAAGTATGTAGTATGAAATAATATCAATGTACAATACACATAAAACCTTACATAAAATGACAAACTACATGTATGGCAAAAACTATTATAATAAAGGGAGGTGGTGTTTGATCAACCCTACAAGGGTGCCATATCAATGTTACTGTTTTGTTTTTAAAATCCCCCAAACAGTTACATGGTAAACAACTGATGAACTCCACAAAAGACTATTTATACGTTGTATCATAATAACAAAGAATATAAGGAACAGGGAACAAAGCACTATGGAAGATTATATAAATTGCATTGACAGATATTGGGAAATGGGTGACCAAAGTGACGCAAAAAATCTATTGAAGAAGTTTTTTAATGTTCAAAACTGTAAAGCTTTCTAGACTACATATATATGCATATATATACATATATATATATATATATGTATATATATATATATATATATATATATATATATATACAATATATTCAATATTCTCATATAAAAGTGATATGAAAAATGAGTTATGTTTTTTGTTATATTTGCTGATCTTTAAATATGTTTTTCTGGTTACTTATGTAAGTAAGCCCTTCTCTTCAAACACCTTAGATAAAATGACAAACTTAACACATTATGACGTGGCCCTGGAAATGATAAAATGACGCTATCTATTACCATTATGGCTTAAGGGAAGGTGGTGTTTGATCAGCACTTCTAAGGAGATATGTTAATGTAACTGTTTCGTTTTTAAATCCCTTAAACAATTTCATGGTAAGCAACTGATGATCCCAACAGAAAAAAAGTTCACACATAGTATAAAAACCACTGAAGAAAATTACATAAATATCATTAACAGATATTGGGAAGTATCTGATTGAAATGCCATAAATTTGGGGGAAAATGTTTTTTTCTATACATTTAATATCTGAAGCTGCAAAGCTGGCTAGACTCTCTCTCTCTCTCTCTCTCTCTATATATATATATATATATATATATATATATATATATGGGCATCTGTGTGGGATGGGGTCACTCAGGACATTTCTCCTCATCCCCCTGAATCAAGCCTGAAGGGTTTGAAGATCGGAACCTCAATGTCAATAAACACTAATGGCGCAGTACAATTGTTTTCATGTAAACCTAATTTAATGTTCCCAAATGAAAATACTTGTTTGCACTATAAATGGAGGGTGGAATGTCCATCATGTAACAGAGTTGCCAATTACAGGCTGAGTTATAGATATTATCAGACCAGGATAGAGATTCAAGGTTGTGTATTGCATCTCTACTGACATTATACAATAACAAATCCCAATAGAGAAAAACTGAAATGTACAGAGACATTCCTAAAAACACGTCCATATTTACATGACATCTGAGCTCATAATCAATGGCTTTTGAGTCAAACTGAAGTTCACTGGAAATAATGTTGAATTTTGTGAACAAAGATATTGGTGAACATTGGGGGTTAAAGTGAGGGCTTGGCTCCTTGGGGGCTCCTTCTCAAACATTCAGGGCAGTGTTTCTTGACCTGGCATGTGTGGACACCTGAGGGTCAATAAAGATATTACTGTGGGTCCCTGGGCAGAATTTTCAAAAGCCTGGGGTCCTTGGACTGGTTGAGTGCGCAGACCTTTAAAAAAGTTCAGAAGAAACTGATTCACTGGCATTCATTGAAAAAAAAAAATTTGCGATAAATTAATGCTTATTTTTGCATGTTAGTAAAAATGCAGTCAGTGAATTTATAAAGCTTTTTGGAGCCTGTTTCCATTGAGGGCCTGCGGAAGGGACAATGTAAAATCCCCTCCCACCTTCATCCTCAGCTATGCATCTACTTTTGAATTTCTATGCTTTAATAATGAGATAACTTCTCAACTTTTTTGCAAGCATTGGTTTCTCATTGTCTCATGTTCATATTGAAAGTTAGAGTAACTTCCATAGCCTCTATCAATAAATCACGGTGTTAAATTCTGGCTGGAGCTTGGCATTGATGCCCTTAAGAAAGACATAAATCCATCCATTCTCCCTCCCCCCACACTGGCCTTCAGAGACAACCAGTCTTGGAGAAGGACAACTTTGAATTAAAAAATAGGAGATAGAGTCCCAAAGGCAGTCTGGAATTTTTTTCTTTTTGCAACTCTTGAGACGACCTTGGTTCTAAGCTGCATTGGCATTTGCTCTTAGATAACACCAGTGTATGGAGGAGAGATACTTGCTGTAAGGGCAAATGTCTGTCTTCCATATAACCTTACCAAGGTCTGCATCCAGGGGAGACATGGCAAGACTTTTTGGGTGTGGATCAATAGTCTTGCAAGCAGCCTATGAGATTTGTCTTGATCACTCAAGTCAGTCAAGTTAACTCTCTTTCTGGCATGAAAGTTTTTTAGTTATCTCAACCTCTGACCAGGTTGGAAAAATTAGATCTTTTATCACATATTTTGAGATTTAAAAAAAAAATATATTTAAGTGAATCGTTATCAAAGGTGGACAGAGCGGGAATAAACCTTCCATGAACTTCAAAGTTAATGGACTTCAAAGTTAATGTATCCCTGTACATAAGCATTTTTTTTTTGCACAGATTGTTCACCTGACCTTGAAAGATCTTCTTTCAAAGTGGAAGGAAAGGATGGAAGGTAAACCAAACAAATCCAAGTTATCAAAGTCAGCATTGCCAACTAAGATATTTTATAATCGAATTTAGGTATTTTCTGTTGCTTTTAGAAATAAGAAATTGTTTTTAGATATATTTTAGGTATTGGATAAGTTCGGATATTTTTCATTGAGGCTCACATATTTTTACACGGAGAATAACATCCAAGATAGCAAAACAGTTTCTCAATTGAAAATGCATTGTACATATAATCTTATAGGCTGCTTGCAAGGCTGACAGATGCTACTGAATAATCAATTGATATCATCATGGTATCTTATTAAATGCTAATATCTTTCTATTGATCAATGAAAAGTAATCTTCACTATCCTAAAACATTCATAAAAACAGGTCTGGTTAGTCATATTATAGAAAACATTACATGGCTATCTAAGGGCAGCATGACATGTTAGGGGTGATCAATTAAAAAAATGGAAAAAAAAAGGTGATCAATGAATTTATAACTTATTTTATTTCTTGTTGGGTATTGGTTACCAAAAAAGTCTGAATTCAAATGAAAAGCAAAAAGCAAAAAACAAGCGTGAATGCTGCTGGACACTAACTGAGGGACCAGTTTAGTACAAACTTACATTGCGAGTTGAGCCAGTCGCTGAAAGTCTATTTGGGGCAGGGATTTTTCAAAAGACAAAATGACTGTTTTCTTTCTAGACATAATAAGGAGAAAGTGTTTAAATCTCCAGCGCTTAAGCTTCTTTGGTAAGGCCTGCATGTGTGACACATACACAGGCAAGCAGATTCACTTGAAAACAAAAGAAACCTACGGTGATGGATTTTGTTGACAGTTTCTGGTAAGAGAAAAGCTATGGTATTGTTTTAGGAAGAACGGACTTTGTATATTGACGGAGAGTTTATATGTAAGTCCCTTTGAAGTAATATTTTCCCTCTGTATTTCAAGATGAGTGGGAAGAATTTTTAATTAAACATGGTACCTAGCCTGCCTGATTAGCCTCGGTTCTTAGGATAGTCTATCATTGAAGAAAAATAAATATTTATGTTCTGGTTGCTTCATTTATACAGACACGCTTTTTGAAACTTAGGTTATATGTGCTCAAATCGATACATAAAAACAAGCCTGGCTGCTGCTGGATCAAACTCCACTCCTACTTCTATTCCGACAGAAGATATTTAATGCCATTTCGGTATTGTATATGAGATGAATAAAAAAAAATTACGAAAATAAAATTTTTCTGTATAAAAGTATTTATTTTTTAGGATGAAACAAGCCCTTCTGTGTCTGTGAGATAGATTTGGTAGAAAGATTTGTCAGTTTGGCTCGAACAGTAAGAGAACTACCACCCAATCAATTGGTTGTGGTATCCAAGCAGTGAAGGGAAATGTTAATTCTATAAATAATGTGAAATATATCGGAACAAAATAACCTTTTGCATATTTCTAACATGAATTTTGGTAGATATGTAAGGGTTGTCAATTTAGCTCTATTGGTAAGAGATATGACTATGAATCGGGGTTTCAAATCATCGTAGAAGATTGTCAATCTTTACTCTCCCTAATCTGGTTTAGATTATTCTTGTTCTTGTTATGATGGAAAATCTAAGTCAACTCCAGGTTTGGACTGGAATTTGACAATAAGTACTGTATTTTCAGCTATATATTGTATGAATTTCTTTTTAGGGTTGTCTGTGGGTAATTGGGGGTGCAGGTATTTGGTACAGAGAATGGAATCAGCAAACTCAGTTTAAACTAATACTCTTGTGAAAGGCATTGATCAATTTTCAGCACCATCTTGTAGCCAAAATGACAAACGCAAGAGATCGGTATGTTGTCAGCCTAAAGAACAGATTGGTCTTGAGTTTGGAGTAAATGTCTTTGTTATATATGGCCCAAGCAATCAGGTACAATTTCACAAAAATTCATAAAATACATTGATAGATAGTTAGCCACGCAGGCAGGCAGAATCATCTGAAAACTGAAGAAACCAATGAACACTGTTTTGATTGACAGTTTCTAACAACCTACAGTAGATTAAAATGTGAATTTAGCTCTGAGCATAAGTTGATTTCACTGAAACTTGGATTCCAAGAAAACATTAAAGAACTTTTTATATCTTAGCATGAAGTCTGCATAAATTTCAGAAGTCAGATTTTCATATTCAAACTGAGTTAGGAAACAAATTAAAAATACCACATTAATTCTATTCTGTATTTGAAACTTCCCAAGGGGTTCTAAATTAACAATGAAAATAAATATAAATAAATGATAAGTTAGCCAAAATTAATAATTAAAAAAGATTGTGGTTCAATTCTTCATCCAATAATAAATATGAATTTGAATTGAGAATGAATTGAATATTGTTGAATTAAGTACATCATCATCATCATCATCATGAACCTTTTAGTATTTGTCGTTGGACACAGACCTTCCCCTGGATTCACAAGATCTCTCTATCATGGTCATCATCGAGCCAATACTTTATGAACTTGTCTATTTTGTCACACAATCTTATATTTTACAAGCAACAGTTTTGCATATGATCTCTGGGGATCCACATCGTGAGTTGCGATGTCCATTGAATGTTTAGCATCCTGGCAACATGTCCATTCCATTGCCATTTGGGTTTCCTAATGGATTCTATGATATCCGTGACTCCTATTTTTCTTATAATATACTGTGCTGTTTTGTGATTCTTTCATGTACACGTTGCATGGTTCTCAGTTTGAAGGGGCAATCTTTTGATTAGGTTATATGTTTCAACTCCAAAGACTATTGGGAGGATACATTGGTTGTAAACCATTCTTTTTTAAACTAATGGGATTTCATTCTTCTAAAGGATTGAGCTTGCCCTACGGAAAGCTTGCCATCCTAGACTATGAGGTCTCAAATGTAAACACTGACAAGCATTGAATATTGATTTTGAGGAGTCAAAGTTGTGATAAAAAGCAGTCAAAAATAGGATGATGGTGAAAAATAGTCAAAATTGATAGTAAAATCACTGTAATACAATGCTTCATCCAATCATAAGAACAAAGTAAAATGAAAAATAAATTATATATCATTGAAGAGAAGAAATTGTTTTATAGCAACCTCATCAATATTTCTTTTGCTTTTCAGTCCGTTACTGTATAAGCCGACTATAAGCTGACTCAAACATGGAAGTCTTAATTCAAGTTTAGTCCGCACTCTTGGTGATCACTTTTCAATATAAGGCAGTATTTCACCTATCCAAGTGTCAAGTTCATTGAGTCTATACAGACTAATATGATCCATCAGGGAAAAACATCATCATCATCAGTCTTTTAACATCCGTCGTTGGACATAGACCTTCTCCGTGATTCAGCACGCTTCTCTATTGTGGGCATTGCGGAGGCAGTATTTTCTAAATTTGTCTGGTTCATCTCTCCATCTTGTATTCTGTTGGCCTCTGTTTTGCATGCAATCTCTGGGGATCCATGTTGTGAGTCGTGATACCCATCAGTTGTCTGTCATTCTTGCGACATGACTTGCCCATTACCAATTAAGTTTTTTTATAGATTCTATGATGTATCTGACTCCTGTTTTTCTCTTGGAATACTGTGCTGTCCGGTCATCTCTCCATAAGTGCGCGTTGCATGCTTCTAAGTTTGCAAGTCTGTCTCTTGGTTCGGTTCCATGTTTCAGCTCCATGAGTGACTATTGAGAGGATTCATTGGTTATATACTCTTCTTTTTAGGATTATTGGGATTGACTTGTTTTTGAATGTTGAGCTTGCTCTGCCAAAGGCTTGCCACCCTAGAATGATTCTTTGCTTGATTTTCTCTTCTTTTGAGGATTTTATAGAGGTTTGTTATCCTAGGTAGATGTAGTGGTCAGCCTTCCCGAGTTTTGCATCTTCTATCTTGACAGTTATTTTCTTATTCTCAATGGGATTGTTGCACACGATTTTTGTTTTATTGAAAGGAAACAAACGCTGCATTGGAGAATTCGGATACAAAAGATGGAATGAGAGAGGTGAAGATCTGGTAAATTTTGCGATGACAAACAACTTCAAAATCAGGAATACATTCTTCAAAAAGAAATCCAATAGAAAATAGACTTGGAAGAGCCCTAACCATGAAACCAAAAATGAAATAGACTACATTTTAACAGACAAAAGCCGCACCATCAAAGACATCCAAATCCTAAACCAAGTAAATGTAGGGAGCGACCATAGAATGGTAAGATGTAAGATGCAAATAAACACAAATAAAGAATGTTGGAAAATGTTCCACACTAGACTCCAGCCACTAAACGTACCAAATGAACTCACCCCAGCCCTCAAGCTAGAACTGAAAAACAGAATTGATATCCTTACCGACGAAAATGACACCAACATCGATGAACTCCACAACAAAATAACAACCTCTCTACTAGAAGCTGCCAATATGTTCAAACCGAGAATACACAGTGACCATCAGCAAAATTTCAGATGAAACCAGGAAACTGATTGAAAAGCGCAGAAACCTCAAACCACCAATGACCACAAGGGAAAAAATAGAAGAAATCGAACTGAACAAAACAATAAAGAAGAAACTAAGAGAAGACAAAAGAAGGTATATGGCAGCCATCATCGAGACCAACCTTGAAATACGTCGAGGATTTAAAGTAATAAACAAGTCTCTCAGTACAGGAAAGAAACAGATAACTAGCATTCTCGAAGCAAATGGAGACATAGCAACAGATAGAGACAGAAATTTTACCAAGAACTTTACTCTTCAAAACACGGACAATACAACAATGACCAGAATACACAAGATGCTGACAATCAGTTTGAGGACTTCCCTAAAGTTACACTATGGGAAATAAAGCCAGCCATCAAACAAACAAAAAAAAGGAAAAGCCCCTGGACCAGATAACATCACCATTGATCTATTCAAAAAAGCTGGTCAGAAAGTCAACTGAAAGCTAGCTATTCTATTCAACTTGTATCTGAAACAGAGTAAAGCCCCAAAAGAGTGGAACACTGCTATTATAATGCTTCTACATAAAAAAGGTAACCCCAAAGATCTCTTCATCTACAGACCTATAAACCTGCTCAACTGCATATACAAACTTTTCACAAAAATCATCACTGATTGAATTACTGAAACACTAGATGAAAATCAACCAGAAGAACAGGCTGGATTTAGAAGAAATCACTCGACCATGAACCATCTTCATTCAATAAATCGGCTGAAAGAGAAGGCAGCAGAATACAAGATGACACTCGCTGTAGCATTCATAGACTCCAAGAAGGCATTTGACTCTGTAGAAATTCCCATGGTCATGAAGGCCATCACCCTACAAGGTGTAGACCCTGCATACGTTAAAGTACTGCAACATATATACAACCACAGCAACTCCTTCATTAGGCTACATGAGGACTCTGAACCATTTCAGCGCCAAAAAGGAGTAAGAGTAGGTGATACCAGCTCACCAAAACTCTTCACAACCAACATCAAGATGATCCTCTGAAACATGGATGGAAAGATTTGAGGAATCAAAATAGAGGGCGAATATTTGAGCAACCTTAGATATGCAGACAACATTGTACTTTTTGCAGAGAACCTAGATGACCTCCAACTGATGCTAGATGATCTAAACGAAGAAAGCAAAAAAGTTGGCCTACACATGAACTTCAATAAAACAAAAATCATGTGCAATAATCATGATGAGAATAAGAACATAACTGTCAAGATAGAAGATGCAAAACTCAGCAAGGTAGACCACTACATCTACCAAGGACAACGAATCTACATGAGATCCTCAAAAGAGGAGGATATCAAGCAAAGAATCACTTTGGGATAGCAAACTTTTGGTAGCTCAACTTTCAAAAACCAGATGATCCCAATAATCCTAAAAAGAAGAGTATATAATCAATGCATTCTCCTGAGAGTCACTTATTGAGCTGAAACATGGAACCTAACCAAGAGACAGACCCACAAAATGAGAAGTATGCAATGTGTGCATGAGAGAATCATGCTCAAACTTACATGGAGAGATCACAAGACAGCACATTTTATAAGGAAGAAAACAGGTGTCCTCGACATCATAGAAACTATTAAAAAACTCAAATGGCAGTGGGCAGGCCATGTTGCAAGAATGAAAGACAACTGATGGGTATCACGTCTCACAATATTGATCCCCAGAGGTCACATAAGAAACCAAGGCCGACAGACCACAAGATGGAGAGATTAACAAAACAGATTCAGGAAGTACTGGCTTGGCAATGCCCTTGATAGGGAATAGTGGCGAATCCTGGGGAAGGTCTATGTCTAATGACGGACATCAAAAGACTGATGATGATGATGATGATGTACTTCATGTGTAGGCTGACTTTTTTGCTTTCTTTGTTTAGTTCATCTAGCATTAGTTGCAGGTCATGTAAGTTCTCAGTGAAAAGGACAATGTTGTTTGCAAAACTTAGGTTGCTTAGATATTCGCCATCTATTTTGATTCCTCTAATCTCTCCGTCCATGTTTCGGAAGATCATCTTGATGCTGGTTGTGATGAGTTTGAGTGAGCTAGTATCACCTTTTCTTACACCTCTTTGGAGCTTGAAGGGTTCAGTCTTTAAGTAGCCCGAGAAATGAGTTGCTGTGATTATATGTTATGGTACTTTGATGGATACAGGGTCTACACCTTGTAGAGTGATGGCCTTCATGACCATGGGAATATCTACAGAGTTAAATGCCTTCTTGAAGTCTATCATGGAAAATACTTGATGCTTAAATAGTCACTCTATATGCTTGTATGTACGGTAATTACAGCAATACTGTGAATAGAGCAGATTCGACTGTCGCCGGTTTTGATGTTGTACGGTTGAGGTCATCACGATCATCATCAGTCTTTTAACGTCCGTTGTTGGGTATAGACCTTCCCCAGGATTCGCCACACTTCTTTATCGAAGGTGTCGCTGAGCCAGAACTTTCTGAACTTGTCTAGCTCGTCTCTCCATCTAATATTCTGCCGGCCTTGGTTGCGCATGTGATCTCAGGCATCCACATCGTGAGCCGTGATATCCATCGGTTGTCTGCCATTCTTGCAACATGGCCAATGCACCGCCATTTGAGATTTTTAATGGATTCTATGATGTCCCTAATTCTTGTCTTTTCTCAGATGTACTGTGCTCTCTTATGGTCTCTCTATGTGAGGCCCAGCATGATTCTTTCATGTGTACGTTGCATAGTTCTCAATTTGCGGGTCTGTCTCTTGGTTAGGTTTCATGTTTCAGCTCCATAAGTGACTATTGGGAGGATGCATTCGTTATACACCCTTCTCTTTCGGATTAATGGGATCTTATTATTTTTGAAGGTTGAGCTAGCTCTGCCAAAGGCTTGCCCTCCTAGTGTGATTCTTTGCTTTATTGCTGAACAAATTAATGGAAATAAGAGTAAGCTGAGAGAGAAAATGAATTAGATTATCATCGTCATCAGTCTTTCAATGTCCGTCGTTGGACATAGACCTTCCCCAGAAATTAGATTATAATAGTAGTTAAAACGGTGTGATTTCGAATGGTACAAAATATTTTGGAACAAATCAAAGGCAAAGCACAATTGATTATACATTATTAGTCTAATTAGATGACAGATCAAAAGAAAGGAGAAAAAAATTGGACCCCCTGCGCCTCCCCATCTCTGTTCTAAATCCTGGATCTAACCCTGAGATGTGTTTTCATATGTTTGTGTGAAAACATTATTGAGCCTTGTGCAGAGATGTCAAGAGTTCATATTCTTGGATAAATTTACCTAATTATCAGTAAATCCTTTTCTCAAACAGAATGAACAGGATTAATCAAGATCCAGAAAGGAGCAGACTCTGTTCCAGAGGAAGGTATCAGGTTTTCTCTTGCTGATATATGAAATTCTAATGGTTTAGACAGATTATCTGAGGATGGATCTTCATTTTCAGATTCCCTATTCTGTCGCATCAGCAAATTCTTGATAATTGAACAGGTATTGAATGAGGAAGCCATATTAATTGCCTGAATTCATAGAGTGACTTCAATTATTTCAAGGGAATTCAAGACTCTATACATTAGTAGTATAGTACCCTCAGAAAATGATGGGGTTATTTACACATGGATTGGTACTTCTGTCCTGGATTAGTGTATCTGTGCAATCAGGTCTGATTAGTCACTCGATGGAAACTGTCATGTAACCAATTTCCTTCGGCAGTACACAGTGTTGTGGATGAACAATTAAAAAATTGGTAAAAAAGAGATCAATGAATAATTTACTTTTCAGAGTATGAATCAGATAAGAATAATTAACTGATGCAAGTTATCTATAGCATGGACAGTAAAAAAGCACAACTCCTTTAAGCTAAGGATAAAATGGTTCAGGCAGATTGAGCTCTCTAGCCTTGGGAAGGCAACCAGTCTAGGAGAAGGACAACTCTGATTCTAAACCAGAGAGTGGAGTCCCTTTTGGGTGGTTTGATGCCAAATCTGACATTCTTCAGGCAACTGTGCTTCTCTCTGAACTACCTCAATGAGGCTGAGGGGGTGATTCTGATGACTGAGCATCCCACGGTCTCCATGCTCTTTGCCCAGGTAAGAGCCCCGTGTCATTCCATTGTCTGTAAAGACAAAAACAGAGACTATTCCATTCACTGAGCACTGGAATGGGATCAATCTATTCTCATTGTTTGAATTAAAATTTTGGTTACCAAATATGGCAGACATTTGACAAAGACTCGAGGGTAAACAACTGAAGTGTGATAAAAGTCTGAATTCATCAGTTTATGATAATTCTTCAGTTCAGAAATATTCAGACAGTAAGCAAACATTTGTTTTCCTCTAGGCTGGAAAATATGCAAAATCATCGAACAATTTAAGTATATAATTATTCATAGATATATATATATACACACACTAAAATATATATTTACTTATGCCAATACGCAAATAAATACATATGTATAAATATATAGGTAAATGTACATATATATATCTGTACATGTGAGTTCATTACACATACACACACATACACCTACCTACAGTTTGGCCAAAAAAGTGAGCTGAGGCAGTTTTTGAATATTTTTCATGATAACAAATTCGTAAAACTAAAGAAAACAAACATTGGAAAATCCATTTTATAATCAATACGGCATTGCGTATTCTTTTAATTTCTCTCGGCATTTAAGTTTTTTGGTCAGACTTACAGAAGAATTTGTATGTCTAGAAATGTCAGTATTGTATGACTTCTGCTTCACAGCTCCCAGGAGTTGATTTGCATTCGCAAACTCAATTCAGGCATGGATCCAGGACTTTGAGAAGGAATTGGGGTGGTTTCCAATGAAAAAAACGCCCGGGTGAGGGTGGGCTTCCAAATGGAGAAAAGATTTGAAAAAGAAAAAGCGATGGTTTTCAGGTTGATTTATGATTACGTGGGATTCTTTGTTTTTTGTTTTTTTTCATTCATGAAATCTCTTTATCTAGATAACTAAAAATAATCTTTGATTGCGCTCTGTCCAAGAACACCTGCTGGACCCCCAAACCCGCAATGATCCATACCTGTACTTATAACCATTTTGTGCTGAATGTGGGCCCATAAGTCCTCTGTGGGATTTAAATATAGACTCTGATCCAACCAGTAGTTGATTTTTGTCCACTCACCCATTATTGAAGGTTTTTGTAGAATGGCAGAGGTGGCGCATGAGAACTGCAGACCCTGCAATTTGGGGTCAGGGATGCTGGAGCTCTGAGGGTGCAATATACCTAAGGAACCCTAAAAAATCTGAAAAATAATTTTAAAAAATCTAACAAATACTCATAAAGTCTTTTAAAAAATCTTAAGAAAATTTTGTAAGGGGACACAATTAGACATTTCGCTGTCACTGAGTATGGGCAGGTGCATTTTCCCGTTGGAAATAAGATTCTTGTACTTCCTTTAAACAAATGGCATTTAAATAATAGGAAGCAATCCTCTCTGTAAAATCTTCAGCTAATTTTTTTTTATTTAGATATTGATCTCATTGAAACTTGAGAGACGCTAATCATTGAGAGAATAGATAATATTGCCTGTCAAGTAATTCTGCCATTCAATCTTTCTTTAGTGCTACCATCATATCCTCTCAGATCTCATCAGGTGATAAGGCCTTAATATAAAGGTAGTGAATAACTGGATGATAGACAATATCATCTATTTCTCAACGATTGCCAACCTCCAAGTTTCAATTGTCTGTAACAGTAGAAATAAAACAGTTTCAAAGTTCAATTTTTCTGCTTAATCATTCAAAGAGTTGAACTGTACATGAATTTAATTGCAGCCAATCATGTCCTTGTTTAAAAAGATGAAACCTTCAAAAACAGAAGATATCAAGTGAAGAATTACTTTTTGCAAAGCAAGTTTGACCTTCAGAAATAAGAAAATACATTAGTTTTGAAGAGAAGGGTCCATAACCAATGCATCATCCTGATAGTCACCTAAGGAGCTGGAACATAGAACTGGACCAAAAGATTGGCCCTCAACCAGAGAATTATGCAATGTACACAGGAGAGAATCATATCATTATCATATGGAGAAATCACAAGACAGCACAGTCAATTAGACAACAGGGGTCAGAGATACCATGTGGATCCCCGAACATCAGACATGAAATTGTGGCCTGCCAAAAATAAGATACCATGACAAACAAGACACGATCAAAAAGTGCTTGACCCTCTATGACAATGATCAAGAGGTCTAACGATTCTTTGGGGAGGTCTATGTCCAATGACGGAAGTTAAAAAGCTGATAATGATCATAATGAAATCGTCTTTTTACCTTAGGCTCTGAACTTATCAATCATCATTTGCATACAAATAAATATGTTCAGGTCTGGTTAGTCCCTCAATAGAAACCGTCATATGACAAATGTCTTTAGGCAGCATGCAGTGTCGTTAGTGATCAATTAAAAAATTGGAAAAAGGGTGATCAATTAAAAAAAATTATTTCCTTTGTTATTTGTTAGGCAGTAGGCACTAAAAACGGTAAGGACAAGGTGATACCAGTTCACTCAAATTTGTCACAGTCTGCCTCGAGATGCTCTTTAGAAACCAAGATTGGGAAAAAAAAAAGGAATCAAAATATCTGAGATTTGCAGACAACATCGTCCTTTTTGCAGAGAACCCACATGACCTCCAACTAACGCTAGATAAATTGAATAAAGAAAACAAGAAAGACAGCCTACACATGAACTTCAGCAAAACAAAGGTCATGTGCCACAATCATGTTGGAAATAAAAACACAAGATCAAAATCGAAGATGCAGATCTGGAGAAAGTCAACTACTATATCTACCTCCAAGAACTTCAAGCTCAACCTCCAAAAACAAGAAGATCCTATAAATCCTAAAAAATAGAATATACAACCAATGCATCCACCTGATAGTCACCTATGGAGCTGAAATATGGAACCTGACCAGCTAAGTGAGATGAATGCAATGTGCACATGAAAGAATCATATTCAACCTCTCTTAGAGTGATCATAAGATAGCACAATATATAAGGGGAAAACAGGAGTCCGAGACATCATAAAATCTATTAGAAAACTTTAATGGCAATGGGCAGGTCATGCTGCAAGAATGTCAGACTTCTGATGTACATCATGACTTACAACAATGATTCCCAGAGATCATATGCACAACCAAGTTTGGCAGAGTACAAGATGGAGAGATGAGCGGGACAAATTCAGGAAGTATTGGCTCTGCAATGCCCATGATAGAGAGGTGTGGCAAATCCTGGGGAATGTCTATGTCCAATGACGGACGTTAAAAGACTGATGATGATAATGATGATGAAAAAGGTTTGAACTTTAAAAAACAAGTGTGAATATTGCTGGGCACAAACAAAGGGAGAAATTTAGCATAAACATACATTGTAAATTGAGCCCCCTCTCACTGAAAAAAACATTTTAGGGAAATAGCTTTCAAAGAAAAAAAAGAATGTTTTTTTGTTATCATAATAAGGAGTATATGTTCAAATTTTCAGTCTTCCCATGTGGTTCATAAATAGATAGATGAAGAGCCAGCCAGAATATTCTAAAAATTGAAGAAACCTATGTTTACAGTTTAAGTTGATGGTTTCTTAGGATTGCTTACGCCCAAATACATAGAATATCTATACCTATTTCCTGTCTAAATTAGAATGAACCTATAAAACCCTCTTGTAAGCTGACATGGCGTAAAGTGAAGAAGTAATTACCATTAATCTATATTGGAAAACCCCTTGAGCATTCCCAGATCCAAAAAATCATCTGTCAGGATGAGTCAGGGTAGTGAGTATTCCAGAGAACTTTGGGGATAGAGAATCAGGAAGAGAATGAATACGCTGAATACTTTTTTATATATTTTATATTTTTATATATCTTATATATGTATATATATATATATATATATATATATATATATATATATTACAAATCTGGAATTGAATATGATATAGTACAATGCAATATTCAATGTATGATGGGTTTATTTCATGAAGTGCTTGATATATTCAACTTTGAATATCAACTTGATTCAGAGTCGAGCTTAAGATATGCTACACAAACACGTTTATGTTTCTACCCTGTTTGGAATTCTTCAGACGAATTCAATCACCTGAAGATACCTCAACAGCGTAGTGAATCCTTACTCCATCATACATATATATATATATATATATATATATATATATATATATATATATATATTTATGTATACCAAAGTACCAATCAGTATATGATGTGTTATGGATTTATTCCATAAAAGTGCTCAATACAAAAACATTGAATTAAAGCAGAGCTTTAAATATGGTAAAATAATAGATTCGCTACACAAACTCATTCATGTTTCTGCCCTTTGGGCTTCTTCAGGTAAATGATTTGATTTGATTTATTTGGATCTCTGTTCATGACATTATTTGGAGGTATGTATCTTTTTTCCTAGGTGGATTTATTTGTACTTCTTTTTTCTGTCTTCTTGTTTATGATTGTTCCTTTTATAGTATCTTGAATTTTTTTATTTGCTGCATCTCAAGTTTTGGGTGTTGGATTTTCTAAAATTAATTTTTTGAATTTAGCTTTCACCATTATTCTCTTCGTTACGTTATTGACAGGTATACCATAATTAGTGAGGTTGATTCGTTCTCCAGTTTTACATACAGCTCAAAACTGCACTCTTCAAGGTCTTGTTATAATCTGATGTATTTTGTTTTTCTATGTTTTACTTAGTTCCATTAATTTGTACTGCGATACCCTAATCAAACCACATCAAAAACCACACAAATCAAAACTGCACCATCAAGGTATTCCTTGTATAGATATATGTATATTCATACATAAATATATGTGTATGAATATACATGTATATATATATATACATCCCAAAGTAGATATAAACATACCAATTTGCCTAATGCAGTGTATAACATCAGAAAATTAAAAAAATGAAAAAAAAAAAAAATCGTTGAATCTGCCTCAATAGACTGGATATGTCTTTTCTTCTCATCCGTCAGTTCCAAAATTTTCCTGACAATTTAATGCAGTTTCCAGTCTTTGAATTTTGGTTAATGGATGAAGATTCGCAGAATAATTGTTTATTGATGCAATTCAATAATGGTGCCTCTGTCTGCTGTTTTTGGTCTCAGTCTGAGACTGACAAGACATGGGCAATCTGAAGTATGACACTTGACCTTCCCATAGAAAGGGGATCTGTTGGGAGGGCCAGGTAATGCTGTCTTTTGGGAAATAGGTATACAGTAATGTCTCCATTTGTAGACATTGGACATACAAAAAACCTGGAAATTGAGAAGTAGGTATATGTATATATACATATATATATACCCCAGTGTACCACCCATTTCCATCATTCAACAGGGGATAGATCTAATGGAGGGCCAGATTTATCAAACATTGTGTGTGTATTTGCTGAAAGATTGGCTTCAGGATATTAGCATGGAAATAAAGAAATGGTTCAGAACTATGGCTCCAGGAGGCTTAAAAATAGAAAGAAAGCCATGATTTTCTTGAAGAAAGTTTTTGAAATACAAAAACTGAATGATTATTGTTCGAAATTGAACAACCGTAGCCATCAGAGATACCAAAGGGCTCTATATTATTTTCTAATATGTACATGTATTTGTTTGAATGTTCCAATGCTCCTGGCCATAATGTTTTGTTTACAGACTTGAAAATTGGTGTCAGCACTCTGGTAGACACCTTCTAAAAATGTCTTTATTTTCATTTTCGGAATAAAAGCTTTTTTGACCTTCTTGAGGTCTTATTCTAATGGGTTTGATAACCTACATTGTTCAGAATGTAGATGTTTCTAAATGTTTTTTTTTTCTCTATTTGAGATGTTTTCCTATGGAAAATACCGCTGATGTCATAGATAGAATTTATTCTGACCATTTTTCTTCTTCGATGGAATTTTTTTTACGTGATTCCAGGTTTTAACTCTGCAGATGTTCAATTATTGACTGTGAGTAGTTTTTTGCCTTCATCTCAATCTGTTAGTTGCTTCTTACAGAGAGAAATAAGAGTCATAAAAAATGGAATAACAATGATTCATAATACTTCATCAGATAGAATACTAAAAACAAAACAACAGAAAAATGTAAAAAAACTAAATGGTTTTTTGATTGCCAAATTTATTTTCTAATCTGGAGAGTGGAGCTAACTCTGACTTCATTCCGGCAGCTCCTGCAGCCAAACTGATAGCAAACATATTACTCTGTTTTTATTTGGACTACATCAGCAAAGTTGACAGAGGGATTCTGTTGACCGGGCATCCAAGGATCTCTGCATGTTTTGCCGCAGCTTGGGCCCTGAAGAGGTCACTTCAGTACCATTCCATCTTCTACCAAGAAAGAAGGATGCTTTCTCTTCCATTCTCTGAGAAAGGGGGTTAATTCTTTCACGCAGTCCTTCAACAAGAATCTCCTTGTGTATAAAGTTAGACTAAAAACAAATTTCCAATCTATTCCAGACTGAATTCTTTTCTAAATTTCTGCCAGTTTTAAGGTAATTCATGTTTCAATTCAATTTGTGAGCATGTATGTTCTGGTTAAATTATGCACGGGTTGTATGGTCAAGGCATTTTCACTCTTGAATATCTAATGCAATAAAACTCATGGAAAATGCAAATATTATTGTTAATATAACTGTATCAAGCATGAAGCTGTAATAATTTATAACAATTATGTCCCAGAATTAGTAATTCTAATGAAGTCTAATGAAACAATAATTTCCCCTACTTTAACCTTATCAACAGAGTCACGAATGGCCTGCGAGGTCTCTTGGGTATTCATAACTCTATGCCAGGTTGTCATGGTATCGAAATTCGATCATATCGCTAATTTCAAAGCACACCGACAGTACATGGAAGCTGCCATGTTACTCGGGCTGATTCAATAGCATACCCCTCTACGGCCGATTGGTATTATTGAATTTGGTTGTAAACAAAGGCATGTGTTTGGCTGACCGTATCTGCCTGATCCGTGTGGAAGAGGTTAAGAAGATTCTGACGAAAGATCATGGTCTTGATATTGAGAGAATGTTATGGCCCCAGTGGATAGGGATCTTGTGCCTTGGGTGTTTGCATTCATATGCATTAAAGATGATATTTATCTTATATGTTATGGCCCCGTTGAATAGGGATTTAGTGCCCTGGGTGTTTGCATCCACATCCATTAAAGATGATATTTATCGAACAAGTTGCCCTCATTTATTGGTAGCGCGCAAACAAAAATTGGAAAAAAAAGACTCAGATTCTACAAGTTAGACAAAGAAATTGTATGACTTTCATGGCTGGATTAATTGAATGAGAGGCAGAATCTGTAGCATATGTTTTAAAGGAGCATTAAATTTTCAAAAAATAGCTGTAAATATTATAACACATTTTTTTTCCATTTGTATAGTAAAGTAGTTAATTTAAAAGAAGATTTTTGTTATACAGTAAGATAAAATGACAAATACATCAAAAATTTTTTATAATAATACTACTTTTTTCAAAATTCAGCGGCCGTGACTTCAGTTTCAAATACCTTCATATTCATGTATTTATATGTATCTCATTTTAATTCTAGCCAATAATATTCTTTTGAACTTGAATTTCAACTAATATTAATATATATCATAAAACCCCGAGGACCATTGAGTATGTATGCCAAACTTAGTTTGGCAAATGAGAGATTTAAAATTATATAGGAACAGATGTAAATTTTGCATGTACATAGAATCTATTCTGGGTCCTACTGGAATCATTTTAGGCATTGGATCAGTCGAAAGTTGAAAAAAGAAGTAGTTCAATCAAAGATCAACAAGCGTAAAATGTTCAAAGAGTTCTTTGGACGATTCACTCCTTTTTGGTGTTTGTGTTGTTAACAGAAGGTTTTCGTCAATCAATTACATCAATTCAGCGGTTCTACCATGCAAATGCGATGGAGGTAAACAGAATTTTTTCTCCGATGGTATCAATAGTTATAACGTAGGATTCAGGTATTTTCTTTTCCTTTCTTTGTTAAGCCTAGAATTCCACACCTTGTCCCTGTAGAGTTGGGGAAACCATAGCAGGTTGAACTCTGCACTTGTTCGACTTGCTCTTTGTTGACAAGTTTATGCGTGCTGCTTCTAAGATTTTTCTCAGCTTCTGGACTTCTTCCCAGGGAGGATAAGGTACACCTTTCTCTCTTCAGACCTTTCTATTTTGCCTATGATCTGGGCGTTTTTATGCTCCTCATGAAATAACATAGCGAATTCCTGACTCATTGCATTTTGAGTAATTAACTTTGTTTATTTTATTCCCTCTTCTCCATGCAAGGAATTTTTTAAAAAGCTTTTTGGCATACGTTCAAGCTCTAACAAAAAAAATAGTCTACCTAAGCAATGGCACCTTAGTCCCCTTAAGACCTGACATACTCATCCCAGTATCCAAGCCACTTTTTGAAACAATATGCTAAGTCCTCTTTTGGGATTGTCATCAGCTGCCTAATCATATTATCCTTAATCTTGTCCACAGTCTGAAATTGATTATGTATGCCAAATTTGGCTTCGCAGATGAGTTTAAGATCATATAGAAATAGATGTAAATTTTGCACATATATATTTTGGGAAAAGCAAGTAATCCCAGGAGCTGATACTGAACTGCAGCATGGCTAACAGACTTGGGTGATGTAAAGTGCTGCCAAAAAGCCTCATACAAAATGTGAAGAATGGGCAGTCTCATTAACTGTGAATGCAACGCGTGCAATATTAACAAACTCACCCATTGGCATCTCACTGCCAACTGAGTAACCTGACGGGAGAGTTTCTGTTTACTCATGTGCAGTCAGATCCTCTTTAATTGGTTGCCAAGTGACATCAAGGCAGCTCTACCGGTTCTTGAGATATTCAAAATTTCTGGATACTTTCCAGACCGACCTTGCATAACTTATATCACCAGCATTTTTTTATTACTTTTACTAAAGGATGTATATGTATATGAAATAACACAAGTCAGTTACTTTTCCTAATGTTTCTCTACTCTCTCAATTTATGATGCACAAACAAATATACAACCATTTTGAAACCAGAGTTAATAATTTCCTGAGGCAATAAATTGAGTGAAAGTTCATTTCAAATTCTAGATAAACAGATGCTTTGAAGAAGAATATTTCAAAGAATTTTGGTAAGTATTTGATATGAATAAAAATGGTTTATTATTTTTTTTTTTCCAATATAAAATTTTGAAAAGCTCCGTGTTTTGAGGTTCTATCAGTCAAACATTTTCACCTCTTTAAATATTTACATGACAACCACAATGTTTAAAGAAACTCATGAAAATTCATTTTTTTTAGAAAATGTCAACCAGAACTGTGGATTTTAGTGAACAGGATTCTACAGTGTTAATTCATGACACATACACACCATAAACTATAATCTAATCACTAACTTGAGAGCTCCCTTTGCCCCAGTGCAGATAACCGGTTATATAGAAACACTGCATGGGCTGTGACGTGAAAAATACTTGCCAATGATTGGCTGACACTTACATAGTTCTCCAATGTTAACATGTCATACCTTTAACATTCAGTTTTTGAGTAATTCTGGCTGACTGGTTATATATGTATGTGTGTGTGTGTGTGTGTACTTATGCGTGTGTCATGCAACCTGGATGTACTGATGGAGCTACAGGGCTGAAAAAGAGTATCCAAACAATGCATTCTCCTGATAGTAATCTATAGAGCTGAAATATGGAATCCAACCAAGGGACTGACTCGCAAACTGAGAAGCGTGCAACACGCGCCTGAGAGAATCATGCTCAACCTGAAGAGATCACGAGACAGCACAGTACATCAGGAAGAAAATGGGAGTTCAAGACATCATAGAATCTATCAAAAAACTTGAATGGCAATGGGCAGGACATGTTGCAAGAATGGCAGACAACCGATGGATATCACAACTGACAATATGGATCTCCAGAGGTCACACGTGAAACTGAGGCCAGCAGAATACAAGATGGAGAGATGAACAAGACAAATTCAGAAAATACTAGCTCCACAACGCCCATTCTGAGGAAGGTCTATGTCGTAAAGACTGTTGATGATGATGATGAAATCTAGGAAAAAAAAAACACTTTTTTGGTTTTTGAAAATGTACACCCCAAATAAGGGCTGGGGTTTACAATATGGCTTAATGCTAAAATGAACCCTTAGCAGCAGTATTTTTTTTTTTAATTTGGAAATTTCTAGTGATCACCGCCCAACCAAAAGTGAGAAAAGTAACTAATTTGTTGATCACCCCTTTTTCTATTTTTATTATATTTGAGCACCCCCAACACATGATGTTAGTCATATGACGGTTTCTATTGAGTGACTTACCAGACCTGTTTTTAAAAATCATTTGTTTTCTCTTTCTTCTTAGTTATTTGAAGAATAACTGATAAGGAGGTTATAAGTGATTTAACTGTGCAAATCATCGTTGGTAACTTTAAGTGCTCAGTTAACATAATCGATTTCATTGCAGACATCTTTTTCATAAGGATCTGAATACACTATTTGTGTGTTGATCTAACCCTCGTAATACTCAATCGGAATGCGGCTTGACAAGATACACTCAACAGCATACCATTTCACAACACATCATTCAACAACATACCACTCAGTATAGAACAGATAACCTCGAAAACACATCAATAACCTGATGATAAGATCAGTGCATTTATGTAACTGTTTAAACATGTTGTATATGAGAAGAAATGAGTGACTGCACATGATAAGCACCCAATGTGTAATCATTTGTAAATAAGTAAACAGGTCTTGTTAGTCACCCAATAGAAATCATCATGTGGCCGATGTCTTTAGATAGCATGCCGTGTTGGTGATGATTGAAATTTTTGATAAAAGTTACTTTTTTGCCTTTTGTTGGATAGTGATCACTAAAAAAATCTGAACTATCAAAAAACAAGCATGAATGCTATTGGTCACAAACTAAGAGATCAATTTAGCATCAACTTACATTACAAATTGAACACCCCCTCCAACTACAAACATATTTGAGTGGAAATTGAAAAAAAAAGCACAAAAAATGTTTTTTCCAAACATAATGAGGAATAAGTGTTTGGATTTTCAGCCCTCTAGCTCCAATGGTGTGGCCTGAATGCATCATACATACATAGTCAGCCTACCAGAACAGCTTGAAGACTGAAGAAACCTATGTAGACAGTTATGATGACAGTTTCAATTGATGGTTTCTAATAAGGGAAATTATGATGTAATTAGCATTTGATTTACTTGTGAGAAATCACATAATTATTATGTAGATGATATGGATGAGAATGAACAAAGACCCACATAATTATTATTACATTGTGTATTGGACTGGAAATATCTTTAATCTTCCACTTTATGCATTTAAATGGTATTATACGAAAACAAGCAAAATAAATATTATGTACGACAAATATGTTGAGGACAGAGACACAACTATTGAAATCAAAAACGCAAAGCTGGAGAAAGGAGACCGAGTCTCCATGAAGTCATCAAAAGAAGAAGAAATAAAAAGGAGATTCATCCAAGGTTGGTGAGCTTCCGGTAAAGCAAGCTCGACTTTCAAGAACGGAAAGATCCCACGAGTCCTAAAAAGAAGGATAGACAACTAATGCATTCTCCCGATAGCCAGCTATGGGGCAGACATATGAAACCTCACCAAAAGATTGACCGTCAAACCGAGAACTGTGCAATGTGCGCATGAGAGAATCATGCTCAATCTCACATGGAGGGATCATAAGATAGCACAGTATATTGGAGAAAAGACGTGAGTTTGAGATGTTAAAAAAACATTTAGAAAACTCAAATGGCAATGGGCTGGACATGTTGCAAGAATAGCTGACAATTGCTAGACATCATGACTCACAACATGGATCCCCTGAGATCATGTGCGAAATTGTGGCCGATAGAAAGTTAGATGGTGTGACCAGCTTGATAATTTCAGAAAGTACTGGCTCTGCGATGCCTGTGATAGAGAGGTCTCATAAATCTTAGGAAAAGTTTATGTCCTGCAACGGACCCTATAAGGATGATGATAATGAATTGGACTGAAAATATCTATATTCATCCAGTTGGAGCAATTAAATAGTATCTTGCTGGAACAATATTGCAAGAATATACTATTTTTGCTATGTTCCAGTCGAAAAGACCCAAGCAAATAAAAAGAGATCATATTATTTTATTACATGTCTGGTTAGTCACTCAATAGAAACCATCACAGGACCAATGTATTTTGGCCGCATGTTGTGCTGGGGTGATAAATTAAAATTATATATATTGGTACATATGTATAAATGTCAAAGCACATGAATAAACCAAACTCAGCAACAGTATTTAAACTACTCTGTTATGAATAACAGTGTTTTATTAAAGAGAAAAAAGTCAAATAATCTTTAATTTTCATTGGAATTTCACTATGAAAACAAATAATTTCTTTATGAATGTGAAAATCTCTGGAAAATTTCTACAAAATACAATTTCAGAATATGAGCTCAAGTGAAAATAATTCCTACACAAAATGTTTATTCATTGTACTTTGTCAAATTTCTCAAAAGAAAAACATTTACTTAGTGGCACAAGATTTAATATCTGTTTTTTTTTTCTTTACTTTTTACCCATTTGTTGGTAAATAATTGCTTCTATATTTTATTGAATTCAATTGTGGCAATAAAACACAATCAAAGTCAGAAATGGGAAATATGCTGCCTCTCAATAGGAAGTTTTTTATTTTAAGTGCAGTTTCTTTTCAAACTTGGATATTTTATTGTTTGTCCTTTGTCAAATCACAAATACAGTTTGGAATTTTTCGTCACACACATCGTATTTGCTTTATAGCGTAATTATCTTGTTTGTAGTTAGAGCTGTACATATTGTAATAGCTTTCAATGATTACACACAAACATACACACTTCTACAGTGGAAGAGGCAAATCAAATTCTGTTATTGTGTGTGTAAATTATACACTTATTCCCATATATATATATATATATATATATATATATATATATATATATATTATATATATATATATATATATATGTGTGTGTGTGTATGCGTGTGTGTGTGAATTGGTATATATGCTTGTATAAGCAAATATATGCATGTAAATATAGGTGTACATCTATCTATCTATGTAATACACAAATATACTCTCCTACAGGGGAAAGGTAAATAAAATTCAGTTTATTCAACATGCATGTAAATTATATACTTTTGTATACATTTATAATCCAGATATATGTATCAAAATATGTGCCTCTACATTCAAATATATGCATGTAAATAAATACATTTATACATACATCTATCTACTTATTTCACACTTACACATTACTCTAGGGGAAAAGACAAAAAAATTCTATTAACGTGATTGCAAATTATATATATCTATACATATATATATATATATCTATATATCTATATATCTATATCTATATCTATATATATATATATATATATATATATATATCTACATATAGTGTAACCCATAAATGAGTACACTAAAACATAGCAGATTTTATCATTCCCAGTGGAAAATTATACGGATATTATCAAATATTATTAATGACCAAACTCTACCACAGTTAAACTCTTAGCCAAAAATATGAATATATCACAAACCAAAAATGAATATGTACATAAGAAAAAATAGTTTCGATGTGGTCATAGATAATACCTGATAATTTCCATTCTGATCATAGATAATACCTGATAATATCTATTTTGATCATAAATGATACCTGATAATATCCATTTTTATCATAAATAATACCTGATAATATCTATTTTGATCATAAATAATACCTGATAATATCCATTTTTATCATAAATAATACCTGATAATATCTATTTTGATCATAAATAATACCTGATAATATCCATTTTGATCATAAATGTTATCTGATAATATCTGTTTTAATTATTCAATGTTCCACTAAAAATAATAAAATTTTACGATGTTTGATTTAAGGGAAAATCAATATTATCAAAAAAAGTGGTAGGGGGTCTACATATTTATGGATGACACTGTATGTATACTTATGCATGCAAATATATATGTACATCTATCTTGCTAGCTTTCTATTATACTCATACACAATTTTACAGATAGATTGCAAATAGATATCCATTAATGTGCATGTGTGTATATATGCATGTCATACACTTGAATAGTTATACATACAGATATATTTTATGTATGCGTATATGTATATTTATATACGTAGATATTATGGTCATCATCAGTTTTTTTTTCATCTGTCATTGGACAGAGACCTTCCCCAGGAATTGCCAGACCTCTCTATCATGGGTATCACAGAGCCAGTACTTTTTGAACTTGTTCAGTTCGTCTCTCCATCATGAATTCTGCTGGCCTCTGTTATGCATGTGATCTCTAGAGATCCATGTTGTGAAGTGTGATATCCATCAGTTGTCTGCCATTCTTGCAACGTAACCAACCCATCGCCATTTGTGCTTTCTAATGGATTTTATGACATATCTGACTCCTGTTTTCTCCATGTGAAGTTGAGCATGATTCTTCCATGTGCACATTGCAGTTTATTCAAATTAATATACATTCATCTTCATTTACAATTTAGATGTTTACAAAATATCTATTTTGAAATATCATATCTAACAAACATAGATATGTAAACAAAAATGTATATTGATTCATGAAAAAATATATATGTGTAAGTATATAAAATATATATGCACAATTTATGTATATATAAGCTCATACATACAAATATATACATATAAATATATATATTTATACATGGAGGTATCTATGTACATCTTCCTCTCTCTCTCTCTTCACACACACACAAACACACATATACATATATATATACATATATATATATATATATATATATATATATATACATATGCAAATATGAATACATGCTTTTATGATATAGGCAGGCCATCATTAATCTAAAAAATACAGCTGATAAGCACAAAATGTGTTTTTATTGCCTGAGATAACAGGGGCCATTAAGTAATTTGAGTTTGCATAATACATACATACATAACAAGCCATACAGAATCATTTAAGAATTGAAGAAACATGTTGACCTATCCTGAGAGTTTTGGATGGTGATTTCAAATATTTTCTTAGACCTCTCTGGATATTACTTGGTGAGAAAACATATCTTCATTTGATCAGTTAACTGTGTAAATCTCTTACTCAAAACATTATGGAAATTGTGCAAAAATTATTCAATTCAAAACAAATCATTGTGCAAATAATAAAAAATTATCTAACACTACAAATACTCTTTCCTGAAAGAGTGCTACAATCTCCTGAGGTATGAAAAGTCATAGAAGGTATATGAAATGATTTTTAAAAAAGGGTCGATACACAAAGTAACATCTATATATCTAAAGTCGTAAAACATATATGTATGTACTGTTGCAACTTGTGAACTACACACCCAAGAAAAAAAATAAAACTATAAACGAATTCAGCTCATCTCAGTCTACCTACTGCCCACACTTTTACGTTGAATTTAGAGAAAAAATTCATATAATTAGAATTTTTTGAATCCAAAAGTATCCTGCCTATTGTTCATAAAAGCAGTCATAACAGCAATCAATCAGTGTTTTAAAAAGTAGGTTATGTATTTGACCCTCATTTTGGATGGCCATGTCCAAATAGTATCCAGTCAGTGAGAGTGGTTCCGTCTGCTGGAGCTAGCTGAACACCACCTTTTATGGTTGTTCAATTTTGAATGCATCAGTTCTCAAAAACATTTTCATAGAGCCAAAACGTCTGTCACCAAATAGGATAGGACCAAAATTCTTGGTGCCCAAATGACTGTGCCTGATTGTCCCATTCTACTACGTAACAGTCAATAAAGGTGTATTAGGAACTGTCAGCCTAAATGGTCAGCATAGGTTTCTTCAGTTTTCAAGTGATTGCGCCTGGCTCGCTATGTATGTATTTATGTATATGTTGCATGTATGGGTTGCACATATGAACCTAGATGGGTGGAAAACTTAAACATCACTCCTTATTGTCAAGAAAAAAAAAATCTTTTTTGTTTTTGAAAATTCTCTCCTACTAAGTGGTATCAGTTTACAATGTGATTTTATGCTATATTGGTCCCTTAGTTCCTATCCTGCAGTGGACATACTTATTTCACAGAAATTCCGATCCATTTTATGATCAATGCCAGAAGTGATTTATTCATTGATCAACCCTTTTTTCTTAATTTTTTTCATTAATCACACCTAACACGGCATGCTGTCAATATGTGATGGTTTCTATTGAGTGGCTAATCAGACCTGTTCTTGTCGATGATTTAAAACAAGATTTGTATTATAACAACTCATCCTTTTTCCATTCCTTTCTAGGCAAATGATCTTTGCATATTGGTATATAGATTGTCATTCTTCATTCATTCTCAGAGATGTTGGATACTGTCAAGATGAAAAGTATAGAGGACAAGTTTTTCATGAATGTAAAACAATGTTGACCTGAATAAATGTTTTTGAAAAAAGCAAAAAAACAGAAAACAAATCAGTTTTATCATAATATTCTCACGTTCAAGAACTTTTGGCAGACAGAAGTGGCTGAATTGATATTCTTGCATATTTCTCTTTCAAAAAAAACATGATTATCGTTTCATAAATAAACGATTGACTGGCAAATCCATCAATGTTCGATAGATGTCGAGGGGACTATTGTGGATACACAATATGTCATCATTTACAAATCATACAAAAAAGCCAATGTCATATTTTTGCTTGTTGTTTTCTTTGAATAGTCATGCTGAAGTGAATATATATAAATCTAAGTCCTGCCCTGATTTGAAAGTCTGACTTTTAGATAAGCTGGGAAATGTAGTACTCATTGGGTCGCTATCTTACTGCTTAGACATCATCATCAACCTCATCATCAGTTTTTGGATGGAGACATTAACCAAGATTTATCTGACATCTTTATCGTGGGCGCCAGTACTTTCTGAACTTGTCTTATTTGTCACATCATCATATTTTCTGCTGGCCACAGTTTTGCATATGATTGCTCGGGATCCATGTTGTGTGATGTGATGTCCATCAGTCGCGGGCTATTCTTTCAACATGACCAGCCCATTGCCATTTTAGGTTTCTGCACGGTTCACAGATTGAAGTTCAATCTTTTGATAAAGTTCCATGTTTCAGCTCAATAGGCAAATATAGACCCTTCTTCTTAGGACTAGTGGGATTTTCTTGTCTTTGAAGGTTGAGCTTGTTCTACTGAAAGCTTGCCAAGTGTGATTTTTTGCCTGATTTCGTCTTCTTTCAAGGATTCATTATCCTACGTAGATGTAGCAATTTAATTTCTTCAACTCTTCGTTTTCAATTTGTTTTTTTGTGTTTCTGTCCCAAACATGTTTGTTGAACATAACATTTGTTTTACTGAAATTCATGTGAACACAAGCTTTTTACTTTTTTCATTCACTTTGTCTAGCATTATTTGGAGATCATAAAGGATATTAGCAAAGAGGACAATGTTGTAAGCAAATCTGAGGTTACTTAGGTATTTGCTGTCAATTCTAATTCCCTTATTTTCCAAGTCTAGGTTTGGAGGATCATTATAAGGCAGGCTTCGTAGAGTTTAGGTGAGCTAGTACGCGCACCTGAGACAACCATGCTCAACCTCACACAGACAGATCACAAGATAGCACAGTATATCAGGAAGAAAATGGGAGTCTGAGACATCATAGAAAACTAAAATGGCAATGGGCAGGTCATGTTGCAAGAATGGCAGATAACCGATGGACATCACGACTCACAACATGGATCCCCAGAGATCTCAATTGAAACCGAGGCTGACAGAATACATGATAAAGAGATGAACTTGACAAATTTAGAAAATACTGGCTCCATCACGCCCATGACAGAGAAATGTGACAGATCCTGGGGAAGGTCTATGTCTAATGACAGACACTAAAAGACTGATGATGATGATGATATCTCCTTGTCGTTCCCCATTTATAAAGACAAACTCTTCAATATTTTCAAGTGAATTTCATCCTGTGCCCTAGCTATTCATGGGGAATAGTTTGCTTAGATATAGGATGAAATTAACTGGTAAATACTAAGTTGAGAGTTGGTCTTCATAAGTTTTTAATTACTTGAATAAGTCACATATTTTTCCAAATCATATAGATGCATTAAAAACAATCGAAACTAAATTCAACATTTTCTTTGATCTTTTTGACATTTTGAGAATACAGCCCTTGCTTCAAAATTTGTAATCTATCTGATCTTCTGTTATCATATCTTTAACTGATTGTTAATTTCAGTATTAATTGGTTATTAATTTCATAGAAGAAAAATAAGAGTAAAATGCAATAAGATTTTTTACATACAGTGGATGCCAATAGGAACAGATGGGAAAATTATGTCCTTGCCACCAGTTTGGACTTTCCTTTTATCAACTTGATATCCCATCCACTGTATGTAAAACAAGAAAAAAACAGCAGACTCTGTTCAAAACCTGCAACATCGTTTACACACATTTTGACAGCAATCATCAGCATTTTTGTTTCTATTATAGAAATATTTGTTTCCAATTGATTTTAAAAAAAATGATTATGTAATGTGTATGCTCACAATATGAGAAATGTTAAAAAAGTGTCTTACCTTTTTAAATCACTGAAATTTTTTTAAAATCACGTTTTTTTAATTTCAAGAATTAATTAGGAAAAAGAATAATAAGGTATATTGTGACGTAAAAAATGAAAAAAGATCATTCCCCTTTCTTCACCTATTCTCTCTTCCCTTCCTTTCTTCTGAACACTTTTGATATTTTTCAGTTTGCCCAGAAAGAAGGTGATTTTGGCATTCGTGGTATCAGTTTTTCGCAGCTAAAAATTGAGTAAATGAATTATACACTTAAAAAATTTTGCTTAAAGCTTTGGCCAAAAATAAGTGATAAAACCAACTACTATTTATTTGAACAACTCATTGTACAGAGATAATAACTCATCTCAGAATTTCAGGCAATGTCTTGATACTAAATTAATATTAGCCTCATGGTTCTCTTGAGCCTGGCTATATTTTCATGTGTATCCAAGAAGTGTGTACATATTTGTGTTCCCCATAAGTTAGAGGCCAAACTCGACTCTCACGATATGAAATATGTTAAAAAATATCCAAGTTTATTAAATCATTTACGTTTTTGTCTTAATTAACATAATACTGAATTAATCTTATCCTCATGATGGACAGTTAACAGAAGAGGATAATTAAATTAAATTCTTGAGCAAATTGAAAACTTTTCATTTTGTCATTCTTAAAATAACTTAATGCATTATGAAAATATCCAAGTGTCAGCATTGATATTTTCTGTTCTGACGAGAGAATCATATGTTTCATGTATGCAGGACCGTACCAAAGGAAAATGTTTAGGGTAGATTTTTTGATCTGCCAAATGTTTGGGCTGGGGAGGGATGGGGGCTTGTCGAGGCTTGGATTGATGCTATCCTTGCTTTATTGAAGCTAAACAAAGAGATTGCAGCTTAAAAGCTAAACTTCACAAATCTACAGCAACTGAATTAGAGGTGGGTCCCAAAGGCATCGACACATCCTGATGCTAACTTTCTCAGAACCTATGTCATAAGGTCACTTCAGTCACTCCACTCCAGCCCCAACAATCAAGCTCTGAAAAATGCCCCTTACCCCACCCATGTTACGGGCCTAGTGTGATTAAGAACTGATTATCTTGAATGTTTTGAGGGATGAACCAATTCACAAACAAATGGATGTATCATACGTGTTGTCCGGAGAGCAACAGGGAGAAAAACAATGTTCCATGATTCACAAGTTAATATAAAAATGGGGTTATCATCAATACCATTCACTTGGGGAAACGTAGATGAAGAGCCTAAGATGAAATTAACTTGTAAATACTGAGTTGAGAGTTCGTCTTTATAAGTTTTCATCTACTTAAGTTAGTCAAAAATTCTTTCCAAACAATATCAACTTGAATTAGTCACATATTTTTTCTAAATAACTTCAACTTGATATCCCATTCGATATACGTAAAAACAAGAAAAACAATGTTGAAAACTTGCGACACTGCTGCACCAAGTAGCTGAATGAATTCAGAAATGGTCTTGAGAAATAGTTGGAACCAAGGACTCTTGGAATGGGTTGCGAATAGTACAATGTGTTGAGGCTCTGAGGATGAAGGGGGCAACAAGGGTTTCTTGCATAGAACAGAGTATCAAAACTTCTTAGACAGGCATGAGCATTTTTTCGGTTGAGAGGGCCACGTGATCATTTCTCATCTTTACTTGTGCTACATATTAACTTTTTAAAAATTATTATTTATTGATTTGTGAAACCAAACCAATCGTAATTTTACGATATGAAATTATGAAATTGACTTTCTGAGAAGAATTATGAATCATTTCAAAAGAATCTGAAATAGATTGACCGCAGACCACAAAAAAAATTTGGCATATGAGCCTATTGTTTACCAGTGAGCAAATATAGTACAGCGTGCTAAAAGGGTTATAGAAGATTTATATAGAATGGCTAAAGGACATGGGTGATTGTTCAATGTGTCTATTCAGAAAGGGGCAAAACCGGCTTTGTAATACCTTATGAAATTCCTCTTGGAAGCCCTTGGATGGAACAGCTCTCATAAAAGTCACACTTCTTCTTCCCATACGTTAATGAACAAATGTATGAATATAGTAAGGAGTACTAAAAGGGTTACAGCAGATGAAAACGAGATAAATAAAGGATGAAGGTATTTGTGCAGTGTGTGTGTACTTTGATGGGTGAAAACAGTGAAATTCCCCTCGGAGGCCCTTGGGTGGAACAGCACGCATGAAAGTCACACTTCCTCTTCCCATACATGTATAGCAAAGCAGGAAGAGAATTCCGTGGCGGATGCTTATTCTGCAATAAAGAATAGAGTGAAAATAAGTGAAGTGAGGAGGTTGAATTGATGGATAGCTTGGATAATGTCCGATGTTGAAATGGGTAGAATTTCCTCCCTCCTGACAATTGAAAGAGATCATGGTTAGTGAGATTGAAGTCCAGTGCCACCAAGATTAGTGGTTACGACCATTAAGATATTTTTTGCATACATTCATCCCTACATAAGGTTCACAAAATGACAAACTCAATTTTTGATTGATGTCCGTGCAAATTTCACATGTGAGCATTGAGAATACAAAAATAGATAAAAGTATGATTATATATAAATTGTTGCAGTTGTACATCTCTCTCTCTCTCTATATATGTATATATATATGTATGTGTATAAATATATATATATATATATATATATATATATATATATGCATACATAGTACATAATGCATATATTTTCTCAATTTGTAGCAGACAAGAAGAAAACAAATGAAAATAGATTTTATCCATTGTCGGCTAGGGCTATAAGCATATGAAAAATTATATTTACAAGGACAGGTACCTGGTGAATGTTAACATTTCGTTCCTCTCACACTCTTCAGCAACCGGCCGTCTATTGTTTCCTTTGGTGGCCGATTGCTGAAGAATAGGAGAGACTCAAAATGTTTACATTCGCCACATACATATCCTTGTAAATATCATTTTATCTCTCTGTAAAGCTGACAGCTCCAAGAATTAATGCTATATCTATTGAAAAGCAAAATCCACTCACTTGTCCCCGTGTGCGTCTGCCAATCGAGCCGTTCAAATTTCTCTACTCCTCCTCTTCCTCCCTTTTTTATGAAATTTCTCTGATTAAGTATCATCCGTCTAACCAAGTGTTTTGAGTTGTCTGAATATAAAGAAGAAAAAAACGTTTTTTTCTAAGAAAAGAACATAATTCAACAAAGATGGAAAAAAATTATTATCATGGCCATTAATAAGATCTTTTGCATAGAAATCATGAAAGAACATCTCTGGAGAGAATTTTCAATTGTTTACCATGAAGCAGTATCAGGTAAATATATATATATATATATATATATATATATATACATATATATATATAGTCTACAAAGCTTTACAGGTTTAAATGCTTAATATGTAAAAGAATTTTTTGAAATTTATGTCATTTTGGTCAATAATTTCCAGATATCAGTTAATGCAATTATACAGAATTAGATATTAAAATTCTCGATGTGAATTTTCCTTGTGATGATCATCATTTCCTTACCATGTAGCGGTTTTGGGGATTTAAAAATAAAAAAGTTATTTCAATATGGCTCTCCAGCAATATTGATCCAACACCATCTACCCTCATACTTTGATTTTTATATTCAACTTGCTATATCATTTTTAGGGCCATGTTATAATACACGTAGTTTACTTTTCTATGTGGAGCCTAATGGTAATTTATTATAAATGGATGTTATTCTACACTACACATCATTGAAAGAAAGGACTACTCAGAAAATGTATTTTGATGATGAGGAATCAGGAAGTATAACAATAGATATGACATGTTGTGTTTGTACCACATCCGTTGAGTGTTTAACCATGTGAATATCAAATCCATTACGTCAGATCTAATCTCAGATTCCATTCAAACCAACTTATCTGTATGAATACTAGTATTTCAGAAAAAAATTTCCTCAAATCGATTTTCTATCAACATATTCAAACAGAGAACTTGACACAAATAATTCAAGATCACTGACCTTCATCAATATATCAAATTATATCAAAACTAAATTATATATATATATATATATATATATATATATATATAACATCATTATCAGTCATTATGTCCACTGTTGGATAAAGGCCATTCCTACCTCCTTCTATGACCTTTGTGATAGTGCTAATCTCTGCAATGCTTTACCAGCAAACTTTTCTATCTCATCTTATTTTTCTGTTTTATCTCTGTTTTTTCCATATTCAGTTTACTGCCCAATGGACTACCAATGGTGAGCCCTTTCCTCCATCCACTATCCTTTCTTCTTGTTGGATTCTAAGTGGTTTTGTGAATTTTCTGGTTTCAAACCCGTAAATATATCAGTGGAGGGAGAAAGCAGTGTGCTCAATGCAAAGTGAGGCCTAACGACGGATAGGGATTGAATCATCAAATATTCCAAGGAATTCCGACAAATAAAGGAAAACAGAATCATGAACCGGACAAGCAAGCTGAGAGTCATCAGTTTGAGGATTTCCCTGAAGTTACTCTACAGGAAGTGAAGCAAGTCATGAAACAAACAAAAAACAGAAAGACCCCTGGACCCAATAAGATGACAATCATCCCACCCACCCCCAAAATGGTAAAGTCATTGCTAGAAAACTAGCCATGCTATTCAACTTATGCCTCAGACAAAGTAAAATCCCAAAAGATTGGAATACTGCAATCATAGTGCTGTTATATAAGAAAGGACTCTCGGAAAACCTCAACAACTACAGATCAATAAGCCTACTCAATTACATCTACAAACTCTTCACCAAAGCGGTCACCAACCAAACTACCAAAATGCTAGATGAAAACAAACCACAGGACCATCTCCATTCAGTAAACAAACTAAAAGAGAACAGCAGAATGTAAAACGCCACTCAGAGTAGCATTTGTTGATTCTAAAAGAGCCATTGACTCAGTGGAAATACCCAAATTCACTTACACTATCATACAATAAAGTATGAACCTCATATAACAGTATTGCAAAATATGTACCAATACAGCAGTTTCTTTATCAGGCTACATAAAGACTTTCAGCCTTTTCAACTAAAAAACGGATGAGACTAACTGTTATCAGCTCATCTAAACTCTTCACAGCCTGCCTTAAGATGATCTTCCAAAACCTAGACTGGGAAAACAAAAGAATCAGAATAGACAGTGAATACCTAAATAACTTCAGATTTGCTGACGACATCGTCCTTTTTACTGAAAACATTCATGATCTCCAAATAATGCTAGACAAACTAAATTAAGAAAGCAAGAAATTTGGCCAACATATGAACTTGAGTGGAACAAATGTCACGTACAACATGTTGGCAGTCTCTTAGTAGAGCAAGTTTGACTCTCAAGGATAAGAAAATCACACTAGTCCTGAAAAGGAGGGTCTACAACCAATGCATCCTTCCAATAGTCACCTATGGAGCTGAAACATGGAATCTAACCAAAAGATTGACCCTCAAACTGAGAACCATGCAAAGTGCACAAGTGAGAATCATGCTCATCATCACATGAAGAGATCACAAGACAGCATAGTATATCAAAGAAAAGACAGGACTCAGAAATATCATAGAAATCCTTAGAAAACTCAATAGGCAATGGGCTGGACATGTTGCAAGAATGGCTAACAACTGCCGGACAACCCATAATATGGATCTCCAAAGATCATATGTGAAACTGTGGCTGACTGAAAGTAAGAGGGCATGACAAGCTGAATAAATTGAGAAAGTACTGGCTTTGCAACAGCCATGATAGGTCTGGGAATCATGGTGAAAGTCAATGTCCAATGATGGATGCTAAAACTCTGATGATGATGATGATGAAAGCTGGTATTTTGCATTGATTATCTTTACATATTAGGCATATAGGCAATTAGCTTTTCAGTATGTCTTCATTCATACCAAATGCTTTCCAGCCAGTTGTTATGCATTGTTTTATTTAATTTCCGCTGTCTTTCTTTGGCTTCATTACTTTAACCAGGTAAATGTATTTCCTGATCCCTTTTGAGATTCCACCCTCCATTCTTATAGTCTTTTTTTGGACTTTATTATTGAACTTCACTTTTGTCTCAGTTCTATACTCACATGCACACACACACATGAACATCTATGTTTATGTGGAGGTCAACAATCTTATTTTGCTAGTTAGCTTGCTAGTGTAATGTATCTTTTCTGAAGTGAGTCTAATCTTTACTGAATAGTATATTACTGTGGCATTGCGTCATACTAAACTAAATTTTGTAAGTACGTATCTATGTGCACACAGACAAGCACGATAATATTTAATTTGACGAAGTCTTCTACATTTGACAATTATCTGAATCAGTACCATCGAACAATGATTTATCAAAAATATGAAATATACATACATACATACATACACATACATGTCACAAACACATACATAAGTGCATACACATATGCACACACATACCACATAGACATATGCCACACACACATACTACGTATCGACATATTCACGTCCATAGGTGTCAAGCCTGGGGTGCAGAATGGCAAAACGAGTTGAATTGCGGGCAAATCAGTAATTCAGGCCAATCTGTGGAAAATTTTGAGCAAAATCAAACCTTTTACCCCCCATTGACAAAGTTCCCCCTGCTCACATCTACGATTGCAGCCATAGGCACACACATACACTTAGGCACACATGCTACATTCATACACATATACACACATGTACACATATACCACATACACAAATGTATAGATACCATATCGATAATGACAGATGTTGCCTCTTCTGCTTCTCAGTGATACTCAGAGGGGGATCGGCAGCTCTTTTTAACACTTTCACAGTTTTCAGAATCAATGCTTAGTCACTTGACTGAAACCATCGTGTGACCATGTTGGGGGTGATCAATTAGAAAATCGGAAAAAAAGGTGATCAAACAATAAGATACTTCTCTCGCTTTTTGTTGGGCATTGATTGTTTAAAAAATCTGAATTTTCTAAAAGCTAGTACGTGTGCTGCTTGACATAAATTAAGGATTGATTTTAGCGTAAATCAACATTTCAAATCAAACTCCCTAGTTAGTGGAAGAATTTCCTGAAAACACAAAAAAAATTTTCTCAACATAATTCTGAGAAAATTTTCAGTCCTCTAGCTCCATATGATCTATACACACACAACGAGCAAAACTGACTTGAAAACCAATGAAACTTATGTTAACAGTTTTAGTGACAGTTTTGGTTGAAGATATCTGATATCCATGAGCAGCAGAGCCACATCTGACCAGTAGGAGCACTGATACACAACTATGTGGCATATGCTGAGCCAAGGCTGTCTTGAAATGATAACCTCCACAGAATTCTACAAGGTCTCGTGGAGTGCAGCAGGAGTAAATGAGACAAATGTGGGCTCCAGTGAGCTGATGACATCCCCAGAAACACTTTTCGGATTTCAGAATTTTGTATTACAGATTGGGTATCTGTATGCTACTTTAGAGCTGAATTTCATTAACTACATAGGAATACCTTTAATATTGCGGGTTTGATTTGTGTGGGTTTTGATGTAGTATAATTGTGACAGTGCTGTATAATTAAAAGTGATTAAGTATATGCTGAGAAAAAAAAAACATTAAATCATAAGAACTTGAACAGTGTGGTTTCGAACAGTACGGAAATCTTTTGAACATCCGTACTAATGAAGGTATACCTGTCAGAAGCAGACCTAAAGATTTTTATTGGTGGGGGTGCAGACATCTGATTTGCTGATATATTTACTGATGAAATAGGTATTTAAGCTTCTAATTTGCAGATAAAGTTAGCATGCAGCATGAACAAGGGAAGGAATTTGCCAAGAGAGAGAGCATTTGTGGGTGTGATCCACTCCCCCCCAACCCTCATTTGGCACACCCCTGATATCTGTATTGTCATATTTTCTTGCATTTAAGGAGATTACTTTCATTGTAAACACCCGGAAAATAAATATAGGATGTTGAATTTTCTTATTTTCTATTTTTTCAATGTTTCCATTTTTTGATCTTCAAAAGCCTTTCTTTGCATTTATTTAAAAACACAGAAATCATAAAAAAAAGCATTTATTAAAACTTTTGTAATTCTTCTGTAAAGAGTTACTTCCCTTTTAACTTTTTAGTTCTCTTTGCATCTATCATAATAACAAAGAGAAAACACAGAAACCGTTAAAAAAAAATTATTAAAACTTTTGAAATTGCAATGTAAAGAGTTACTTCCCTTTAAAGCAGGGTATTCTCAGTAAAGAGAGTAGAAAGGGAATAAAAAAAAACCTCACTTTTATGTCTAATCAAGTTCGGTGCATTGAGATAAAATAAGCAAATCAATAAGTCTCTTTGTCTTTCTTATCTACAACTAAAATATTTAACACTGTTTTCATTGCCATTTCTGTAATAAAATGGTCTTTATGGAGTGGTGTATTGTCAGAGCATACTCATATCTAAGAAGCAATGAAACCCTCTTGAACATTATACCAAACATTCTGGTTGGAGATTTGGAAGAAGATTCAGGAGTTCCAGTAACATTTCAGTGATATCAAGATTTTAGAATTGTTGCCATTTTGGCCATTTTATGGGTAAATTTAAAAAATCTGGCCTTTTTTTAGTAGCATTTGGCCATGAACTTTCTGATTCCATCATCATCAGTAGTCTTGTTGGACATAGATCTTCCCTAGGATCTGCCACAATTCTCTATCATGGGCGTCGCGGAGCCAGTATTTTCTGAATTTGTCTTGTTCATCTCTCCATCTTATATTCTGTCGGCTTTGGTTTTGCATGTGATCTCTAGGTATCCATGTTATGAGTCGTGATGTCCATTGGTTGTCTGCCATTCTTGCAACATGGCCTGCCCATTGCCATTTCAGTTTTTTAATAGATTCTTTGATATCTCGGACTCCTATTTTCTCTATTGGGAGGATGCATTGGTTGTATACTCTTCTTTATAGAATTATCAATATTGACTTGCTTTTGATGGTTGAGCTTGCTCTGCCAAAGGCTTGCCATTGTAGAGTGTTTCTTTGCTCCAAAGAAACACTAAGATTTGTTGTAGATGTAGTGGTCAACCTTCACCAGTTTTGCATCTCTGATCTTGACAGTTATGTTCTTATTTTCAATGTGATTGTTGCACATGATTTTTGTTTTATTGAAGTTCATGTGTAGGCTGACTTTTTTGCTTTCTTCGTTTAGTTCATCTAGCATAAGTTGGAGGTCGTGTAGGCTCTCTGCAAAAAGGACAATGTTGACTGCAAATCAAAAGTTGTTCAAATATTCATTGTCTATTTTGATTGCTCTATTCTCCCAGTCCAGGTTTCGCTAACTGTATATAAATTTTTGACCCTGATTTTTGACTCTCTCGACTTTGTTATAGTAATATTAGTCAACACTACCCAAAACAGACTAGTTTAAACACTGTTGATTGGTTTAGGTTATTCATTGTAAAAACTTGAAATTTTGCCCACACGCTCCCCTCAATGAGTAAGGAATACGTTTTTTGTTTTTAAATAGATTAAATTCCTCTCCGGAATAAGTATTCAGAGTGGGGTTCAATTTAAAATGTAAATGATGCAAAATTAGTTTGTGCCGCACAGCATTCAGGGTTGTTCTTTTTTTTTTCAAATTTGGACTTTTTCATGATCACAGCCCTACAGAAAGCACTGGTTTCCTTCCTCATTGAAATAAGTTGCAACAGAATAATTTTGAATGATCATTTCATTTTGAATATAATTAGATGGCTTTATAATAAGAATTAGTTTATTTTTTATAATTCTGACATCAGGGAACCCCATGGCACAATAATGTCATGTCTGGTTAAGCCATGCCACCTGGGCCAACTCGAAGTAAATGAGACTCCATCCAGCAATATGCAAGGTGGGAAAGTAATTGCATGAAAACAACTGATTGCAAGTATCACCCACTTGAGGAAACAGATGCGGAGAAGGACTCGGAGTGCACGCGGACAATCTCGTCAGCATACACAATCAATAGTCAAGAAGGCCAATAAAATTCTGGGTTGCCTCCGGCGCAAGTTCATGAACAGGGAAATATTCACACCGATCTGCGAATCCCTCGTCCAACCACTCCTAGAATACACATCCTGTGAATGGCTTCCTCAACCGAAGCATGACGAAGACAAAATTGGAAAAATACGAAGGAGAAACACTGCACTAGTTGCCGAGCTGAAAGACCTCCCTTACAACAGCATACTGCAAAAGCTTCAGATATCAACACATGCTCATAGATGCATAAAAGCCGATATGATACTAATCTTCTGCATCTTGACCAACTAATGGTCAGTCAAGACACACTGTCATTGCCCTTATCTGACTAAACGATCTCCCAACTAACACACATTAGAGGCCACAGATGCAAACTCCAAACACAACATGAAACTGGTGTGAGAAAATAGTTTTTCACTGCAAGAGTAACTGTGGACTGAAACTGTCAAATATGAAGCCACAGTTACTGCAGAAAATATGAACTTTTTCAAGTCGAGTATGGAGAAGGGATGATCAAGCAAAGACGAATACAGTTACACCTTCTGAACTAGATAACTCACGCTCATCCAAAATAGATGAGGAGTAGGGAAACATCTAGGTGACACCTGTTAGTCTAATTACTACATGGTATCCACTGCATCGATTTAGGAAAACTAATCTCCATGAAATCTGCGAAAGAAGAAGCATTTGGCTGTGCAAGCACAACCTTCAAGAACAAGAAAATCCCATTAGTCCAAAAATGAAGTGTTTACAACAAATGAAACACAGAACTCAACCAAAAAACTGACTCTCAAACTCTGGTCCATGCAATGTGTACACGAGAGAATCACAAGACAGCTCAATATATTGGGGGAAAAACAGCAGTCCGAGATATCAAAGAATCCATTAGAAAACTCAAATGGCCCACATCATTTCCCCCATGGACAACCTAAATCCCCACCTAGGATATAACTTCCCAACCCGGGGGGAACCTCTGACCTAAGCTATTAGCTCAAGATGCTACGGCTCCTGTCAGCCAAGGTTGATCATGCATTAACAGCTTTTAACTGCTATACCTGAATGCTCGGTATAGACAAAGTGTTGTACCCAAGTTTCATACCCGTCTCTCGACAATAGTGGACGCCTCCAAAGAAAAGAAGTGCGCAATGTGTTTGGAGATCAGCATGATTATAGGGGATGCGTCCCCAACTGATTACGGCAAGTGGTATTCCCAGATAGTCATCCATCTAGACACTTACCTGGCCTAACATTGTGTAACTTTTGTGGGAAAACGCAAATGGTTTGTTTCATCTGTATTTCATTTTATTCTGACAAAGCTGAAACATGTAATATCTATTACAGATATGAATAAATTGTTTATTCTACAAACAATGCGTGTTTCTCCACATTGTTACTATTAATATTAAAAACTTGTATGGAATAGATTTCTCTTCACAGCTTTACCTCATTTAGGCTGTGAGTACGCATGAGTGTGCTTTGAATTTTGCAACCATTTTGAATACATAATGAGATTGCATGGCCATTATATTTGCCATAAATGAAATCCACATCTTATAACCTTCAAAAATGATATATGACTTCCTTGGGTTTCTTAGAAAATGAGAAAATCCATCGATTATGTCTTTGCTTTGTAATCTTTAGAAAAAAAAAATGCCTGAACGAGTCGAAAGAATCTCTTTACCATCTTTGGCAAATACTCTTTGGAATATTCAGAAAATCTGCATTTTCTTGAATTCCTCTCATTTTTACTTTTTTTTTCAATCCCCCAATTTCTAGCCTAAGTGAGGCTGAAAAATGAATGCTATATCTTCTTTTCGAGCTTTTTCTTTTTTGGGTTGAGGTAATGGTCTTGTATTTTGAACATGGTACATTTTGACTGACTTTAGTGTACTTACAAGGAAGATATCATTCCTACATAAAATTGAAACGTTGATATTAATGATAGTATGTATTATTACGAGATGAATTTCTTGAGCCATAAAAAGGAAATCTTGATGATAATCATCATCAAGTTGATAAAGATTTGATGAAAACTACATTCGGGGAGATACAAAAACTTAATCTTCTTTGTGTCATATTGGTTTATTTTCTCTCTTTCATATTTTAGAAATCATACCCTCCCAAAAATGTCTGCATAAATTTCTTCAATTTCAAAGTAGGTCTGGCTGGCTGGCTAGGAATGCATGGACATATCGAGCATACAGGAACTCCGGAGCTGAAAATTTAAACCTTTACTTCCCATTATGTCTAGAAAAGACACAGGTCTGTTTTTTTTTTTAATTCTCTTTTAATGGGGTTTTAATGAGGGGTTCAGTTTATAATGTAAGATTATGCTAAATTAGTCCCTTAGTTTTGTACCTGGCATCATTCATGCTTGTCTTTTTGAAAATTCTGACATTTTTAGATCCCCATAAGATGGCGAAAGAAGTGATGTTCATTGATCACTCTTTTTTCCAATTCTTCATTTGATCACCTCCAACAAAACATGATGCCGAAAAACATTGGTCATGCGATGGTTTCTATTGAGTGACCATCAGACCTTTTCTGTGTTAGTTTTGATTTATATCAGACATGGTAACTAATAGTTATGAAATTCTAGCAATGCTTGATGTGTTTGTTTTGTGTCCAGTTACAAGAATTCCAAAAACATGGCATAATCCAATTTTCTCTACATATCGCAAGTCCTTCATTATGCTTATCCCAAAATCTTGTTTAACAAATTCTCGTTGTTTGGAAAATCTTGCTTTCCAGCAATTTACCATGTGTGGTTTTTCATTCATTTCAGCTGATGTGGGACATTTTCCCAGAATAAAAGGGCCATTCAACAATTATTACTTCCGCTTCGATCGCAGTGTAAGAAGTCGAGACTTCGATCGCAGCTGGTTGGAATGACAATAAAATGTTTCCTTGGTACTGATAGTCAGCCGGTAAGTGTTGTTTCCGTCAGAGTTCAGTTATGCGAAACTACTGGATACGAGGCCCCCGAGAGGAATTATATAAGACTGTGCAAAGCTGTTTTCTCCCCTTCCCCATGAACATCCTGATCTTCCCATTTGTTAGAACCTTTCAGCACGCCAATAAATGACAGTCAACCTATTATTAATGGACATCTCGTAAAGACTTAGAAGATGGCGTCTTCAAACAAAGCATTCTAGATAAAATTTTAGCATTATTCAAGAGCAAGTGACATGGCACTGGGCTGATTCTGACAATAAATTTTTCTATGTCTGGATGTTTCATACAATGGAGATTTTGTTGAAAAACCTTTTAGTCAAAAGGGTATTCTATCTACAAGGCTTTTTATTGAGATAGATAGAAAGATAGAAATCAGTAGACAGACATAGATTTTTACTATTGCCATCTTATCATCAATTTCATAGATATATTTTACTACTTTTTACAGATATAATTTCAAATTGATGTATAATTATACATCCCTACCTCTCATAAATGAATCACCGTAGACTGTGAGTGTACTAGAACTGATTATCCAAAATTATCCAAGAAAATAGATCTTTCATTGAAAATTATCTAAAAGATACCAGCATAAGATTTGGGCATTGTTAGTCTGGAAAGAGCACTTTTTTGAAGAAAACAAAAAAAAAATTGTTTTAGATGGTGTCTAGTGGAGTACTCATGCAATTCTTTAAAGATTGTAGCCACCAGAATGTGACCAGGAGTACTAGGGATATGCAGACAGACTCATAGACACACAAAAAAAAGAAGATTCAACAGCCTACTTGGCTGGTTAGTCTGGCTGGCCACTTATGAGGATTACAGGAATTCGATATAATATGGATATATAGAGTTATAGCATTGTATATACAAATATATGTACATTAAGATATAATTATATTTCCTGCTACTTCAGCTACATTGAATTTTATTTCATATATATATATATATATATATATATATATATGTGTGTGTGTGTGTGCATGCTATTGTAGTTCTATAGGAATGGCAGTTTTTCCCTTTTTGCGGGAGGGAGAATTACATCCTCTCACTACTGATGTACTATCAAAATTCTGTAATCAAACATTTTATTGATAAAATTTAGTCAGAATATGTCCAAATACTCGACATCTCTAAAATTGGTTAATTCTTTTAAAAAATTCTCAAAGTTTCTACCCCCCTCTCCTGAGAGCAGGTAGCATTACATCCTAGTGCTTCTTTTGTTAGCAGAACGCCATTGTATATACATATATTTACCTATTTCTTTTTTGCCCTTATCAATTGATTTCTCCATGATTCTGGCTTCAAATAGCAGCAAAATGTTCTTCCAATTCTTTACTGCATTAGGATAAGCCAACCAATTCTTCCATTTGGTGCAATGTAGGCATCTTGTCTCCATCATTTGTTGGAGAGAGAAACACGACACTTCTGGTTTTGCAGAGAAAAAATAAAAAGAAGTAAAAGGAATAAATGAAAGAAAACCAACATTTCATCCGGGGAATGGTGCACAGCATTAGTCCGAGTATGGCTTCTGACTGAGTACTTATTTGTAACGACATTGGTAGTTCTGGTTTGATAGAGTGTTTAAGCATGGACACTTAAGATCAGTGATTCCAATTGTGGGCACTACCAACCCCTCGAGGATGTTGGAAGTCGAGAAGGTGGTGGTTGGGGGGAGGGGCATTGCGAGACAATAGGTGGTGTCTCGTCTGGTTCATCCTTCACATTAATTATTTTTTTATATTAATTGATCAAGTACTTTTGATATTCTAATATATTTATATTTTTGGTTGTAAAATATATGCGTGGGTGAAAAAAAAAAAAATTTCTCATTAAAATTTAATTTTCAATGTATCATTTTTGACTGACTTTACGGGGAGGCGCTGATGAAATATAGGCTGTTGGAGTGGGCGGTAGACAAGAAAAATCATGAAAACACTGCTCTAGATTGAGAACAATGGAGATACTGTTGTTATGAACATTTTTCCAATCCTATGGTGTGTTACTGTTTATTTGGATTAGCCACGTCTTTTACAAAATCCAAACAAGTTATATGCTTAAATATGGAATCGTTTCGGACTCCACCTACTTCTGCTCAGAGCAAAGCAATATTGAAAAAAATAGATAACAATAACTAAATGCAGAAATTTTATAAATAAAAACCCAAGTATTATTGATAAATTACCCTTAGAGAAAAAAAAAATTACTCGTTATGTCTAGAAAAAAAAAGAAGTCTTTTTGTTATTAATAACCCCCGCACCTTCGAAAAAAGGAATAAAAATGTAAATATTCAGCTCTTGCAAATTCTTAAAAGACTTTTTGAGATTTTTCATGGTTCCTAAGATATACCGTACTCCTAGTTGCTGGGTTTGAGGGTCTAATACCCATCCCTGATCTAATTCAAGTAAGAAGTCTTCCTGGTATATTACGTTCTGTTTTATTTTTTATGAATTTTTTGATTATTGGTTCTGAGGTAAATGTCTTTGATTAATTTTCTCGACTTTTTTTTATGCCAAGTGATTAAGTAAAGATTGGTTGACACTGTGTTGAGGGAGGCCCTAGAATGTATCTGCTGGATTAGTTTCTATCAGAGCAAGCAGATCTTGTTAGATTTGTGAGTCTAGCTTGTGTGGTGAGTTCTCTTCTCACTGTCACAATTTTGTAAACCCGAGACTGACTAATGCATAATGTATCATCTATCTATCGATAAAAAACGAAAACCCAAACTGTCTACACAGGTTTCTTCAGTTTTCAAGTTGGTCTGGTTGGCTGGCTGGCTATGTATGTGTGTATGCAGGTATATATCGCATGTAAAGGATACACTAATGGAGCTAGAGGGATGAAGATTCGAACATTTACTCTTCATTATGTCTAAAAAAAAGTTTTTTGTTGTTTTTAATTCATCCTCAAAATAAAAAGTAAAAGGGTAAATTTTCAGCCTTCCAGCTCTACAGTTGCAGCCTGTATGCATGATACGTACATGCACTGCCAGCCAGCCAGCCAGCCAGCCAACCAGACCAATTTGAAAACTGGAGAAACCTATGTTGACTGTTTTGGTAAAACTTATAGTTGACAATTGATATTACATAACGCCTATGTGTACAAGAATTATTTTGTCTGCATCTGGATTGGGTAAAATCCCTGAAACAAATGTACTTCACAGTGACCCTAATACATTACTCAAATGCTCATAATCCTATCCGTGAGAGGAAAAGTGAAGAAAAAGGATTGTGGACGTTTTTTTTTAACTCTTCAATTCATATAAGAAAAACTGAATGCCAATATCGCGGGAAAAAACTTCTGATTGAATTCATCTCCTTTTGACTATTAGGTCAGAAGTTTTTATTTCATTTTCATCCAATTCATGGAAGAGTTCCATTATTTTTTTATGCAATTCTTTTGAGACTCCCAGTGTCAATTATGAGCAATTTCAAGTGGTTCATGAATTAAAAATGATTTCGACTTGCTATGCTTTCAAATTAACAATTCCAGAGACGTATATTTTACTTGTTATGTTCTGCATATTTGCTTCTGTTTTTTCCCTTTTTGTGTGATTTCAGCATATTGGTTGTTGGACCAGCATATTTATTAGCTGGTTGATTTAACAAGAAGATCACCAGAATTGCACAGATAATATGAATTAGGAAAACCTCAACAATCCATATGCCTGAGAAATTGATGATTAATTTCTCAAATCGGCATAGTACCCTTAAAAAAAAGACGGTATTCATTGATCACCCCTTTTACCAACTTTTTAATTGATCACTCCCAACACTGCATGTATCGGTGGTAGTGATTCATAATTTCTTTTAGAATGCTAGTTCTTTATGTATCTGAATTTCTGACGATGTGTATTTATTTATTTAGTCGCTCATATACGTTAAACCCTAATTCTACGTGTCTTTCAAGTTGTCTTGTTCTCCTCTTAGTGCACTCGTTCATTTGCACACACTTAGCCCCACCCAGCCCTCAACAAGTAAACTGATTCCTTCTTTGTCTTCTTCTTCTTACCCACAACTGATCACCCCACCCAGCCAGCTGTTGGCAGAATATCCATACCAATTCATCTCCTCTCCGTTCATTTCAGATAATCTGTCCATTTAATGGACGCAGCAGCCGTACAATCGCAGCAGCTGTCATAAGACAAGTTGGATGTGCCTGAAGTGTCCTGCTCTGGTTCCTTCCCCGACAGAACACCACGATGTGTGAATAGATATGTGGGGGGAGAGAGACAGAGAGAGACAGACAGATAGATATATAGGGGGGGAAAGAGTAGATCAGAATGCACCCAGATTGAGAGGAAGAAAGGGAAAGAATAAGAATGAGAACATCAGAATGTATTACTGAGGACAAAGAGAGAGAGAGAAGGAGAAAGGCCGGATCAGATTTTCATTGAAAGAGAGAGTGAGAGGATGAGACAAGGGAGACAGAGAGAAAAAGAAAGGGATAAAGAGTGAGCTCCACAAAATGGATAGGAGAGAGAGAGAGAGAGAGAGAGAGAGAGAGAGAGAGAGAGAGAGAGAGAGAGAGAGAGAGAGAGAGAAGACCAGATAAAAATTTCATTGAGAGAGGAGGAGAGAGAACCTCAAAATGCAGAGAGAGAGAAAGAGAGAACATCAGAATGTATCACAAAGGGGAAAGAGAGAGAGGGAGAAAGACCAGATCACATTTTCATTATGAGAGTGAGAGAGAGAGAGAGGGATAGAGAGAGAGTACCTCAAAATGAATTGGAAGTCAGAGAGAGAAAGAGGAAGAGAGAGAGAGAGATAAACAGAGAGAGCACCTTAAAATGAATTGAAAAAGAGAGGGAGAAAGAGGAAGCAAGAGAGAGAGAGAGAGAGAGAGAGAGAGAGAGAGAGAGAGAGAGAGAGAGAGAGAGAGAGAGAGCGCATTGGAACTCATTCATAGCCGGCCACATTCTCGGCCTCTTCGTTGCTTGCGACACGCAGCAGACAGATGCTTTCTGCAACCACACAGAGACGGACAGTCGCAGCATCTGTTCATTTATTCCGAAACGGTTCTGATAGCTACTCTTACCAAGCTACTTAAGGCGCTTTGCCAACGAAATTACTAAGTGACATTAGTGGTGGAATGGTCTCCCCCTTCATTCTTTTGTGCACGCAGACGTGCGCTGGCTTCTTCATCCATCGCTGTACAAGTCCTCCCCCCCATCCTCGCCGATAATTGTGTAAACAGAACGCAGCACATGCAAATGCACATCACTAAATAACACTTGATAAACATGATATGAGCATTTGTGAAAAGATACTCTTGCATATCTACACAAGCATAGACAATCAGAAACACTATTTGCAAGCAGGAGTTACTCTGTATATGTCTAGAGAACTGAACTTATAAATTTGTTCACACTTAAAAGCATTAAGAATCTATATATGCACATTAACACATACACAAATATATATACATATATATATATATATATATATATATATATATATATATATATATGTGAACAATAAGGAATGAGATAAACTCAGGAGTAAAAGTATATGGAGACTTTATTTGTTAATTAAATAATTCATAAAGGAATTAATGAGTATGCTCCACATGCTTTGGGAGAGTTCCCATCTTCAGTAACGTGTAGTATGTATATATCTTTCAGTGGTTAAAAGGTTTCTGTAGAAAACAAATTTAACATTGAATATTTTGCTTTGGAAGTAAAAATGGAAATCAAGAAAGAGGATTCCTGGGAGGTCATGATGGTGAATCCGGACTGTATTATGTCCGTGAAGAAATCTGTGGTGGTATGGTTGGGTATTCTGTTGGAAGTAGTCGTAGCAGTTTACTGGTTGTGCTGGTTAAATATATATATATATATATATATATATATATATATATATATATATATATATATATATTTTTAAGGGATGGATATATAATCAGACAGAAATGATCATAAGTGTGTCGTATTACTTTGAAACTCTATTTGCAATGATCTACCGTTATTGCATGGTGAACGTATCATTTGGCCTCGACAGCATGAATAGAGAAAAAATTTCCTGTAGCAGCTTCATTTTCCTTAATTGTTTATTCTTTTTACATATTTACTGATTTCTTGATAATGTGACCTTATGAGGAAACCTTTCTGTTCCATCTCTTCATCTCCTGTCAGGTCTTTTCCAACTGCTTTTACTGTTCCATGGGTACCAATTGTTTAGCCGTTTGCTCCCTCTGTTGTTCCTTCTTTCAGTTACGTACCCATCCCATCTCCATTTTTATTGCTTAATCACTTGTACAATATCCTTCACCCTGGACTTATCTAGGACTCATGTTGATCTCTTTTTATTGGTAAGCATTATTTCAATTGCCCTCAGTGTGGTTCTGAGAGGGTTTTTGTTAGTTTTTAGGTTTTGCATCAGTTTGTCATAACTGATATTATGCATTGATATCATACTTTATGCTTGTCAGTATGTCTCTATTTATACCAAATGCTTTCCAGACAATTTAGATCACTTAACATATTCATCAAATTTAATTTCCCCCAGGCTTTCAAGATATTAACTTGGAATCCAGACTTCTCGGTATTGAAGCAAGATAAAGACTTGGCTGGGGTCAAATGATCAGATCCCAGTACTCTCCTGCCCAAGAGATCTCTAAAGTATCCACTAGCATCTTAACCATATCCAAATTAATCACACTAATCAACGTACACCTGTATTTTGGTTTCATTTGTTCAATGGGTATTTACCCAGGAGGATTTGGGCTTGTCCAGGCACTCTTTGGTAAAGGTTAGTCGTTTTTTACATCACTTTTTTTTCTGCAGTTGGGTCGTCCTTGGCCGGCATTCATAAAACCGTACTTGGTTTTGTGTGCAGTGTGAGGTATGCATTGAAACCACAACTCCTGATTGATCCAAGTCAACCTTCAGCTCTTTTGATATTCTATATGGTATTTTTTTTTCATCTCAATGTCCAAGGAGATTCTTAAACATCGCATGCTTAGCAAACATTATGCCTTGTCAAAGCAGAAATATCAAGGTCTTTGGAGATGGTTATTTATCCTTTAGAGTTCTCATGTTTGATGATAATAACGCTTCTCATGTTCTCAGACAGCTCCCTCGTCTTCACCATTTTTGGAAAGAAACAGGGAAGAACAAGTGATTTTTTTAAGCATTAAAGTCTTCATTCATTGGCTTATTCAAGTCATGTGGGCACTGAAAATTGTCATGTGAATCTAATTTCTAATTTATCCCAGATGAACCAAACGTGATTATTGTTATCAACCTAAGTTGAGAGTGTCAATACCAATGTCGTCACAATCTTTCTGTTTTTCCTCGTATTGTTTCTTAAAATTGTTATGCTTCCATCATTTTCTATTGTTTATTCAACATGAGTGTCTATAGACCCGAGGTGCAGCTAGAGAATTGGGGGCATCTAGGTCTGGCTCTCTGTAGGGCCCAATCCAACATTTTGTGAGATTTGATGAAATATCAATTGAATAGTGAAAAACTCCAAAGACTGAATAATATATATATATATATATATATATATATATATATATATATATATATATATGTATATATATATATATATATATATATATAAAGGAATTTATTGATGTACAAATATATCCCTGCTATTGTATAAAGCCAGTAGAAATGCCATAGATAGGAGGCCTGGGGGCATTCTCAAATAGCCCCCACATTAGACACACTTCTGCTATAAGCTTAAGCTCTATCTCTAATTTATTATTTCAAGAAGGTATTCTGCATCAGGAGGCCCAAGCAATGTTCTCTCTGTTTTTTGTAGTCGGTGGGTACAAAAATCTTGCGTTGTGAGAATTTGTTCGCTGTGACAAAAGTATATGTATGCTTTTGAATCTGACAATCAATATTTTTTTCAATAAAAAATCAATGAGCCATGTAATGAATTTGAAATCTTTTGTGCACACATTAATTTTTTCGTGTGCTAATTGCAAAATGTGTGTACACATGCACCTGCATATGGTTTAAAAGGAATTATGGTCCCCAGCCTTTTTTTTCTCTGGGAACCTATATTCAGAGTTACCTAGGTCAGGTAATCAAGCCAGAGAATGACCACAGAAATGAAATAAGATGGTACATAATGATTGACTGGAAAGCATTTGGTATGAATAGAGACATACTAAGAAGCTAATTGCTGATATGCTAAAAATATAAGGTATACGATCATCGCTAATACGAAGTATGACGTACGGGTTTGAAACCTGGAAACTTAGAAAACCACTTGGAAACAGACTGAAGACTGAATTGCACAGAGAGCAATGGAAAGAACAGTGTTAGGAATAATTATTAGTGATGGAAGAAGATCAACATGGGTTAAAGACAGGACCTGGTTGAATTACATTGTACAAGTAATTAAGTAACAAGAATGAAGATGGGCAGAGCATATAGCAAGAAGAAAGGACAATAGATGGAGCAAAAGGCAAATCAATAGGTGCCCATATGACAGTAAATGCTGTAGGAAAAGACCAGACACAAAATTGAAGGATAGAAAGATATGCTGGTAAGTCATAGCAGAGGTCAGCGCAGTCACAGTCATCATTGAAAAAGATTGGAAAGGCATTTAACCAGTAGCTGACTGATAATCACTGATGATAATGATGATGATTAACATATAGATAATATAATTGTCTGTATTAGAAACAACAAATGCATTATCATCATCAGTCTTTTAATGTCCATTGTTGGACATAGACCTTCCGCAGGATCCACCACATTTCTTTATCATGAATCTGCCACGGACAGTAAATGAACAAAATGAGAAGACTGAGTATCAAGCAGTTATATGGATCTTTTCCTTTCCATCGGGCTGTTTAGCTCAATGGTCAACAATGAAGTAGCTACCTTATTGGTCACCAGTTTGATTCGTGCTCTAGCCCCATTTTTCTTTAATTGTTAATTTCTATATGCACTGTTTAGGCCGAGTGACTTACTCTCCAAGTAACTACTGGAGGTCAATTTGAATGGAGTTTCAAATAACATAAGGTATTCATATATATTCAGTCAGATTATGTATCCATTTATCAATAATATATTTATTCATGTTAGAAACTAACAGTGAAGACACGGACAGCGAATGAACAAAATGAGAAGAGTAGTTATAAAGTGGTTATTTGGATGATTGCCTTTCCATCAGGCTATTTAGCTCAATGGTTAAGAGTTAAACTATATTGAAGTGGCTACCTCATATATATATGTATATATGCTCTAAGGTTATTTGAGTGTGAATGAATCTAAACCCATCCCATCTAAATGATTTACACTCTCTCTCTCTCTCCTTCCGACATTGAAGTGACAGATTTACCCTTTTCTTTCAAGTATGAGCCTGTTTGTCCCCTATGACCTCAGAAAGTGCTGTCCATTTTGATCAAGGAAGTGAGCGAGGGACCTTGACATATAAACCCCACTGGAAGGAGTGTACAGCTCTTCAATTATTGACCCGCACTGCATTCTGAAGCCCCCTCCCCCAATAGTATGTAATTACAGTTCTTTTTTCCTTCGTTTTTCATGTTTATCAGTATCCGGGTGTGACACCCTACTGCTGAGGGGGAAGTACAACTAAAGCATATTTCAAATAAATATCTAGATAACAAAATTTTATGAATGAAAACTCCAGATGATCATAAAATAACCTTAACATCAAAAAGTTATTTTATACATTGATCAATTAGACAGCCGGAGTACGGAAAAAAAAAAAAAAGGACTCAATTTTTGCTGTAGCTACTAGATCTGCTCCTGATATATATATATATATATATATATATATATATATATATATATATATACATATATATATATATATTTGATTTTTTCCCCTGGATCAATCCTGAGGAAGTTGAGGATAGATGATATTTTTTTGTTTGTATGAAAAGTTTGAAGCAAGAATTTCCTTGGGTGAAAGAGTCATTAAAAGATAAGTTATACAACACTTCCATCACCAGCTTTTGGATTTTCATTATTAAAAAGAAACTTTAAGTGAGATTTTCTCTCTTGGTAACATACACCCCACCCCAACAAAATCAAGTATGCACGCTCACACACAAATGGTCATACTCATACACACGCTATCTTACACACACATATACTATGGATATCTTATTAGCAGTAATAGTAATGGATTTTTGGAATTAGGCATTCATTAATGTCTTCATTTGTAAACACTGAACATACAAAAATCCTGTAGAATTGAGAAATAAGTATACGCTATACTCCAGTGAAGATTTATTTCCATCTCAGCTCATGGGCATCTGCTGCCACTTTTTCGGGGGAGAAGGCAAAATATGTATTTGGGATGAGGTGATATATTTGGTTTGTTTGCTCTTTGTTTTAAACATATTTGCAACTTCTGTAAGAGAGGTTGTTATTTTGTTGTTGAACTTGTTCATGTCATTGTTGTTCTCTTCTAGTTCAGTGTGAAGTTCATATCTATTTTTCTGTTCGATCTTGAAGGGTCAGGTGGGTTTTCTTGGTACGGGTAGTTGTCACACTTTGGAGTGGAATATTTTTCTGTCTTCTTTGTGTTAATTTGGATTTTATGTCTTACCAATTATTGGTCACTTCCGACTTTGACTACATTGATTTAGAACCTGAATATCTTTGACAGTGTCACCCTTATCTGCAAGGATGTAGTCGACTTTGTTTTTGGTTTTGTAATTGGGGCTCCTCCAAGTCCATTTTCCATTTGGTTTCTCCTTGAAGAATGTTTAATGATTTGAACGTTTTTAAGACATAAATTTTTTCCAAAAATAAAAAGGCTCAAAAAATATCCCTCCTTGGTCTTATGTGTGAAGCTGAGCTGCTTTGTTTTTTACAGATTATCACAGTATTATTATTAAAATGATTTTTTCTCGGCAGTAATATTCATGTTTTATTCCTATCTGTAAATAGGCTGGAAATTTTTTTTCCTTCATATTCCCTGCTAAAATAGAAGTGGTCATCTACCTGTTGGCAGAGGATTAGCTGGAGATTTTGGGTACTGGGGGGCTTGGCTTCTTGAGGGGCACCCTCCAACATTTAGTGAGATTGCTTATTGTATGATATTAGAAGAAATAAAGTAGATGAACTACTATTCATGAAACTTTCCATTGGGGGCCATGGGACGATTTTCAATTCACCCCCTCCCATCAACTACAGTTACCGTATTTGATGTCATATAAAACCAAAAAAATGTCTCAAAAATATCCTTTTGTTCTTATATGGGAAGGTGAGTTGCTTTTGTTTTCTGTCGCAAAACTATTATATATATATATGTGTATATGCATATTGAATGGAAAATGAATATTCATTTTGATAACATGGATACATTGTAAATAGAACTACCGCCCCATTTTTAGAACTTGGAAAAAAATTTTTTTCTCAAACTTTAAACATTTCCCCGGGTTCATTGAGTATGCATAACAAATTTGTGCCAAATTTAGTTGAGCTGAGCCAATGTTTAAGTGGGGAGGGGATATATTGACAAATACAGTCAGTTGTTTTGTATAATAGAGAAGATACTCCATATTTGTTGGTGCATAATTTGCATGAATATGCAAGATGTTGCTTTCTCTTCATTATAAAATTTTTTCTCTAGACTTACTGCCTATTAGCCTTTGGGAGATTTCAACCTTGCGCATAATGGGTTGTCCTATTTTTTTTCATTTTCATAAAAATCTGATTTAATATGCAGTCAAAATACATTTGACTGGTTTAATGCACTGCTTTTTATTGAAGGAAGTTCAAAGGTAGAATATTATTGGGTATTTCAGCAAATTTATGGCAGCGTTATTGAACATTACTGAAATTAAATACCATTTTATATTTAACTGAAAAATATACTTCCTACATTCATCATTGATATTGAACAAACACCTCCCAATATATATATATATATATATATATATATATATATATATATATATATATATACATATATACATATATATATATACTAGTGCTACCTGAGACTTAACGGATGATGATGTAGTGTTTACACTATAAAATATGGAACTTGGAAATGCTCCGGATGATGATGGCATAATGACAGACCTTTGGAGATCCAGGAGATATCTTCCACAAAGGACTAACACAGCTATCCACACAGTGCAAACAAGGAAGAAAAGTACCACAAAACTTGTCAAGGAATAGTGATCCTACTGCACAAGATGGGAGATAATTGCAAGTTTTAAAAGCATATTTCAGAAAACTAAGTGGGAGGAAATGAAAACAAATGCAGACAAAGAATATTCAAGCCATATTTCAAAATGTGTTGTCTGTTCAAAATAGTCGGCTTAAAGATGAACAGAAGAAAGACAAAAAGTGATTTTCAACAATAAAGTCCCCCAAAATATCATAAGTTTATGAGAGTTTCTAGAAGAGGTTGTCGAATACGTTTACCTAGGATGGGCAATAAAGTTAGAGAAAGACCATGAAAGTGAAATAAAACAATGCATAATGATTGGCGAGAAATCATTTGGTATGAATTGTGACATATTGAAGAGCACTTGCCAATTGTGTGTAAAGCATAAAATATCAAATTGAATGCATAATACCAGCAATGACTTGAAGATGTAAAACAAAAAAAATCAATAAAACAAACTGAGAACTAACTTCTGAATCGCACAGAGAACCATGGAGAGAGCAATGCTAGGGATAACTGTTAGAGATAGAAAAAGATCAACATGGATCAGAAGGAAGGCTAAAGTGAAGGATATGATACAAATAATCAGGCAACAAAAATGGAAATGAGCTGGACACTTAGCAGATGGAACAAAGGGCTAACGATTGCTGCCCATGGGACAGTAGGAAAATCCCAGATCCAAGATTTGTGTGTACGGATGAGATAGAAAGAGTTCCTGAAGAGACGAAGCAGAGTTTAGCACAATCATGGACATCATGGAAGGAGATGGGAAAGGCCTTTATCCAGCAGTGGACTCACGATAGCCGCTGGTGGTGGTGGTGGTAGTGCTGCTGCTGCTGCTGCTGATATACTCATCCACAGCTTTATACACATACATATGAATACATGTATGCATGGGTGTTTTATTACAATATAAAATTTTATGATTTTCCGATTTTTATCTATATGAGATAGCATCATACCCCGCCACATATACTGATATAAAGTACTACGTCTAAACATTATCAAGATCAAGTTATATGCTAGGTAGACATATAGACTTATATAAAATTATAAATGCATTATTTTTATTTCAAATTCTATTTGAACTGATTCCCCCCTGAATGTGCTTGTTCGCCTAGACAGTATTAATAGAATAAACAATTTAAGACATGGGCTGCCGCAGGAATTGAACCAGTGTCTGATTCCTACGGCTGTCTTTAGGTGACTATGCCCTTACCATTGAGCTAAACAATCAGCTGTTGAGTCATGAGTCCAAATAACAGTTTTATGTCCAAATCTTGTCTTGTTCATTCACTGTACATATCTGCTTCATTGTTTCTCAATGTGGACAATTATATTATTGAGAAATGGATGTATAGTCTGACAGAATAATCAAGCATTAAGAACAGCATCGCATTAAGATGGCTTTCTATTTGACACAAGTTCAATTCCTGCAACAACACAAATCCTTGATTGTTTATTCTATTTAATCTGTCTAGGCCAAATGACAAATATATATATATATATATATATATATATATATATATATATACATTTTTTTTCTTTTTTAGGGAATACTTGTTATTGTCTTTGAAAAAAACAGTGCTCAATATTAGTAAAAACAGGGCTATATAAATAAATTGAAATATAAGATACTCACCATCAAAGTCAATAACTGAACAAAGGTAGTGTCAAATTGAAGTCATGTAAAAATATTCAATCAAAGAATAAATATTGTCAGGATAAATTCTGTTCATGACATTAAGGGCGTTCTCTATTGGAAAATATCGAAAATATTGTGAAAAACATAGAAATGTCTAGATTCTAGAGATTTTAAATGTTATTAATAATTCTGTCAAAATAAAGCACTTGAAATATCATAAATGCTTTTTTTTCCAAATACTGATAAAAATTTTTTCAGATAGGGTCAACTGGAGTACCTATGCTAATTTTCTGTAGACAAAAAGGTATGGCCTGGTGTGCTTGAACACACAAACATATCAACGAACAAACAAATACATGTATGTATAGAAGAGGTTAGAGCCCTTTACCTTCTTTGATGGCTACGGTTGTTCATTACATCTTGCTGATATATATTTTTGATTTGAATTAGTTTTTATTGCCAATCTATTTTATCATATTTATCGTATCAGATAATGTATAATTATATACAATGGGTCTGGTTCAAAGATATGGCCAAGAGTGCTGGAATATACAAACAAGTATACATATAAAAGAGTATAGAATACTTCCCCATATATATATATTTATATTCATAGGAGGTGCAAACTATGTAATGCAATCAATTCATACTAATGCCCATGGGAAAGGCATAAATTCATCTTTTCTCCCTCTGGCTATGGGTAAAATAATAGGGTGGACTGGGTACTCTAGCATTGGGAGCCAATCAGTCTGGGAGATGGACTCTTAATTCAAGAGTAGCTCACCAGAAAATTGTGGCAGCAAGTGTTCTCAATTAACCAACATTACCATACCTAGGACAACGAATCTCCATGAGACCCTCAAAAGAAGAAAATACCAAGCAAAGAATCACATTAGGATGGCAAGCCTTTGGCAGAGCAAGCTCAATCTTCAAAAATAAGAAGATCCCATTAATCCTAAAAAGAACGGTGTATAACCAATGCATCCTCCCAATAGTCACTTATGGAGCTGAAACATGGAACCTAACCAAGAGGCAGATCTGTAAATTGAGAACCATGCAACATGCACATGAAAGAATTATGCTGGGCCTCACATGAAGAGACCACAAGACAGCACAGAACATCCGAGAAAAGACAAGAGTCAGGGACATCATAGAATCCATTAAAAATCTCAAATGGCGGTGGGCTGGCCATGTTGCAAGAATGGCAGACAACTGATGGACATCGCAACTCACAACATGGATCCCCCGAGATTACATCTGGAACCGAGGCCGGCAGAATATTAGATGGAGAGACAAGCAAGACAAATTCAGACAGTTCTGGCTCCGTGACGCCTATGATTGAAAATACATATACATATATATATATATATATATACATACATGGATGGGGAGGGTATCCCCAAAAATGTATACCTTGTTTTTTAGTAGCAGTTAATACTTGAATTTCTACTCTCATTTTCATATACCACTGGAAACCACTCCCTACAGGGAGTAGAAGGAAGGTATCTTTGACCAAAATTTAAACTTCTTGGTAATAAAATTCAAATTTTCTCTTATGAACTTGAGAGTTTAACACTTTTATATCAAAAATAAATTTGACAGGTCTGGTTAATCATACAACAGAAACTGTCATATGATTAACATCTTTTTCAGCATACTGTGTTGGGGATGATCAATTAAAAATCGGAAAAAATGGTGATCAGTGCATGAATTTCTTCTCTTGTATTTTGTCGGGCAGTGATAACTAAAAAAGTCTGAATTTTCAGATTAAATGCAAATGTTTACACAGAAGGATTAATTTACACTGCAAATTGAGCCACTAAAAACCTATCTTGGGGTACTGAAAAAAACAAAAAATTTTTTTTTCTAGACATAATAAAGAGTAAATGTTTAAAGTGTTAGCCCTCTAGCTCTCTTGGTACAGCCAGTAAGCATGAAAGATACCTGCATGCATATTCGGGCAGCTTGACAGTTTTGGTTGATGGTTTCTAATAATGAAATCTTGAAAGATAAGCATTTAGTATTTATATTCAAATGGCACTTAAATGTCCTTGAATAATTGAGTGACTGAGTCACCAATACACTGTAGACTCTATCATTTAGCAAATGGCTGACATATATATTTATGTATAATCGAACTATATACATGTATATATTTACTGTTTTCAAAGGGTCGATTCATCTATGGTGATAACATTCAATATTTTTAAATGATCACCGAACAGAGAATACTGAAAAAAATAAACCTATATTGCTGCCTGTGAGACAATAAACGCTGAAGGAAAAGACCAGACTCAAGAAGAAAGGACGAATTGGGAAACTTTGCTGGTGAGACATGGCAGATGTTAGCACAATCATGCTCGTCATGGAGAGGGATAGGAAAGACCTTTGTCTAGAAGTGGATCTATAACAGCTGATGATGACGATTCACATATACTTAAAAGCATGCTAGATCTTCTTTTTATATATATATGTATATATATACGCATAAACTATTACTAATCGATATACAATCTGACGGAAGTAAATATAAATTGCGTTATATTATATTGAAACTCTATTAGAAATGATCTCCCATTATTATAAGATGAATGTATCATTTGGCCTGGAATGAACAATTGAAGAATATGGGGATGCTGCTGGAATCGAACTTGTGACCAGTAGGGTAGCCACTTCAATGTAGTGTGCTCTTACCTTTGAGCTAAACAATCTGTGTGTTATGCAATGTTTGATTCTAGCGACAGCCCCATTTTCTTTCATTGTTTATTCTATTTATGATGTTTAGGCCTAATGACACATTCACCAAGTAATAACTTTTGAGTACAGTTGCGATATAATATAATACAATTTGCAATATATATATTTATATATATATATGTATAAGTGGAAAGATTTTTCCAACAATGTGTAATTTGATAATTTGACAATTTGGAAAGCTAACTAAAATATAAATATTCCATCTTTTTATTGTTATTAATAAAGTGTAAACGGAAATATAAAGTAAATGAAAAGTTTATTTTAGTCATTTTGCTAGATTGTCATATCATTAAATTACACGTAGATATATACGTGTGTGTATGTGTGCGTGCATGTGTATATGTATATATGTATGTGTCTGTGTATATATCTGTATATGTACATGTGTGTATACGTATATGTTTGTGGATGTGTGTATATATACATAAGTAAATATATATATATATATATAAATGTATGTATGTGTGTGTGAGTGTCTATATATATATATATATAAGTGTGTGTGTGCATATATAGATATGTGTGTGTATAATCACACTAAAATTTCTTTAAATTTAGCATATGTTAATGATAAAAATTCAATTTTTTATTTTGTTCTTTTGAATATAACTTAATCAAGAATTTTAAAAATAAATCTGGTTTTTATTTTTCTCTCTCAACATCCTAGAGCTATTTTAAACTCACTAAACTAACTTCCAAGTGCCACCAATCTTTATGAAAATTTTTTAAAAAAGAAAAAATTCTCTTTTTGTCTTGAAATTCTTGAGTTTGTCATTTTAAATTTTCAGATTTTCAAATTTTTATTAATTTATTTTGATATTTTGAACTTTATTTTCAATTCTATTTACTTTGCAATAAAAAAAAATGGAACCAACAAGAAAAGAGCAAAAAAAATTAAAATAAATCAAAGCAGGAACAAGCTTGGTTGGTCACTCTGCAGAAACTGTCACTTTTGGCAAGATAGCATGTTGGGGGTGATCAATTAAGAAAAATTGGAAATAATCATAATACTTATAAATTAACTTTAGAAATACAAATTTATCATTTTTAGACAAATGGAGTGAAAAATTAAAAAAAAATTGGCCCTGTTCCCTGCTCCAAAATCTTTGATCTGTCACTGATGCATTTCAAAAACAAGTGTTCCCCCTTGCTTCCGCGTAAAGAAAATCTTTACAGAAGGCTTCTACAAGTAAAGTCACAAGCAGCTATATTCCCGTGTGTCCGTACATGTGCCCTCATATACATCCAGCAGCTGATTAATATAAGTTCGTTTCAATGATTTCAATTTAAGATCTTTCTTCATGATTTTTCCAACTCATTTCAGAAGATTTTCCAAGGTGAGATAAAACTTGTACATAATGTTGTCCAGGTTTTCTATTCCTTCACTCTGTATTCTTATGTCTAGGGTTTGTCAACCTTTTTTAGACCATCAACTGTTGTTTGGTATCCTTGTTCCATTATCAACATCCTGGCACGGCTGCCAAAAGCAATTTTTGTAAAACACGGCCTAAAACATTTTGAATCTTCAAAAATGAACCAGAAATATTGCATATAATCATATATGTATATATATATATATATATATATATATATATATATATATATATATCAACTGATACAATAATTATGATAAAATGAATGGGCAATAAAAACTAATCAAAATCAGAAATTTGTATCAGCAAGATGCATTGAATGACCATACCCATCAAAGGTGGCAAACCTTTTCTATACATACATGTGTTTGTTCGTGTGTGTGTTTCTTTATTTGTTTGTGTGAGCTAGTGTTCCTGGCTGTATCATTATGACGACAGACTTGAAAATTAGCATCAGTACTCCACTTGGTAGTCTTTAAAATTATTTTTTATATTTGAGAAAAAAAGCTTTTTGACCTTATTTTGATTGTTTCAATAATTTATCTCTCCGTCTCTGTTCCTGGCTGTACTGTTTTGTCTACGGACTTGAAAATTGATAACAGGACTCCATAAGACCCATTCTAAAAACTTTTTTTTTCATTGTATTTTAAAACTTTTTTTGGCCTCATTCTGATGGGTTTATTCATAACATCTAGATTCTCCAATATGAAAATGTTTTTTCAATATGATTTTGACTTTTCTTCTCTTTGATGTCACTGATTAAATTTGATATTAGATACTGTCAACCAAAACTGTCACCCTGGATTGCTTCAGTTCCCCATTTGGTCTGAATGTATGCATCAATGAATGTATAAACGTATGGTGCTTACTGGACTTAACAATTGAGCCAGTGGTCTAGAAATTCAAACATTTATTCCTTATAATGCCAAGAAAAAGAGTTTTTTTTTGTTAGTATATCTCTGAATTTTTGAGATGAGGTATTATTATTATCATTTCTATTATTATTCGGACCATTCTCATCTTGGTTGTTTTTCATACAACGTTTCGGCCGTTGTACTCTACGGCCTTCATCAGGTATCATCTGGTAGGTGTTCTTTGAAAATTGACATCCTGGATATGTTTCTAGTTGCGGTGGGGCGATGGATGGGGTTCAAATTATTGTAATATAAGTTTATGCAAAATCGGTTCTATGTTTGTGTTCAGCTGCACTCACATCTGCTTTTTTCTTTATAATCCAGATGTTTTTAGGGATCACTGTCTAACAAAAGGCAAATGGTTCTTATCCATTGATCAAACCCTTTTTTCTAATTTTCGAAGTACAGCACGCTACCAAAAGATTTTTGTCAAATGATGATTCCTATTGAGTGACTAATCAGACCTGTTTTCTTCCATTGGCTTGGTAGGTTCACGCCTTTGAGTTCTAAACTTCATTATCATTAGCCTCTTTTCGAACATCATTTGAAGCCTCTGGCTGACTCGTTGCAATCATGTCTATGGCAGTACATATAACGGGCATTTGTGTAAATAAAACCCGAACTAGACTAGCATTCCGACGAAAATTATAAATCGCCGCCACCTACATGTGCAGTGTTGGGGGTGATCAATGGATAACTTACTTTTCTCACCTTTTGTTGTACATATTTTCAAAAAAAGCAGATTTGAAAAAACAAACAAAAAAATCATCTTCCCTACTCATTGAGAGTGTGTGTGCAAAATTTGAAGTTTCTACTATAAAAAGTAAGAATTAAGTGAAGTCCACATAGATACGTAGATAGATGTTATTATCATCATCATCATCATCACCATCAGTCTTTTAGCATTTTGTTAGTCATAAGGACATCACCAAGCCAATATTTCCTGAACTCGTCTAGTTCGTCACGTTATCTTATGTGATCTGTGGGGACCCACATTGTGACGAGTGATGTCCAGCTGTTGCCTGACATTCTTGCTACATTACTAGCTCATTGCCATTTGAGTTTTCTTGAGGAATCTATGATATCTTCAACTCCTGTTTTCCTCTAATATATTGTGCTTTCTTGAGATATGGAGCATGATTCTATCCTATGCAGGTTCCCAGTTTGAGGGTCAATCTTAAAGTCAACAAATTCTACAGTGAGTGGCATTTCATACATGGCGGTTTTCTCTTTTAGTTGAATTACTGGATGGAGAGGGTCTCTGGTCAAGTAGCTGCTTGTGAAAACCACTTGTTCCAATGGTTGGTTTTCATCTAGCACTTTGGAGGTTCATTTGGTGATAACTTTAGTTAAAAGTTTATAAATGCATTTGAGTAAGCTTATTGGTCTGTAGTCGTTGAGGTCTTTCGGGTTCCTTTTTTTTCATGTAACAGCATTATGATTGCAGAGCTCCAATCAGCTGGGACTTTATTATGCATAAGTTCAATAGGATGGCTAGTTTCCTTGTCATGATATGACCAGCTTTTTTGAGTAGATCGATGGTGATGTTATCTGGTCCTGGAGCTTTTCCATTTTTTATTTGTTTGATGGTTTGTTTCTCTTCTCACAAAGTAACCTCTTGGAAAATCTTCCAACTGATTGCTCCAGTCTTACATATCTGGTTCATTGTTTTACATTCTTTGTTTGAAGGAATAGAGGTTTTTGCAGGATTCTCGGGCACATTTGACAATCTGGTCTGCGTCCGTTTTAGGTCTCCATTCTCCTCAAGCACACTAGTTATTTTTTTCTTCCTCTATTGAGAGTTCCTTTAATAGCTCTGAAACCACAACCTTTTTGAGAATGGTTTTGATGACTGTTGTTGTGTATCTTCTTTAATCGTCTCTTCATTTTTTTTGGATTGTTTTACTTAGTTCAGTTGCTTCTATCTTTTTTTTTGCTGTTGTCGGTGGCTTAAGATTTCTAAATTTTCTATTAGATTTTTGGTTTCTTCTGAAAGTTTACTGATGGTTTGTGTACTGTTATGTTTGAAAATATTGATGACTCCTGTTAGAGAGGCTGTTAGTTTGTTGTTGAACTCATTGATGTTCATGTTGTTCTCCTCTGTTTTGGTGGCAGGAGAAGTCGTTGGGTGCATTAATCGGTTATAGTTTGGTTAGGAACATTTTTTTGCATTCTTTCTTGATGTCAATTAGAATTTTACATCTTGACATTCTGTAGTTGCTTCCAACATTGAGTTAATTTATAACCTGGATATCTTTGATGGTTTTGCTTTTGTCTGCTAGAGTGTAGTGGTTTTCATTATTGGTTTCATAATTTGGGCTCCTCCAGGTCTATCTTCTATTGGGGTTCTTCTTGAAGAAGATGATCATGATTTTGAACTCATTTACTGTTGCAGAACAGTTATGGGTTCAAAATGAGTTGCAGTAGGTGGTAATCCTCTGTTGTGAATTTGGATTTGAATTTTAAAAATCTTATTACAACCTCTTCATATATATGCAGACAATAATGTTGTAATAAGATGAAATATTCAAGTCCAGAATTTCAATTTTAACTTAATTAAATACAATTTTTTTTCACATACTGAGTTTTGGAAACACACTTTTCATATATAATATATATATATATATATATATATATATATATATATATATATATATATATATTCATTATAAAGATATGGATGAATAATCATGATTTTGAACTCATTCACTGTTGCAGAACATGGGTTCAAAATGAGTTGCAGTGAGTTGCAATCCTCTGTTGTGACCCATTCATCTTATAACACAGCACATTATCACATGGACATACTGGGAACTTGCCTGGAGGCCCCATGATTTTAGGAGCCCCTAAATCATAAATAAATGTTTATATTATTAAATGACAGGCATAGAGAACATTTATGTTTAAATCAGTTCTTGACTCTTTATTGAATCCATGTATTAAATCGGGCCAAATCCAGGATACCACTTTGCCTCAGGACCTCAAATATCCTTAAGATGGCGCTGACTGTACTATTTAATATTTTCAGAAGTTCAGAGATGAAGTACTGCTATTACCAGAACTAACCACTCTTGCATCTTCATGCTTGTTTGGCACAATAAGAGCAGAAGGAGCTAAGGTAGGCAGTGAGTAACCAACTTGAAGGGCTTGAGTAAGTGGATGACAGAAAGAATACCTGAAGAACGAGCTGCTGAGATCGACAAGTGAGAGGAAGCTGAGGAGAGCTATGATTGCTTGTCCTGAAGAGAATGGCTCAATAAGAAGGAGCATCCTCATCTTTGGAGTTAGCTTTATTTTTCCCATGTAAAAAAAGAGAAAGAACAGGTGCAATAAGAACAATCCTCACCTAAATAAGGGGAATAAACTCCTCATTGTTATTCTGTCCCATCCCGTTGAACCAAATCATTATATAAAAATGACATTTCCCTGCTGTGAGATCAGTAGGAGAGCCTCCCTCTCTTACAGACCAAGCCAAGTCTTACATATCTATAAAAATTTATGTAACAAATACACATGGAATAATTTCATTCTAATATATAGTCAAATTTTTATGAAAAAATATAAATTTCCATTCATTATATACACAATACAAAAGTAATCATCTTCAGTTAGAAGAGAAGTAGTAGTACTATAAACAGGATGAGTTCCATCTTGAAAAAAAATGTTTAATTAAATCTAATTCTGGATTTGAATTTTAAAAATCTTATTACAACCTCTTCATATATATGCAGACAATAATGTTGTAATAAGATGAAATATTCAAGTCCAGAATTTCAATTTTAACTTAATTAAATACAATTTTTTTTCACATACTGAGTTTTGGAAACACACTTTTCATATATAAATATATATATATATATATATATATATATATATATATATATATATATATATTCATTATAAAGATATGGATGAATAATCATGATTTTGAACTCATTCACTGTTGCAGAACATGGGTTCAAAATGAGTTGCAGTGAGTTGCAATCCTCTGTTGTGACCCATTCATCTTATAACACAGCACATTATCACATGGACATACTGGGAACTTGCCTGGAGGCCCCATGATTTTAGGAGCCCCTAAATCATAAATAAATGTTTATATTATTAAATGACAGGCATAGAGAACATTTATGTTTAAATCAGTTCTTGACTCTTTATTGAATCCATGTATTAAATCGGGCCAAATCCAGGATACCACTTTGCCTCAGGACCTCAAATATCCTTAAGATGGCGCTGACTGTACTATTTAATATTTTCAGAAGTTCAGAGATGAAGTACTGCTATTACCAGAACTAACCACTCTTGCATCTTCATGCTTGTTTGGCACAATAAGAGCAGAAGGAGCTAAGGTAGGCAGTGAGTAACCAACTTGAAGGGCTTGAGTAAGTGGATGACAGAAAGAATACCTGAAGAACGAGCTGCTGAGATCGACAAGTGAGAGGAAGCTGAGGAGAGCTATGATTGCTTGTCCTGAAGAGAATGGCTCAATAAGAAGGAGCATCCTCATCTTTGGAGTTAGCTTTATTTTTCCCATGTAAAAAAAGAGAAAGAACAGGTGCAATAAGAACAATCCTCACCTAAATAAGGGGAATAAACTCCTCATTGTTATTCTGTCCCATCCCGTTGAACCAAATCATTATATAAAAATGACATTTCCCTGCTGTGAGATCAGTAGGAGAGCCTCCCTCTCTTACAGACCAAGCCAAGTCTTACATATCTATAAAAATTTATGTAACAAATACACATGGAATAATTTCATTCTAATATATAGTCAAATTTTTATGAAAAAATATAAATTTCCATTCATTATATACACAATACAAAAGTAATCATCTTCAGTTAGAAGAGAAGTAGTAGTACTATAAACAGGATGAGTTCCATCTTGAAAAAAAATGTTTAATTAAATCTAATTCTGGATTTGAATTTTAAAAATCTTATTACAACCTCTTCATATATATGCAGACAATAATGTTGTAATAAGATGAAATATTCAAGTCCAGAATTTCAATTTTAACTTAATTAAATACAATTTTTTTTCACATACTGAGTTTTGGAAACACACTTTTCATATATAAATATATATATATATATATTCATTATTAAGATATGGATGAATAATCTGACAGAAATAATTATGAATGTGTAATATTACTTCAAAACTCCATTTGAAATGATCTCCTGTTATTACATGGTGAAAGTACCATTTGGTGAAGACAGTGGAAATAGAATAAACAATCTAAAAGAATGGAGCTGCCACAAGAATTGAACCTACAACCGATAAGGTAGCTGCTCAAATGTAGTGTTGCTCTTACCATAGAGCTAAATAGCCACCCGTGATGCTAAGGCTAAAAAAACTGTTTCAACTCCAAATTTCCATTTTGCTTATACACGGTCTATATCCACTCTGTTAGTTTCTTCCAACACAACAATTATGTTATTAAGAAATGGATATATGATATGAAAGAATGAATTATAAACTGCGTTACATTGTATAGAAACTCTTTGAAATGAATAACAGTTATTACACAGTGAATGTACCATTTGGCCTAGACAACATAAATAGAATACAAAATTAGAAAAAAAATGGAGCTGCTGTAGGGATCGAACCTGCAACTGATAAGGTTGCTGCTCCATTGTAGTGTTGCTTTTACCATTGAGCTAAACAGTCGCCAGTAATGTAAAGGCCCACGTAGGTATATAAGTTTGATTCAAAAGTTTCAAGCATTTTAAAAAACTATTCAGTTATAATGATGTACGAGACTAGTGTGCAAACCATTGAACCATGACATTATATATATATATATATATATATATATATATATATATATATATAGGCTTGTGTGGATATATGCATATCTTATCAAGAAATAGATATATAATCCAACAGAATAGCTATAATTGTGTTATATTATTTGAAACTACATTTGAAATGACTTCCAGTTATTACATGGAGAATGAGTCACTTGGCCTAGATAGTGTAAAAAGAATAAAAAATTTAAGAAAAATGGTACTGCAGTAGGAATCAAACCGACGATTGATAAGGTAGCTGCTTCAACGTAGCATCACTCCAAATCACTGAGCTTAACAGCACGACGGAAAGGCGGAGACCCAAGTAACCACTTTGTACCCACTTTTCTCATCTTGTTCATTCACTGTTTAAGTCTGCTCTGTTGTTTCTAACGTAGACAATTATATCATTAAGAAATGGATTACTTATGGTTGCTTGGGCGTGTCTACGAGGCCGAAGCCCACTTGAGCAACCAAGACCCTTACAGTGAGCTGAGATTGAAATAACACATTGAAGTCTTTCTTCACTTCTTTAGTCACAGGCCAGCTTTGTTTTTGTGTTTTTTTTGTCTCAGAATTACTAATATTTTTTGCATATTTCTTTTTATATCAATTGTTCTTCTGTTGACAGAATGATGGATAATGATCTATGCATATGTATGTATATCTATGTATATATATTTATTTGTGCGTGTATATATGACACTAGATGGAGGTAATAATTGGTTAATCGTCGGACTTTGAAATCCAATCTTGAAAATGACCAGTGATGGTTGAAAGCATTTGATAAAAAACTTAATGAACTTAGTTCCTTCACACTTTTAATCCTGCCATAAAACAACTCGTTTGTAAACAAGAAAAAAAGTATTAAATAGTTGATTTTCATGTTTAACAAAACATGTTTGAAAGAAATATATCATCATCATCATCATCAGTCTTTCAACGTCCGTCATTGGACAAAGACCTTCCTCAGGATTCTCCACAACCCTCTATCATGGTGTCGCGGAGCCAGTATTTCCTGGATCTGTCTAGTTCATCTCTCCATCTTATATTCTGTCGGCCTCGGTTTCTTATATGATCTCTGGGTACCCATGTTGTGAGTCGAAATGTCCATCGGTTGTCTTTCATTCTTGCAACATTTGAGCTTTTTAATAGTTTCTATGATGTCACAGACACCTGTTTTCTTCCTTATATATTGTGCTGTCTAGTGATCTCTCCACGTAAGGTTGAGCGGGATTCTCTCATGCGCACGTTGCATACTTCTCAGTTTGTAGGTCTGTCTCTTGGTTAGGTTCCATGTTTCAGCTCCATATGTGACTATATATATGTATATATATATGTTCCTATTCATACGTGTGTAAAGCCTGAGGTGTACACCGAATGCATAACAGTTATTACTTGCAGATGCAAAACATGGAAATTGACAAAAACAAACTGAGAACCAACTCAGAATTGCTCAGAGAGCAATAGAAAGAGGAATGTAAGGGATGCAAAAAGATCAATGCAGATCAGAGAGAGAGGACTTGAATGAAGATATTATACAAATAAATGAGCAACCAAAATGGAGATGGACTGGACATTTATTAAGAAGAGATGACAACAGATGGGTAAGGAAGCAAGCTGGTTAGTTCCCATTGGGCAGTGAACTCAGTAGGACAATCAATGGGATGGAAAGGTTTTCTCATAAGGCATGGCAGAGGTCAGCACAGTTGTGGTCAACATGGGAGTTAAATGGGTAGGCCTTTGTCTAGCAGCTTACTTTGATGGCTGTGGATGGTATACATATATTCATCAAATGCTGCAAAACAAATTGATAGGCTGATAGATATTGTCAAACTCGACCAGGATGTTCAATCTCACGAGTGTAAGTATCAAATGCTGTATGATTCAGACACATGGTAATAGTTTGCGGACTGCATGGACTTTTATTAACAGTGAGATAAACATGATATTCGATCCGACCATTATCAGAACAAGTAATTTATTCTGTGAGAGACAGAATAATAGAATCTGTGTAAGAAATAGCAAAAAATCCAGCTGTGTTTCGGTTCAAAGGAGACCATGGTCTTCTGTTTTGATAACCCACAGAATAAGAAGCTTATTAAAAACCTGTTTACCACTGGAAATCATCAACCAAACCCCATCAATATATACGACACAGGTTTCTTCAGTTTTCAAGTGAATCTGGCTGGCTTGCCATCTATCTTAGTATGTGTGTGTCATGTATATAGGTTGTATCCATAGAGGTAGAGGGCTGAAACTTTCAACATCTTGTCCTTATGTCTTAAAAAACTGTGTTTTTGTTTTTTTTTAAAAATTACTCACCCAAAATTATTTTTCTAAAGAGGATTCCGTTTACAATATATGTTCATGCTAAATTAGTCTCTTATTTTGTGTCAGGCAATCAATTGAAAGATTTGATAAAGATGTGATCAATGAAAAATCTACTTTTCCGGCCAGCCAGAGTCTCTTAAAAACTGAAGAAACCTGTCAAGAGTTTCGATGGATTCTAAAATATTGAAATATCTGCCAATTCTTCGTAGACAGAAATTCTAAAAAGCAAATAAAAAATCCCAAGATGGCAGAAGTTCTGATCAGGCGAAGGTGGAATTGTAGATCACTTGACATATTGATGAATTAGATTTTCCTCGACTTCCCGGATCTGGCAAAGTCTCTAATCCTGCGAGTCTTTGGAATAATGTGTGCCAGAAAATTGTTATTGCATCTGAATATATACCATATTTTCTAGTGACAATGATACTATTTTTTTCCCGAAAAACACTTTAGAATTTATTCTGTGCTTTGAAGCTAAAAATCACATTGTCGAAAGATCTACATGCAGTGCCGGATTAACTATGTTGCGATAGATGCACATGTTAAAGGTACTAGCACTGGCTTAATCCAGCCCCGCCTATATATAATCATTTCTCTGTCAACAAAGTTTGAGATTTATATCTATTTGGTCATGTCTGTCTATCAGTCTGCCTGTAAGTCTGTCTATCAGATATCTGTGGAAGTACTCTCAATTTTAATGAAATTTTCTGGATAGACGTTGAAGGATGAAAGAGTTAAATTTGGGATCGATCCAGAAATCATTTTTTGATTGAAAGATACATCTTTCTGTCTATCCATCTGTTTGTCCGCAAAATATCTCTATCAACTCCGATGAAATCTTCTGGAAAGGTTGGACGAGGACAAATCTGTTAAATTGTGGGGTTAATCAAAAAGTTTTTTTCCATTGATTCAGGGGTATTTTTCTGTTAGTTTTTTTCATACATTTATGTATAAGATCATGTCTGTTGACTCGATATCTCCAAAATTTCTACATGAATTTCAATAGAATTCTGTGGAAGGGGGGAAAATAGCCTGCGAGCCAAAGGATTCTAGTTGTTCAACTGACAGGTACGGATAACCAGGCTTCCTAAGTCAAAGGGGATGTGAGTTTGTGTCTCAGCAAGAGTTCATCAAATATTAATGATGGTTGAGAATACTTCATCCAATGATAATAAATATTCAAGGTTCCGATGTTGTAATAGATTATTTTTTTCATGAACACTTCTGAGATATCATCAGGATGTAGGAATCAATGGTAAATGAAATGATGTTTATAATTATTATCAGAAAGTCAAGCACACTTTATTGATAAAACATGTTCATTATTACCATTGGAGTAGTTTTAAAAAGTGAAGGAAACGCAGAGCTACCTGTTCTCAAAGATTATTCCAAGCTCCCCTTCCCAAGAGAGATTTTTGAATTCAACCAATTTCAGAGATATTTTTAGTCTGTATGGGATAAGGACATATACTAGCAAATTTTTCTCAGCGGTGGATTATTCAAATTCATTTGTGTACATTGATTTGCACCCCCCCCCAAAAAGAAAGGAAACACTGTTCCCCACAGAGTAAAATAATAAGGGTCCACCAGACCCACATGTTTCCTCAGCACTACGTAACATAATGAACATTTTTCTATCAAGTTCTGATGATAATTTATTGTCTTACACTAAAAGGAACTCACCTGGAACTTACACTTAATTCTAATCCATACGGAAGAAATCAGGATGGGGAGTGGGCACTGGCAGAGCTAGAGGACCCCTCCCTACCAAATTCTTCAAGATCGACCTTTGTAATTTATGTAGATATGAATGAGAAAACAAGGGAGGGGGATAGGAAGAGGCAAGTTGACAGAGATTAACATATTAAACTTTAAAAATCATTACACTTCACAACATTTTGACAAAACTCAGACACATATTTTGCAAACCAGTGTTGTCAGTTTATGCTAAATTTACGCGGCATGTTTCTTGTTTTTGCAGAGCAAAAATCCAGCAAACAGCACCACCAGATTTTAGATATCATTAAATCCATCAGAATAGGGTACCTTAAAAGGCCAAAAAAGGATTTTTCCACCAAATCAAAAAAGTATTTTTAGAAGAGCTGTGGTGGAGTACTGTTTGCCAATTATCAAATCTGTGGACAAAACAGTCTGGCCAGGAGCCCTGGAACACACAAGCAAAGACATGTACTTATAAAAGAGGATAGAATCCTTGCCAGCTTTGATGGCTACAGTTGTTCAATATTCCATGTTTTTTTATAAAAAGTTGAGTTTGGTCCACAAGGTTGTTATGAAAAGTCTGGGTTCTTTATCTTTAATCTCTCTGCTACGGACATTCATCTTCATTTTATTCTATCATGTATTATTGACTACCTTATCGAAATAGTAGTAGTCGTAGTAATAATACTATAAGTTGCTATTATATTCTGGAATGAAGAGATATGTTGAGATAAAAAGAAGGAAAAAAGATAAAGAGAGTTGTCAAAAAAATAAAAATCTGAAGAATAATGAAAATATTCACCTCAGATTCTCAAAAACAATTTTTACTGTATTATTCAAACAAACCGAGATTTTTGTATAAGATAGGAGTTCAAGTCTTGTCTGAAGCTATTTCTTTGTTTGGAATTCACATGATTCAAAGATCAAAGGATCTATTAGCCAATAACATCGTGATGAAATAGAATAAAGAATGTTTGGATGAAAAAGGGGATACAATAAGTCAAAAATAAGAAAATATGTGTAATAATCAAAATACTTCACCTCAGAATCACAAACAACTTAGAACTACTACTTCTATATCTAAAACAGAACAAGTCTGGTTAGTCCCTGAATAGAAACGGTCATGTGACATATTTTGCCTGTTGGGGATGATCAATTAAAAAAAAATTTGGAAAAATGGATGATCAATTGATAAGTTACCTCTCATGCCTTCTGTTGGGACAAAATTTAAATAAAAAACAAGTATGCAGGCAGTTGGGAAAACCTAACAGACTGATCTAGTACGAACTTGCATGGTAAATTGAACCCTCTTTGAAAAGACGAATTTTGATGAATCAATAAAATGTTTTTTTATAGCCATGATAAGGGGTAAATGTTTTAACTTTCAATCCTTCCTGCTCCATTGGTACAACCTGTTCATATGGGACATACATAAATAGCTAGCCAGCCAGCAAGCCAGCAAGACTTAGTTGAAAATTGAAGCAACCAATGCTGACCGTTTTGGCGACACTTCCAGTCGACAGTTTTTAAAAGTCAGCTTCTCTGGAAGAACCCTCATATTTCATTCTGAACAGCTCCATTGACTCATAGGTCTGAGTTAATCACCATTTTCATTTCTAGTATGTATATCTGCCTTCACTTCAACTCCTATATGCAACATGTCCAAATAACAATTCAAATCAAATAGTCACAGTCAATGGATTTTAGAAGTAAGCTTATATACTACCAGTCCACACATGATTCCCCAGTCAGGGTTTTTTTTTTATATATATAACTGTTATTGTGGTAAAGGTGCTTCAGATGTACCACATCGTAATCATAGAAAAAGTGCTATCACAAATCCTGGCAAATGTCTGTGGAATGAAATGTGAAATCAAATCTCATCCTAATTTAGAAACCAGAAGAACCAATAATAATAATGATTAATTTGTTTTAAAAAAAACCTAACTCCTAATTTAAAATACCCTCAATTTCACTTGAAAAATGCAGTAGATTACTAAAAGCACTCAGGTAGAAAAAAACAAAATATGAGGTCTATCCAGAAATAATGCAGTCAGTTTATTTACTTTGAGAACTGGTTGTGCGGCCATGATATCACTAGAAAAGCAATCAAAAGAGACCTTACTATGCATGCATGAAACCATACAGTGGTTGCTTTTGATACCCCATATTTTCCAGCTCCCCCTTTTTTTCTGGCCTGTTCTTCAGGATCAAAGTATAGTATCTGTTCCCCGGCATAGACCGAGGAGTCTGTACTGACACTTGCCTGCCGAATGGGCCGGAGAGGGAGTGTGTGTCAAAGACCGAGTGCGCCGGTGCAAGCATTAGCCAATGAGGTTTCACTGAGGCTGCGTTTGCTATGCGCATTGGGGAACCTTTGGACTCGTCCTTAGGCTCTCCCATTATTACTCGGCCCAGCTGCGGGGTCTCTGTTTCCCCGGGGCAGCACTGCTCTATTGCACTTAAAGGAGCAGGTCCCCTGGTGGATGCTTTTGCGGGTGACGTTGTCTAGCCATTACGATGAGCTTTTCAAGGGTAGCCGCGTCGGCTGGAGCCATTTTTGGAAGGGACGCTCCTTTTTCTTCCCACGTTTAGCCCGACCTTGTGTCACATATTGCTGTGGTAGGACAGTGATTAAATAGCACACCATGTTTTCCAGCATTAAATATTCAATGATCCACTCTTTCCTCAATTTCTTTTAATAGATCACCCTCAACATAGCATTCTGCCAAAAGACATTGGTCATGCAATGGTTTCTATTCAGTGACTGAACAGACCGTTTTTTTCTCATCCTTTTAGTGAATATTTAACATACTGAGTTATTTAGACTAGTGTCCTCATTTTGGTTGTTATAGCTACAATGTTTTGGCTGTTGTACCCTCCAGCCTTCTTTAGGTGTCTGTCATAGTTGATAACCAAGTGGATGTTGGCAGCCATGATTGTAACTCAAACTCAGTAACCACTACAGCACTCAGTACCTCCTAATTATGTTCGTAAAGAAAAGTGTTTGTCTCTCTGGGAGAAAAAAAAAAAAACTCCCATTGGATTATACACAAAGAATCTAGTTTCTGTTGAATGCATCAGCTTACTGATTTTTATTCTCATTAGCTTTCACGAACACTTCCCTGAACTCTTGATTTGAAATACCCAATATTTCATTTTGAAAATGCAGTAGATTGCAAAAAGCACTCGGATAGAAAAAAACAAAATACAACGAAGTCCACCAAAGGGATATCCCCAGTCTAATCACACAGCTTAGAGTGTACTCAATTAGCTGCTGAATGCAAAGGGAGATTTGTCCTGATGAAGAGTTTACCACTCTCTTTGCTTATACTGGGAATTGAACCCAGTACCTTCTGCATGTGAGCCAACCATGCTAACCATTATACCATCTGAGCCAACTAATAGCATAAGTAAACCTTTTATAATTGATATCAGCATACATTCATGGCTCGGAATGGCAACTGCTTTTTGATATCTGTTCATGTTATATTAATAAACATTGTTCTTCTATCAAACATGGATTCCCGAGTGCGCTCAGAAGCCATTCTTGTCTTTTGAGAACAGCCTTAGCCCATGTAATACGATAGGTGGTAAGAGTTCTTGGCCTTAACGGAACTCTCTAGTGAGGAATTGCATTTGCCATAAGTACTGCTCGACTGACAACTGACAGTGGTATTCCCAAGTAGAGCAGCTGAAGTCTTCGAGTCGGGTGCCCATATTCCATTATTTAATGTTGTATTTGAGGGGAACGAATCTGTTGCAGAAGAAATCAATAACAGCAGCAAAGGCTATGAAAAGTCGAGGCAGTATTTATCATCTATGGTTCCAGTATTCATTGGCACAGCATTTTATATGTACATATTTTGCTCTTTATTAGTCTTTGTGAATATCAGACATTATTCTGTTGCTTATAGTATTACAGGGTTATTCAAACTTATATGTACCCTTATTCAAAATAGATAAAAGTATCCTTACCATGGGTAAATGATTCACCATATCTTGTATGTATACCATAACTGATGTGAAAAAATTATCTAAAAAAAGATCTTTCTATCAAAATTAACTAAAATTTTGTAAAGATTGATCTTTCAATTGAAATTATCTAAAGTTATCTTAAAAAATGGATCTTTTGATCAAAACTATCTGAAATTATCTAAAAGTAGATCTTTTAATCAAAATTATCTGAATTCATCTAAAAATAGGTCTTTTATTTAAGATTATCTAAAAAATGGATCTTTTAATTGAAATTATCTAAAATTATATAATAATTTATATTATATAAATTAAAAATAGATCTTTCGAGTAAAAATTATCTAGAACTATCTAAAAATATATCTTTTAATTAAAAATTATCTAAAAAAGATCTTTGATCTCAAACTATCAAAAAAAATAGATCTTCTATCTAAAATTATCAAAATAAAACCAGCACAAAATTTGGACGTTGTTGATCCAAAATGACCATAGAGACACCAAAAAGGCACTTGAAAAAAAAAACCAAGATGTTATCTAGTGGTATACTCAAAATTATAACTGTAGCCCCCAAAATGTGACCAGGTGTACCCAGAGACACACATACACATAGACAACGACATTCTAATTGAGAAGAATCTGTAGCCCATTTTGCTGGTTGGTCAGACCTTTTGTGGGTATGCAATGATTCGATACAGATGTGTATTTTATTTACATATTAGTTAAAACTTCATCACAACAAATTGTTTCACTTTTAATATTAATTTTTTTAATTACCATCTAAATAAAAATACATCCAGCCAAAGTCTATTCTAAAATATGGAGCACTCTCAACCTGGATAAAAGATTTCGAACACTCAACATAGATAAACATCTTTGGAATGCAATGACAATAAATAAAAAAATATACATCCAAAACACAACAATGTTTAGTCAAAGCTTATTTTTATTTAAACTCAAAAGATCCTTCATTGTAGGCATAAGTACTACTGTTCGAGTTTTGTTTTTCCTTCTATATATGTTGGATATTCACTAAAATGATAAGAAAAATATCCAATGCTGAAAAACGTAGCATTCCAAAAGCAACTACTCTATGGTTTAAGAAAACCTATAGAATTCATTATAGTAAGATATTTCTACTCCGACTGCTCTATCTTTTTAAGATACTTGCATTTAGGAACTAACTAGACCTGTTGTTTTTTTTTCCTTCATCAAATGTAAAGTGTGGCTCCAAAATGCGATAAACACCATTTGGAAAAATAATTAAAAAATGGAATTCTGGATTTTAATTTTCTATCTCATCATAATCTTCGTAGATATATATGCAGTCTATAAGGTTTTAATAAGATGAAAAATTCAAATCAAGAATTTGATTTTCAATTTGATTAAACACATTTATTTTTCAAATAGCACTTATTGCTCTCTGGAACCACACTTTTCAAATGCTCGTTGTGCCGTGTGCACGATTTTTCAGGAGACATTTTCTTGCTTGATGGAGGCTCATGTCTTTGAGGTCAAGAGAAAAAAGCATATTAATTACACAAAATGATTTCCACAATTTATGATAATTCATCAATTCGTTTTTCAACATCTTTGCATATGGCCTCTTCTAAATTAATAGCTCAAACAGTATTCACCCCTATAACCTCAATTTACCCCTTAAATTAATTAGAAGAAGAAAAATCTAAATTTAAAAACAAGTGGAATAAGTTCTGATCAAAGTTACTTCCCTTGAAGCATTTGTTGAATTCAATTATTTGAAAAAAAAATTCAATTTACAAAAGCATTCCTTTCTTTTTCATTCTGTTATGTATTGTAGAAATAAATGGAAATAAACTGAGTTTCTGAGAGTTTGTTTCCAGCTGTAGAGCAGTGTGATCATGAAATAGATATAAGGAAAATGTTGTGCTATTAAAAGATGTACATGATTTTAAGAGGAATTATGTTTATTACACCTCTGCAATGTTTAAGGCCTTAGATATTATATAGATATGGTTGTTATTATATGTGTTCATGATATACAATTTATATCTTGTTTTTTCACATAAAAGCACTTGCGATATAAACTGGGTGGTTGGTGGACCCCAATATTTTTATCTGTATGGTAGCCCACACATCTAGAAAAGCGCAAATTGAAAAAAGGATTATCGAAAGATGTATTTGATACGTCTAAAATATTAAATTTCTCTCAATTTGTATCTACTTATCCACAACAAGGGATATGTCCATGAACTTCTCAGAAGACAGACAACCATTGATAAGAAAACTACTCAATGACATATAACAGGTCAATCAATTCTTATGACATTTACATCATGAAATGAAGACAATTTGGGGAGAATTATCCAATATACGATTCAATCTGTTCCATGATGTAGAATTTGACTTATTCGTTTTTGATATTTTTGTTTATATTCGAAAAAAGAAACTGCAGAGAAAATTGTTTAATTTTTTTCGCTCAAAATATACCAGCATTTGAAAAACCTTCAATAGAAGTGCCCGAATGTATCTGCCTCATTCGACTGTCTGACCGCGTCTATACTTATATAAATATTTTAAGCACCTGGTGCTTAGAATTTTGATGTAGGATTCCTGCTCTCTGATTGGACAATAATTGTACTTGTGACCCTGGTCCAGACTACATCCACTCATGGTTTTAGTCTTGAAAGTAATTTTTTCACGGTTTGAATCATGTTAAGTGATTAAGATTAGCCTTAACCTCCACTTTGTTGATGAAATTTTAAAAATAGAAAAAAGTAATATTAAAATATTATTCAATTATTAAAGTTATGGCTCTACCAGAGGACTGAAAATTCATTAACTGCCCTTTTCTTTTAAATTTTGAATGATTCCATGATTGTGTGTTTGCGAGTGTTCTTCCTGAATTATATCTTATCTAATTCTGTAGTAATTGGAATGTGAGATACATAGCAATTTTATGAAAGAAACAGTAATTCATTTTAATACAAAATAATGTAATAACACTAATTTGATACAGTATTCTGATGGTGCCCGAAAATTATTAAGATTTGAAACAATTCTTGTTTCTGTAAATTGGAAAAGGTTTTTCAAATGAAATTAAAAGAACAGCATGAAGGAGGTGATTCTGAGTGTGACTCCCCACGTTCTCGCACACTCGATCTTGGAAATGATACACAAATAAAAACAATTCAACAATTTATTCAATTCAAGCAATAACAATATAATTTATGTATTTACTTGTGTCTTTCTTCCATTAATTCTCTTATTTCTTTTCATTTGAGCGCCATTTGTGGGCCAGGGAGTGGAACTTTATGATCTGAACTACCGTGTCTATATTGCGCCAAAATTGAAAACAATGGACAAAATAAAATTAAACTAGAATTTTAGAAAAAGAATTGGAATTAAAATTTAATGGGAACACTTTAAGTACGTTGGAAATGGAAGAGAATAGGGAAGTTTATTTGATGGATTCAAAAATATTTTTTTATAGAATTTGTTTATTTTGAATGTGAATTATTGTTTGTTTTGCAAAGTTCAAGAATATATATGGATTTGGAGGGAAGAGCTACAGCGTTTTTGTTTTGGATTGAAAGGGAAAAGAGGGTTGTTGAATTTCACTGAAATCTCTGGACACAAATACTTTTTTTCCACTATCGACCAGGCAAAACTAAGCAAGTGACCTGTCAGGACCTCACGGTCATCTGACAGTGCCAAAGCTTTTATTTAATTTATGCAATATTCCACAATTCTTTTAGGTATCTTTAATTGATAAATAAATAAATAAATACATGAATGAATGAATGAATGAATAAATAAATAAATACATAAATAAATCATGAGGAGGAGGAGGAGGAGGAGGAGGAGGAGGAGGAGGAGGAGGAGGAGGATGATGATGATGATGATGATGATGATGATGATGATGATCATCATCATCATCATCATCATCATCATCATCATCATCATCAGCAGCAGCCTTTTAATGTCTGTCGTTGGATAAAGACCTTCCCCAGGATTTGCCAGATCTCCCTATCATAGGCGTAACAGAGCCAATAAATTCTGAGCTTGTATAGTTCATTTCATCATCTTCTATTTTGCTGGGCATAATTTCACATATGATCTTTAGGGATCCATGCTGTGTGATGTCCGTTGATTGTCTGCCATTCTTGCAACATGGACAGCCCATTGCCATTTAATAATGGATTCTATGATATCCCTGATTACTGTTTTTCCCTTTAATATATCTCACTGCCTTGTGATTTCTCCATGTAAGGTTGAGAATGATCGTCTCCTGTGCACTTTGCATGGTTCTCAATTTAAGGATTAATCTTTTGGTCAAGTTCCATGTCTCTGCTCTATAGGTAACAATCGGTAGGGCGCATTGGTTGTACACCCTTCTTTCAAAGACTTATGGGACTTTCTTGTTCTTAAAGGTTGAGCTTGCTCCTTATGGCTCTTTTTAAAAGAAAATCCTCATTCATTTTTCTGTTTAATCAGGAAAGAAAGTCAACATTTCTCAGAACTGGTTTAATTTCATGTTTCAAATCAGTTTACTGCGTTTGTAAGGAAATTAGTGACATGGAATAGACTGGTTAAAGAGAGATAAATGGTATAATTTTTTTCAATCGTTCCATAACGTTGGTAAAGATAGAAAGATATATTATCGATAGAGGTCGAAGAAAGAGGAATATTATTTTGGGGGGGAAAATTGGTGAGGATAAGAAAGAAAGAAAGAAAGAAAGATAGAGATAGAGAGGAAGAAAGAAAAGAGAAAGAGAAAGAAAGAAAGAAAGAGAGGGAAAGAAAGGAAGAAAGAAAAAAGAAGGATGGCAAGAGAGAGGAAAAGAGGAGAGAAAGGAAGGAAGAAAGAGTGAGAGAAATAAAGGTACAAAGAGAGAAAAAAGAAAGATAGAGAGAAAGAAAGAAAGATAGTGCGAGAAAAAGAAGGAAAGAGAGAGAGAAATAAAGAAAGCTGCAAAGATAAAAAAAAAAAGATTGAGAGAGAAAAAGAAAGAGAGATACAGAGAAAAAGAAAGAAAGAGAAAAAGAGAAAAAGAAGGAAAACAGACTGTATGCTCTCCATATGTATACACTTCTTTATATATATTCATAGCTATTACATTTTGGACGATATTTTTCATTCTATTTTTCATGTGATTATTATTTTTGTTTTGGATGTTTTAACGAGGATCGGCTTAAAAACTCAATTGGATACAAATAGTTTTGATAGAGACACAAATGTAGACAAATGCTGTTAAAAAAATGTAAATACAACATCACAGTTTTTGCAGTCTGTTTCATTTTCTTGTTTAAATAATGCATCGTAGAGCACAAAATATAACTGTTGCAGCAAATGTGTCATGTAAGAAGATGGCTGGCAATGTATGGCCCATTGGCCGTATGCTTGATGCCCCTGTTCAAAGAGTTTCAATAAATATCCTAAATGTTCATTGGAGAGTTCCACTGTGTTGAGGAGTGGTATTAAGTGGTTCATGAACTGAAGAGTAAAAAGAGAAAAAGAAAAAAATTTATAACATTCAAACTCTGAAAAAATTATTGTTTTTAAAATAGATCTTCACAAAATCTTATTCATTGAAATTATGATTAAAACCTTTTTGTATGGGCTTGAGCTCCTATATCAGTCCCTCATCAAATTAGAATTCATAGCCTGCGGTATCATAGTTTTTAACTTCTCTCATTCTCATCAATTCAAAACTTTTAGAACATAGAATTTAATATACATTATTTGGCAGTAAAAGTTTCTATCTATTGCATCTCATCCACAAAAACTAATCATCTTTTGGATCTGAATTTTTTTTGGCTTCTAAAATAGTTTTCCTATAAATTTCAAAAAGTGCAATACTTCTTGTAAAAACAAGATTAAGTCCGCAGCAAACTTGAACACTTTAATCTAGAAGTTTTCTTTCCAAGTTCTTTATCAGGAGCACAAAGTTTACCAAGAAGCGTTCAGAGAGTGCATATCTCTGCCGACGCCGATGTCAGTGAATGAAAATATCTCTACCTCGCATAAATAAATGCACAAGCACTGAAATTATTTGAAATTATGTTTGAAAAATGAATTTTTTTAATTTAAAATCATTTAAAAAGAAAAAACCAGCACAAGCAAGCAAGTAAGTTGGCCTCCACATGAACTACAGCAAAACAAACGTTTCATTCAACAAACAAGTTGGGAATAAAGACACAACGATCAAAATTGAAAATGCAGAGCTGGAGAAAGTAGACCACTACATCTACAAAGGATACTGAGTCTCCATGAAACCTTCAGAAGAAAATCAAGCGAAGAATCATACTAGGTTGGCAAGCTTTCAGTAGAGCAAGCTCAACTTTCAAAGACAAGAAAATCCCGCTAGTCTTAAAAAGAAGGGCATACAACCAATGCATCTACATGATAGTCACCAATGGAGCTGAAACATGGGACCTATCCAAAAGATTGATCCTTAAACTGAGAACCATGCAACGAGCACATGAGAGAATTGTGCTCAACCTCACATGGAGAGACCATAAGACAGCAAAGTATATCAGAGAAAAGACAGGAGTCCGAGTCATCATAGAAACTGTTAGAAAAGTCAAATGGCCATGGGCTGGACATGTTGCAAGAAGGTCAGACCACCGCTTGGCATTATGTCTCACAATGTGGATCCCCAGAGATCAGGTTTGAGGCTGTGGACAATAGAAAGTGAGATGGCATGACAAGCTAGGTAAATTCAGAAAGTATTGGCTTCACGTTGCCCATGATAGAGAGGTCTGGCAAATTTGGGGGAAGATGTATGTCCAACATCGAAAGCTAACAGAATGATGATGATTATGTGGTCCCAAAATAGCAAAAGAAATAAAAAAATATTTTTTGAAAAAACAAAAAAACTGTTTTTAGATGATGCCTATTGGTATACTTATGCAAATTTTGAAGGTTGCAGCCCCAAAAATGTGACAAGGTGGGCCCAGAGACACAGACACACATGTACATGGTCACTAATGAGCAAAGAAATGAATCTGCAGACCACTTGGCTGGTTGGTCAAGAGGACCATTTGTGGGGCTACGGTGATTTGAATAATTTATGTACAGCTATGATGGAGGGGAGCTAACTGCTAATTCTTTGATCCACCCCCAAAATTAATCAATTCTCTTTTAGCCTCATCTGATAGAAATTCTATTGAAATTCATTGGTTCCTTTTGGAGATATTATATGGACAGACGTATAGTTAAAATGCAGAAGAGGTAACAGTCAAATGACTTGATCCACCCCGGGATTTAATCAATTCTCTTGTAGCTCATGGCCCACCCTTCCACAAAATGTCATTGAAATCGATTACGAAACTATGGCAATATATCATAGAGAGGCAAACGCTCTGACCAAAGCGGATACTTATATCTCTCCCAACTTTGTTGGCAGCGATTATTACTAAGAAGAAATGGGGGCACATCTGACCTATTTCTGGAAAGTATTTTAATCTGTTGACTGGAATTTCTGCTTAAGAATTTTTTCTCCAAAGAATAATCTTGAAGTTTTAAAAGAAAATTCAAACTTTCTGCTAATTCCTAGTCTCTGATTCATTTCAAACTGGCTGAATATCTTATAGAAAGTGGATTAGTTGGTGTCTGGCTTTCTAAGATTCCCAGATTATCAATCATGTCAATAAACGACACCGAACAAAGATTTCGCACGTCTCAGAATATGTGAGATAAATCAAATGTTTCAGACTCTTGAACATTTCCTGAGAGAATCAAATATTCTTTTTTTCTACAATTTCTAGATTGTTTTTTTTTCTAATTTGATAAATGGAAAAAAAGTTTGGAGTCTCGAGGAATTGAAGTTGATGTTTTTGTTGTTGGGTTTACAGTGGATTTTCCAAAAAGAAGACCGTCTCTTGCTATGACACCTCCATTGTAAACTGTGGGTAATAACGGAGGGGGGGCTGGTAGGGCCAAAGTGGTCAAGAAAAGAACTAGATAAGAGGTGAAAACTGTTATCCTCAGTATTGGATAAGTAGGATACTAGAAAGATATTTTATCAATGCAAACAAGAAATAACTGCAAAATCCATCCCAAAATAGGGTATTCTGCACATGTTTGAGTCGGCTCATCTCATCAGGCACTTTTTACACCCGATATAGTATGGAAGCTTTTGCGTCGGCTAGTGGGTGATGAGCTTCTTTCCATAATTCAACCACTGTAATGTTGTAAGTTTGGCTCTTTCCTTCCATTACTCCCGTGGAAAACATTCAGACAAACAACATCCTCTAGTCCCTCCTGCCTGGGAATCTTTTAGTTAGAACTTGGTCTACAATGGGGACACATCAATACTTTTTGGATATGTTAAGAACCCCCCAAAAGTTCCATGCACATAGCATCTCCTCAAGAACATCTGCTTGGTGGAGTAAACTCCCTCCTGATTTTTTCCTTGATCAGTCCAATTTTGAAATTTCAAGATCTAGAGGGAACATGTGCCATATCCAATGTTTGTCAATAAAGAAAACTCGATTTTTGCACAATAATTTTTTTTTATTTCCATCTCTGATGAGACATTTCAACTCTCCTACTGCTTTGTTTTAGTAATTTTTAGACTTCATCTTAAACGTGTCTTGTTTTAGTGTTTCTGTCTTCACAATCTTAACATCAATAAGCTATTCTAACTTATTTTTTTAATTCTGTGGCAAAATTAACACCTTTCCTATTAACAGTTTGATGTGAAAAGTGTCCGAAAGCCTAGCTCTTGACCAGAAATAAACAAGAAAAAACAAAAAATCATTTGAAACAAAACATCCTCCTCCAAGATTTACCATATAATTATGGATATAAGATGAGCTTTTTTTTTTTTACTAAAAAATGGCCTCAAATTAGCAATTTGACTTATAATTAGGTCATTCAAATACTTTTGCCCATATAAATACAGCATTGATAGACCCGATGTATATTAGTGATAATGCCTGTAGTTTTATTTCAATCAATTACCATGGTTCTGTATAAATTTTCATGTAAGTAGTATATGGAGTGTGTCATGTGATATCCATTTTGAATCATTTTTTCATGTAGATTTGTCAGTATGGGTGAGAATTTCACTTATATGAGCTAAAAGCAATGATTGATATGTAGAAGATGAAAGAAGTTCATGTCTCGATGACAGCTGACCAAGAGCCATAAACAGTGATTTCATAAGAAGGGGATATCTCTCATGACAGTGTAATGGCAAAATAATTGACTTGGCTTATCTTGGAGTGTTGATTGTTCGAAGTTTCTTGCTCAATTCTGAACTTGTCTTATACTCATGGCTGACTTATATTCATAAATATTTGGTATTTCTTAGTGATTTATTTTCTACGTGATTTTTATTCAAATTTAGTGATGGAGTCTTTTCATTATTTTATTCATTATTTGGACTATGATCTTTGTCCTTGTTGTTTTCAACATTACATTTTGGCCAATGTTTTTCAGTCTTCCTACTGTTTCCTGAAGTTCTTCCAGTATTTTTATTATTCCATATACAGTTGAGCATCACAAATAAGGACTTCAGAAATTTAGTAATACAAGAAACCCAGCTGTCTTTAAGAATTAAATGATTATCAAATTTTGTAAAAGTTTATATCTATCGATATGTAAAATACTGTTCTTTCTGAATAACAATGTTTCAGAAGCATAAGCATAGCATGAGCATTATTAATTAAATGACAACCTTTTTTAAAAAGCCATTAAAGAAAATTCCAGCATATATTTTTTGGAAAACCAGAAAGTCTAGGTATTGTTTAGAAATAGTACAAAGATATTTTATTGGAATTTTATAAAATCAGATGAGAAATTTGTGAATATTAGGATACTCATGAATTCTGGGCTATTCTTGTGACTTAGTGATGTTACTGACCTAACTATGTAGTACCTGGAAGTAGGCCGAGCCTATACTACACTAAAAACCTGGGAGTTTCAGAAACTTAGGACACTCTCAGTCCTGAGGCAGCCATGTTTGTGATGCACAACTGTATTGGAAACTGACATCAAAAACTGTTGACACAGATTTCTTCAGTTTTCAAGTTGATCAGACTGACTATGTCTGAATATATTACATGTACAGGCTACACCATTGGAATTATGTGGCTGAGAATTTGAACATTCATTCCTATTAGGTCCAGGAAAAAGTATTTCATTTTGTTTTTTTAAAATCCCTCTTCTAAATAGGTTTCATGGGTGAAGTTCAAATTACAATGAAATTTTATGCTAGATTGGTCCCTTACTTCATGTCCAGCGGCGTTCATGCTTATTTATCTTCAAATTCAGACTTCTCTAGTAATTGCCTCGGAAGAAAACATGAATGGTGTTATACATTCAATAATCACACCTTTTTCCAATTTTTTGATTGATCCTCCCCAACATGCTACCAAACGACATTTTTTTTGAGTGACTAACCGGATCCTGTTATTTGACTATAGTAAGATGACCAGTTCTTCAGACTTCCAGTAATGAGGTTATTACATTATTATACAATATGATATCAAAAGTATTGTCTTTATTTTTTTATAACATTAATTTACTTAGATGTGTGGTTGGTCTTATTAGTTAACAGCATACATAATGGAATCAGTGGACCAAGACCCTTGGGAAAAGGATGAATTACCCCCTCTACACACACATTTCAGCAAAAGATTAATAGCAGAGCAAAGTGGGTTCTCTAGCCATGGTTGAAAACCAGTCTACGATGTGGACAACTCTGATTCCGAACCAGGGTATGTAGCCCCTTTAATGCAGTTAGATGCCAACTTCGACTCCTCTTCGGCAGCTCCTGCTGCCAAGCTAATTCCAAACGTATCACTCCACTCTCCTTTGGATTACATCAGTGAGTCCGAGTGAGGGATTCTGTAAACCGGGCACCCCAGGATCCCCACACACTTTGCCCAGGCTTGCACCTTAGAAAGGTATCTTTGGTGGAATTATATTGTCTACCAAGATAGATAGTTATTCAAACGATTCTCAGATTTTATTAACACAAAATTGATACTTGAGGATTGATTAGAAACCTATCCACTGTTACCAACACTGTCAACGTAGGCTTCTGCAGTTTCTAAGTGTCTCCGTCTGGCTATCTGACTGGATATGTACTTATGTATCATGCATCCAAGAGGATCAATTGAGCTAGAGTGCTGAAAATTTTAACATTCACTCCTTATTACGCTTAAAAGAAACTATTTTTGTTTTTTGAAAATTCCCCCCCCCCTAAATATGTTTTTAGTGGGGTGTTCAATTTTCAATGTAAGTTAATACAAAATTGGTCCCTTGATTTCTGTCTGGCAGTATTTATTCTTGTTTTAAAAGAATTCAGACTGTTTTTTAGTGATCACCATCCAATAAAAGACGAGAGAAGTAAATTATTCATCGATCATCATTTTACAAATTTTTAAAAATTGATCACCCTAACTAGACATGCTGCCAATAGACGTTTGTAGCATGATGGTATCTATTGAGTGACTAACCAGACTTGCACTAGTTTTCTTTCATTTTGTAATGCAGATCAAGACATTGATTCGATGGACTTTATTAATATCAAACTGACCGACACCTGGAAAGTGTAAAAATCTCTCTTTTAAAAGTAGTTTTCTTTCTCTTACTGAAGTAATTCACACATTTATAAGTGAGATGCGGTTTGTAAATACTGAACCGAAGCAAAAAATAAAGAGGTACATTTCTTCTCAGGTTTGAAGCTAGTTTTCCTCCCCTTAATAATGTGGGTAGCAATTAAAATCACTTATTCATGAAAGATTTTACATGTATTCGGTTGAATGTCCTGGTGAATTAGTACATTAGCCAAGATTGAAGATAATTATGTGTTTCTCTTGAGGATAATGGGATTTGGTGATCTTATCCTGAATCATTTATTCATTTTTACCAGATGAAGCATTGTAAATAGTTATTAATTGTTGATAAGTATTTTCTTTCATCTGAATTTCAGTCGCTAAAGTACCTATCAAAAATTGATGATGGTTGATAATGGGATTTAGCAGGGCAAGATGGAGCTGAATATTTTGTTTAGAATTAAATTTTTTTGTCGATGCTAGCTATCTTTATGGTAATTAAACCAGATTTATATAACTCTTACGATAACGTGTGCACATTGCACGGTTCTCAGTTTGTGGGTCTGTCTCTTGGTTAGGTTCCATGTTTCAGCTCCATAAGTGACTTTTGGGAAGATAGGTTGGTTGTATTTCTTTTTCCTTAGGATAAATAGGATCATCTTGTCTTTGAAGGTTGAGCTTACTCAGTTGAAGGCTTGCCATCCCAGTGTGATTCTTCACTTGATTTCTTCTTCTTTTGAGGGTTTCATGGAGATTCATTGTCCTAGGTAGATGTAGTGGTTCACTTTCTCCAGTTCTGCGTCTTTGATTTTGATCATTGTGATCTTATTTCCGATGCAACGTGCCTATAAAAGATTCATGCTCAACATCATAGGGAGAGATCACAAGACAGCACAATATATCAGGGAGAAAACAGGAAGCTACGACATTATAGAATCCATAAGAAAAGTCAAATGGCAATGGGCTGGTCATGTTGCAAGAATAGCAGACAACCAATGGACACGACTTGCAACATGGATCAAATACTAGACAAATTCAGAAAATATTGGCTCTGCGTTACCCACAATAGTGAAGGGTGGCAAATCCTGGGAAAGATCCATGTCCAACGATGGACGTTAAAAAACTGCTGCTACTGCTGCTGCTGCTGCTGATGATGATATTTTGGACATCATTTACTTTTGTACATTTTTTAACCATCAAACCACACCTGCCACTGCAATAACTCATTTTAGCAAACTCAGGCATTATTTTCTTCATAGAATATACGAGGACCAAGATCTTAGGCAAGGACTAAATGAACATTTTTTCCTGGTAATGAATCTCATCAACCGAACACTTTCTAAGTAATCTCATGAATCAATTATATTACTGGTCCTTACTTGTAAGACATTTTACAATGGTCAAAACAGCTTTCAAGAGAGTGCTATGAAATACAGATGAAAAAAATGTGAACCTCTTTTTCATCTATACTTCATTCTACTCCTTGAGCCAAACCTGCCTTTGCAGAAAGTAAGTATTCCAGATATTAGGTTGGATCAATAAGTCATAGTTATTAGCTGAATTTCAATCTGAAATTTTCACTATTGTTCCCAATTGATGTCATGAAAAGAAAACATTGGGTCAAGTGCATTGTCAAGGAATGAGATTATATTGAGAAAAATTTGTCGAGTAAAGTAAATCTTTTTTTTTTAAAAACCAGATGGCGGATTATTATGTACTCTGGAAACTTTCCAGAATTTAATGAAGAAGCAAAGAATCACACTAGGATGGCAAGTCTTTGGCAGAGCTAGCTCAACCTTAAAAAATAAAAAGATCCTATTAATCCAAAAGAGAAGGGTATATAACCAATGCATCCTCCCAATAGTCACTTATGGAGCTGAAACATGGAACCCAACCAAGAGACAGACCCGCAAATTGAGAACCATGCAACGTGCACATGAAAGAATTATGCTGGGCCTCACATGGAGAGATCACAAGATAGCACAAAACATCCGAGAAAAGACAAGAGTCAGGGACATTATAGAATCCATTAAAAATCTCAAATGGCAGTGGGCTGGCCATGCTGCAAGAATGGCAGACAACCGATGGACATCATGACTCATGACATGGATCCCCCGAGATCACATGCACAACTGAGGCTGACAGAATATTAGATGGAGAGACGAACTAGACAAGTTCAGGAAGTACTGGCTCCGTGACGCCCATGATAGAGAAGTGTGTCAAATCCTGGGGAAGGTCTATGTCCAACGAAGGATGTTAAAAGACTGATGATGATGATGATGATTTTGCTAAAAAATTAATCTACAATTTCTTATGGTAACAAGCATAATCAACCTGGCACTTTGTAATCTCATCTATCTTTCCTGCCACTGAGTTTTATCTTGAAGCCATCAGCCAGGAAAGTTTTGCAATACAGGAGTAGATGGTACCACTTGCCATACTATTTCATGCAAATGTGCTTAATTCATTTGAAATTTTTAACATCAAAGTTTTTGCCAACATTAAGATGAATTCCAATAATGCATAAAATCACTCCAGTTATACATAAAAAGATCGCCAGGTCAGTTTTCTACTAATTGTTTGTCAGAAAATGTACTTGGCCATTAAACACCTTTCTCATATGGTACATTCTTTACCTTGAAACTATATTGCACGTGGTACCAGGCTTTCTTGTACTTGATGTTTTACAGAACGGAAAAAGCCCAAGAATACCAAGGGGACAAAAGGATGGATAATCTCATTTGGCAGTATATCAAAGACACGTACATCTCTGTCTCTCTCTGAGTTCTATGACTGACATTAATGCATTGTTGTTATGACAATGTTTTTACAGTTAAAAGGACCAGTTCCTCATATCAGAGTCTGTCAACCATAGCTGTAAACATTGTCAACGTGTTTCTTCAGTTTCTAAATAATTCTGACTGGTTGCCTATTATCTTTCTCTCTATCTCTCTCTCTATTCATTTATGTGTCATATGCACAGGACACACCAATGTAGCCAGGGGCCGAGTATTTAAAGATCTACTCCTTATTATATCTAGAAAAAAAAACAATTTTTGAAAAAATTGCCCTCTTCAATAAGTTTTTTCCTGAGGGGAGGGAGAGTGTCTTCAATTTACAATATAGGTTTATATTAAATCTATCTTCAAGTTTGTGTCTGGCTGTGGTCATGCTTATCATTTTAAAATTTGGATCATTGCCCAACAAAAGTGAGAAGTAACTTATTCATTGATCACCCCTTTTTCAAATTTTGATTGAGGCTAAGGCTCCTGAAAGTACAACTACTCAACGTATTGATCAGAATAACACAATATTGAAGTTAAAAACTAAATTTGTGCTTTATCAATCCTCTAGAATGTGGAAAATCCTTAGATGTGCCTTAAAAAGAAATTACAATGATATTCTGGTACATTGGATGTACTATTTCCATCATACCAAAAAGAATTCATGAAGCGCAATATACTGACATAGAACTAATCATCATTATCATCATCATCATCAGTCTTTCAGTTGGACATAGACCCTCCTCAGGGTTCGCCACACTTCGCTATTGTGGCGGCACAGAGCAACCTCAGATTTGCACACAACGTTGCCCTTTTTGCAGAGAACCTAAACAACTTCCAAATAATGCTAGATGCACTAAATTGAAGAGAGCAAGAAAGTCGGCCCACACATAGAACAAATAATGGCTTTTGATTTGTTTTTTGTGTTGATATCGATAAACATGTTGTATAACTGTTGGAATGAAGTATCATTACTACTTATTACACTGTAGCTCATCAGTACCTCATAATATTACCAGGCTTTGTTAGTTTTCTGCTTCAGTGCAAGAGTGCAGAATTCATACAAGTGCAGCATCTGCCTGATCTTGGAGCCAGGACTGGTATAATCAGTATATTGACAAATATATGGTCAAAATTTTGAATGGAAATGTTGTTTATTTACCCAGAATGGCAATCCAGGCTGGATTAAACCAGTGCAAGGACTACAGTAACTACATCATACGTTATAAAGGGTCCCCTAAGTAAGAAAATACTTGTAATATCTGTACCTTGAATAAATGAATCACCATAGTCCACACGTGTATCAAAACTAATCATCTACCATAGAGACCCTCTCAAAAAACAATTTAAAAAAAAAAAAAGTGCTTTTAGATGGTGTCAAGTGATGTACTTGTGCAAATTTTCCCATAGACGAGCAAAGGGAGAAGAATCTGATGTCCACTTGGCTGGTTGGTTGGACCATTTGTGGGGCTATGTTGAAACGATTATAAAACACGTTGATTTATAACTCACAAAGTAATTAGATCTTATCATTTGCTATACAGCCAGTTGATATGATGAATATGCCTGATATCTCAGTTATAATAGTATCATTTCCGTTTTGATCTTTGGGCAGAGGCTAGATCTTCAATTTTAAATATCTTTATATCTATGTGTCTTACATGTGTTGCATAGATATCATGCTCCTATTAGTTATCGAATTAAGATAATTACTATAATCAAAAGTGATAATTGGCTAGAAATCGCTAATATTAAACACCCGGTTGTTAATAAAAGTTAAAGGCAGTATAGTATTACTGTAATGGAGCAAGTGCAGAATCACTGAATCGGAATTGATAGCTTGCAAGCATTCGTTTGGGACTTTGGAAATTGCAGGGCCCATATTAAATGCTACTTTTGCTACATAGTTAATCTAACACTGATGACAATAAATCTGCTATTGTAAAAGAAAACATAGGAATACATTAGATTTGATTTATTTGGCATTTTTTTCCCTCAAAAAGCAGGGTTAGATTCACGAACGTTCACCAATTCGAAAAAAAAAAGAAAAAAAGAAAAACATATTTTGCCAGTAAGTTTTCTTCTTTCAATCCATTAGACAGTAACAATCTTCCTGAAATTTGTTAATTTTTTGAAAAAAATATTTTTTCAGGTTTCACGAGGAAGGTTCTGTGCACAATGTAACTGCAATGGTAAACTTAACCATAACTTTCCGTCCGTGGTAGAAGTGAGGGTCCAAGGTATTCAGCTACTTCCCTTGCTTGGCTTCTTTGATATTTTTAATTGATTTTAGTGTTTTCATTGATGTTTGGGTGGGATCATGCAAGGCTCCCTGAGGGTGTTCATGTGCACATCAAGTTACTATTATGATCAAATCGTAAATAGACCCCTGCTCCTTCATAAAACCTGAAAAAACTTTTTCCCCAGAACTAATGAATTCCAGGAAGATTGTTACAGTCTAATGGATTAAAAGCACAAGAAATTAATGGCAATAAGAATTTTCTTCAATTTTTTTTTCACTATGTTAACAGACGTTAATCTTGACCAAAAGTTGTACTGATTTTCCCTTGATTGCAACATGGATGATCTTGAGTACTAAAAACCTATTAACAATACGCTTGACAAGATGTCTCCCATTCTTTTTCCTTTTGGAGAAATCCATAAAACATGCAGACAATAACAAATGTCTAGGAAAGCCTCTCCTGTTATAAAACTGACACTCATCATGATCCTCTTTCGTTCTGATTTGTAAACGATAATGAAACATTCCGAATCTTTCAGTTTTATCTCCACTTCACTGGCCTCTGAAAGAGATTACAATTGAATCGAGCAGAATTTTAAATCCTTCCTTAAATGGGGTTTAAACAGGGGGATTTTCACGAGTTGTGGATTAAATTCTTAATCTCTGTTATTTCTTAAATTCATAACCTGCTTGAAACCACTTGCATTTTTCAGTGGAATTCTTCAATGAATTGCATAAAAAATACAGGAACTTTTCTCAGAATCAAAAAAAAAGAATGTTTTTAAAGTCACCAAATGGTCAAGGGGGGTAATTCTACTGAGAAGTTATTTCCCTTTAAATTGACGTCCTATTTTCCTTTCTATGAATTTAAGAGCTAAATTCAGCTTCATGTATAGCTTCCCAAATTCTCCGGAAAGTCCCCAATAGTTACTTTTTTTTCCAGAAGAAACATTGAGAAACTTAAAATCATGATGTTCGTTATCCCAGCAAGCGATTTAAAACTGCTAAAAAAAATTGAAAATCTTATTTAATTTTTTATTCATTTTTTTTTTTTCATAATCCGACAAATAATTTGGGTTTGGTTTGTAAAAGGCTGTTCATTGGAAAAGGTATCTGAAGTTGGTGAAATTTCAAAAGATTTCACCCCCTGAGTGTAGACAGAATTTCATTCTCTTTTTTTTCTCAACATGACATCACTGGATCTGCAGCGTTTCCATGAAGAAGTTACCAAATCCTAAAAAATCCTGTCAAATGAATCTCCAAAAATTAAAGAGGTATATTTTTACTGATATTCAAAAAATTTCCTCTTGGTTACCAGCCAGGAAGCCATCATGACACTGAACATTTCTATCACTTTATTCAATAGATTCTACTGAGTGATGTTTGACAAATTTTCCAAAAATTTTTCTTGAGATCCACACTATATCATCTTCTATCTTTTCATTTTCTGTAGCATAGCAGAGATAGCGCATGATATCCTGATACGAACTGTTGGCAATCTTATGTGGTGTAGATATATAAACACAATGTAGAGGATGTAATTGTGCATGGATCTACTGCAAAATTTAATCACTTCTTTCATAGTTCACCTCCCGGTAAATTTCATTGAAATTCATTCAGAACTTCTGGTGATATCGACAGACAATCAGAAAGACAAACAGACAGACCGCCACAACCGAATACACATACCTTCCCATAAAGATAGATATATTTAAAATGCTGGAGAAGCAAGCAAAAAACTATCAACCAAATGATCTTAGAAAAGATGCAGTTGGTACGTGGAACCTCAATTATTGGTATCATAAATGGAAACGCCCAGACAATTCCTGCTGATAGCAACCTGATTAAGAAAGGAAAAGAAATTCCAGTAGTAAGTAAGACGGTACTTATTCTTTGTAATTAATATTTGATCTGCTGATGCTAATCAATACCTTAGCAGAATCACTTTATACCAATTTGGTTTCCATTGCTTTCATTGCATATAAAACAGAGACTAAATCAATTATTTCTTGCAGACGACCTCGTGCCAAAAGCGGATATTAGAAACCATCAACCATAACTGTCGCCAAAACAGTCAACATAGGTCTCTTTCAGTTTTCAAGTTGGTTTGGCTGGCTGCATATGTGTGTATTCCGGATACAGGCTGCATTATGTAGCTAGAGGGCTGAAAATTTAAACAATTACTTCTTATGTTAAGAAATTTTTTTTTTTTCTTCCAAAAATCACCCTTCCCAATACCTTTTGACGGGCAGGCTCAGTCTGCAAAGTAAGCTTATACTAAATTGATCCCTCAGTTGGTGTCAACTCATTTTTTTTATCAAAATTAGTTTTTTTTGTGATCTTTGGCAAACAAGGGGCAAGAGAAGTGACTCTTTCATTGATCATCCCCTTTTCTGATTTTCTATTTGATTGCTATCAACACAGCATGCTGCCAAAAAGTATTGGTTGCATGATGGTTTCTATTGAGTGACTATCAACTTGATGATTATTTGTCTCCATGTAGAACTAGAGGGAAATAAAAGAAAAATGATGAGCGCCAACAGACATCTTCGGTTTATTTACAAGTTGCTGTTCAGGATGGCAAGCCTTTGGCAGAGCAAGCTCAACCTTCAAAAATAAGATCCCATTAATCCTAAAAAGAAGGGTGTATAACCAATGCATCCTCCCAATAGTTACTTATGGAGCTGAAATATGGAACCTAACCAAGAGACAGACCCGTAAATTGAGAACCATGCAACATGAACATGAAAGAATAATGCTGGGCCTCACATGGAGAGACAACAAGACAGCACAGTATATCCGGGAAAAGACAAAAGTCAGGGATGTTATAGAATCCATTAAAAATCTCAAATGGCAGTGGGCTGGCCATGCTGCAAGAATGGTAGACAACCGATGGACATCACGACTCATGATATGAATCCCCCGAGATCACATGCGCAACCAAGGTTGGCAGAATATTAGATGGATAGACGAGCTAGACAAATTCAGAAAGTACTGGCTCCACGACGCCTACGATACAGAAGTGTGAAGAATCCTAGGGAAGGTCCATGTCCAACGATGGATGTTAAAAGACTGATGATGATGATGATTATGATGATGATGATGATTCACAAAATGCAGCTCAGTTTTAGTGCAAACTTATAAGTGTTGGACACCCAGTGAGAATCAAACTCAATGTTCGGTATTAATATTCTGTGCTACTGATATCCTACTATGTGAATTTATATTTAATGATGTTGAGGTCGATAGTAGCAAGGACATCGATTTGGACTGATTAGTAAAATAACCACGGCATGAATCAAGAAAATAGTCGTTAAAACAATATTTAATCTGGAAATGTTTGTTAAGAGAAAACAGGTCTGGTTAGTCATTCAATAGAAACTATCACTTGATAAACATATTTTGACAGTATGCTTGAGGTGATTGATTTAGAAGAATTAGGAGAAAGGGTAATCAATGAATAAATAACTTCTTTCGCCTTTTGTTGCATAATGATCACTAAAATGTCAGAAATTTCAAAAAACAAGCAGGCACAAACTAAGGGACCAATTCCAAGTTAAATAAAAAACAAAAACCTTTTTCTTATCATAATAGGGAGTAAATGATTGAATTTTTAGCCCTCTAGCCCCATTGGTGCAGTCTGTATGCGCCATGCATACATAGTCAACCAGACCAACTCAAAAACTGAATGAGACTTGTGTTGACAGTTTTGGTTGGCGGTTTCTAATATCCGCTTTTGGCACGATTTCCTCTGCAAGAAATAATTGATTTAGTCTCTATTTCATGACCACTGAAAGCTATAGAATTCATACATATAAAAATACATACATTGCCAGCCAGACTGACTTGGAAACTGAAGAAATATATTTTGACAATTTTGGTGACAATTTTGATTTATGGTTTCTAATGGTACTAATTGATAGATTTTTCAAAAAGTGGTAGTATATATATATATATATATATATATATATATATATATATATATATAGATAGATAGATAGATAGATAGATAGATATAGATATACATATGTGTGTGTGAGTTGGTATGAATGTGAATATATATATATGTGTGAATGTGTATGAATGTGAATATATATGTGTGTGAGTGCGTAAATATGTGTACATATATTTATGTATGTAATGATAATTGATAATTATGTCATCATAATTACAACTTTTCAGTGTAGCTATAGACTATCCAGTGTCCCTTCCAGTACAGCTTGGTAGGGTCGGAACCTTCGCTTTAGACCCAGAGAGAGATGTTGTACCCCCATCTCATGCAGAACTGGATGGTTAGTAGGACTGAATTAGGTGATATATTCACTAACGCATAATTCCCCATCTACCACAGTGCTCCATACCAGAGCAAAAAGATATTTACAAATTTTATCTCATGTATTATCAGTTCTATTAATTATGATAAAAATTGATCATTGTGATTAAATATCAACAGCAACAGTGAAAATACGTCTCTTTTTTGTATTCTTACAGATGGTTAGAAACATTATGAAATATATATATATATATATATATATATATATATATATATATGTATAGAGAGAGAGAGAGAGATGACATGAAGAATGAGTCATATATGTTCTTATACTCACTGATCCCTCATCAGTAAAATCACTTTTAGGGTAACCTACATAAGTAAGCCTTGTTTCAAAAAATGAATTAGTAGTATAAAATATAATCAATATACAATACACAAAAAAACTTATATGAAATGGCAAACTACATGTATGGCTTAAACTATTATAATAAAAGGCAGTGGTGTTTGATCACTGCTAGGGTGCTGTATCAATATTACTGTTTTGTTTTTAAAATCCCCCAAATGGTTTAATGGTAAACAACTGATGAACTCCACAAGAGACTATTTATACATTGTATAAGTATAGAGGAAACAAAGAAAAAATACACTTTTGAAGATTACATGAATTGCATTGACAGATATTGGGAAACAGATGACTGAACTGACAAAAAATCTATTGAAAAAGTTTTTTAATGTTTAATGTTTAAAGCTGTATAGTTTTCTTGACAATTTTTACATATATACATATATACATATATATACATTTACTTATCAATATCAATAATATTTTTATCACTCTTGAAGAATGGATATACCATGAAATATGAGTAGTTTTTTTTCTCTCTAATCTTCTGTAATTATATATATATATGATATATACATATATATATAGGTTGCTGCTTTAACATACCATTGCTCTTACCATAGAGCTATATAGTCGTTGGTTTCGCAAATGTCCAAATAAGTGCTTTATTCTTCAAATTCAGTCTACATCTGCTCAATTTGTTTCTTATTGGAGAAAATAATATTTTCAAGAAATTGATACATATTCTGACAGAAATAATTATATGTATCATTTAGCCTACTGAGCAGATATAGATAGTGAAAAAATAAAAAATAATATTACAAATATTAAAATAATATATCATTAAATAAAATTACATATGTTACATCAATAGATATTGGGAAATCAGAGACTAAAGTGACAAAAAAAATTTTTGAAAAAGTTTTTTAATGCATTTGGTGTTCAAAGCTATGAAGCTTTGTAGACTGTATATGTATCTATCTATCTCTCTCTCTCTCTCTCTCTCTCTCTATATATATATATATATATATATATATATATATATATATATATATATATATATATATATTTATATATATGTATAGATATACATAGCAAGATGGGCCCATACCCTCTTAACCCCTCTGCCCGGGACAGTACCTATATCATGTTTGGAGACAAAAACTCAAAATCTTGAAAATTGTTGAAAAATTGGAAAATGTTCACCCCCACAAATAAATGTCATCCAAATTTGAAAATTGTAAGAACAATCAGTGTCCACAGGAGAGTTGGTTGAACAAATGATTCTCATAAATTAACATAATTTTGATTCTCTGACCATCTCAATTTGGTTAGGATTTTTCTTGCAGAGGAGATTGTAAATCATATCCATTGTTGGATATCTTTGGGTTTCTTCTCACAATTCGATTTTTGATGCCTGTTTGTCTTCTCAAGAATTCACAGACGATGAAAGACAAGTCACATGCGTACACACACCCACATTTATATTGACACACATCCGTCTATATCTGTCAGTCAATCAGTCTAGATCTACCAATCAATCTATGTATATATCTATTAATCTTTCAGGATCTATCAATCAATCTATATATCTTCCTATCTATCTATTCCAATCTATCTTATGTTACATGTAACTGACGAAATTGCCAATTTGGTAAAATTTGCATATCTTTTGAGAAAAAAATTTCATTTTATTCTGATTACATAAACTTGTGCTTGTAAAAAGTTTGTTTTTTTCTTAAACCTTGTTTTGATTAAATAAACTTTTGATCAAATCAAGACCGCATATTTATTCATTATTTTTTGGGAAACAAGTTAGAACTACGTATTTTCTTGGGGAGAAAAGTTTGATTGCGTAAACTTTTGATTTTTGAAGAAATAGTTGTTTTCTATCCTTGTTTTGAGTAAATATATTTTTAATCAACTACAATCTACGTATTTATTTATTTGTTGCATAAAAGGTTAAAACTTTGCCAATTAGACAATTTCACTGATTCAGCACAACACACACACACACGCACACATATATATAAAACATATATATATATATACATACATATATAAAACTCACTCACATATATATATCAAACACACACATATATATGTATATAAAACATTTATATATATATACATATGTATATAATATACATACACGCACAGATGTATATATATATATATGTATGTATAAAATACACGCACACACAGATGTATGTTTATATATATATATATATATATATATATATATATATAAAATACACACAAACAGATGTATATATATATATATATATATATATACACACACACATATATATATATATATATATATATATATATATATATATATATAAAATAGACACACACACAGATGTGTATATATATATATATATATATATATATATGTGCACATATATGGAACATTGTTGCTTGATGGGTAGGGGAACGGGGAAGTTCAAGTATGTATAAAAAACTGTCTAGACTTTCCAGCTGAGATCACATTATGCATCACAACATTGTTATCTGATTGGTTGATTTAAAAAAGGCCATATTGCTATTCAGGATTTGAAAACATGACTTGAGCTTGATTTGGATTAAACTACAGGTAAAGTTGTGTCCACCATCAGCTCCACTCTTTGTCCCTGTTTGCCTGGGTTCAGCTGAGAGACAGAGTCAAGAAGGCTGGATGACCAGGAATCTCAACGGGCAAGAGATCAATTCATTAAAGAACAAAAAAATAAAGGACAGATTCTCATCTCCTTCTGCCAGAAAAAAAAAAAAAAAACCCTCAGAGACGTGGCTGAAGACGGAGGTGGGGTTTCAAGAATGCCATCCTCCAGTCCCTCAGTCAAGTTTTATATATAGTAGCTCACCTACCATATTTTTGCTAATGTTATACAAAAACAAATCTCACTAAATGGTGGAGGGGGCCCCTCAAAGAGTCAAGTCCTCCAGTTTCCTAAAACTTTAGCTGTGACTTAGGTTAGTCTGTTGTTGTTGAAATAGTTGTTGAAAAAATAGTTCATAATTTGATTACAATATGAAACAGACCCTGCCTCCTGCTACACATAAATGTATATAACTAGAATAAAACTTTATCTCACAATGTATCTGTTTGGTAGGAAAGTAAGGGATCGGTTTTGTAAAGGATAACAAAAAGAAACTGTTCCCTAATTTGTTGGACCAGCAAGAACTTTAACTGATATGATAATATAGGAATTTTCTTAGTTTTTAACATTATTTCAATTTACATCTGGTTCTCTGTGTCAAGTGCAAACCCTTTATTTCACAGCATGAATTGTTATTGGCAGGAGAAAAAACATTACTGCCGGGATAAAGTTGGCTAGTCGATTAACTCTTAAATTCATATAGAAAAATTGAATGGTATCATAAAGGGGATAACTTCTCATCTAAATTACTTCCTTTTGATCTTTGGGGGAATTTGAAAAAAAATTTTTTCTATATTCTGTTCACAAAAGAGTTCCAGTATCATTTATTCTATTTACATAATTCTATTATTTGAAGCAACTGGAGGCGGATCATAGAATTAGAGTCAGAATGTCTGTGTGTCTGAGAGAGAGAAAGAGAGAGAGCATTACAATGTCACCTAATGACAGGAGTCGAATTTCTTTTTTTCCACATTTGTAGCTCAATCTTAACCAAAACATTGACTATTTAAAATATTTTTTCTATCTTTCACAGCATCATAGATCACTACTTTTCGAAATATGTGCATTAAAACTGCAAATATGAGTACATAACACACATACGCACACACACACACACACACACACGCACACACACACAGATATATATATATATATATATATATATGCTGGAATGTTTATAGATACAGCTAACCTTGATTAATGTAGTTAATTCATTCAAAAAATATTCTTTGCCGTTCAAAACCGTGCAGTTCAAGGTCTTCTTATAATTGAATGTTTTTTCCAGCGTATACATTATTTTGTTCAGCTATGCTTACACTGTACACTGTGAAAATCTGCACTTATCAAAACCACACTAGGTATACGTGTATGTATATGTAGATAAAGATATATAGATAAATATATACACATAACAATACAATTTGTGATTAGTGTGGGTTTTGAGTTAGTATACTGGAGGAATTGCAGCACAATTGAATCGAACTAAGTGATAAAGATGGAGAAAAAAATCAAATTATGATAAGACCCTCAACAGTGTGGTTTTGAATAGTACAACATTTTTTCGAATGAATTGACTAAACAAGGTAGACCTGTCTATAAGTATTAATGTGCATAATAATATGTGTATGTATATATATAGATATACATGTCTGATTGAATATTATGGACATGGGCATTTTGTTAAATTTTTGTTAATCATTTCTTGTTTCCTCATAAGGAATGATTAAATTCATAGAGTATAATTGCTGTCTGAAAGTGTTTTCATACCTTTTGTGTCCTGACATTCATAAATGAAGAATGGCTGCCCATATACATATATGTATATATGATTAAAAATTTTGTGTTATGTTATATTGAAACTCTTATTTGATATGATCTCCTATTTTTATATGACGAATGCATCATTTGGCCTCAACAAAGAAAAATAAAACAAACAATTAAAGAAAATGGGGTTGTTGTAAGAAATCTTGTTATTGTTTATTCTACTTACATTGTTGTGGCTAAATGATATATTCACCATGTAATAACAGGAGATCATTTCAAATTAGAGTTTCAAAAGATTATAACACAATTTATAATCATTCTGTTGGATCATATATCCGTTTCTTAATAGCATATATATATATATATATATACATTTATATACATAAGTTTTCATACTGATTGATATTCATGACCATATATGTATATATATTGAACCTGGTGTTCAAACCCAATTTTTATATGCATTTATATTTATGTCTACATACAGCTTAACATTACTTTGGAGTGGCTACCCTATCAGTTGCAAGTTTGATTTTTGCAGTAGCCCCATTTTTTCAATTGTTTATCCTATTTAAATCATCTTGGTCAAGTGTTATTTTAACTAAATGATGATGGGAGATCATTTCAAATAAGATTTTCGCTATGATACAACTCAATTTAAAATCATTCTGTCGGATCATAAATCTATTTCTTAATATAACTGAAATGAGAATTTCAGATTGAAACAGTTTTTAGGGTCGTTGCATTACTGGCGGCTCTTTAGCTCAATGATAGGAGCAATGCTATATTAAAACGGCTACCCTATCAGTTGTAGATCTGATTCCTTCAGCAGCCATATCTATACATATATCTATATGTAATGGAAGGCAGACAGACAGATACACTTGTTTATTTATTTTTACCATAGGCATTTTGCTTTTGTATTGTTCTTCTCTCTATGTGTCTTCTATCTGTATATATATATATATATATATATGTTTACTTGAAAATTATCTATCATCAATATCAATCTGTTAGCACCTATTGTTGAACATAGACCTTCCTCAAGATTCGCCGGACCTCTCTTTCAAGGGCATTGCGGATCCAGTACTTCTTAAATTTATTCAGTTCGTCACGTCATCTTACTTCCTGTCGTCCATAACCTCGCACCTGATCTCTTGAAGGCCACCTTATGAGACGTGATTTCCAGCAGTTGTCTAACATTTTTGAAGCATTTCCAGCACATTGCCATTTTAGTTTTCTAACAGTTTCTATGATGTTCGGACTCCTGTCTTTTCTCTGATATACTATGCTGTCTTATGATCTCTCCATGCGAGGTTAAACATGATTCTCTCGTGTGCACGTTGCATGGTTCTCAGTTTGAGGGTCAATCTTTTGGTCAGGTTCTATATTTTGACTGTATGTGACTATCGGAAGGATATATTGGTTGTATTACCCTTTTTTTAGGACTAGTGGAATTTTCTTGTTTTTGAAAGTAGTGCTTGCTCTACTGAAAGCTTGCCAACTTAGTGTGATTCTTTGCTTCATTTCTTCTTCTTTTGAAGGTTTCATGGACACTCAGTGTCCTAGGAAGATGTAGTGGTCTACTTTCACTAGCTCTGCATTTTCGATTTTGATCATTGTGTCTTTGTTCTCAACATGTTTGTTGAACATAACATTTATTTCGCTGAAGTTCATGTGGAAACCAAGTTTCTTGCTTGCTTCATTTAGTTCACCTAATATTATTTGAACATCGTTAAGGTTTTTAGCAAAGAGGACGATATTGTCTGCAAATCTGAAGTTACTTTGGTATTCTGAGTTTATCCTGATTTCCTTGGGTTCCCATTCTGATTTTCGGTAGATAAATCTACCAACAAACCAACTACTAAAAATCACCCGCAGACTTGTATGACAACATCTTTTCCTTGGTTTACATCTACTGGAAATAAACATAAGTATATATATACATATATGTAGCTGTGCGTGCAGTAAGCATTTAGCAAGTTAATCTCGAAAGCCATTACTAATTTCTTTAGTTCATTCCTCACAGTTTGTCTCATCATTGGGTCCCTTTTGCGGTTATTGTTTGAATGCCATACTGCAAGCGGATTCTGTAAATGAATTATTTTTTCATGAGGACAAAAAGGATTGAAGCAATGAGCAATGTTCATTAGTCACGATTAGTGAATCAAGATTGAAGGAATTGACAACCCAAATCCCCATACACACAACACATTTCACCATCTTGTAAAGCACATCAAATTAATAGTGAGAGCTATACTCTTTGCTGCACATATTCACTCATTTCTCTTTGTCTCTATGTACACTCAATATTTCCAAAAGTTCTCCATGAATCTCAATATATATAAAATTATTCTGAAATGGCAGGGTGTGGGCTAAGATATGATAAATCAAATTTATGAGGCGGATCCAGGTTTTTAAAAATATCAAAATTCGTTTTTTCCAATTTTTTCTCACATTTATGCATTCACTCATGTTTGTCTACACTATCTCCAAAAGTTCTCAATGAATTTCAATGATATTTCATGGAAGGGTGAAGGCATAGCCAGTGGAGAGAAAATGAAATTTTTTTGTAGTATCTAGGAATTTTTTTGATTGCAAGCTATATTTCAGTTATTATATAGTATTGAAAGTCTGTTCAGGTAGTATAATGGTGAGCATATCTGCCTCATGCACAGAAGATTCTGGGTTTGATCCTTGGTATGAGAAAAGAGTGTTGAAAACTTTTCATAAGGGCAAATTTCTCTATGCACTCAGCAGTTAATTGAATGGACTCTAAACTGTGTGATTTGGGTGGAGGTATCCCTTCTGAGACCTTGCATCCTGCCAAGGGAGTGGGGTCATAAAAGTCCTGGTATCAGCCAGACTAGAAACTTGCAAGTTCCAGTAAGCTGATGCATCTAATGGAAACAAGTATTTCATCACTGGCCATATATTTTGATTGATGTTGTCGCCCAACTCATTCAGGCCTGAAATTTTCTGAGGATTATATAGCAAGGACATAATGGCTGGATTTAAGTTTTCTCATTTCCTAAGAAACCCTGGAAAGTCATGTATCCTTTTGAAGGTTATGATATGAATTTCATCTATGGCAAATATGATGATTATGTGACCTTATTATGTATTCAAAATGGCTGCCATATTAAGAATAACGGCAAAATTAAAAGTGCACCTATGAGCGCTCCTGGTCTGAATTAATTATGAAATGGATGCTTTACTTACTACCAGGGCATTGGCAGAGGTACGTGCTCTTTGATTGCTTTCTAATTAGCATATATTTAAATCTGTCAATGATCTTATATCAGAGCCTTAAGATATCTGAGGTTAATAGAGTCTAACCCTTTTCCAGTCTACTTCTAGTACTGAGGATTTAATGCAAAAGCCAGAAGCCACAACAGGTATATTTAAAATTTATTTAGAGGTCCATTTCAATTGAACTTTCATTATAGATCTTAGTTTGTCAGAGACATTATGTCAGAGCCAGAGGCTGTTTCTTAGCCTAGATATGGTTTCCTTACATTTCAAGATAATTGTTTCAATTATCTGTTCCGACTAATAATCAATATAGATTCAATTATTACCCTTATCGAACTCATTAAGCTTCATAATTTATGAATTTCATTCTCAGGAATAAGTTTTGTGTAGGTGGCCTAGCTGTTAACAGTGAGCCGAGTCAAGATTCTGGTTAGGATGATAGGTGTTCTTTCCATACTAATGTTTGTTGGAATCCAGCTCCAGTTAAATAGTAGGGTTAACTAGGCTCTTAAATTTTGGTTGGCAACCAGTTTAGGAGATGGACTAATATCATTGCAAAATCAGGAGTGGAGACCCTAAGGTAGACTGGTTACACTTTTAATCAATAGGTTATGTCAGAGATTACTCATTGTTGTGGATACTATGTAACCCAGTAAAACCTGTCAGATGGTATTGGAGATTTTAGATGGACACTCCACGTAACTTACAATGCTTTCCATGAAGTGAAAGTACTCAGCATGCTACTGAACAAGTTGTGAGTTGAACTAGAACCGGTGAGTTTTTGGGTATAGGTAAAAGATTACTTCTTGTCTACCTTCATTAGCCAAAACGAGTACATCATTAATGGCATATGGCCTCCTTGGGAGCCCCGACTCATTTGAAAGGGAGCCATAGACTGAAAACTGGTTGTGGTCAAATATGCGAAGCGGTGAGAAGCTTTTCCCTCGACATATTTGTTTGAGTGTGGATTCAGTGAGACAGTTTCATTTGCGAAATCCTGGAACGGAACTGATATCATGAGAAAAGGTGACTTCTGACTGTCATTGTCAAATCTGGGACCCAATATTGTGAAACTTGCTGAAAAGCATGAAGGAAGAAGATTTGGCATTTGTCCTGATGGATGTTTCATTTCATACAGTTGTTAAAAAGTTTTGTTTACAATGTTGAAATATTAGAAACCATCACCCCAAACTGTCGCCAAAACTGACAACTCAGGTTTCTTCTGTTTCGAAATTGGTCTTTCTGGCTGGCTATGTATGAATGTATCATGTGCACAGGCCTCACCAATGGAGCCAAAAAGTAGAAAAAATACTTATCATCATGCTTAGTAAAAAAGTTTTTTTCTGAATTTCCCCCTGAGCTTTAGTGGGGTATTTAATTTGCAATGCTAGTCTATGCTAAATTGGCCCCTCAGTTTGTGTCTAGAAGAATTCACTCTTATTTTTTGAAAAACCAGACTTTTTTAGTGATCACTGCCCAGCAAAATGTGAGAAAAAGCCAATCCACAATTTTTTGATTGATCACCCCAAATACGGAATTTGCCCCCAAAATGTTGGTTATGTGACAGTTTCTGTTGGGTAACTAATCAGACCTATTGAAGTTTTCTTTGTATTCAATAAGAAATAAATTTCTGTCAATCTGTTTTGGACCGTACCCCTGTTTGACAGGAGGCCCTTGCAACCTGACAAGAACTCTTATAAGGGGCAGTGGCAAAAAAACCTGAAAAACAATCACAAAAATAACAGTTGAGAATGGCTGATGCTATATAAGTTACTGCAGCAGAGCTAAGTGGCTCCATTGGCGGACAACTAATTCGAACGAGCAAGAGAAGAACAGAGAAGTCAGCAAGAAGAAAAAAAAAGAAAAAGATAAAAGCAGAACTAGAGAGTAATTGAGAGGTAGTTGGGAATTGGAAGTTCCGAGCAAGAAAAAAAAAATTGCTGGTACTGACATGTGGGGTCAATGTGAAATCTCCCGAGGATAATGCTGCGTGTTCTTTTCTGAGGCTTAGCCTAGATCAGCCTTTTATGAACCTTTGTGCCACATGTCCCACCTCAACAGCTCAAAAATTTGATGTCCTCCTTTTATATAAGTGGAATGATTTTATTATGTAAGTGGCGAATTTTTGTAATTTCTTTATCGTGTGATATTAAGTAACAATGACGCAATAACTTTCTCACTTTTATAATCACAAAGTTAATGAATCTTTAGTAAAATTAGTAATTAATAGTATTGGGAAATTAGTAATTATCAGTATTGTCTAATTAGGAATTGACAGTGTTGCATAATTAGGAATTAATCTGTTAAGCCTTAGCACAACTCAGTCTTTAGCCAGGGAATGCTCTTCACTCTTCACACCCAAATTCTTTATTGCCCCTAATTTATCTAAATTTTTTCTTTTGTGGGGCATGCACACTGTATCCATTATCTGTGGCTGAGATAGCAAGATGTCTAAAAGCATGATAGCTCAGTAATGCCGTTATGAGGCCTACCTGCTCTGAGGGAGGCAAAATGATCAATTATTGCTGAAAATGGGCTTGTTCTTACCAGAACTGACCCCCTGATTAAAAAAGCATTAGATCCTTATTTCAGGCATCGCAATAAGCTGCCGGATAGGAAATGGCATTTTGCTGTTAATGAGAACATGAGGAAACACGCAGAAGACGACAAAGTGATACGAAGGATCGAAAATGAGAGATCTGAATTATCTTTTATGAATAAATAAACATAGAGAGCAGGAAGTCTCATTTAGTTCTGTATTGGTTGACTGATTTGGAATTCCATTTAAATATAATGAGCAAAATTTGTGCCATTACAAAAGTTTTTGTAAAATCCTTTGGGAAGAACGTTTGGTCAGAATTCTGTGTTATAAGGCACAAAATCACTTTAACACAACCTGATAGATAGTGATATCAATGATGATGATATTGAGTTGAGGTCCATGCATCATCATCATCAGACTTAGTGTCCGTTGTTTAACATAGACTTTCTGTCAGATATCTCTATCATGGGCATCACGGAGCCAGTGCTTTATGAATTTATGTAGTTTGGCATGCTATCTTACTTTCTGTCTGCTCTGATCTCTGGGAATCCACATTATGTCCAACAGTTGTCTGACATCCTTGTAACATTTCCAGTCCATTGCCATTTGAGTTTTTTTCACAGTTTCTCTGATATTTTGGACTCCAGTCTTTTCCTTAATATATCAAGCTGTCTCATGATCACTGCATTCTCTCATGTGCACGCTGCATGGTTCTCAGTTTGAGGATCAATCTTTCAGTTGGGCTCCATATTTCAGCTTCGTAGGTGACTATCTGAAAAATACATTGGTTGTATTACCCTTCTTTTTGAGACCAGTGGGATCTGTGTGTTCTTGAAAGTTGAGCTTGTTTTACCAAAAGCTTGAAAACCTACTGTAATTCTTCGTTTTATTTCTTCTTCTGATGATGACTTGATGGAGACTTGCTGTGCCAGGTAGATGTAGTGGTCTACTTTCTCCAGTTCTGTGTTTCGATTTTTTGATCGTTTAGTCTTTGTCCTCAACACGTTTGCTGTACATGACATTTATTTTGCTGAAGTCTAAGGCCTACTTTCTTGCTTTCTCCATTTAGTTTGTCGAACGTTATTCTCTGACTTTGTTCCCATCAGGTGAATCTTTATGTATTTGTATGCTTGCATATGTATGCGTAGATATGAGGAGGTGAGGCAGCAACGAAATCTAATTTCCTCATACCTATCAAATTAATTCTTGCAAATATGCTGTCATAAGCAATAACCAATGTTATTTATCAACAGAACTTTAATCCACGTGAAAAATGGTTTACATCACGAAAACAGAATGAAAAAAAAAATTTGTTCATCAATTTGAAAATTTAAAAAAGAGAGTGATTCAGTTACATCATACCCAGCCCCATCTTTTTCTTGATCTGGTGCTTCTCTGAGTGCAGCAGGCTGCTGTGAAAGATCTTCTTCTGCTCTGCTCTGCTGTGTTGGCCTCCAAGTCCCCAGTGGCAATATTGCAAGTTTTAAGGGTTGCCTTCAGGACTTCTTCGCATCTCTTGTGTTGACCCTTTGAAATCGACAGCTGTGGGCAAGTTCACAGTAGAACATTGCCCTGGAAACCAGGGCAGTAACAAGGGGAAAAATGCTCGGAAGGCTCAAGGGGTAACCATATCTTTGGGGAGCCAAGGGGTAACAGAACCGAATACAACTTAGGATTTCAAATTTCCCAGCATCTCACAACCCGATTTTCTTGTATCTAGAAGTTTCAGATGATAAAATATATAATTTTCAGCAGTCTAATATTTGCAAAAAAGTATTACCTGATTTTCTGGTAAAATTTCCAAAATTTGGTATCATTCAGGTAAAAGAATAATTAATAATTGGTTTATTCTCACTTTCATGTGTAGTTTTATACTTTTTTTTTGATCGGCAAAATGTTTTACGTCGCTTGGACCCCCTTACTCATCGGTGGTTATGCAATTTTTGTCCCAAGGACCAACAAAGCTGAGCTTTTTTGACAAAGACCTCAATTCCTTGAATGATAATTTTGAAGAGATATTAAAAATGTATTAATAAAATTCATGAGGGAAGTTCTAGGTAAACAAATATTTTTTCTTCTTGAGTAAAATTCAGTCTTACAATGCGAACTTAACTAAGAGAATGCTTGGATTCAATTAATTACAGAATTATTGTCACTAACTCTTAGATTCATAAACTGCTGGTAACTGCAGTGAAACTCCTTAATGAATATAATTTTAGAAAATGGAACTTGTCCATGAATTTGATAATCAAAAAATGAAAAAGATTATCAAAAAGTTCGAGAGAGGTATCTTCAATTAGAAGTTACTCCTCTTGAATATTTTTTTTCTCAAATGAATTTGAGAGTTAGTCCATTAGTTGTTACTGTATAAGCTGTTTTTATAGTACTGTATTAGATCAGCATAATCATGAATTACTAATTGTTGTATATAACTGTATCTTTGTTGTTCTGCTGTCATACAGAGTGAAAAATAATTTATGGCGGCTTGGACTGTAACTCCAATTCACTAATGTATCATTCATGAATGGTTTTGCTCTCACTTCTGTCAGAAACCACTGAGAAAAACCATCAATATAGGTTTCTTCAGTTTTTAAGCTGATCCAGCTAGGTGGTGGGCTATGTATTATGTGTACAGGCCACACCAATGGAGCTAGAAGGATGAACATTGGAACGTTTACTCTTTATTATGTTCAGAAAGACCTATTTTTTCTACAAATTATGTGGCTCATTTTATAATATAAGTTTATGCTATATTGATCCCTTAGTTTGAGTAATGTTTGTTTTTTGAAAATTCATACTTTTTGTTAGTGATTACTGGCCAAAAAAATGGTGAGAACAGTAACCAGACCTATTTACTGTGGCTTCAATATCTGTTTTAGATGGAGGCCTTCTGACAATGTTACTTCTCATAAAAGCATAAGACTCAAAACTTGTTGTGACTTGACACTCTGCACAATAAGAAGTGGTAGGATGTGATGTCACAGTTGTTGTAAGGATACTCAACAATACGGCCTCCAAGAAGAATTTTTCAAGGCAGTGAAAAGCTGTTTTCATATACACAATATAAAAACAACAATCGTAGCCATCTTGAATTCATTTACTGTGACCTTTTAAGCCCCAACATGTTTGCTCGCTGTTAAATCACAAAGTCAACCTATCATACCACTGAATATTTTGTATTAGATTAGAAGCTTTAATACACAGCTCTACCTGAGAAACTCCTTGCTCCATTTTGGTTCTCAGGGCATCAGTGCAATACACCCACCTCTCAGATGCCCTGCTCAAAGGTTGTTTTGGACTTTGTGGAAATCCTAATCTGAACAAATTCCAGATTAATGTTTGGCATACCAAGCCTCTCAGTATTACCTAAGATTATAGCCTTCTGATGTTCTCGTTTTCTGAAATTGGCAAGATTAAGTCGAAATTAATTGTGTTTTGTCTCAGTTGAGGGAAGTCCAATTTGAAACCTTTCCGCCAAATATTTATTCAAACTAATGATAAAAGTCTTTGAAATGATTATTCTTGTACGCTTTTCCTTCATTTTTTTGCAGCATTATTGAAATTCCTTTCAAATCAAAATCAAATTTCAACATCTTCTAAATCCTTAAAAAACATTGGAGATTTCAAATTTCATTTCAAAATCTGAATTGATTTTATTAAATTTCTCTTCACACTGCCCTCAATACTGAATTTCACCCTATTCATTCAGGTTTTTGTAGCATAAATAACACTGAGAAACATGGTTTTGTTTCCCGATAGTGAGTGTTATCTCCTGATTGCTAATGTATGAAAAATATAGGAAGCGGCTATTATTCCTCTCAAATTTCGCTTCTGTGGCCAGGACAGTGATATTCATATGTAATTGTTTTTCTCAATTTATGTGATTAAAAATGTGCAAATTTTCCAATTGAAAATAAGTAGATTTCAGATTTTCACTGTCCCAGTCACGGAAGCAAAGTTTGAAAGGAATAGTGGACATTTTCTTTACTTCCTGGACATAATCAATCAGAAATTAACACTTATTATCCAGGAACAAAAAAAAGTGAAAAAATGTTGTACAGTGTAATCCAAATCTACTTTATTTTTGTATCTTTATTTGAATTTTAAAAAAATTATTATCACAATCAGAAAATAAATAGCCAATGCCAAAACTATCCAAAAAAAGTAAGAAATAAGTTGACTCATTTAAAAACAAAATAAAACAATACAAACAAAAAAAAAACACTGTGAGGGAGCATCCCTGGCCAACGCCATTGCATCTAAAAGCATAATGGAAATCAGTTCATACATAGCTATGATACAGGGGACGTAACTGTAAAATATTACCGGATCTACCCCAAAGTTCAACCAATTCTAGCTTAGCTTGTGGCCCAACCTTCCACAAAATGTGCTTGTAATTCATTGAAAAATTTTGGAAATATTGTGTGGAAAATCATAAGTAATTATATGGGAGTATGAAATAAAATGGGAAAATATCTTTTGATTGAAGAAAGATTCCTTGATCCACCCCCAAATCTAAACTATTCTTCTTTACCCAACGGCCAATCTTTCAACAAATTTCATTAAAATTCATTGAGTACTTTAGGAGGTATTGCATGGACACATATCTACGATGCAGAGGAGGTAACCACAGAAAATTCCTGGATCCACCCAAAAATGTATTTGATTCTTCCTTAGCATATAACCTTCCACGAAATGTCATTGAAGTTATCACAGAACTTCTGCAGATATTGTGTGAATGAGCAAACTGACCGACACAAGAGAATCCACATACCTTTTCCAAATTTGTTTGCAAAGGTAAAGACTGCTTTAGCAAAAAATGAGACTTAAGTTGTTGAAGATTGGAGAAAGAGCAGATCGAATTCTCAATTTTCCAAGTTCCTTGTAACTCAGTTAATGAAAACATCAAAACAGAATCTCTTTCTTGGATAGATACATCCCTTTAGAACTAGAGAACTATTCCTTCCAGGGACAGATCCAGGTTTATGAACAGTGGTGGGTAGGTCCAAATTTTAAAAAAAAAAAAAGATTATCAATATATTCTTTCACAAACAGACATAAATATAAGGGAACACAAAAATGACACATGTAGACTTGCACATATATGCATATATACATGGACTCATGCAAGCATATATACATACACACACTTTATATAATATATGTATATATATACGTAAAATTATATTTTTAAGAAATGGATGTATAATCTGAGAGAAAATAATTATAAATGTGTTTTATAACTATGGAACTCTAATTGAAATGATCTCTTGTTATTACAGAGTGAATGTATCATTTGGCATAGAAAATGTATATAGAATAAACAATCAAAGAAAATGGGGCTCCCGCAGGATTTTAACCTGTGACTGGTGGGTAGTAGCTTTACCTTGGCGTTGCTCATACCATTGAGATGAACAGAATACTGTAATGCAAGGGTCCTAATAACTGCTTTATCTCATACATAAATTAATTTAATAGTTATTGAGAAATAACTGATAGAAATGTTTAGTGATTAAAACTGAAAAGCTGTCCAGACTACATGGAAATATATATATATATTTATATGTATACTCCAATTTTTTTTTTGATTGTGAACAGTCACCATAGCATGAAAATTAAACTTCTCCTGAAGAATGCAGACGGCTTTTAGCCATTTGCAAGAAACTTCAAGCCATGAAATGAAATCAAATGTAACTTATATTCTTATATCATTATCATTATACATATACGTATATGAAAAAAATCTCTTGAAAATGTTTTTTCATGTTTTTTTATGTTTAGTGTATGAAGCTGTAAAGCTTTCTAGAATATATATATATATATATATATATATATATATATATATATATATATATATATATATATGCACACATCCACTAATTATTGCACATAACTTTGGAATGTCATTCTGGGTTCTTCATGGCAACTTAATGGCAATGGTGAGGTTACTTGGTGGCGCCCATCTTCTCTCCAAATAACATCATATGATTATGAGATGTTCGGTGGAACAAAGGATTCCTGACCTTATTGCACAGTTTGCGTTTGCAGCCTTTCAAAGATAATCAGTCGAGTGACCTTGTAAGTCAATATGTATGTTTCTGCAATGCTTGGGGTAAGTAATCATCAGTGGTTTTATCGCTTATCTTAATCAATGACTCGAATATGGCTTCTCAACCTCCTTCTCACCTGCATAAAAACGGAACTGCCCAACTGATAAGAGGCAAGAACAGATATGGCTCTCCTTGATCTTGTTTGATCTTGATGCATCCTTTACTGAAACGAATGCCGCACAGGGATACAGGATGTTGTAATCACAATATAATTCACAACGTCGAGTGATGTAAACAGAATGGATCTTCGTTTTCATGAGTTCGAACAAAGAGAAAAATTCCAAGATAAAAGAATTGATTTTGTTGAAAACCTGTGGTGCCGTTTATAATATCTTTGATAGCATTTGCCAACATTTCTTTCTGTAATGAAAAGGATAATAACTCACTACAACAGTCAATAATTGAACAATCCTTGTGTCAAAATTTGAAGTCATGTAAAAAATTCCTATCAAAGAATGAATACGGTCAGAATAAATTCTACCTGTGATGCTACTGGCGTTTCCAACTAAAAAAACGTCTGAAATAGAGTGTAATAAACATCTACAATAATCTAGGATCTGGAGAATCAAGATGTTATTTATACTGGAAAACATCTAAAATAGAGAAAGAAAATATGTAGATGTTATTGATAAATTTGTCAAAATGAGGTCCCCGTAAGTCAAAAAAGGTTTTTGTTCCATAAATACTAAAATCTTTTTTTGGACAGGGTTTAGCGGAGTACTGATGCCAGTTTTCATGTCTGCAGACAAAATGGTCAGGCAAAGAGTGTTGGGAAACACTCATACACAAACACGTTTACATATAAAAAGGGATAGAACCCTTTGTCACTGTTGTTGGGATGGCAACAGTTGTTCATTATTGAAAAATATTAGTTTCCAAGAGATTTTTCAAGTAAATCTCTTTATAAAATCTCAATCAAAAATAAATAATGATTGAACAGAAAACAAGAGGAAAAGCATTTTCAAAATGTGATATAATTCTTCTTCATCTTCATCTTCATCTTCATCATCATCATCAGTAGTCTTTTAATGTCCATTGTTTCCCCACGATTCGCCACAGTTCTCTATCATGGGCATCGTAGAGCCAGTATTTCCAGAATTTGTCTAGGTCATCTCTCCACCTTGTGTTCTGTCGGCCTCGGTTTCTCATGTGATCTCTGGGGATCCATGTTGTAAGACGTGATGTCCATCGGTTGTCTTTCGTTCTTGCAACATGGCCTACCCATTGGCATTTAATTCAAGGAAATTATAAATTCATAAATGAGGTTTACACATTAGTTATAAACACTGTTTAGTCTGCTTTCTTCTTTTTCTTTCCTTCTTTCTTTCTAATATATATCATTATTTCATCTCCAGAATTGATTTCTAAAGCACATCATCATTGTCATCATCATCATTACCATAAGTCTTTTATTATACGTCGTTGGACATATACCCTCTCAAGGATTCGCCACACCTCTCTATTGTGGGCATTGCGGAGCCAGAACTTCCTGAATTTATCTTGTTCATCTCTCAACCTTGTATTCAGCCAGCCTTGGTTGCGCTTGTGATCTCTTGGGATCCATGTTGTGAGTCATGATGTCCATCGGTTGTCTGCCATCCTTGCAACATGACCTGTCCATTGCCATTTGAGTTTTCTAGTGGAGTCTCTAATGTTTTCCCTCTGATATACTGTGCTGTCTTGTAAGATTGAGCATGATTCTTTCCTGTGCACGTTGCATGCTTCTCAGACTGCGGGTTAGTCTTTTCGTTTGGTTCCATGTTTCTCGATTCCTTCTTTTAAGGGTTTCATGGAGATTCATTGTCCTCGGTAGATGTAGCGGTCTACCTTCTCAAGTTTTGGATCTTTGATTTTGATTGTTATGTTCTTTTTTCCAACATAAATGTTGTATATGACCTTTGATTTGCAGAAGTTCATGTGTAGGCTGACTTTCTTGCCTTCTTCATTTAGTTCGTCTAGCTTTTGCTGGAGGTCTTGTAGGTGTTCAGCAAAAAAATTCTGGTGTAAAAGAGAAATAATTTTTTTTTTCTCCCTCTTATTATCCCTTCACTTATCCAGGTAACAGCTTTCTATCTTTTTTTTACGGACGCTGTCTATCTCTTTTTAACCACTCTCTCCCTGAGTCACTTGATTCCTTATAAAAACTGTTAACTTATTCAAAACAAACTATTTGAAACCATCAATCAAAACCATTAACATGGGTTCTTTTTACATTTCAAATTACTCTAGCAGGTTGGTTATGAATATATGTATCATGCAGGTCACACCAATGGAGCTATAGGGCTGAAAATGTAAACATTTCCTCATATTTTGTCCTAGAAAAAACTTTTTTTTAAATTCCCCCTCCCCCAAATGAGTTTTCAGTGCAGGCTTCTATTCACAATGTAAATTTATGCTAAATCGGTCTTTTAGTTTGTATCTGACAGGATTCATACTTATTTTTTGAAAATTCAGACTTTTTTCGTGATCTCGGCTCAACAAAAAATGAGAAAGTAGTTTATTCATTAATCACCCTATTGTCTAATTTTTTAATTGATCATTCCTAACATGAAATATAGCCAAAAGACATTGGTCAGATGACAGTTTTTATTGGGTAACTAAGCAGGTCTGTTGTTATTTTTTGGTCTTGGCGGACAATTTAATACATATTATTTCATGAGCGAAATATTTATTTAAAATCATTTTTTACTTTTCACTCCTTGCACAAATGCCCTGTCTGTGACAAAAGTCAGTTTACTGTGTGTTGTGATGCACACCTTGATTAGAGCACTCAGCAGTTTGTACCCGAATAACTCTTCTATTGGCTTGTACTTGGCGAAAAAGACTCCATTCACTTTCCATATCAATAAGTCTCAGCTGCCCAATGCCCTGTCAATGGTTGGTGATTTTCCACCCCTCAGACCACTGCCAAAAGGTATTCACAACAAAAACATAAACTACTCCCAAGCCATCTTATTTTAGAAATTCTAGTCTTCTGGCTATTACAACGTAGTCTACATCAAAGTCACTAAAATCTTTCTTCTTATTTGTAATTGTGGCAAGATTACTCGAATCTGATTTACCTACTTCTATATCTCTGAATCTGATGGTAGCTGTCAATCTTGCCTTATGTTGCTGGTCATAATGTTTTTGCTCATCAATGTACAAGAAAGTATGTTGCAAATAGTGAGCACTTATTGAAATGAAATGGTCAGTTTAATAGACTTGCTAACTCTAAAATGTCAGCTGGATTTGACTGACAACTTTCAAGGCTAATTGAAATTGGTTAATATCCTAAAATCATTTGGTGTAAACAATGTCAATGAAATTAATTATGAAAATCTAACTCATCTTCAAACCTTTCATGTTTGTTAATTAATTGTTAATTACCAACAGGTTAATTGGTTTTTTTCACTACTTTCATTCTTTTGATGCTGAATATAGTTTTGAGTTAATTTACTCAACATATAACAATGTTCCATGAGTAACTGTACCAGGTGTGTAGCTCACGAAGAGAATGAGGGACGTTTTTAAATCTCTATGAAAGTTCCTGAATAGTACTACAACTACTGCATTTCTACCAACATTATACAATGTCCACGGTCCCTAGGTTGGGAACCAATGCACTAAATGATGGTGGAGGGGGCCCTTCAAGGAGCTTCCACCTCCAGTCCCCAAATCTCCAACTCCACTCCTGATCTGCACAGAAAATTACATGAATATTTGATTCATATTGTCAAGATAGAATGATTGTAAATAGACACATCATATTCTCGTTTCCATACATGACTCTCCTGAGCTGGCCAAAGCATGAAGGGAACTGCAAGGGGCTCCTGGGATGAGTTGAATTAAGAAGTGCCACAAGGACTGTCGTCCCTTTGTTGTTGTCAATCACAGCGCTTTGCCTGGATGGCGGGCAAAAGATCTTGACCACATGTGGGGAATCTCTCTGTGTTTGAAGGCCACAATGAAATTTATTGTCTTCTAACAAGGTCGCACGTGCAACATGCCGGAAAACAGAGTGGGTATCGACTGATAATAATTAAAAACAGGTCTGGTGAGTCACTCAATAGAAAATGACTGATATCTTTTGGCAGCATACTGTGTTGGGGATGATCAATTAAAAAAGGAAAAAATGGATGACCTTTTGCTGGGAAATGACCACTAAAAAAGACTGATTTTTAAAAAACAAGTATCTATGCAGTTGGACACACTCCAAGGCACCAGTTTAGTGTAAACTTACATTAAAATTGTGAATTAACCCCCCCCCCCCATAAAAACCTATTTTGGGGGTGGAATAAACAAAAAACAAAACAGATTGTTCCAGCAGACATGCATGATACATACATAAATAGCCAGCCAGCCAGCCCGCCAGCCAGCCAGCCCGCCAGCCAGCCCGCCAGCCAGCCGGCCAGCCAGCCGGCCAGCCAGCCAGCCAGCCCGCCAGCCAGCCAGCCAGCTGGACCAACGAAAAAACTGAAGATACCTATGTTGATAGTTTTGGTCTTCAGTGGCTAATAATACCTTTACTTGGTACAAAATTTTGATCCGATGTGAATTTATACATAAAACATAAGATTAATTACTATTTTTCATTTATAATTGCCGGTGTTGTGAATTATTGATTTTTATAAAAGAAATCCGTAATTTGTTTTGAGAAAGCTGCGTATGAAGTTAAGGCCACTTGCATCCTTGGGGCCACAGACTCCCCACCCGAGCACTCAACCAATAACTATGATAAAGCTGGTTGTCAGTAGGGCCCAACCAAAACAGTGATGACCACGAATTCCCCGTTTCCTAACATAATATTGATTAGTTACAAGATTGTTTTTTGGAATGGATTTAGGCTAAAAAATTTGTCTAATACGGAAGGTTAATGGAAATGGAAGAAAGACAAGAAGAAAAGCAGGTCTGGTTTGTTACTCAATAGAAACCGTCACGCGGCCAATGTCTTTTGGGGGTGATCAATTAAAAATAGGAAAAATTGGTGATATTTATTTGCTTCATTTACGAAAATGATAAATAAAAATAAATCGCAAAAATAAATACTAAAAACTTTGATTTTTTGAACAACCTAACAAAGGGACTTAATCAGAGAAAAACGTTAAGCAGGATTTTTCAAAGTCATTGTTAGTGAATTCAATTTTCAATGAACACCCAATTCTTTTGCCCTGATGCAAGACGAAGCTAAGTTCACTTAATATCTCTAAACATAAAAAAATATATATATATTTGGAACGTAGTTTGGCTTTCAATCCTGACTTTCAAGGTTAAAATCCAACCAATGATTATATATATACATATATATATATATTCAGAAAACCCTCGCGATAACAAATCTTGATATAACAAATTTCTGCTAGAATGGAATTGTGGATCCATCCAAAGTAACTTCGTATTTACCAAACAAAGTCCGATGGTTGTGGCAAACTCATGGCCCACTATTCTTTTTTAAAAAAATGCAAGAAGTATGATTGCTTTCCCTTTGTATCTTGTAGAATTATGTACAACACTAGTCATTTGTGAGAAAATATGTTTACCGAATGATATAAGGTGAGGTAAAAAATAAAACAAGAGGCAACTGAGCTGCCTTTTGATTTACTGAACATTGTTAAATTTTTTTAGTGTGCAAACCGCGCAACTGAGGCCGGCAAAATATTAGATGGAGAGATGAGCTAGACAAGTTCAGAAAGTACTGGCTCCGTGACGCCCATCATAGAGAAGTGGGGTGCATCCTGGGGAAGGTTTATGTCCAACGACGGACGTTAAAAGACTGATGATGATGATGATGATGTTCGTTAAATGTGGCCAACTATTGAACTTACTTCATTTTTATCTGGCAAGGGGCAACTATTGGAAATGATGAACAACCACCCCAAATTTAATTTGTAAGGGTTTACTGAGCTAGCTCAGCCTTTAAAAACAAGATAATCCCATAAGTCCTAAAAAGAAGGGTATATGACCAATACATCCTCCCGTTAATCACCTATAGAGCTGAAATATGGAACTTAACTGAAGGATTGCCCCTCAAACTGAGAACCATACAATGTGCTCAGGTGAGATCCATCTAATAGGGAGAAAAACTAGTCTAAGATATTATAGAATCCATTAGAGAACTCAAATGGCTATGGGCTGGTCATGTAGGAATCGCAGACAACCAGTGGACATAATAACTCACAATGTGGATCCCCAAAGATCATACGTGAAATAGTAGCTGGCAGGATATAAGATGGCTAAACAAATTGGACGAGTTCAGAAAGTGCTCGCTTGGCAACACCCATATTAGAGAGGTTTGGTACATCTTGGGGAAGGTTAATATCCGACAATGAATTTATTGATGTAGTGTGACAAATGGATGTTGATATCAAAATAGTAAATAATCAATGGTGTACAAGACTATCTTTGTAAACATCACTCTATGCCAAACAATACATATACTCATATATCGCATGATAAATATATAACGCTGCACCTGCCTTGATAGACATCTGTAAGCCTGCGAGTAGATATGGTGAACACTCCTTAATCTTTGTTCACCAAGTCAAGCCATAGGATAAATATATATATGTATATATATATATATATATATATATATATGCATACGTGTATATATATATATATATATATATATATATATATATATATATATATGTTATTTATAAAATTGCATAGGTAGATAAATATCAATGATTTTACAGTACAGAAAGAGTAATAAATGAAATTTTCTCTTTCTCTCTCCCTCTATACATGTATTTGTGCAAGGGAGGGAAACAGAGAGGGGAATATTGTTTTGGAAGCAAAACCCCTATGGTTGTGCTGAAGAATGAATAAAAAGATAAAAAGATAAAAAGATATATATATATATATATATATATATATATATATATATATATATATATATATAAATATATATATACATTACCTGATACAAAAATTAATAATAATGATTTCAGAGCAGTGGAAGAATAATAAATTAAATTCTCGCTCACTCTTTTCCTTTCACTCTACCTATATACTGTATGTATATATATATATATATATATATATATATATATATATGTATATATATATATATATATAAATATATATATAAATATAATACATATCTGTATATATGCATATATAAATACAGCTATAGCTTGATTAGTGCAATTAATTTGTTCCTAAATTTTTCATACCTTCCAAAACCACACCTTTCAAGGTCTTATAATTTAATAAGGCTTTTGATTTGCTTATACTAGTTTACATTAATTCACACAGCAATATCTTAACCATACAACTTTGAGACTAGCACTACTGTAAACCACACTAGTCAAAATCTTGCTGAATACATATGTGTACATGTATAGAAATTCAGGATGTTGGTTCCTTCAATCTTGATTCACTAATCGTGACTAATGAACATTGCTCATAGCTTCTATCCTTTTTGTCCTCATGAAAAAATAATTCATTTACAGAATCCGCTTGTAGTATGGCATTCAAACAATAACCGCAAAAGGGACCCAATGATGAGACAAACTGTGAGGAATGAACTAAATAAATTAGTAATGGCTTTCGAGATTAACTTGCTAAATGCTCACTGCACGCAAAGCTACATATACATGTATTTGTAGATCGAAGGAAAATATTAATCATTTGATAGCAAAATGCGCAAGTTATCACTGAAAAATAGATAAATGAGCTTCTGTCTACTGTCTCTCTGTCTGTCTGTCAGTCCTGCAACAGATAAATTACACCTGAACTCCTGGGGTCCTATATATATATATATATATATATATATTTACATAAAAAGAACAATAATAAACATGCAACAAGCTCATGTATATGTATTTAGTTGATCTTTGTTAGAAAAGAGTGCTCAATACCATCAGTGGAGAAATTACAATAAGTGTTAAGAGTTTTTCTATTGTTCATTTCAAATTCTATGAATATTTATAGATATATATATGTGTGTAAATTTTTATATAAACAATACAAATCAGGAATGCAATACAATTTATGATATAATACAATATCTGATGTGTGATGGGTTTATTTCATTCAGCAATTTCATTCATAGATCATTCCCCTGAAAAAGCCCAAGCATGGCAGGAACATCAACGTGTTTTTGTAGCAAATCCTTACTCCATTAAATTCATATATACATAATTTTATATATATATTGAATATATATACATTTGTATATATATATTCATATATATAAATATATATATGGTATGATATATGTATGCATATATATGATTATAAAATGATTTCCTGTCATTACAAGATTAATACATCAACATACATAAACAATTAAAGAAAATGGGGCTGCTACAGGAATCGAACCAGCGACTGATAGGGTAGCTGCTTGAATGAAGTGATGCTCTCACCATTGAGCTAAACAACACTTATATTGGTAAAAGCAACATATATATATATATGTATATATATGTATGTATTTAGATTGATATATATCTATATGCATATAAATTTATGTATATATATTTATATACATATTTATATATTTATATTAGTATTTATACTTATATTCATATATTCAAATATATATACATATACATATATATATCTACATGTATAATGGGGTAAGGATTCATTACACAAATATGTTTATGTTTTCTTTGCCTGAGGAAGCCCAAACAGGGCAGAAACATAAATGTGTTACCCCTTTATATTTTACGCCCTTCTCGAAATCAACTTGATATAAATCCATATATGAATATGGACTTATTTCATTGAGTGCTTGATACATTCAACTTTGAGTATTGAATATTAAGTTGGTTTAGAGTGTAGCTTGAAACACGGGATCACTGCACATCCACAATACAAACTTATATTTTTTCATATCTATCTCTCTCTCTCTATTTATATATGCATATATACGTATACATATATGTACATATATATATTCATTTGTATCTATATATATATATATATATATATATATATATATATATATATATATACATATATATACATTGATGAATATATATATATATTTATATATACTTTTATATTATATATGAATTTACATAAATATTTACATATATAAATGTATATCTGTATAAATATATATGTATATGTTTGTATATATATATATAAATATATATATATATTCACATATACACATATATCATATGTTATATATATCTATGAATATATTTATATCTGTACATATGTGTTGAAAGAGACAAAAAAGACTGAGAATAAATGAGATGAGAATTTGAGTTGAAGGTAGTTATTTAGCCTTTGCATCACCGGCAGCAGTTCAGCATAATGTTAAGTGCAGCACCATGTTGAAACGGTCACCATATCGGTAGCAAGTTCGATTTCTGCAGCAGCCCCATTTTCTTTGATTGTTTATTTTATTTATGTTGTCTTAATTGAGTGATATATCAACCCTGTAATGACAGGAGATCATTTCGAATAAAATCCTATATAATATAACACAATTCATGATTCATATATATATATATATATATATATATATATATATATATATATATATATATATATATCCATCTATAATTTTTTTGCCCTTTGCATTACCTGTGGCTATTTAGCTCAATTGTTAGAGCAATTTTTTATTATCTTAGCATATCGGGACCTGAATTCCTTAATCAATATCCCTATCTCGGTTGTTATAGTCACAACATTCCAATCTCTCTATCTTCCAGCCTTTTTCAGTATATGTTGTAGTCACTACCCTTTTGGGAGTTTCCATCCGAACCCTCTATTCTTGGGGTGGTGCAGATTGTTCTGATTCCGCTGTCCATGCCAGAGGATATCTAATATCAGTTAATTCAGTTGCTTGATACATGATATCCTCTGGCAAAATGAGAACAAACTATCCTTGTGGATTGAATAAGAGATTCCGCTTGAAATTCCCAGCAGGTTACTAACTATGACAGAAACCTGAAAAAGCCAGAGGGTACATTATAAGGACAATAGTCTCAGTAAATCAATGTATGATAAAATGATTACCTTAAAAGAAGTTACCATCATTATATATTTCTGATGCATATATATATATATATATATATATGAATTCTTACATATATGTGAATGTGTGCATGTGTGTTTCGTAAGAGATTTATTGGGAAAATAGTTTATATAGGATAGAACTCCAAGTAAATAAAATAAACATGTAAAGAACATATATATATATATATGTAAACTTATATACAGGGGTTGGATAAAATAATAAAAACACCTCCTGGTTCTTCCTTTTGTATATAATTGAATGTGTTGAGGATTATTATGCATCTTGTTATTCCGCAATGTTGTTGAGTTAGTTTGGAGTTGGATACAACGGAAGGACTGCAATTGCCAAACCTGTTTATTAGTGGATCAACGTGGAGTGTCGCAAAAAAGTGGTGTAGTGATCATAAGAATCGGACAATGGACCAACGAAAGAATGTGATATACTCAGAGGAATCTTTCTTTATGTTATTTCCATGTTCTGGCCAAGTTTATGTCTGGCAGCAGCTCAAAGAAGCTTATGGCTCTGTCTCACTCAAACAGTCAAGTGCGGGGGTGGATCTGCAATGATTTGGGCGGTATTATCATTGAATTCTCTTGGTCGAGCAGTAGAACTGCATTGCAGGGTGAACTTCCAGGACCAGCGGTCATTTCTGATTGACCATTTGCATCCCATTGTGCAAACACACTTTCCTGGTAGCATTGTCTTTCAGGACAATAATACAGCCATTCACAGTGCCAGAGTAGTTTGAAATTGTTTGAAATGCATTAAAGTAAACTTCAACTCTTGGATTGGCCTCCATATCACCAGATCTTAATACAATCAAGTATTTATGGTGTCAATTGGAGCATCAGGAACCAATTCTCTCCTCCTGTATCTCTGAAGGAGCTAGAATAGGTTTTGCTTGAGGAATGGCTGAGAACCCCTCTAGATACTGTCCCAAACCATATGAATCAAGTAATTGATGTATTATTATTATTATCATTATTAAAAATGTGTAGGAATTTTAAATAAACAGTGGTAATTAAAACAGTATTTCCATTATTTTGTCCAATCCTTATATATATATATATATATATATATATATATACAAGGTAAAAATCAGGAATGCAATACAATATAATATAATGCAATATCCAATGTGTGATGGGTTTATTTCATAGAGCATTCAATACATTCAACATGGAACATTAAACATTAAGTCAAGTTAGAGCAGAACTTAACATATGATAAATTAAAGATTTGTTACACAAACTTATTTATGTTTCTGCCCTGTTTGGGCTTCTTCAGGTGAATGATACAATCTACTTCTGGATCCCTATTTAGGATGTTTTTGGGGTGTGTCTATTTTTTTTGTGAAGAACCATCTTTATATCTTTTTTGTCATTTTATATTTAAATAGGTATTTTTTCTTTTCATAAGTGGGAAAATCATCTGGTATACACCGCCATTCAACCTATAAGTAAAAACTAACTCAAGGATAATATTCCTCCAACTAATAGAAAAACCCTTCACCCTTAAGCAACCCACTATGTCAAATGTCGAACTAGAACAAACTGAAAATTAGTTATGGTGGTATGGATAATTTTCATAATTTCATAAGAAAACACATTGTTACAGAAATAAAAAATAATACTAGAGGAGTAAATAAACCAGATTGCAATTGTACAAACAGCAATAGATGCCCTTTGCAAAACAAATGTCTCAAATCAAATATTGTATATCTAGCTGGAATATCAACCCAAGAGAAATCCTTAGAAACAATATATTACATAGAAATATGTGAAACACACTCAAACCTAAGATTAGCCAACCATATATCATCATTTACAAATGAAAAATGCAAAAACAGTACATCGTTATCAACACATAACTGGAAATTAATGAATTGCAGCTTCACATGTACAGTAAAATGGAAAATATTAGTACTAACACTCATATGCCAGAACATTGAAACCCCATGTTACCTATGCCTGAATTTGAAATTTGAAATCCTCACCTTTGCCAAAAGTACAAAAAGACAAAAAGCAGAATTATTAAATAGAAAAAACGAAGTTGTGTCAAAATGCCAGTACCACTCAAAATCCCTATTAAAAAATATAATTTAACACTGCACATACAGGTATCCAAAAATCAACCACTATAGCTATCTTATTCCCTTCATTATAACTAACAATAGTAGTAGCAGCATCACTATTAGAATTAACATTATTATTGTATTATACCCCCCCACCAGCTACTTAAAGAACAACCCAATCACCTATTCATAATTGTTTTAGATATATCAAAACAAATCAAAGCTAGAATAAATAAAACAATTAAACAAACACGAATTGTAATGTAGAAGTGAACACCAACATTGGGGGACAGATGAAATTAAAAAGTAAGAATGAAATACTTCCAGAATGGAAACATACCATAAAGAGTTGATGTTTTTACAACACACTGATAAAGAAAGTGCATGGAGTACCCCCTGCTGATTTATAACTACCAGATAGTAATCTATCTCCACTATTCAAAACATAGCAAGCAGGAAACAATGATCAAACAATGTAAATAAAAAAAATGAAAAAAAGGTATAAAAATAGAATAAGGGGTAGGTTCTCCACCCAGAAAAATAGACCCAGCCTAACAAAAAACATCTTAAATAGGGATTCAAAAATATATTGAATCATTTGCATGAAAAAGCCCAAACAGGGCAGAAACATAAATGTCTGCGTAGATAATCTTCTATTTCATCATGTATATATATATATATATATATATATATACTTATATATATGCATATATATATATATATGTATATAATCTGATGAATGCTCTGTATGTGTGCCTGTGTGATATTCTTACTGAATTTTAGCAATGGCGGTGTGCAAAATCAATCTTAATAAGCACAGATACATGTATACATGCACATACACACATATATCTATTGAGGTATATATCTATAACAAGATATGGATCTGTTTTTTCATGTGTGGTCTACAGGAAGCTATCAGGCTTATTAAAACTGATGGACAGCAGATAATTAGACTGTATATATTTGGATGACAGAGGGTACAATCGAGACAGAGAGGTCCCCCACCTCATCCACCTCTTATATGGTGTTTTTCACCTGGAGTTGGATTCAGCTGACACGCTGAAAGCAACATTATAGTGGTGACACGTACACACACACACATGAAAAGACTGACCAACTATTCTCAACTACAATCTCTTTCTGCAACCAGCTACGTTTTATGTTCTGAAAGAAGGAGATCCTTCTTGACACAGAAGAAGTTGGTAGTTGTGATAAATTGTGGTTGCATGTTTTGTTCCGGTAAGAATAGAGAAATCTGACAAGCATGCTCAACCTCACATGGAGAGACTCTAAGACAGCACAGAATATTAGAGAAAAGACAGGAATCCGAGATATCATTAAAACAGTTAGAAAACCCAAATGGCAATGGACTGGACATGTTGCAAGAATGGCAGGCAACCGCTGGACATTAACTCTAACAACGTGGATCCAAAGAGATCAGATGCAAGGCTGTGGCTGACAGAAAGTAAGATGGTGTGATGAGCTAGATCAATTTAGGAAGCATTGGCCCTTCAATGCCCATGAGAGAGAGATTTAGTGAATCTTTGGGAAGGTTCAACAATGATGATGATGATGATGATGATGATGATGACAAGCATTTGAAAGAAAAAAAAATTCTTATTGAATCCTAGTTGAGTATAGGGGCCGCATTGCTGTTTCAGTTGCAAGAAGGCATTAAGGGTTGGAGTTGCTAACCCTACCCCCAAGATGGACTGCCTTACAAGGCTGAGGTTCTCCAACTACCCTGCCCTTTAACCATAGGGAGAAAAGTCGATTCATGCCTTTCTTAAAGGTATTAGTGAGAAGTGAACTGAAGATGTCTCAGCCAACACTGAAAGTCTTTTTTCTTTTTTTTTTTTTGATTAATCACTTATGCCTACCTTAAGCAAGAGCTTTTAGCAACTTTTCACAAGAAAGGGTCAGCAAAAAAGGGATTATTTTTGCCGCTGTATCAAGATCAGTAGATACATGTTAAGATAGTTTGCTAATGTCAAAATTGTAATGGTTGGAAATATTAAGACAAGACATGTTCAGAACGAAGACTAAAAATGACTAAAAAAGGAATAAGACAGTTGAAATGACTTATGAGAGTTAGAAACACTAAATGAAGAGCACTGAGAGATTTGAAAAAAAGACTAACATTTGGTAAGCACTTGCTCACTCTGAAATTTGAAAAGATCTTAATTGTACTCATCAAGAAAACAATGATAGAGGAGTTTTTCCCACTTAGTAGATGATCTTGTGGAGAAGCTATTTGTAAGTTAAGCTGGTGACCACTATACTTCTCAAAACCTCCAAACTCATAACCACTGTGCACAACTTTTTCCTCGATGGTTCTCTTTCTTAGCCATATCTATCACCAATAAGTTATTTACTAGTGGTTTTTGATGAACATGTTGCATCTCTTGTAGATAACATCGGACAGCAACTACTCAACCAAGACTCTGAAGTACCACAAGACTTTAACTTGTCAATTCACAAATACTGATTAATTGACACTGGGACATTTCAATAAAATCAAAAATGTTAGATCTCTTCAGTAAATTAGAGAGAAAAAAAATTCACTTGATGGCCCTAGGGAGATAATTTTAATCATGTTATTTCCCTAGATCTTGACATTCAATTTGTCTCAATATGAATTTAAAAGTTGAACACATCACTAACAACATGATAACCACTGAGAATGTTTCATTGTTTGATGTAATACAGAATGCTTTAAACACCTTAAATATTCACGCTGGTATTTTGAAAATACTTACTTCAAGATAAAGTTTCAGAATTTGAACTATGGACTCAGTCGTAGATAAAAGAAAAATTTATTCCAGATAAGGAAAGGATTCTGGTACAAAATGGAGGAAATAAAAAGTTACTCATTTTTAAAACCGAGTCACCCCATCCTACCACTCTTGTCTATCCTAACAAAAATATGCAAATGAAAAGATTTTTTATTTTTTGCTTTTTACCCCAGGATAGAATTGATTTGAAAATTTAATTATCTTGTCTAGTTATTCCTGTTCAGGTTTTGTGTTAATGTGAGAAAGAAGAGAAAAAAAACTGTCAAAAATTAATTTTTATTATCTCCCTTGGCTGATTATTTTTATTCACATCATTGTTTTTGTTTTTTTGCAATGTGACAAGTAATTACTCAGTGCTAACCTTCTCCAAGCTGAAGATTAAAGAACTGCGGAGAAAATAATCAGAATAGGAAGAATTCTGTTTGGAAGTTGTAATAACCTCTCATGATTAATAAATTAATCTTTATCAGAACTGCATAAATGCTTCCTCATAAAATTAAGACTACTGTGTCTTAAGTAATTAAGGAAGGCCTTCTGGGACTTGTAAAATGATGTTGGTATAAGCATGAGAAAAGGGTAGATATTTTATTTAAATATGACCTATTTGAAGCGATAACCTTTTTCCAACAATTTTCTAATGATAATATATATTTTTATGAAATTCTTCAGGTTTCATCATCATCTTCATCATAAATCTGTTAGCGTCTGTCGTTGGACATAGACCTTCCCCAAGATTTGCCAGTCTTCTTTATCATGAGCATCGCAGATCCAGTACTTGCTGAATATATCTAGTTTGTCAAGTCATCTTACTTTCTGTTGGCCACAGTTTTGCATATGATCTCTAGGGATACACATTGTGTGTTATGATATGCTGAAGTTGTCTACCATTCTTGCAACATGTTCAGCCCATTGTCATTTGAATTTTTTAACAGTTTCTATGATGTTCCGGACTCCTGTCTTTTCTCTATTATACTGTGCTGTCTTCTGATCTCTCCATGTGAGGTGGAGCATGATTCTTTCTCTTGCCCGTTGCATGTTTCTCAGTTGGGGGGGGGGTCAATCTTTTGGTTAAGTTCTATGTTCCAGCTCAACACATGACTATCAGTAGGACACATTAGTTGTGTACCCTTCTTCTTAGGACTAGTAGGATTTTCTTGTTCTTGAAGGCCAAGCTTGTTCTACTGAAAGGGACTATTTTCCCCAACTTTTAAACCTTTCCTATCACCTTGAGGTGACGTAAGATATCTACTGCTATTGACAACTCCTCATCGTTAAAACAGGTCATGTCCTTCCTCAAGTTTTTTTTTGGGGGGGGGGGGTATCCACATATCCAAAAAAACAAACTTTTTGAAATGATGGCAAACAGTTAGTATTGTGAAAGTTTTCACTCCAGATGTTTTGTTTGTGCTTGAGTTGCTTACATTCACTTTGCACTAATGCCCTTTGGTAAGGCCTGAATCTGCTTATTCCTCCAGCTATGTGTAAATAGCAGGATTGTTGAAGCCTTCTAGCTCTATAAAGCAGTCCAATTAAGAGAAAGTTACTCTCATAGAAAAACCATACTGCCTGGCAATTGCCATAGCTGGTTCTATTACTGTCTGGTTGAGACAGAAGATATCAGTCAGAAGCCTGATAGTGCAGCATGGACTACAGCAAGTTACAATTGTGTTCAGTCAAAAGGCATCCGTCAAAAAGACAACACTAAAGTTTAAATATTTTTTCCTGAATTTAAACTAATTTAGTAATTTAATTTAGCGTTTCTCTGTAAATCCAAATGAATGGAAGTTTTATTGTGATTTTATTAAAATACTTAATTAGTGCAAATTTAGTAAAAAATATTTGTATTACAATGTGTTGTCTTTTTGATTGATGACTTTTAACTGAAAGCAATTGTAACTTGCAGTAGTCCATACTACTCTGATATCCTTTTGATTAAACATTTCTCCCTTGATGCCTTTTAATCTGGATTCATTCCGAGCCTGGTTGAGAAATGGGGTGGGTCAGGCATTACACCACCATCCTATCCTTAGAAAAACTTGATTTGCAGCAAAAACCACAGCAAAGTTACTGCCGTGAGCTCCACGAGGAGTCTACAGCAATAAAGAATCTTTTGCATCTGTATCCTCTGAGAGAAAAATGTGGAGATTGGAAAGAAGTATTATTAAGAATATCATGAAAGTTTTTTTAGCGAGTTGATGGCTTTCAACTTGTTCTTTGAGAATCAGCTGCCTCTGGAAATGTTGCAATCATGTGAGTTTTCCTTTTATTGTGGCTTGTTGTTTAGAATTTTCTATCTAACACTTGATGCCAGTAAAGGTTTTATCTTTGTTTATTGAATGGCATTTTCTCTTTGGCAAATGGCTGCTTTCAAAGCAAAATGGCTCCTGAAACAACAAGCAGGGACGGATGCAGGATTTTCGAGTTCTTTTTCTTAATCCGTCTAATTAGATAATGGATATGATAATTTTTTTTTGGTTTTATGGTTGATTTTTGATCACTTGGCATTATTTGGATTTTTTGATAATAAATCTTCTTTATTTAGATATTAATATATCTTTTCAAATTGTGTTTTGCCCGAGAAAGGGTATCTGGTGCAGCCCTGGACTCTAACCTTGTTAGTTTCTTCGTCTTTTTTGAACCATACAATGCATTTTTTGACTGTTAAAATCAAATTTTCCCTACACAGCCTATCAAGATGAATATTCAAATATTTGTGCCTGAGCAAGGGAGGATCCAGATCCTCTGGGCACTCCCCTCAGGATCTGTGCCCAATATATCTGTACTTCAACGAATGCAATGGATCTGCATATGATGGTTTTTATTCCAGTTGCCAAAATACATGGCTTTATGTTGATCATATGCAGATTTTTCATCGGAGGATTGACCAATCTGAACATGAGTCTTGCCAGATGATGTATTTACGGAGTCAAGTATGTCCCATACCTTCTTATTGGACAATTTCTAATGTCCCTCATATATACAACATCAGGGTGGTGTATAATACCAAAAACACTTATCATGGCCTCTTTACAAGACTTAGTCCATTCTGGGAGGAGACTTGGACCAAAAAGGGTGTTTATAATATCCCATACATATGAAACCAGCTGTCACCCTCGAGTCAGACTTGAGTAGCTTAACCAAAGGAAAAGTGAAAAAATCTGGTATGTTGGTCTATATATGGAGTAGTATAGACTGGGAGAGTAAAGGAATTAAAATAGACGGCGAGTATCTGAGCAACCTTAGATTCACAGACGACATTGCATTTTTTGTGGAGAACCTACACAACCTCTAAGTAATGATAGATGAACTAAATGAAGAGAGCAAAAAAGTCGGCCTACACATGAACTTCAGCAAGATGGAGATCACGTGCAACAACCACATCGGGGATAAAAACACTAAGATCAAAATCGAGGACACAGAACTGGAGGAAGTAGACCACTACATCTACCTAGGACAATGAATCTCCATGAGACCCTCAAAAGAGGAAGAAATCAAGCAAAGAATCACTTGGATGGCAAGCTTTTGGCAGAGCTAGCTCAACCTTCAAAATTAAGAAGATACCATTAATCCTAAAGAGAAGGGTGTATAACCAATGCATCCTCTCAATAGTCACTTATGGAGCTGAAACATGGAATCTAACCAAGAGACAGACCTACAAATTGAGAACCATGCAACGTGCACATGAAAGAATAATGCTGGGCCTCACATAAGACAGCACAAAACATCTGAGAAAAGGGACATCATAGAATCCATAAAAAATCTCAAATGGCAGTGGGCTGGCCATGCTGCAAGAATGGCAGACAACTGATGGACATCACGACTCACGACATGGATCTCCCAATATCACATGCGCAACTGAGGCCGGCAGAATATTAGATGGAGAGACGGGCTAAACAAGTTCCGGAAGTACTGGCTCCGCAATGCCCATGATAGAGAAGTGTAGCAAATCCTAGGGAAGGTCTATGTCCAATGACAGACGTTAAAAGAATAATGATGATGATGATGATGATGATGATGATGATGATGATGATGATGATGATGATTTCACTCTGGGATCATGTCAAGACAACTGATTAAGAGCATAGTCCAGGGTTGAGGAAATTCGAGGAAGCTACATATATTGGCTACTTGTTTGAGTGCCTGTTGGACTAAAACAGTACAGCAAACCAGGTGTTACAGGAAATCTTCTGTGATTAGTTTGAAATCGCCTGAGAGCTTCGTTGATAGTATGATTATGTCTATATAACTACTTCTGCTGAAATAGACTGATCCAATTTGTATATTAATGACCACAATTTATTTTTGAGATGATTGTCTGGATGAAAAAAGATTTTCCTCCTTTCCTGACTTCTACACCTTACAAGAGATGGGGAATGAATTGGTCAAAACGCTGTGTTGACAACATTAAGAATGTGTGGAAGAGATTTGATTTGTCCAAACAAAAGTTGGAATGTCAATAATTCTTCTCAAAGTTATAGATGATACGGTGTCTAAACACCCATCTCATTTGGAAAAGCTCAAAGAACCTGGGAAGAAAAACCTGTGCTGATCTACAGGATATATCCAGGATAATCTCAGGTCTCGACTGTAAATGTTGCATTTGACCAGATGAAATCGTGCCACAGCCATCTCTGAGCTGTGCAACTTGAAGTCACTGTAAGAAGTGACAAATTCAAATAACCAACAAGGTTGGGAAACATTTCTTCTCAGATAAATCTGCTCTTAGCCAGAACAAGCTTTCAGATGCCACTGTTGCTTCCACACATAAATCTTAGAAAAGATCTCAGACACTGAATGTTTGACTATGAATTTTTAAACTAAATTATATACCACAGTTGAAATCCATTGGTTGACCTCACTAATCTAATATTGCCCTGATTGAGATTCACATTGAGATAGACATAATTCCTTCTGAATGCATTTTTAAGAGTTTGTGTTTGCATCAAAGATAAAATTCAATATCAATGAATATTAAACAGTGGAGTCCATCCATATCCACAGGGGTGGATCCAGGATTTTGAGCCGGAATGGGGTTGGGTCCAATTTCCTTTTGATTTTTTTTGTTGCTCTGTCTGTCTAATTAGAAAATGGATATAAATTTTTGTTTTTAAGTTTAATGATCACAAGGGATTATTTGTTTTGTTTTTTATTTATATAATTTTTTCATCTAGATATCTGGTAAAAATAAAAATTGCACTTTGCCTAAGCAGGGAGTGGGGGGGGGGGATCTGGTACTCACAGAGATCTGCATCTGATTCACAAAAACATTTCTGGTTCATCAATGTTTTCCTGTTCAGAAATGATTTAAGCATAAAAATGTAGTTGAAACCTGAAAAATGGCAAACAGCCAATGGACATTGCGGCTCTCAAAATGGATCCCCTGAGATCACATGCAAAACTGAGGCAGACTGAATACAAGATGGAGAGATGAACTTGACAAATTTAGAAAATACTGGCTCCGCGATGCCCATGATAGAGAAATGTGGTGGATCCTGGGGAAGGTCTATGTCCAATGACAGATGTTAAAAGACTAATAATGAAGTCTGAAATCCAGACAAATCTGTTTCCTATTAATCCTAAGGTAGGATAATCTGCTCTATTCTAAATGTGATCATGAATTGTGGAATACAAGTTGACATTTGAAGCAAACAAATATCTCTCTTAAACGAGTGATCAACCTCTATAAGGACAGGGCTGGTTAGTCACTCTATAAAAACTGTCATGTGACCAATGTCTTCTGGCAGTAAGCTTTGTTAAGGGTGATCAATTGAAATAGTGGAAAAAGGGTTGACCAGTTGATGGATAAGTGACTTCTCTGGCCTTTTGTTAGGCTGTGATCACTAAAAGAATCTGAATTTTGAAAAAAACAAGCATGAAAGCTGTTGGACACAAACTAAAGGACTAATTTAGCATAAACGTATATTGCAAATTAAACCCCTCCCCACCCACAAACTCGAAGAAACTTTTTTTTTCTAGACATCATTAGGAGTATATGTTTGAATTTTCAGGCCTATGGCTGCATTGGTGTGGTCTGTACACATGATACATATATATATATATATATATATATATATATATATATATATATATATACACATAGCCAGACCAACTTGAAAATCTATGGTGACAGTTTGGGCTGACTGTGTCGTTGAACGATGGTAACTGGCTAATAACTCTAAGCAAAGGATGAAAAAATTGAAACAATTTTCATTCAATGTTATTAAATTCATTGCTATAAATTACTTTAATATACAAAAAAGTGACATTAATTTAGTTTTGGATTTTTTAATTCATTTCAAATAAAGTGTTTGGGTTTCAACTGATTTTGATATCAATAATTATTGGATAACATTATCCATGATTATAAAAAATGGCTCCCACTGAATTAGGACCTTAATGGTAAGTAAGCGGATTAGACTACGTAAGATGTACTATACAACATTCAACCTTGACTCTATCCAAATATTTCCTACGAAAACTCATATTTAGTGAACTGATCGAACTAATCGAACATTAGGATCAGTTTGTTTACCATAAAAGAGTTAATGTATGATGTCAGATCGTAGATCTGGAATGATTTTCTTTTTCCAACTTTGAAATAATGATTATTTGCTGTGTAATTTACTCCAGGTGATAACTCGGTTATTACTGGTAGTAACTTAGTTATACAGTTTTCGGCTTGCTGGTGTTAACAGATAATGTGAGTTAGTGTTATTACCAAGAAAACCGATCAACATGTCTGTTTCTCAGATACTAATAATGAGGTGTTAGGGTTCGTTCATTGAATTATGTTGGATTTTCATCTCTTTATTATGAAGTTCTGTCTTCGGTTTATCAAACAAATGTTTTGGTTACGCTAAGTGGTACACGATGAGTGTTAGTTAAGCTTTTTGGCATTATAGTTCACCATGGCAATAAGGGTGTTAACTTGCAGTACAGGTCAAAACAGGAGTTTTTAATAAATTGAAAAACATTCCAAGGGAAATTATGAATCACCGCTGCCTGTATATGCATCTTCTTACCTTGTAAATTAAGCCGTGGTGGTAGATTTATTAAAGTATGGTTTTAACCAAAAATCTATGATTTAAAGAAAAAAATAATGAATAAGTTACTTCTCTTGCCTTTTGTTGGGCAGTGATCTCTAATAAAGTCTGAATTTTAAAAACACAAAAGTAGATACTGCTTGACATAGAAAAGGGATGAATTTAGGATAAAATCACATCACAAATCAGACCTCCCACCACTAAAAAAACATTGGGGGGGGGAAGTTTAAAAAAAAAACAAAACAGACATTTTCCCTATTTATTGAGGGGAGCGTGTGTGTAAAATTTCAAGTCTCCTCTCTGACCTGCTCAGCCTGGGAAAAATCCAGATACATAGATACATTTTAATGTCAGAACACATGAACAGCCAGAAGCCAGGAACAGTGTTTGAACTGGTGTATAGTGCAGTAGTGATTAAAAATGTTCAGATGAACTAATAAACCCAGTCAGTCTGTGAACAGAAATTGTTTTCAAATCCCATCAACTTTCTTGATTTTTACTCAGTGGAATCTAGACAACTGGAAATAAATTATGGTTGGCAGAAGTTCAAATCTAATGATTCAAACTTTCTTTTCATTCTTTCCTTTTGTTTTTCTCTACATTGTTAGTATTACTCGTAGTAATATTATCTTGATTTTGTTTCTTATTAGATGAAGCATTGTCAACCCTTAATAATTTTTTTACTAGTATTCTTTCCATCTTAATTTCAGTTGCTTTTTCACAGAACTATTCAGACGCTCAGTCTACGGCTGTTAGTCAACAGAGCAGATTGAAAATTATTGGAAAATTTTTCATTTCAAATCCACACTGTCATTAGTGGTATTAGACTAATGGTCTGAGAAGGTGCAAAGGGAATTAACTAAAATTAAGATGAAAGAAATACGAGTCAAAAATTAATAACAGAGACAGTGCCCTTCTCTCTAGTTGTCCTTTGATTGAAATTTAAGAATTGAAAAAAAAAAGCAAGTTTTTGTGAAACTCCAGTCCATATCACAAGTTGAATTTGTTATTCTACCATAACACGAACAATACTCACCAAATTTAGGGGAGTGAAAAGTAACATTCCCATACCATAATTTGAAATCACAATCAACTGATTTGTAGGCTGGTCTCATACCGACTGAGCTGAATTGATGAATCTTACATCTCTACAAAATTTATCATACAGATATGCAAGTGTTTATTTCATTATGAAGATGGATACATTTATGAAAAAAATATAAGTTTTTGTACTTATCATATTTACAATAAAAAAGTTTTAGCAATAATCATCAGTCGGAATAGAAATCAGAAATAAAGTGGAGTTTAATCCTGCAGCAGCCAGGCTTGTTTTACCTGAGATCTTCATATCCAACACTCATTTTTCTGATTCCTATTATTTTAACTATAAAAAAATATTCTGTTGAGGAATCAGATTCTCTGAAGTGAAAATTCTGGAATCAGAAAAAAGCAAAAAACAAAACCCCCAAAACTGAAGAAGAAATGAATCTTCTTTGTACACAGAAAGAGAGAGAGAGAGAAAAAACTGTTGGTTCAAAGGTTAATGCAAAACAATTGCAACTGATGCTCTGCAACATAAAAGAGACTGATTCCTGTCACTTTGCATTCCTCACCATTCATGAAGACTGGATCTGCTTAGCAGACATTAGTAAAACCAGAATTCCATTCATGTGTGAAGCACATGCCATATACAATCACTGCTTGCCATTGTCTTGCATTCTGATGATTACACGGACTCTCTTTATGGTTCCTGTACAGGAGTGGCAAGGAGGGGGGTGGAAAAGGGGCTAGGGTGTATACCTACTTCTTGATTTCCAGATTTTTGTACACTCCTTGGCAAAAAAAATTTGTCAAGCATTTTTCATGATATATAAGATCTTAACATCGTAGTGAATGTACGGTGCATCGGTTGGAAGAAAAAATTTGTGAACACTGATCAGCTGTGAGAAGCAGTTAGAGATAAATAGATCAACACTGAAACAGCATACTGTAAACAACTATCGGACAGCTTGATCAAACGGCTCAGTTTCCTGAAGGAAAACACGGGAAGAGTTATCCTGTATTAAAACATACTATGTGCAAAGACACTGGATGCACTGTTGTATAACATTGTCGGATATTTCACCTAAGAGTGTTGGACTAAAATGGTCATTGCAAAAACTCTGATGAAAAAAGTTTGGATCATTTTTTTTCTTTCATGAGTGTATGGCCAATGTCTATTGATGGAGGCATTTATTATTAGCTATCCTTTGTCAAATTACCCCCAGGGGAGCTTACAGAACTCCAGCTGCATCAGTTCAATCCACTCATCCCATTGATTCACAGGCATAAATCTTACAACTTTATGATATGATTTGTTCCCTCAAAGCCATTTCTATTACTATTCCTGTATGCCAAAAACTACGACAGAGCACACTTCTTTTAAATGCACAATGGGAGAATATTGATTTTGCTATATATATATATATATATATATATAATAATAATTAATGATTGAGTCATCCACAGACAGCTGTTTCATAGTATTTCGACTCTTCAGTGTGGCTATAGACTATCCATTATCCCATCTAGTACCACGAGGTAGGATTGAAACCTTCACTTCAGACCCTGTTGCTGGCATTTTACCCCTGCCCTACACAAAACTGGACAGTTGGTAAGACTGAATTTAAGCGATATATTTACTTATGCACGATTCCCCATCCACCAGAGTGCTCCATTCCAGAGTTGGAAGAGCATTGCTATATAGCTTATAATGATATATATATATATATATATATATATTGATCTTGAGAGAGTGACAATTATCGTGGGACTGATTTTTCTTGTAAACACACTTTAGCAGATCATGTAGATGAGGATATTTTGGTCTATTTTGATCTTTTGCAAATGTATTTTCTCACAAAAAATTTTGAGATTGAGAGGGAAAATTATCAGGAACAGGTCTGGTTAGTCGCTCAATAGAGACCGTTTCATGACCAACATCTTTTTGCAGCATGCTGTGTTGGGAGTGATCAATTAAAAAAATTTGAAAAATAGTGATCAATGAATAGTTTACTCCTATTGGTTTTCACTGGCAGCGATAGCTAAAAAAGTCTGTGTTTTCCTCACAAAAAATGTAAATGCTACTGAACACAAAATCAGGGATCAATTTAGCATAAAACTACTTTGCAAAATGAATCCCTAACAAAAAAATCCATCTTTGGGCAAATTAAAAGGACCAACAAGATAAAACAATGTTTTCCAGACTGAATAAAGAGTAAATGTTCAAATTGGTAGCCCACTAGTGACATTGGTGCAGTCTATACACATAATATATGCATAGACGGACAGCCACACCAACTCGAAAACTTAAGAAACCTATATTGACAGTTTTGGTTGATGATTTTTGTAAATGTTGCCCTCAGTTTTACTCTTTTTGCAATTTGTTATTTACCTCTTCTGATGAAGTTAAAGGAGGTATATATATTCACTCACGTTTTAGCAACTGTCAACCCAAACTGTCAATATTGGTTTCTTCAGTTTTCAAGTTGGTCTGGCTGGCTATGTAAGTATGTATGTATCATAAAGAAAGGCCAACCCCAGAGGGCTGAAAATTTGAAAATATACTCCTTGTTATATCTTCAAAAAACATGCATTTTTCTGTGGGTGTTTCAATTTGCAATCTAACTCAATGCTAAATTGGTCTCTTAGCTTGTATTCAGTGACACTTTCTTTTAATTCAGAATTTTGGGGGGATCGCTGCCAAACAAAAGGTGAGAGAAATAATATAGTCTTTGATCACCCCTTTTTTCAAATATTTCAATTGATCACATCCAACTGCCAAAAGATGTTGTTTATGTGCCATTTTCTATTGAGTCACTACCCAGACCTGTTCGTCTGTCTGTCTGCACAATATCTCCAAAAGTTCTCAATGAATTCCAGTGACATTAAGAGAATGAGTGGGCTAAAGGAGAATTAATAAAATTTTGTAGAAAAATCAAGAATTTTTTCACTGTTATTTTCTTTGTATCCTAACAATATTTTTTTCCAAGCTATACCAGTAGTTTTTAGAGTTAGGCCACTAGGTAAAGAAGAATCAACTCAATGTCTGGATGGATCCAAGAATTTTTTTCATGAAGTATTGGTTAATAGCAGAGGGAAGTTAGGCCCCTTTAGCCCTGTAGGGCAGCCCATCTCAGGTGTTTGGCTGGCAACCTAGCCCGTAAAAGACTTCACTCACTACAAGCAGTGATCGTGTCTTCATGGATCATTTGAGAAATGGAGATAAAATCGTCGTCTCATGTGTCACACGAAAAAAGGAAGTAACTTTCTTCACTTTTGGATGGCTACAAGGCTGCCCTCTGGGTGAAAGTTGTGAAAGTAATTATGATAATGATGATAGCAATATTTATGCCGATGTCAGAGGAAAGCACCATTGTGCCAAACATGCAGAGCAGGGCAGGTGGATTCTAAAACCAGGGGTCAGAGATTACCAATATGTGCCAATGTCCTAGGTGAGAGGACTTGAACCATCTGGTTGCAGTCAGCCCAAGACAAATTGTTTGATGGTTCAACTGAAGCCATTGGGATCAAAGTTCAACAAAATTTCCCTGGGAAGAGACCAAAACTTTGATGATCTGCCAATAACGTGTCAATGCAGAGTTGTGTATAATGCATTTGTTGATAGATATGCATGATAGATAAGGTTTATGAAAGACAGATAAGGGATCATATAGTTTGACTTGGTCCTTCATCAACCATCAACAGTCAATGAAATTTGATAGCAACTAGTTGTTCATATTTGGTATTATATAAATCAAGAAAAGCTTGGGTAGATCAAATTAGATTGAACTATACAAATTTAGTTTACTGGAGATTGCCAAATATTAGTTTACTTGCTCAATAACCTGTCCATGGAACAGGCTATTCAGTTAGTAAATATATTTTATATGTACACATTGATTTGAAAGTAAGTGTCCAGATTTGCATCATAGTCACATTATTGACCCACCCTCTAAATTTTTTGAGGAAGCTTTTTCTCTCATAACTTTGGAATTTGATTTTAATTCAGGAAAAAAAATTTCCTTTACTTTTGACCCCCTAAGGGTTGGTTACCCTTCACTTACACCCCTTGAGGAATTATAAATAAACATATAAAATAAGAAAATATGTATATGGATGGCAAGTAGTTTCCATACTGGCATTATATTTACATTATTAATAAACCCTTTAAAAATGTTTTTCTCAAAACTTTTTACTGTACAACCTCCTTCAGTTCGATTGAGTAGGCATACCAAATTTGGTTGGGCTACACCCATTTTAGGTACTTTTTATACCGTGACAGACAAGAAAACACAAACAAAACATCAAATCTTGCATAAAAAAATGAGATTATCATCATGAAGCAGTTTGATAATCTTCGTTGATATCTGTGCAACAACAGGTTAGTCTGAGAAGGTTAAGGAAGGGAAGACTATCAAAGTTTCCCTCTTGATGAAACTTATATCCTAACCAGTAGAGATTGGCTCCCAAACTAAGTGCCATGCCACATGTACAAGAGAGGATCATGCTCAACATGGAAAGATCAGAATACAGCTCAGTAGATGAGAGAAAAAGCAAGAAGAAACAATATCTAACAATCGCTGAACATCATCAAACAAAAGGTGGATCCCTAGAGATCATATATAAGATTGTGGCTGGCAAAAAATAAGGTGGCGTGACGATTTAAATGAGTTGAGAAAACATTGGCGCTGCCACGCCCATGATCTTGGTAGGAAGGTCTATGTCTAATCACTGATGTTAAAGGGCTTGTAATGATGACAATGGATTATCTATTTCCTGTTGTTCATGCATGAGAGGGTAAAGAAAGAGACGACCAACATGCGATCTGTGGAGGATGTCCTTTCTAGATTAAATGGTCGAGTTTTGCTGACCTGAACTGAACCGATTCCTTCGAAAAGTACATTATAGCTGCAAAGTTATTAAGAAGCACCTCTGGATTAGAGAAGTCATCTCATAGACTCGTTATCAACAGTGGTCCCCGGGGCAGGGGATGACTGACCGTCTCAAACCAGTTATCGGGAAATCCTCTTTCATTGCTAACAGCTTCTTCCCTGCCTCGGTAGCATTTTGATAGTGCGATAATCTCCTACTGTGCAGGTTAATATAAAATCCTGTACTTAAAAGAGACAAGAAAGAACGAAAGCTCGAGTAACCAATGTTCGAGCATGATAAATGGAGGCGGTTGTGGGGAGGGCACAAATTAGCAGAAATTGATTGAAGATGGGTTGCGGTTTGGGAGGTTGGAGAATGTGAATGGTCAGATTAGCCAACAAGTCAGGATCTGTGGGAAAGAATTTGCAGTTGAGTATCAGAGAATCTTTGGAGAGATACGGCTAAACAATAAGCCACCTGCCGCACGAAACAATGCATGCAACTTTCCATTGAAAAACCATTATATTCTTGGGATAATCTGATCTGCGGTTTCAAATACTGAATTGCTTTTCTCTATTCTTTGGATGTAGAACTTTCAGTGTAGTTGCACTAAGCTGTGTAGGGGTTGCTGCAACCCACAATTTTCTTTCTGTCAACAAATTTCTGATGAGTTGCCAAATTTTTCGGCTAAATCTGGCAGTTTTTCCTGGTGCTGCACTCCCGCACCAATGCTTTGTCTATTGAAAAATTTCTGATGGGTTGCCAGATTAACAATTTTTAGGCTGAATCTGGCAGTTTTTTCTGGTGTTGCACTCCCGCACCAATGATCTGTCTATCGACAAATTTCTGATGGGTTGCCAAATAAACAATTTTTTGGCTAAATCTGGCAGTTTTTTCCGGTGTTGCACTCTTACACCAATGCTCTGACTGTTGACAAATTTCTGATGGGTTGCTAAATTGACAATTTTTAGGCTAAATCAGGCGTTTTTTTTTTTATTGTACTGCACTCTTACACCAATGGTCTATCCGTGGGCAAATTTTTACAGGTTGCCCAATTAGCCATTTTCTGGCTTAATCTGGCTATATTTTCAAACCCAGCCAATAAAAATTCTAGTTATTACAATCAATTTTTGTTACTGCTTACCTTGATCTTAATTGCTGTTTTTTTTTTTATCGCTACAGAAGAATTAAGATGAAGGTGAATGATTAAGGTTATTTCTTCAAGGAATGGTTTTCTAGTTAGTGTTTTCTCTAAACAAAACTGAACAACTGCCTATTACTATTCAGTAGTGAAAAGGGTCTTATTCATTTATAAACAGATCCTATTTTAAATGGGGAAATCAAAAAGAACTGTAAATGGGCAAGAGAACTTTAAGAAAAAAGAAAGAAAACAATGTTCATTTAAATAAAAATAAAATAAAACATATTTATTGAAAGAGCAACGATCCTCACCCTTACAACATCTGTTTTGGAACAATGGCAATAGATTCTGTCATCCATTTTTCGGCTTTTTTTCATACCCACTCTCTTTAAATTCTATGCTGAAATCTCATTATCTTGAATTCAACATCTGACTATTGTAATGATAAAGTTCATTCTTTAGGAGTTTGACAAAAAAATCATAAGATATACATTCTTTTAATATAAATGTATTTATCTATCAAAATAAAATAAACCCTTGAGTATTTGTAACACAAATTTTCACAGATAACTTAGATTTGGCTGTTTGGCTCAGACAATAACAGAGCCACCTACCAATCAATTGGTTATAATTTTAATTTATGGTAGGGAAATGTTAATTTGATGTATCGGCTTGATTTAACACGATGGGTCAGATGAATGGTGTGGATTTTACTCCCCTATATCAAGTGAAGATTGTAATTGTTGTAGTGGAGAAACCAAGTCAACTTTACTTGGACTTGAGTATGACAAAGGAAGAAGAGAAAAAAAGCCGACTATGAGTGGTTCAGAAGATCTATATGTTTTTAAGTCATCCACAAAATATCCTGGTGGGGTCGGTGAAAATGTAAAGACCTCAATTTTATGTTTTTTCTTTTTTTTTTTTCAAAAACTTTCAAAGACAATATCAGGGGAAGCTGGGGCATCTTCAATGCATGGAAAAATGTTAATAATTGTAACACATCAAAAACACTCAAAATTGCTCCTAAACGCAGTGGAAGTCATCAATGAATAGAAATTTTTAAAAAACTTTGCTTGTGAATTGAATTTTAAAAAGAAAAATCAATTATCTAAAAGTGCAACAGGAGTAAATCTGATCAGAAGCTTTCCTCTTGATTTAAGATTAGAATTTTTAGATGCATTTCAGAACTGAAGTTATTAAACCAAACAGGGTTTTCTCTGAATGGAGAAGCATTAAAATCTTAGATTACGGAGATTATGGTCAGCACTTTTATTTTAAGGAGAAAGTTGAGGCTCTTGAAATGTCAAGGAATCTCATGTGAATGGATGCCACAATTTGGATGCAACAGCAACAAATAATGGGTATTATCCGGCAACTGGTTAATGACAGCTCAAAATGACTGTCCTGTGACAGTTGAAAAGAGATATTTGATCCTTTGAAAGGAATCCACTGTACCATTTCCTTGAGCAACCGTCAATCACAGTGTGAGACTTTAGCCATTAATTGACAGCCAGAAGACTCCATGATGGTCAAGAATGTAAGTTCAGTTGCAGCATCATAGTAACCATCAGTAATGGAGCCTACGGCTGATTTAGGGGAACCCACTTGGTCATTGCCTGAAATAATTTCTTCAGCATTAACCGTTAGCTAAAGTGGTTGGCTAGAGTTGATTTGAGGCCCCTTCTTAGGTTTGTAATTTCTTTTGTTTTTGACTTTCCTAACATTAAGCCTAAAATTTCGAACCAAATTCTTGGCTTATGCACCAAGTTTTGTGGTGAATAGTAAAAATCAATTTAGCTCTTTTTTTGTTCTTATTATATACATATATATATATGTATATATATATATATATATATATATATATATATATATTTATATTATACCATAATTGCGAAGTATACTTTAAACAGGGAAAAAAACACTGCAGAAATTCATAAATTGCATCGATAGATATTGCGAAATAAGTGACTGAAATGACGTAAAAAAATTCTTTTGAAAAAATTTTTTAATGTTTAGTGTTTAAAGATGTAAAGCTTCCTAGACTATATATGTATATATATATATATATATATATATATATTGTGTCATCCACAGACAGCTGTTTCAATGTATAACATCTGTTCAGTGTGGCTATAGACTATCCATTATCCCACCCAGTACCGCGAGGCAGGATTGAAACCTTCACTGCAGACCCACAGGCCGATATCCTACCTCTGGACTACGGAATTGGACAGTCAGTAATGTTGAATTTAAGCGATATATCCGTTCACGCAGAAATCCCTCATATATATATATATATATATATATATATATATATATATATATATATATATATATATATATATATATATATATATATATATATAGTAAAAAAGGAAAAAAAATCAAGACTTGACATCGTATTTTGATGGCTATCAGGAGAATGGATTGATCTATCCTTGGTTTTGGTTCATTGAAAAGCAGTGCTCTTAGCCGAAATGGAATCAGTAAAATGTTTCCATCATGTTGTGTATACATTTACTTTAAAACCTTTCACTAGGTCCATCAAATCAACATGCCAAATTTGGTTGGGCAAATCAGACTTTTAATATTTTATGGACATTGATGGAAATCAGATCATTATTATCAGGGTGAGAGCTAATGTAGACCTTTCTTGTGAAAGAGGAAACCACGTGTGAATTTAGCACACATATACAACCTATTTGAGGCCCACTGGAACCATTTTAAGCACAGGGTAAAGTCAAAAAGCATTTTAAAAAAGTAGTTCAACTGATAATTGCCAACTGCAAAAGAATGTAACACATAATACATAGATAAATAATTTCTAATCTTTGTAAAGTCAACATATTTACTTTGTGGCAATTTAGCTGAGGGTTGACCATTACATCATTATGTGGTCATTGGTAAACATAATAAACATCAAATTATTCCTTAGGTACCACTTTGGGAATCCTAAGAAGGTATTTAGAAAATGTCTTAGGATAAAATTCCAGGATTTCAATATTTTATTGAAGATTCTTTATCAAATAATTTTGAATTCTGGTTAAATTTATTCTGAATTAATTACCATTCACATTGCGCATTTTGACACAAATCTACCTGCTTATCTATTTAACTGGAATAATTAATCATTAGATTAGGGAAAAATATTACATTGGAACCTCAAAGGACTGATAGAAATATAGATACTACAACCACAATAGATCATTCTCTATTTGAAAACTAAAATTCCAAACTGCTGACTCTAAATATTTCTGGCAACTTGAAGAGAAAAAACTTACACCTGTGAAATGGGCTATCATTGGCAACTCCAGATCTCCAAATAAGACAAATGCTACTTGTGCCTAGAAAAAAATCTAAGAATCTTGAAATTTAAAGACAGAAAGAACCTTCTGATCCAGAGAAACGATATGATATCGAAATGCAGTCACAACTCTTCAATAAATAGAACTTGAACATGAATAATACTACATTTAATTGAAAGAACAATACAATATAAACAATCAACACCCACTATAATTCATAATGATAATAATAAACAACCACTCCTACTTCAACAAATTGAAAAAAACAATTTAGTCATATATTATGACTAAAAATTGATTCAAACAAAAATACCAGTACGCTGAAGATATATAAAAGTATATATAATCAAAATCCGAAAACAATCGAACAGAACACCAATGTACCAAAATTCTCACCCTACAGTAACAAACCTCAACCACCTTATCATTCAAACAAAAAAATACCCTTACAAAGCACTCCGCTACTTATGATCTTTGCTAACACCACATTTACAAAATGATCCCCAAAAAACAAAACACCAAAATTCTGTTTCGGCTAAGTACCAGGGATAGACCAATCTTTTTCCCTGAGGAAATGCATCAAACTTGCATTGAAATAACATATTTGTTTTTCACTGCTTATCTACCTATGTATGCGTAGATATAAAACCACTCTTAAGTAACCATTAAAAGCAAAAGCAGTTACTTGTAATGTTATCTGAGTAGGTTCACCTTAGATGAAGCAGCATCATATAAACTGAAAGTGATTTCCTACAGTACATAAATAATATGCAAGCCTATTTATATTTTCTGATGTGCTCAATTAGCAAAACGAAAGTTTAACCATTGTTATAGTTCAAATTTCCACACTCAATTGATATATATTGAGAAATAATTGACTGGAACTGCATACATTTTTGTAAAAAAAGTTTTTTTGTATATTTAGTGTTTAAAGCTGTCATGTTTTCTAGACTAAATATATTTTTCCCACCTCCAAATAGATTTATTCTGATTGGAAACTATTTTGAAGTTCTTAAACCTTTCACCAAGGATAGTCCAAAGGTTACTTGTGTCATGGGCAAGCTGAACTTTGGCACTTCCAATGTCTTCTATTAACTTAATTATTTATGTATGTTTTACCAAGAGAAAACAAATGTATCAGAATAAAGATTTTGCTATAGTAATCAAGTAAAAGTAACCATTTTTGATTCAGCATTAGAGTTTCAGATTAATATTTGATGGATACAACATATTTGATTTATCTTCCCATTGTCCCATTTGTATTTGGGAAGTCTAACTATTTCAGACTTATGATGAGCAGTCCCTACCTCTTGGCACATCGGCATCCACCTGTGTTCTCAGTTTCTTGGGCTGGGCATGAATTTCACTTTAAGCAGACTTTATATCTATTTCGATATAATATGAAGTTAAATATATATATATATATATATATATATATGTATATATATTACAAAAATTAGGAATACAATATAATATGATATAATCACTGATGTGTGATGGGTTTACTTCATAATGTGCTCAATACATTCAACATTAAACATCAAGTTGAGAGAGAGAGTAGAGCTTGAAATATGATGGAGTAAAGGATTCCTTACACGAGCACGTTTATGTTTCTGCCCTATTTGGGCTTCTTTGGGTGAATCTATACATATATATGTGATTGGGATACTGGGGCTAGATTTTGCATTTGAAGTTGTGTAGAGAATATTCTAATAGAATTAGAGAAACCATTCATGTAACGAAGTGACTTTGTAATTTTGGATGTATGGCTGAGAAACCTTTAGGCTTCAAATAAAAGCCTGTGATTCGACTCACTCGGGGGGTCTAACTAGTTCTGGTCTCCCCTATATAGGTACATATCTTACGAGTGAAAACTCTAAGAAAGATGTGAACGTTCATAAATTACATTGGTTTTTCTGACAATTTAGCCTAATAGGGAATAAAATACAGTAACTGTATTTGGAATTGATTTGTTTGAAACAGCTGTTAATACAAACAGAAACTACATATTTGGTCCCCACCTCCCTATAGATAGACACAAAATCAAATTTATGCACAAATACACACACACACACACACACACACACACACACAGAGGTAGGATATTGACCTCTGGGTCTAATGTGAGGGTTTCAATTCTGCCTCGCGGTACCGGATGGGATAAAGTCTATAGCCACACTGAAGAGATGTAATGCATCGAAACAGCTGTCTGTGGATGACAAATAATATATATATATATATATATATATATATATATATATATATACATATATATATGTATATATATGTATACGCATGCTTCCCACACATATATATGAATGCTGATGAGCCAAAACATCATAACTTGTAATATGTGACAAGAATGACAGCTACTGTCTCATAACAACTGTGAATATTGGGGTTTGCCTTATTTAAGTTTGTAAGCCTGCCTCTCATACTTCATCTTAATGTATTAAATCCTGTAAGAAGAAAGATTTGAATGCCTTTGATTCGAGCCAAATCATCAATGCCAGAAGATAAGGTCAAAAGATATGTTCAACAGGACAGGTTGAGAGGTGCTTATGTTCACCTTGGCTGAATATTGCCTTGGTCCAAGGAGGGAGAAATCAAAAACTGATGGCAGGACATTGGGTTGCCAAGACTTATTGCAAGAAGGAAAAGTATGAGCCAACAGAGAAGCTGCTATGGCAAAAGTTGCAGATAGCTCAGATCAAGATGAATCAATATGCCACTGCACACAGTACTTCAATTGTTGTCATGTATGGGCTTCCATAATCATGGTAAACAATGAGCAAAAGAGTGTTAGAACTGGGTGCTGGGTCAATGGAAGGAGGCCACTTGGGAAAACAATGAGATGGGTGATGCTGAATGATGCTTTATGTGATGTTTTGCAAGGAAACACAGAGTCTTATCTTTCTGGTGAACCATCTATCTCAACATCATCGAAGAGAAAGATTGTTTTCTATCATGGTATTGGCATCTTCCAGCAGGAGAATGCACTCTATCACACTGCATGAATTGGTAGGAAATTGTTTTTTGGAACATGAAGAAGACTTTATTGTGTTTTCCTGGATTTCAATTCCATTGAATACTTAAGGGATGTGTTGGACCACTCTGCAATACTTGAACCATGTATTGTTTTAACAGAAATGTCAAAGTTAGATTTATATGTGGTATGGTCTTCCAAATTGTCTTTTCACCCTAATACTGTCAGATGGATCATAATCCACACCGATACACTGGTCTATATATATATATATATATATATATATATATATATATATATATAGTGATAATAAGTGATGGCAGCTAACATGAAAATGTCAGCTATTTCATGAAATAATCAACAAAATAGAAATGAGGAGTGTGGTTTGAAAATGCAAGGTTTTATTGAGATGAAAAATTCAAGTAAAGAATTTGATTTTTGATTTAATCGAATTCATTGATTTTTCCAAATGGTGCTTACCGCATTCTGGAACCATGTTCTCCAAATATTGCCCACTTTTGTGACTAAGTGCATAACAAACTACAATAAGATCAAGAAATTTATGAAAAGACCTGCCTACTACACAGTATTTCATTAAGTGGTTCAATTGCGGCCGATCTTCTTGAGATATTTTATCCATTCCTTCAGTAAGGATCCTTTCAAGGATTTAGAATTTAAGACAGAAGTAGCACAGACGTTTATCTCCAGGGTTGATGATGTTGAATGATAAATGGGATTCAAATCAGGTGAGTACGGCAGATAGTTTTTAATTCTTTGATTCTTACTCTGAAGTTGACTTTATTTTCCCATTAATGACACTTGGAATGCAACTTTATTTCAATCCCACGAGAAGATTTATTGAGAGAAATTGGGGTCACCTTCCCCGATTGGCCACCTTATGTCCTTTTTCAGTTTATATCTAGAATTGCCTCAAATGATACCTAGAATTATCTAGATTTTCATGCCATTTATCTAGAAAATATCTAATTATTATTCTATCAAGTCCTCCTCCATGGCCAAATCTAAAGATTTTTTTCAATAAAAAGAATACTGCTTTTACGTAAGTTGGAATATTTTCAAAACTTTCAAGTCATTTAAGCTTCAATCAGACCTGAGTTTGACCTTGAATTAGCCAGTTTTGTTGGTTATTAACTTTGGAAAAAGGGTTTTGCTCCTTGAGTCAAATGTGTGTGCAGGGACAGAGTCCAGAGTGGTTTTAGGCCAACGGGAATATAATATCTTCTAAAATTTGCTTTTGATAGTTTCCTTGGTTCACTTTGATCCTCCTGTCCCACAAAAACTCTGGAAGTTTTGTCACTATATCCCACCCAAACCCTGACTGACTGAGGGATTTGATGATGTTGAATCTGTGTGGAAGGCCATACTTATGTATTAACTTGTACAACTGTAAACAGTTTCTCATTGGTGGAAATGATTTTCTTCCCATTTTCTTCTGCAATCTGCTTCAAGAGCGCACAACATCTTTCAATCTTTCCAAGCTTTTGGCATCCGTCAATTTGTGAACTTTTTGCAATTTATTAGGCTTGGGATATACATGTTTTTTTGCTATCTATCTTCAGATATCAAACTGATTTACGGTTAACTCTGATTTCATGAACAGTTTTTTCTCATTCAGACTGGTAGATTTTGCATAACTCTCTTTTTTTTTTATCACACTGTACAATTTTTTTCTCACTTTTTTGTTCCTGGGTTATTAGTGTTATTTTCTGGTTGATTATGTCTCTGAAGTAGTAAAAATGTCACTTATTCCCTTCAAACTTTGCTTTGATTGGGACAGTAATAACATGAAATCTATTTATATTCAATCGGACAATGGAGTTATTAGCACATTTTTAATCCCATAAATTACAAAAAGCAATTACTTATAAATATCATTAACCTGGCCAAAAAAAGCAAAGTTTGAAGGGAATAATAGCCATTTTCTATACTTTTTTCACAAAGGCAATCAGAAGAACAAGACTCTCTACCCAGGAAGAAAAAATTGTGTTTCATGATGGTGTCTAATGCGTTCTGGAAGTTTCTGAGAATTACTTTTCAGCTCATCCTGGATGATTGCCATTATGGCCAAATTCTTTAAAATCGTGATTGTTTTGATGCAATTTCTCAGGGCCCCATGGTAAATGCTTGCAATTTGGTCATCCTACACTTCCTATATTAATATAGCACTATACAACCTTCAATTTTCATGAATGGCTGGGTGTTTAAAGTCAGCAATTTTAGCTAATTTTCACCTATAATTGGGCAATTATTTCAACACAGCAATTTGTTTGGAAATTTTGAGCTTTCAAACAATGTCCTTTTGTCGGTTGCCAGCTTTAAACATTGATATTAGAGCATTTCTTTCACTTAATTTTCCTTTGAATATCACAAATTTTTTTTATAAAATGGAGAGATAAATGCAAGTGGATCATTGCAAATATAAACAGAGCATTTTGACATAAGTATAAATGCTTTCAATTATTGCTAAATTATTGTACGTATATATATATATATATATATATATATATATATATATATATATATATATATACATGTAATAAGAAATGGATATATCTGATCCAACAAAATGATTATGAATTGTATTGTATTACATAGAAACTTAAAAAAAATGATTTTTCATCGTTACATGGTTCATGTACCACTTAGCATAGACAACGTAAATAGAATGAAGAATTCAAGAAAATGGGGCTGCTCCTGTAATCATGTATATACATACCATTTATTTCGTAAAGTTCTTTGATATATTCAACATTAAATTGAGATAAAGAAGAGCTTTAAATATGGTGAAATAATGGATTCACTACACAAACATGTCTATGCTTCTGCCCTATTTGGGCTTTGTCAGGCGAATGATTCAATTCATTGGTATCCTTATTTAGGATGTTATTAGGGATGTGTCTATTTTTCTGGGTAATTATATATCTATATAGTACAAATAAGGAATACCGTATAATATGATATAATATAATACAATATCTGATGTGCCATGGGTTTATTTTGTAAAGTGCTTGATACATTTAACGTTATACATTAAGCTAAGTTAAAGTAAAATGATGACTATTCGCCTGAAGAAGCCCAATCAGGCAGGGTAGAAACATAAATGTGTTTGTGTAGTGAATTCTTCATTTCATCACACATAAGTATATGTGTGCATGTATATTTATGAGATAGTTATATATTCTGAATCTATGTTTGAACATTATATACATCTACATATATACGTATATATGGTAAATTTGATAGACATGAAATTAGGAAAAATAGATTGTATCTATTTTGGTAACATGTTTCGGAAAGTTGTTTCTCCCGTTGTCAAATGTCAAACAGGAAAAATGATAAAATACGCATAAAATAATGTTTGTAAATTCTTCCCACTTACTGGTGAAAAAAGGAATTATGTTGAAGTCAGAGTTCAACTGAATTATGAGTGGGAAGTGAAAACGGGAAACGTTTTCTGGTAAAATATTCTGAATTTACAACATTTTACGTCTGAACATTATACACATACACACATATATATATATATATTTATATATATATATATATAAATATATATATATTTTTATATGTTTGTTTATGTATATATATATATATATATATATATATAGGATTAGAAATAAAAAAAATATTCTGAATTTATGACATAACATTATATGTTTGAACATATTTTATGAGACAGCATCATATGTTTGAACGTATGTTAGACCATAAAAAATTTACTTACCCTAACACCAGTTCGCAAGATCTCCTTTGAAGTAGACCCTTTGGGAATGTAAACAGAGATCTCACACATATCTTACACAGTGATCTCACATTACATACACATATATATATACGAGGGAATAACACTTGGTATCCCCCAAACAAGTTGTATTGATTTTATTTCATGTAATTTTTTTTCCCATTCCAGTTATGATTTCTAGTTATAAAATCATCTATGTATCTCTAGTGCAAGATCAACTATGTAGCAAAAGTAGCATATGCTACGGGCCGGCATTTTTAAGGGCTCAGCCGTAAATGCTTGCAAATCGGTGATCCTACATTTCCTATATTAATATAGTATTAAGCAACCTCCAATTTTCATGGATGAGTGGGTGATTTATAAGACGGTATCAATTTGATACATATACAATACATAATGATGAAGGTATCTGAAAATGAATTCATAGCCATTGCACAAGAATCAAAATGAAAAAGTAATACTACCCGCCATCACAGTCAAATATTTAACAACCATAGCGTCAAAATTTGAAATCATATAAAAAATCCATTGAGGAATAAATATGTTAAGATTAAATTATATCTAAAACATCACTGGTATTTTCAACGGGATAACATCTAAACATCTGGAGTAGAAAAAAACAACAACATTTAAACAATCTAGATTCTGGAGAATCTAGATGGTAATAAAAAACCAATCAAAATAAGGCTTCCAAAAGATTAAAGAAACTTTTTCTTCCAAAAAGGGTCAAGTGGAGTACTGATGCCACCAAACAAGTCTGCAGACAAAAGGGTATGGCCAGGAGCAGTGGGATACCCAAACAAACAGGTATACAAGCAAACATCTGCACGTATGAAAAATGATAGATCCCTTCGTCATCTCTGATGACTATGGTTGTTCAATTCCTTTTTCAATGAAAAATATCAGACATATTTGTTGTATTACCTGACTCTATAGTAAATGAAAAAGAATAATATTTTACTCTGCAAAAAAACAATTATGTGTTCTAATATTTACGTGAGTCTCACTGATGTATTTTTTTAGCAGACGAATAGAAAAATATATAGATTATTTCGAGCAATACCCATCGATTTCATGCACCACACCCGTGTGGAAATACATTCAAAGTCGATCAAATGCATTTGACAATGTCAAAAGTAAAACAATTTTTCTACTCTCACGTTAAAGAAGTTGCTGGAGAAATTATTGAGGAAAAATTGCATAAATGCATCTGGTTAGTCACTCAGAAGAGACCGTCACATGACTAATACCTGTTGGGGGGTGATCTATTTAATTTGACAGACAGTTTATCAACGAAGAACTCACTTCTATTGCCTTTTCGTTGGCCAGTGATCACTAAAAAAAAGTCTGAATTTTCCTAAAACGATCATGAATACTACAGCTTAAGAACTAACAGGGTTGATTCGGCATTGCAAATTCAACGTCCGCTTAAACAACCTATTTGGGGAAGGAATTTTTCAGAAACGAAAAAAAAAATTTCCCGACATAAGGAGTAAATGATTGAATATTCAATCGTCTTGCTCCCTTGGCTCAACCTGTGCGTGTGATACTTAAATCGCCAGCCAGCCAAACTTGAAGACTCAAGAAAACCTATGTTGACAGTTTTGGTGACAGTTTTGGTTGATGGTTTCTAAAATCTAGATCGACATAGAGTCAAAAAAAATCAATACCTGTCTCGGATTAATATTACTAGTTTTTTCTGATGTTATATGTTCTCGTATATAGATTGTAAACTAACGGACACACGCACACACACACATATTTATATGACAAGTAACATAGATAGATATATACATGCACTTTTATACATGCATGTATAATTGAATGGCTTGGCTTCATGAACAAAGATTTTGGGAAAGGTTTCTCACAGCAGTAGATAGCGGTGCCTGGTGCCTGTATGCAGAATAACCCTCCAGTCTGAGCTACTTGCCAAACCCACTCTTTAAACCAAGGCTTTGCATCTTATGGTCCATTGAGATAGGAACAGGATTCCAAGGTTATAGGTTCACATATAAATATATACGTTTATTTATTTTTTTTTTTTCAGCGCTGCAAACATCCATTCCTAACTTACAAGAACAGATTGGATGAGTAGCAAGAGACGGTGGAGCTCTTAGGCCACTGACCCACATCAGCAGTGGACAATCTACCAGACCCCCTGCCAACACATCATTGGTCAGCGTGGTAGGGTATGGCTCATCACTCCCCATGGTTTGCATACCAAAAATTATATTGGCCGTTTCTGTTGGTACCGCATCACTTGCTTTGGTTGGGGGTGATGTGCTCCAAGGGCGACAACCCAAACACTACACCAAGAGAGCAACCGTTCCTGCTGGGTCATTAGCCTCAAAAGACTCAGTCACATTACTCACTTTGGGTGGGGGTGATTTGCTCTGAAAGCGACTAGCCAAATCCTTCACCAAGGGAACACCTGTTCCTACTGAGTCGCCGGTCCAACAGTGAACATTGAAACACAGCCCTAAGGCAGTCAACAAAAGGACAACTTTATACATAGGCATCTACAACGTCAGAATACTGTCAACTGACATGCACCTAACTGATCTAGAAACTGAAATCAAAAATATCAAATGGGGCATCGTAGGCATTAGCGAGGTAAGAAAACCCGGAGAAGAACTAATCGAACTGAGAAGCAGACATCTTCTTTATAGCTATGAAAAAGAGAAAGTGAAACCAAGTGGAGTTGGCTTTTTCATCAATAAGGACCTCAAAGACAATGTAACCGGCTTCAAAGCCGTCTCTGACCGAGTAGCCTGCGTTACAATACAACTTTCAAAACGATACAAATTCAATATAATCCAAGTCTACGCTCCCACTTTGCAATCAACCCAACAGGAAATAGACAACTTCTATGATGACTTGAACTCCCTACTCCAAGACACCAGAAAACACTTCACTGTTATCATGGGAGACTTCAATGCACAGGTAGGACAAGGAAATGAAAATTGCGTCGGCAAATTCGAATACAAAGTGCGGAACGAAAGAGAAGAACTTGTAAACTTTGCAATGGCTAATGGATTCAAAATCATGAACGCCTTCTTCAAAAAGGGACCCAATAGGAAATGGACTTGGAAGAACCCCAATCATGAAACAAATAATGAAACAGACTACATCCTAACGGACAAAAATGATATCGTCAAGGACATCCAAGCCCTTAATCATGTCAATGTAGGCAGCAACCACAGAAAGGTACGATGTAAAATATAAGTAAACACCAACAAAGAACGCAGGAAAATGTTCCACACAAAACCGCAGCCTCTATCTTTCAAGCTCCAACTGAAAAAACAGATTCAGAATTTTTACTGAACAAGACGATACCAGCATCAACAAACTAAGCAACAAAATGACAGCGTCAGTAATTGAAGTCGTCACCACATTCAAACCAATGAGCAAACAACCCATTAGCAAAATCTCAGATGAAACTAGAAATCTCATGGAAAAATGCAGAAACCTCAAGCCACCGACAACAACAAGAGAGAAAATTTAAGAGGTTAAACAAATCAAATTGATCAAGAAAAAATAAAGGGAAGACAGAAGAAGATACATGATGGCAGTCATTGAATCAACTTTTGAAAAAGGTTGGGGCTTCAAAGCTATGAATAAAGGCCTCAAATAAGGATGAAGGCAAATAACTAGCATACTCGAGGAAAATGCTCAACCTCACATTTTTTCTTGCCCTGTCTTTGGGATCAAGGTGTAGTATCTGTTCCACGGCATTGCCCGAGGCGCAGTTACTGACACTTGCCCGTCGAGTGGGCCGGAGATTGTGTGTAGGTTGGCATCAAAGATCGAGTGCGCCGGTGCAAGCGTTAGCCAATGAGGTTTCACTGAGGCTGCATTGCTGAGCGCATCGGGAGGCCTTTTGACTCGTCCTTAGGCTCTCCTGTATTACTCGGCCCAGCTGCGGGGTCTTTCCCCGGGGCAGCACTGCTCCATTGCACTTAAAGGAGCAGGTCCCCTGGTGGATGCTTTCGCGGGTGACGTTGTCTAGCCATTATGATGAGCTTTTCAACGGTAACTGCGTCGGCTGCAGCCATTTTTGATGGGTTGCTCCTATTTCTTCCCACGTTAAACCCGACCTTGTGTCAGATATTGCTGCGGTGGGACAGTGATTAAATAGATACTCGAGGAAAATGGAAACCTAACAACAGACAGAAACAGGATTGTCAAACGTGCCAAAGAATTCTACCAAAAACTTTATTCGTCCAAACAAGGACTACAAAACAATCAGTGGGATACGCAACATGTGAGCAATCATCTCGAGGACTTCCCAAAAGTAACCCCGTGGGAGGTAAAACAAGCCATTAACCAGACGAAGAAAGGAACTGCCCCTGGACCAGACAACATCACCTATCAAGCGGGTAAAATCATCTCTAGGAAACTGGCCGTCCTCTTCAACTTGTGTCTAAAACACAGTAGAGTCCCAGACGGTTGGAACACTGCTATCATAATGCTTTTATATAAAAAAGGAAACCCAAAAGACCTCAACAACTATAGGCCTATAAGCCTACTCAACTGTGTACAAACTTTTCACAAAGATCATCACCAACCGAATCACGAAAACACTCGATGAAAACCAGCCACATGAACAAGCAGGCTTTAGAAGAAGCTACTCAACCATGGACCACCTGCACTCGATAAATCAGCCGAAAGAAAAAGCAGCAGGATATAAACTTCCACTCGCCATAGCATTTATCGACTTCAAAAAAGCGTTTGTCTCAGTAGAAATCCCTAAGGTCACGGAGGCCATCACTCGACAAGGTGTAGATCCAGTATATGCTGAAGTGCTGAAACATATCTACAATCACAGCAGCTCCTTTTTCAGGTAACATAAAGACTTTCAGCTTCAGAAAGGAGTAAGACAAGGTGATACCAGCTCACCTAAACTCTTCACAGCCTGCCTGGAGATGATCTTCAGAAGACCAGACTGGGAGAGTATAGGAATTAAAATAGACGGCAAGTATCTGAGCAACCTCAGATTTGCTGATGACTTTGCCCTTTTTGCAGAGAACCTACACAACCTCTAACTAATGATGGATGAACTAAATGAAAAGAGCAAGAAAGTCCGCCTACACATGAACTTCAACAAGACGAAGATCATGTGCAACAAACACATCAAAGATAAAAACACTAAGATTAAAATCGAGGACACAGAACTGGAGAAAGTAGATCACTTCATCTACCTAGGACAACAAATCTCCATGAGACCCTCAAAAGAAGAAGAAATCAAGCAAAGAATCACTTGGATGGCAAGCCTTTGGCAGAGCTAGCTCAACCTTCAAAAATAGGAAGATCCCATTATTCCTAAAAAGAGGGGTGTATAACCAATGCATCCTCCCAAAAGACATTTATGGAGCTGAAACATGGAGCTTAACCAAGAGACAGACCCGCAAGTTGAGAACCATGCAACATGCACATGAAAGAATTATGCTGGACCTCTCATGGAAAGACCACAAGACAGCACTGTACATCCGAGAAGAGACGAGAATCAGGGACATCATAGAATCCATTAAATATCTCAAATGGCGGTGAGCTGGCTATGTTGCAAGAATGGCGGAAAACTGATGACATCACAACTCATGACATGGATCCCCTGAGATCACTTGTGCAACCGATGCCGGCAGAATATTAAATGGAGAGACGAACTAGACAAGTTCAGAAAGTACTGGCTCCGCAACGCCCATGATAGAAAAGTGTGGCAAATCCTGGGGAATGTATATGTCCAATGATGGACATTAAAAGACTGATGATGATATATAAAGGGTGTTGTTCAAAAACACTGCAAGAGCAATTTGAAAAAAAATTGTGTTAATTATTCAAAAATCAATTCTCTGTCTTTGTTCTATTTATGTTGTCTAGGCCAAACGGTACATTCCTCATGTAATAATAGGTGTCCATTTCAAATAAGAGTTTCTATATGATATAACGCAATTTATAATCATTCTGTAGGATCATATATCCATTTTTGATAAAATATATATATCTATATATACATACAGTCTCTAAGGTTTCAATAAGAGATGATTAAGATGGAAAGTTTCAATGAGTGATTAGATTTTAAATTCAAATCGAAACATCTATTTTTCAAATGGTATGTATCACATTTTTAAACCATTTTTTATATATATATAATTTTTTGCAAAATTGTTCTGGATAACATTTAATATCTACTTACAGCTGTGTGTATTATTAATTTTCCACCATGATTTTTCATCTTATTTTTTTTTTTTTTTACCGCAACACCAAAGCAATCATTTTGATTGCAAACTATATATATATATATGTATGCATTCAAGTAAATTTGTCTGTACTTACAAAGTTGCTTACTTATGTGTTCTATTGATTATTATGCATAGTCATACACATATATGTAATTTATTTTTTAGTAAGCTCTTTCTCTCTTTATATATATTTAATACCCTTCCTGCTCCAACAAAACAACAAAACAACACAGAAATATCCCTATTCCTTTTCTCAACCTCAAACATGTAAACAGCAAAATTTTCTGTGAACCGCTGTAGATTTTTCTCTGAAACAGATGGTTTGCACACATTGATTGAAACATGTCCACAGATTAATAAGAGAAATTTGAGGTACAACACCTGCTTTCTTTCAAGTTTTTCTCTTCACCTTTCAATTGTCACTTTCATCAGCATACCTAATGCTATAAAGGTGAAAAACGGTTGCTCACAGGTCTATGTCTTATAAACTCCCAAACAGCTGCACTGTAGGGTGTGAAAAATTTTTTATTTCTAGACCTGGTTAAGATACGTGGCACAGACCTCCGAGGTCCCTTTTGTGTCCCAAATTACACTGTCCAGCAAAACTGCAAACAGAGACATCTTTTTACGCAATACCACATAAACCGGTGTTACCACAATTTGTAAGCTTTTATCAAAAATTCATTTCAAAGAAAAGCAATGGAAGTGTCAATAGCTCAGTGGTTGGAAACCTTTAAAATAAAAATTGGTGGACCAAATTCAAACTCAGACGGAAAAATTTTGAATATATTTCTTTATCTTCTTTATCAGTGGACCTTCAAAATCCTATTGTTTCAATACATAACTGTTGAGCTGGAAGAAGCAAATAGACTGAGAATGAACAAGATGAGAATTTGGGTCGTAAGCAGTTGTTTGGGCTTTTGTATTACCGGTGACTGTTTAACTCAAAGGTGAGAGCATCGCTATGTTGAAGTGGCTACCTCATCAGTGGCAGGTTCGATTTCTGCAGCAGCCCCATTTTCTTTAATTGTTTATTCTATTTATGTTATTTATGTTGTCTAGGGTGGGTGATATATTAACCATGCAATGGCGGTAGATCATTTCATATAAGTTTCTATATGATATAACGCAATTTATCATCATTCATATACATACATTTCTTAATATATATATATATATATATATATATGTAAACAATTATCAATATGGAAATGTTTTATTACTTGCAACAGTGTATTTCATATACATTCATAATTATCAAATAACTTCTTCCTTTTGATTTTCCTTTTCCTAAATTTCTAAATCAGCATTTTTGTGACGTTATCACATTATGTACACAGTTTACTGTTTTTTTTCAGTCATTGTAGTTTCTCCATGTTGTTTCGCAAGAATTCACACTCATACGTACACTATCTATGAAAATATTGAGCGCTGTAAAACATAAATACCACAAAAAAAACAAGCAAAAAAACATTGATTACATATATATATATATATATATATATATATATATATGATTATGGATAATAATTATTATATTGAAACTCTATTTGAAATGATCTCCTGTTACTACATAGTGGATGTGTCATTTGGTATGGGTAGCATCCCTATTTCCTCCAATTGTTTATCCTATCTATGTTGTCTATGCCAGATGACACATTCACCTTGTAATAATGTGAGATCATTTCAAATTGTTTCAATAAGTATGACACAATTTTTATCATTCTGTAGAATCCTACATCTATTTCTTCATAACGCATATATATATATACATATATACATATATATATATATATATATATATATATATATATATATATATATATATACATATATATCCCTTAATTGATTCTTGAGTGGAGATTATGGCTCCCAAGCTCTTGTGTATATGTTGAAACAATCCTTATCGCATACGTCCCGTTTGTCAAGAGTGATAACTTGCCTTCAGATTTGAGATGGCATTTCCTGACAATGTAAATCGAATAGTAAGTTTAGCATGAACTCAAATGGTTCAAAATGGAGGCAAGAAAAATATGTAGCACCAATCTTCTTCATGGAAAGAGCAGGTTTTTTGATGTTTATTAAGATTTGCTTCGAACAGCACAAAACAAAGCAGGGTTTGGTTAGTCACTCACTAAAAACCGTCATGTGATTAACATCTTTTGAAGCATGCTGCGTTGGGTATGATCAATTAAAAAATTCAATAAAAGGGCCATCAATGTATAAGTAACCTCTTTCACCTTTTGTTGGGCACTGATCGATGAAAGATTCTGAAACAGGCGCAAACTAAGGAACCAGTTTAGCATGAACTAACATCAGGAATTGAAACCCCCTCTAAAAACGAATTAAAGCGGAAAAATTTTCAAAAAGCAAAAAATATTTATTTCTAGAAAGAGCATATGGTTAAATTTCCAGAGCTCTTGCTCAACTGACATGGCCTGTACACAAGATACCTAGATAGCTTGTCAGCCAACTAAACAGCCAGACAGACCCACTTAAAAACTGAATAAACCTGACAGTTTTGGTTGATGGTTTTTAAAAGAGACAGAACATTGTGTTTGGACATTAATGTAAGTGAGGAGGGCCAGCCCGCCCCAAAATTAAGCATTTGTAATCCTTGCATTAAAGTAGGCCTGATCTCTCAGTCATGATTAAAACAGACAGAGAATGCTTAACCTCCCGAGCTACAAAGCTGATAGATCTGCATCTGCTGACAGAAAATTAACTATCTGATAGATGAACGAAGAGTGGTCCATGATGAACAATCAATTCATCTATACGCCCAGAGCAAAGCCAGCAATCTTGAACTCAAATTGTTTGCTCAGTTGAAGAGGCTACGGACCGCATTCCTACATAAAATTGGTGCCCAAGAGAGGGGAAACTGTGCGTGCAGCAGTGCTGTACAGAACATCCAACACATACTGTCAGAGCGTTCAATCCTGTAACCACCCAATGGAGTCAATGGTCTGTGACACCTGGATGATACCATGCTAAACTGGCTTGAGAGGAAAGGATCAATGCTAAGTGGTATCGCAGGGAGTGAGGAAATGAAAGAATGAACGAAAAACTGTTTTTTTCCTTCTTTTAAGAGATCCTCTATAAAAGTCATTCAAATATTTTCCTCAAAAGCATTTTTACACTATCAAGATTTCTTCCGCAGTTTTAAACTTGATATTCTAGGAACATTACAAGATCAGAAAACAGAATCTTTTGATCTTGTAAAAAATTGAGCCAAACTCAATGATGGTGATGATATCTAACAAAATCTCTGATCCGTGAAATCTAGGCTCATTTTTCAATGAAATTTTTAGCTTGGATGCATTTTCGGAGAATGCTAAAAATGTTTTTTTTTAATTCCTTTCAATTTATTTTCATTGCTTAATTCATCTTTATCTTTGTACAGGTCAAAATTAATACTTTACCAGAAAGGAAAAAAAATCAACTTGATAGTTAAAAAATATCAGGATAGTCCCTCAATAGAAACTGTCACAAAACTAACATCCTTCGTTAGCCTGCTGTCTTCAGAGTGATCAATTGGAAAAAATTGGAAGAAGGGGTGATAAATGAATTACTTTCTTCCTTTGCTTCTTGTTGGGCGTTGAAAACTGATCTGCAAATTGAAAACCATGCAACGTGCACATAAAAGAATTACGCTGGCCTCACATGGAGAGACCACAAGACAGCACAGTACATCCAGGAGAAGACAGAAGTCAGGGACATCATAGAATCCATCAAAAATCTCAAATGGCTGTGGGCTGGTCATGTTGCAAGAATGGCGGACAACGATGGATCGCAACTCAGGACATGGATCCCCTGAGATCACATGCGCAACTGAGGCATGCAGAATATTAGATGGAGAAACAAGCTAGACAAATTCAGAAAGTACTGGCTCCACGACGCCTATGATAGAGAAGTGTAGCAAATCCTTGGAAAGGTTTATGTCCAACGACGGGCATTGAAAGACTGATGATGATGATAATGATCAGTAAAAAGTTAGAATTTTTCTAAAAAAAACAAGTGTGACCACAAACTAGGGAACTAATTTAGCATAAACTCTCATTGTAAATTGAACTCTCCTCTAAAGACCTATTTTAAGGGGAGATTTTCAGAAAATAAGAATTCTTTTTCTTAACACTATAAAGAGTAAATGTACAAGTTTTCAACCCTCCTAGTTCATTGGTGTAGCCTGTATGAATGATACATACATATATGCATACATAACCAGTCAGATCCACTTAAAAACTGAAAAATCTGTGTTGACGGTTCTGGTTGACAGTTTCTAACGAAAACAGGTGTCTGGAAAAAGTCTTTATTTCATTTGTAAATTTTTATTATTTAAATTTTTTTTCTATTGTTTTTTCTCAAAATGATGCAGTTCTCTTCATCCAAGGAAGAGTTTAAAGAACCAAAGATAAAAATAAAGAAGTAATCAAAACACAAATCAAAATTTGCCCAGTCAAAAATGATTCACCGATTTCCTAATAATATTTGCCAGCTGAACAAAAGCTATGATTTAGTGACACTCCCAAGTATTTTCATCTATTATTCGCTTCCAATGGTCGGAAACTATTTTTACTCTATCAAATACCATTATAGTCTCCAGATGTAGGACTTTCGTTCATTCGGAAGCTTTCTTATTCTTTGATTCATCTTGGTCAAGTAGACTTAGAGATAGAAATAAATGATAAGCATCCACTTATTGTGATATGAATCAGGGTGGGTCCTTTTATCAAATAAGGGTGGATCCTTTTCTCTTCGGCATTTGTTTTATGTTTTCTACCAATCTATCCAAAATCATGTTGACACAGATCTAGGAAGAGTTTAGTTCAAACTTTAGTTTGAGATCCACAAAATGATTTTGTTGTGGCATCAGGCAAACATACCACTTATGGTAATGCCCTAGAGGAAAGTTGGGGTATTCCCTAATGTTTTTGATAAATAAAAATGTTGAAGCACAATCTTTGTTGAAAATGCCATATGCCATGTTCATTGTCATGTGGGAAAACTAGAGAAATATGCAACAATTTTTAAAATCTGCTTTCGGTACACAGGTTTTTACAAAAAATGAATACACACTTTGTTAATAGCTGCCATGGTATTCACTTGAAAACTAATCTTATCTTTATATTGAAGAAAAAATGTTGTCATAAAGAAAATAAACAGGTCTCGTGAGTTACTCATAAGGAACTGTCATATGACCAATGACTTTTTGGCAGTATGTTGTGGGTTAGGGGTGATCAAATAAGATGTTGGTAAAAGGAGGGATCAATGAATAAGTTACTTATCTCACCTTTGTTGGACAATGATCAATTAAAAAGTCTGAATTTTCATTAAACCAGAGTGAATGCTGCCAGGCACAGATTAATGGATCAGTTTAGCATAAAACCATATTGCAAATTAACTCCCCACCAACTAAATCCTATGCAGGAGAGGGCTGTCAAAAAAATATGAAGGTATAAGGAACAAAAGTTCAAATTGTCAGCCTTCTAACCCTGTTGGTGCTGCCTGTATGTTTGATATATACATATATAGTCAGACTGGCTTAAAAGCTGAAAAAACCTATGATCACAGTTTCTAATATTCTAATATGATACAGAGAATAAATATTGTTAATAGACTTTACAAAGAAAAGTGATCAATGTTTCAGTTTTTCCTTTGTTTGAGAAAGCCATTTCATACCATTATTTCCCTGAATTTTTGGGTAGCAACCTGTATATTTAGGTAGCAACTTCTAAAATGTATGCATATATCATTTATTGATAGTAGTTATCTTCCATTGGAGATTGAACTCACTACCCTAGCACATTGATCTGCAAAATAATAAGACTTGCCTGCTAACCATTATGCTATGTAATGTTGCTATTATGTGTGGGATACATCGACTGAGTAATAACAGAAAATCATTTCAAATAAGTTTGTGTATGAAATTATGCAATTTATAATTTATAATCATACAGTTGCATCACATATATTTATTTCTTTATATATATATATATATATATATATATATATATATATATAGATATTCATCTACTTCAAATCAATTCTAAAATGAGGCTAATTGGATCAAATTTGATAATATATCCCTTTTGGAAAGGTTGAATTTCATAATATTTACAACATGGACATCACTTTTTTGTACAGCCAATGTACAGTAAAAATAAACAAAAGTTTTGCAAACTAGATTAACAAATCACTCCAAGTCAGTGATTTTGAAACTCTGAAAACACAAGGACTCTTTTTATAAAGGAGATATTCTGGCAGACCCTTATTAATAGCATTTTGTTTTTAGGCAGTAATTTTAAAATTAAGATTATAAACAACTTTTGACTTTTCAAAATCATTCTTCAATTTAAAATGGATCACATTCATTGGAATCTTAATACATACATGGTACAGTGTAACTGCCTTTCGATAGTGGGCATATTGTCGAGCTAAGTTATCCTGATTTCAAATTCCTGTCTAAATTTTCAACTACGGACTCCCATCCAATATCTCTGTTACCCCCAGGGGTCTGCAGACCACGGTTTCAAAACTAATGCCTTAAATTGTATCAAATTTATTAAGCGGGACTTGACTAAATTCTGAATCAGCTAGGGACTACAACTCTGTAATGTTGTGCTAGCCTGAGCTAAACTTTAGATGTATCAAACTCTATATCAGTAGATTAGTTCCCAGCAAACAAAGAATTTGGGAGCAACCCAGAAATATGGAATTGCCAGTGTCGCACAAATTATTGTAAGGATTGGTTGATTAAGTTGGTTCAGTGGGCTGCCCCCTCCTGGCCCCACTCAGGCAAAGCACTGTTGAAAATTATTTCTAGATAAAGAAATTTTTTTGATAAAAACCTCAAATAACCCCCAGTGATCATGAATTAACCTTAAAAATATCAATGTTTAAAATCTGTTTTCTCTTTTATGCATTTATTTGTAAAAATTGACTTTTCTACTTGGACCTCCTCATCCGCTAAGAATCTTGGATCTGTCCCTGTCAGTTCATTTTTCCGCTCTACTGTATTGGTAAAACTGATTGAAAATAAAAAGAGACTACCACCATTGATACAGACTGTTCACCTGAGGAAGGCCAAAGAATTGATTTGCTGTGGCATGGTAATAAAAACATGAGCTCAGTAGTCCAACAACTTTTGAAACTCTATTCTGTCTCTCATTCAGGTTATGATTCACAGCATATTCATTGAAAATACAGCAGGAATACACAGGGAAATTTGATGAATCGAAAGACGGATCAAGGAAGCTGCAAGAATTGTCTTATTATCATTCCTGAAGACTTGCTTGGTACATTCTTTAAGATACAAACACGATTATGTATGAATTCAAGGTCTTTAATGCAAGTAAACTCAAAGGTCATAAAGAGACACGACAAACATGTCAGCAAGAATTTAGAGTTCAAATGCAATAATAAGGATAAGTTTAAGGTTTCTCCATGATTTTCTGAACAGAATAAATGTAATAAGATATCAGTTCTGGGTCTGTAATTCAATTAAATTCAAGGACAACAGAAGGAATCTGAAGTGAGTTATTGACAGAGACTGGTGATTCAATGAGATTTACAAGGATTAGTTTCAGGATAATCCCTCCCAGTTGTTGATACAAAGTCACTCCAAAATTTGAGCTAAATATTCTGATTCTAACTATCAAGTAAAATGAGTTATTCTTAAAGACTGATTTTAAGATTAGTCATTATCATACAAAGCACTGTTTGGATTATTGATCAAATTCTTTATTCTGTCTCCCTCACACTGATGTGACTAATACCTGCTTTCTTGTATTACTATTTAGTCTCTGGGGAATCCCCATTGTTGGCTTCTACAGGTCAACACCCTTCCCCCCCAGAAAAAGACAAAAACAAAAATTTAAAAAAAAAGAACAAACCCCAAGTTTGCACTGAAGATGTTAACAAATGATAACCTTATACGATCAGTAATTAGTCAGATCTTTTTCTGTTTCAATGGCAACATTTTGGTTGATATATCCTCTAGTTTTCCTAATGTTGTCTGAAATTGTGAGATGAGTCATTGATTAATGTTACCCACAGCAGAACGGTTTAGTCACTGTTGCTGGGTTTAGGTTATTGATATGTTCTGACATTCAAATGTATCCATGTATCTATCCTGCAGAAACTTGAAATTTTGCACACTCTCATCTCAATGTGTAGGGAAAATGATTTTCTTTTGTTTTTGAAAATTCTCTCCCTAAATAGGTTTTTATTGGCAGGTTCAATTTACAATGAAAATTCATGCCAAATTGGTTCCTCAGTTTATGTACAGCAATATTCGCACTTGCATTTTGAATATTCACGCATTTCAGAGATCACAACCCCAAAAAGAGCAAGAAAAGTAATTTATTCATTGATCATTTATTTTTCCAATTTTTAATCGATCAATTCATTGAGTGACTAACCAGAGTTGTTTAAAAAAAAAAAAAAATCAAATCTATGATTCTAACCATACAGGTAGAACATTTTCATCAAAGTAATTTTATCAACATCGTTACTTAATTTACTAGATAAAAAGCAGAATATATGGGTATAAGGACAATTGTCCCCATAGAACAACTGACCCCTGCATAACTGACTCTCGAGAATTGTCCCCTTAACATAAGTGTGATTATTTTATACGGTAACAACTTCATTTCCATAAACTTTTACTTTGGTTTTACATTTATTATGCTATTGTCCGAAAGCAGTTAACCAGGTGGCATTTAGCCTAGAAGTAAATTGTCATAATTTCATGTGTTAAGTGAATGAGTATTCTTATCTTTGTTGATTTTATCAGAGAATGCAAGATGATGAATTCCTTCCAGCCTTTCCACCATTATCTGGAATTCTAGTTCTAGATCTGGCAATCCCAGATTCCTGCAGACAACAATGAGTCAGGAGTCAGTCTGAAAAAAATCATTATATTTGTACCGAGTAGATCAATATTTAATTAATTTTTTTATCACGTATGCAAAACACTTACAGTACCAATTTTTAGTTATGGAAAGCCCTACTGTTCATTTTTTTTTTCTGTTGCTACAAAAGGATATATTTCCAGGGCAGGGTCGGGGACAAAAGTACCAGCCATCAGTGAAAAATCATACCATCTGTTTATACGGGTACATTAGGTTCGGGTTGCATTAAACAATTGTACAGTACCATTATTATTCGTTGACTACACTCTAAGATACCAACTTTTAAAACCCCTAAGCCCAGGATCTGATCTGGAGTGGGGATGCATGTTTTGTTGTAAATTTGAAAATAAAGTTGGCAACACTGCCCTTGCTAGATCTTCACGCAAGAAAAGAATCAGTAGCACATATATTCCAGCTTTCAGGTTTGTTTTCAACTCCTGACTTTTCTATAAGGAATCTTTAGCACTGCTGCTACAGTCTTGAAAGCAGTTTGAGAAAAAAAGGATTTGAAAAAATAAGTATGAAAAATAAGTACCAAAAACAAGTACCAAAATAAAATAAAAACCAAAAAGTACCAAAAGCAGTGCCAAAAAATAACCCCGCCCTCCAGTGCAAAAAAAAGTACATAATGGTTGGAGAAAAAAAAAAGTGTGGAGTGATCATTTGTTTTATGGCTGCGCTTTCCGTACTTATACTGAATTCTTGCTTATTTTTTGAAAATTGTGGATTTTCGTGGGATTTAACTAAAGGCAAGATATTTTCATCATCATCATCAGTCTTTTAGCGTCTGTCGTTGGACATAGACTTCCCCAGGATTTGCCACACTTCTCTATTATGGGTGTCGTGGAGCCAGTACTTCCTGAACTTGTCTAGCTCGTCTGTCCATCTAATATTCTGTCAGCTTTGATTGCGCATGTGGTCTCAGGGGATCCATGTCATGAGTCACGATGTCCATCGGTTGTCCGCCATTCTTGCAACATGGCCAGCCCACCGCCATCTGAGATTTTTAATTGATTCTATGATATCCCTGACTCTTGTCTTTTCTCGGATGTACTGTGCTGTCTTGTGGTCTCTCCATGTGAGGCCCAGCATAATTCTTTCATGTGCACGTTGCATGGTTCTCAATTTGCGGATCCGTCTTTTAGATACTTGCAAAGGACACATTGTCATGTTTCTGAGGTCATTGGATGTTTTTGGTCTTTCAATGTTACACACCCTCACTCAGGAGATCCAGCCAGGGTTGTTCAAGCCCTGACTTGTGTTCCAGCGACATTGGCCCACAGCTCCCTCCTTCTTGAGGCTTTCTCTGCAGCCTCCACAGTAACTTTGGTGGCACTTCTTTTTGAGACACAATTTATGCCAAGCAGAGAAGTAATCTATTCGATCCCCACCTTTGCCAATTTTTCAATTGATAACCCCCAACATGGAATGCTGCTAAAAGACGTTGATCACATTATGGTTTCTATTAAGTGACTAACCAGACCTGTTTTCAAAATCTTTTTCAAGCAGACAGAAATCTCCCTATGGAATTTCTGAGGAGAAGTATTGCTATTGATCGATGAATTATGCATGATATTATTCTGCTCGATCCTACCTTCCATTGTTCAAATGTTATACTTTCAGGAATGCCGTCAGGTAGATACAACAAGAGCGTAGGATGGGAGAGGAGAAATGAGGAAATTAGGTAGTTTGGTAAGAGAGTAGGGAAAGGGGGAGTGAGAAAATAGGTATTTTGAAAAGAGGGTAGGAAACTGGAGGTGAAATGAAGTTAGGTAGTTTACTTGGGATGGGTGCATCTGAAACTAATCAATGTTTGTATCACATTTAGATTCAAATATAGACTGCATTGCGATTGGGAGGGAGAGAGAGAAGAAGATGCAGACAGAGGGTGAGAGAAAGGCAAAGATTTGAGACAATAGATGATGGCTTATTTATAATGTTTGTTCATCATGAGTCTGGATTCATATCTTCATATATTCATATCTGTAGACAGCTCTTACTATCTGAAACATTGGTGGAATTTCTACAGATTCAGCTAGTTCCGATTATTATCTGGACAACAAAAGAAGGAACAATGGATGAATTGTGTTACTCTTTTCAACTGTTAAGATTACCAGATTTCCTTTTTAATTTAATTTTCTCTTGATACAAAATCAAATCAGCTGACTTAACCTTTCAGCACCCAACTGCATCTAATTGCCTGGTTATGTGGGTAAAGTGATTTCCGGTTAATAGGGTCAAGGTTCAAAAGTTAAAGGTAGCTAACTCAATAGTCTATAGAACAAGCATACCCACCAAAGGTGGTGAAAGGGTTCTTTCCCTTTTTATATGAGTGTCTATGGTTTATATGTCTGTCTGTTTGTTTATGTGTTTCAGTACTCTTGGCCATACTGTTTTATCTGCAGACTCGATCATTTTTTTCAGTATTCCACTAGCCCCCTTCTATAAAATGCCTCTCTGATTTAAAAAAAAAATGTTCTTTGATCTTTATGAGGCTTTATTTTGACGGATTAAATAATAACTCCTAGGTACCCCTATTTATTCTTCAATGTAATTTGTTTTACAAGAATTCAAATTTTGACACTACAGTTGTTCTATGATTGACTTTGAGGGTAAGTTCTACTCAATTTTATTCTATCTTATTTATACAACCTTATATTACCTCCAACTTTTGGGCTTTAAAATTATCAAACAGAGATCATTGTACTCACATAACCCTGTCAATCGGCGTGGTTGGACTCTAAAGGGTTAATTGATATCAGCTTCCATTACAAATGTTATTGACATTAATTGCAGGAGAGAACCTCCTTGGAAAGAGATTTTATTTATCATAAGATTCTTCGAGTAGAAATAGATATTTCTAGCCTTCTTCAAAGGAAGAAAAAAAATAAAATAAGGGAAGAAGTTCAAAATGTTCATCAGAACAAGACCAAACAATGTCAGTTATTATTTATCCTTCAAATTCTTGACAGTGACATCTTTAAGTGGTCTCTGGTTTCTCTCTGAAAGCATCAATATAAATCTGACCATGATTAGATTTTTCCGGGAATTGGTTCTAAATGCACGGCCATGCACGGACGTCTGCTGCCACTCCTCCAGGGAGGTTTGGAGGATATATTACCGGGGGTGGGGGAATGAAGGCAGAAGGATGTATTTTGAATACATTGGCAACCCTCTTACCAGCAAATAATAAAATAGTCTTTTTATATGGGATCATTGTTAGGTTTTCATGAAAAGACTATTCTGTACCATCATCCTTTATTGACTTTTAGGTTCCAACTTTCAAATCCCCTCGCCTGATCTGGTAGGAGGGGCAATGTCCTGATTGCCACCTTCCCCCTAACCAGCAGACCCCAATGCCTCCATAGGGTATTTGAAATTATCCCTGTCGCTTCCAGAGCTAGCTTGTAGTGCATTTAGAGATGCGGAATTCCCAACTGTTGAAATGATATATTGTAACATAGGGAGTGGGGGGGGGTGATGGATGGACACCTGTGAGGTATTTAGTTGATCCCTTGTTGGTTTCAATCATCAGATGTATCTGCGTTGTTGCTTTCTGATATATTATCGGATTTGGTTTGGGTTTCAATTTCATTCTCCCTTCGTTTGCTCTAGCTCTGTTGAAAGCTACTTTCAGTGAGAGATACGAAATCAGAGTTAGAATATCACTGTTTGTTTTCATTTGACTTCCTCTGTAGCTGTTTCTTGGAAGACTATGGTTTAAAAAACGTGAGAATTGTTTTTAAACTTACAATCAAATCAAATTTCTCTGTAGTCATAATTTGTTGAGAAAACATGACTTATTTGAAAGTGATGATCCATTACTGTTGGATAAATTCTTTGGTCTTTTGTCCTCTCCAATGATTCCTTCTTTCTTTCTTTCTTTTTTGTTTCTACACTTTGTGTCAAAAGTTATCAGAAATATTGAGTTGGGCTGACCGTGCACTCTGTGGTAAAGTACAGCAGGTGTGCGGATGAAGGGATCCAACTAATTTTTGGACAGTCGGCCCAACTCTGTTAAACTCTACATTGCCTTTGTTCACTCCCTGCAGTAGTGAGTTGAAGTATGCAAGCCACCAGAAAAGAAGCCGGGGAAACTGGTTGGCTCCTCTTTGCAAAATCTCTCTTAGTCTAGATTCATCTTGTATATATCTGATTCCATTTTGATTTTGTCTTTGTGTCTGAATTATGTGATCGTTTTGCTTGCGTCAGTATAATTCAACCAATCAGTCCATTTCTAAAAGCACTTTAAAAACTCTTTGGAACCCCTATCTTGGCTTATTGCTTTGACACCAACAAAATTTACAGCTCAGTCTGAATCTATTTTCAACTTGATCATTTGATAGAATTCCTTAGTTACCATTTTGGTTTTAGCTGAATAAAAGAAAATTGATTTGTTTACCTTTACTGACTTTTGCCAACACTTTAATAAAACCAAATCTACATTTCAGTCTATACCTTTTAAATAATTAATTTTAATCTGCTGATTCTCGTTTTTTGTAGTCTTGTCAAATTTTCATTAGGATTTTGAGATCACATTCAAACTTATCTTGTCTGTGTATGTTCAATACTGTAACCATCAAAAATCATTTCTCTCCTATGGGTTGATGGGTTTGTGTGTTGGCATTTACAAGTGATCCTAGCCATACTTTTCACGCATCAGTACTACACTAGACCCTACCCCCTAACCCCAAGACACTTTTTTTGCTAAAAGTCATATGCAACAATCACATCAAGAATAAGGACATAACTGTCAAAATTGAAGATGCAAAACTGGGGAAAGTAAACCACTACATCTACCTAGGACAACGAATCTCCATGAGATCCTCAAATGAAGGTGAAATCAAGCAAAGAATCACTCTAGGATGGCAAGCCTTTGGCAGAGCAACTGCAACCTTCAAAAACCAGACAGTTATTGAATTTTTAAAAAGAAAAGTATACAACCAATGCATTGTCTCGATAGTCACGTATGGATCTGAAACATGGAACCTAACCAAGAGAAAGACTCGCAAACTGAGAAGCATGCAATGCACGCATGAGAGAATCATGCTCAACTTTACATGGAACAATCATAAGACAGCACAGTATATCAGGAAGAAAACGGAAGTCAGAGACATCATAGAATCTACTATAATTATGTATTATGTTAGTGGAAATACATCAGATGAACTTCTATTCCTAAAGCTTTTTTGGGGGGGGGTCCTCTCTCCATCAGGAGTCCAGGAAGTGATTTTGAATTGCTCCCCTCCCTCAGATGTACCCCTATGTGATGATAAAAATGGTTATTTTAGTTTTGATATCATTGATTAAAATAAACAAGTGGAAAAACAGATGTTTAGTTGAGATTAGAACAACTAACTCCACCCAATTTTTTTCATTTCTTTTCGACAATGTGTGTCGGTTTAAACTGCTTAAATGATCCCAGATTATTTTGTGCCCAAACGAGAACTGCTTGACCTTAATTTTATTTAGGTTGGGTCTGTTGTTTCTGTGAAACACCAGAACTCTAATTGTTAAGAACAGTAAGTAAGTATTTTTTAGATCTTGAATCCAGCCGAGTTATTAGCTGTTAAATCAAGTACTTGAAGATTGTTCTTAGTTCTGGAGTGAAAAAGCTGTTACCATTTGATTCAAAATAATAAAATTAACTCAACAGTAAGATGAATCTCATGATAACCATAATCTAATCAAAGAGAGTCAAATACACTGTAATGAAATTTTCATCAAAGCCATCTTTGGGGATCAAAACAATGGTATGACTGGCCATTTGGGGGCCTTGGGTATTAGCTCCAGAGGGGGCCCTTCCTCATCAACGTTTACTGCAGTTGTTTCTGACTTTGGCCTGCAGCCCCGTGAGGGACTCAAAAGGTATTACTGTGGGTTTTAAGACGGACGTACTGCAAACCAGGAGTCTGAGAACTGTTGATTAGGTATTCCTTTGTGACATAGCTTGAGATTTCAGGTCCAGGCAAGGGGCTTGGCTCCTTGAGGGGCCTCCTTCCAACATTTGGTGAGATTTTTTATTGTATATCATTGGTAGAAATGCTAAAGGAAGACTACTATTCATAAAACAACTAGGAACCAATGGGTGATTTCAAATTGCACCCCTAACTCACTCGCTGAACTATGCCCTGGGAGATCTAAATGAGAATGACTGGAAAAAAAACAAGCGATTAAAACTTCAAGATGATATTGATGGGTTTTGGCCAATTATCAATACGACTTGTCTTGGTACAGGATTTAGCAGGTGTTTTGGTTAGGTGGACAAATAAATCCATTGTGGGTTAGAATGGGAAGATGAACCAAAAATACCTAAAAGAGACAGTGAAAGGTGGGTGTGTCATTGATGAAGGGCAAGTGAATGGCCTGATTCAGAAACTTTTGAGGAAGGTGTTTTTTCCCTGATAATGTTTGGTGAGATGATTTAATTCACAAATAGTCTCTGTTCTGTTTCTCCAGATGATAGAACATCATCTTCAGGGTGCATGCCTAGGTAAAGCATATGGAGATTCTGGGATGCCAAGCTGTCAGAATCTCCTTATTGATGTAGTCCACAGGGAAGCAGAGCATGATAATTTGGCATCAACTTGGCTGCAGGAGCTGCCAGAAGGATGTCAGAGATGCCATCCGACTGTTTTGAAAGGTGGGCTCCACTCCCAGATTTGGAATCAGAGGAGAGTTGTCCATCCCCTATACTGGTTGCTAGAGAGCCCAATCTGTCCTGCTATTTTACCCATAGCTTAGATTCACACCTTTCCAAATGAAATTAGTGTAAAGTGAACTTTATCAGCTTTGACCAGAGTTTGAACTAAGATTTGCAATTCCAATGTCTGTGCCATTACTTCTATGACAATGGCACATCTTAAAATCCATTCATACAGGCTTGAAAACATTGGGGGATTTTTTATTGTTCCTGAATATCTGACTGCCGTCCCCAAAAAGTAGACAATATTTAGGAAATGAGCTTTTGATCTGATGCCAACATATTATTCTCTTATCAATCAGTCGCTTCAGTGTTTTAATTTATAATGCATAAATCTGATAAAGCGAAAATAACCTACACAACTACTTCAAGCAGGACAACACTGGATAACCCTGCTTGTGATTGAAAACAACTAATTTTAGAATTTGATATAAATTTTAATTTATTGATTAAATGCAATAAGTCTAATCAAATTCCGTTTCTTCTTGACCAAACAAGATAAGGGGAGAACAATCAGATAACATTGTGAGAAGCCGAAGAAATTGAAATAGAAAGAAATGAATTTGTATTTTACTGCCAAGATATTCCTGCCATAAAGGTGTAGGGGAGAAGAGAGGCTATTTGAAAACATTCCTTAGGCCCCCAATAGAGGAGGCCCAAAGGTTTTATGAATCAGAGTTCACCTGGTGCATTTCTACTGACATCATACAATAAGGGTATATCTGTAGATACATGAATTACTTAAAGAACAATTTTGTCTTTGGGGTGGGTTGTTTTTCATTAAGTAAGTGATAGTGCAAGTCTATTCATTGCTCATTTTCCTTTTTCATCAAATCACTCTAAATGTTGAAAGGAGCCTCTTCAGAAAAATAAGATCCCTGTGGCCCTCAAATATCTAGCTATCTCTAGCTCTACTAATGTCCAGACATTATATGGTAGGTCAGCAAGATAACAAAATTGATTGATATTACTATCTTTTGCTTGAGATTTAGTAAATAAGTAGACAACTCTGTGACCTGTTCAGCCATCCTTTGAAGGAAGAATAGTGCTATCTGATGTGACCTGACTTGACATTAAACTAAATACCTTTAATACTTTAAAATAGGTTTTAGTGACAGCTGAATAGCGTTATAAAACCCGTACGCAGTTCACCAGTCAGTCTAGCCCGGGCTGGCAGGCAGGCAGGCTGGGAGTGCGCTAATATGAAAATTGATATTTGAACTTAGAGTCTCATATATCGTTCAATAAATCATTTTTGAATGCATTGATTGATACAGAGAAAATAGTCTCTTCACTGAGAGCATTCCATGGTTTGGTCACTCAAGCGTGGAAGAAATTATTTCTCAGCCTAGTGGATGTCTCTGTGTAGAGTTTCTGATAATATACTTGGATTTTTGTAGATAGTGATGCAGTAAACTAGTACTTGTCAGGACACAGAGTGGGTGACAGCTTTGGGCCAAATTGCAGAAGCTATTTTGAATCAGGTAGACCCCCAACAGATCAAATCGGTTTCAGTGGAATTTCAGCGTTTCTTGATTGAATTTACTCAACCTCTCCGTATGATAAATCTTTAACAATCTTGGTAGCTCATCTTTGGACTCTTTTTATTGCACCAATCTTATATCTCATTCGAGGCAACCAGATGTAGGATGTGAACTCTAAATGAGAGCAGACAATAGCTCTGTAGTGTAGCAGGAAGTTTTATAAGTATCTATGTATTTAAAGGTAGGCTATATGTATCCGAACATTCTATTAGTGGTGTTAACCTTCTTTTTGATATATGTTGTAAAGTTGAGGCAATTGTCTCCATGGATTACTCGGTCTCACTCTATTTTGATCTTCTCTGGCAAATGCACTGAACCATCATTGTTTCTCATTTTATAGTTTGTTTTTGATTGGTTTTACCCAGATACATGACTTTATATTTACTTGGATGGAACGTCATCTGTCTGTCATTTTTCCCAGCTCTGTGAAATGCTGTGATCTTCCTGCTGTTGCAGGGTTGAATCATCAGATACCCCCGGGCAGTGGACCTTTTTATCATCTGCAAACATGGCTATGTAAAATCTTTATTTGCTTGGCAGGTCATTTACGAAGAGCAAGAACAATATTGGTCCCATTATGGAGCCCTGAAGGATGCCACACAGCTGGTGACCGTAATGACATTTCACCATAAGGTCGAACCCTTTGTCTTTGATCTGTAAAGAAATGATTTTATCCATGGCAGTACGTCAAGCTATCCCAAAAGTCACAATTTTTGATTAGTTCTAGGTGTGGCACAGAGTTGAATGCCTCATTGTAGTCAAAGTAAAGGATGTCAACTGGTATATTGAGCATTGAAGCTTCTGACCAAATGTTTGTAGCCTCAAGTAAGTTGGTGGTTACACCTTTCTTCTTGTAAATGCTGCTCTTTGTAATTCATGTTGTCATCTTTTGGATACTTAGAGATTTTAGTTACTATCAAATGCTGAAGAATTTTGCAGATGACTTAAGTCAAAGATACTGGTCTGTACTTCTCAGTGTTATTCCAATCACCTTTCTTAAATATTAGCGTGATCACCACCTCTCTCCAATACGATGTTAATTCTCTGGTCTTTAAGTTGCTTTGATATATAAAGGAAATGGGTGTTGATAGCACATCTGACATTTCTTTAAGTATTCTAGGGTAGATGTTATCAAGGCCCTGTACTTTATTTGATTTCCTTACATCTTAATCCTTTATTTATATAGTATCAAGGAGACGTATCTTTATGATTTTATGATGTATTTCAGGTATACTTGACGTATCTCTTACTGTAAAGGATTGTAGAATTGGCTGCTCAGTGGTTCCACTATTTCTTTATCTGTAGTTTCAATTCCCCTTCCTTAGATTGGTGATATTAGTATGCATTTTACCAGCGGCTCTCATGTAGGGCCATTTGCATTTATTGTTTTTGCAACATTACCGTACTCGTGATTTTTCAGATTTTCATCCGCCAGACTTTGTAGCATTGGCAGCTTGGTTTCTCTTTTGTAATGTATTTATAGAGCTGTCCATTTCCCGTGTTGAGGGACTTTATCCATGTTTCTAAATTTCTTCTGAGAGTAGCGTGTTTGCCAAGGTAACTTAGGAATTGAGTTTGCTGTCAGATTCCTGTGAGCATTGCACTCATCAACAGACTATACACTTATGTATCTTCTCAACAATGCTCATGGACTCCTGAGCTGATTTTTCATTAAGTTCTCTCTCCCAATTCATGTTGAACATGATTTTCATCTCGGGATAATCAGCTTCATCGTAGTTATGTATTACTTTTTTTGTCGTTACGGGTTCAACGATGGTGAGTATCTGGCATGTAATGGCAACATAGTCACTTTTATCCGATGGGACATTGTATTTCAATTTGCTTAGACCCAATTGCATCTGGATTTTTAGGCATTTGCTGATGAATAAGTGAATAAAGGAGTTTATTCTTTAATTAGCATTTAATAGTTATCTCCCCTGTCTCCCTTGGGAAATCATTTCAGTACAGATGTGAGTGCAAATACCCATACCAAACTATCATTATCAAATTGTGATTCATCCAGATTTTTCATTTATTCTTGAAAAAACAAGTTAGTGCATTTTAGGGGTGCCTTATTTGAAGATAGCTATGATGCATCATGTTGGTTAAGTAGAGATTACAATTAGATGAACAGAATTAGAATCTTGGGATGAATTGAGATTTTGAGTAAGGGGTCCAAAAACACCATCAGTCCAATTAGACAATGGATGTAATGATTTTTTTGTTTTTAAGATTGATTCATGATTATTTGGGATTATTTGGGTTTTTATTTTAAAAATCTATCTTATTTAATAAAAAGAATTCCAATTTAGCTTGGTCCAAGCTGAACCATTTTTCTGGATCTGTGTCTGTTTACAGATAAGTGAAAACTTGTTCAATTACTAATAAGTATATATCACTCTTTATCATCATCATCATCATCATCAGCAGCAGCAGCAGCCTTTTAGCATCTATCGTTGGACATGGACATTCTCCAAGATTTCTCTATCATAGGCATCGCGGAGCCAGCACTTTCTGAATTTATTTAGCTCATCAAGTCATTTTACTTTCTGCCGGCCATGATTTCCCATATGATTTCTTGAGATCCATGTTATGAGTTGTGATATCCAGATGTTGTTTAACATTCTTGCAACAAGTCCAGCCCATTGCCATTTGATTTTCCTAACTGTTTCTATGATATATTGGACTCCTGTCTTCTCTCTGATATGCTGTGCTGTCTTAAGATCTCTCCATGTGACATTGAGGATGACTTTCTCCTGTGCACGCTGCATGGTTCTCAGAGGGTCAATCTTTTGGGTAGGTTTCATGTTTCAACTCCAAAGGTGACTATCGGTAGGAAACATTGATTGTATACCCTTCTTTAAGGACTATTGGGATTTTATTGTCCTTGAAAGTTAAGCTTACCAACTTGTGAATCCTTGCTTGATTTCTTCTCCTTTTGATGACTTCATGGAGACTCACTGTCCAAGGTAGATGCAGTGGTCTTCTTTCCTCAGCTCTGTGTTTTTGATACTGATCACTGTCTTAATTCTTTAGATAAAGCATTTACTCCATTAAGTTTTTTCTTTTCATATCAAGTGTTAGTTTTTTGCAATACCCAAGTCATTTCAATGCATTCTACAACAGTTTATCATTTTATAAATAACAGTAAAGATGAGAAGAAAGATTTGTCAAAAATTGATAACTGAAATATTCCAGCTAAGGTACTCAGACAACAATATCTAGACTATTATATCTACAGCTAATTAGTGTAAACAAACAATATGGTAAGGAAAAAAAGATATGAATGAATCCACTTGGTGGAAATCAATGGTAAACAGTGCCTTTAATACAAGTGTTACCAGTGATAATGCAGATATTGAGGTCCAAGAAAGCCGACAGCGTTATAATCAAGTTGTGATGACCAGAGTTGCCAATTTAGCTATTTTAGAGCTAGATCTAGCTATTTCGAGCTATGCCTGGCTCTTTTACGGCTAGATCTCTTTTGGAGCTTGATTAATGGGGTCCATGATCTAACTGTGATATATTATGAACTGCTCGATAATGAATCACATTCTAATAGGGGAGGACTTTATCATCAAGAATATTTCACATGGTAACAGATGCTTGGAGAAGAGATGAATACAGCGATAAGAGTCAATAATGCAGCCTCATGATGAACAAATACATTTGTATATGCCATCTGGGGTATCACTTTTACTCTAATATAGAGGTTCTCAACCTTCTTGGAATAACTGGCCTCTTTCACAAGGAAAGTTTTCCTACCTGTATATTAGATATTCAAGAAGATGCCAAAAGATGTTCAACTCTTGAAAAATATATAAAACAAACAACTTTCACTGTAAAGTAGTAACATCAAATGTTTGGCATATACAATCCGTTTTTAGATATCATCTATGCGATCCCTGTGTCTGGTGAGATGCAGCTAGCACAGACACATCGCGTTTACATAATGTGCGATATCACAGTGCTGCTATTTAAATTAATAATAGGAAATGTTGTTGTTGACTCATTTTTTTCATTGTCAATTACAGATTCTAATACTCAGAATTCTATGCTGACCAGCAAAATTTTGTGATGCTCGTCATTTTCTGCATAGATGCTCACTGTCTACTGAACTGTGAGTCCTTTCTCATGTATATGCTGGAGGACACATGATAGTGTGCTCTCTTAGAAACCACCATACTTGTATTGAGAGGCAGTAATTAATTAATGATAATGAATCTGTTATATACGTAGAATAACGATCTGAAACTTTGATGCTGTATCAGAACTTTTTCCTCTCACCTGTTTATTGTAATTAACTTTATATTCCTACCAACATCTATTGGCAGCATGCCATGTTGCGGGTAATCAATTGAAAAACTGGAAAAAGGACTGAATAAAGAATAGGAAAGCCTGAATTAAAAAAAAATAAGCAGACACAAAAAAGTGATCAGTTTAGCATAAACTAATATTGTATATTGACTCCTACTTCTAAAAGCCTATTTTGGGTGGGAACTTTCAAAATGCAGAGAAAAAATTTTTTTTCTATACATGATAAGGAGAAAATGTTTAAATTTTCAACCATCTAGTTTCATTGGTGCAGTCTGGGCATGCCAGCCAGATACACATGAAAATTGAAGGAACCTATGTCAATATTGAAAATTTGGGATGACAATTTCTAATAGATGAATACTACACTTTCATCACCATCAGTCTTTTAGCATTTATCATTGGACATAGACTTTCCCAAGATTTGCTAGACCTCTTTATCATGGGAGTCAAGGGGCCAAATATTTCTGAATTTGTCCAGTTTGTCCTGTGATCTTATATTTTACCGGCCACAGTTTTGCATATGATCTCTGGGGATCAGTGTTGTGATTTGTGATGTCCTGCTGTTGTCTAACATTCTAAGTATTGTGCTGTCTTGTGATCTCTCCATGTGATGTTGAGCATAATTGTGAACATTCCATGTTTCTGAATTTGAGTGTTAATCTTTTGGTTAGGTTCCATGTTTTAGTACCGTAGGTGAATATTGGGAGGAGGCATTGGTCGCTCACCTTTCTTTTTAGGAATAATGGAATTTTCTCTTTTCTTGACGGTCGAGCTGGCTCTGCTGAAAGCTTGCCAACCTAGAGTGATTCTTCGCTTGATTTCTTCTTCTTTAGAGAGAGGGCCCAAAAGTTCAACCTGCCCGGGGCACTAGGATATCTAGGGTCAGCCATGGTTGTATAGAAAGGAAAATGAAATGAGAATTAAAATTCAAAATGGCAGAAAATAGAGTAGAAACAATGGTGGATTAAGCTAGTCTGGGGCCTGTAGCATATGTTACAAAGGGGCCCTAAATTAAGAAACTTGCTCATAAATACTGGAACACATACATTTTTTGCTTGTAAAGTAATTGTCTGACATTTTAGCAATGGTTGGATAACTGTAGCCACCAATAGAGGTAAAAGGTTCTTTCCTTTTTATATATGCATGAGATTGTTTGTTTCTTTGAGTGTTCCAGCACTCCTGGCCATACTGTTTTGTTTAAAGATTTGGAAATTGGTATCAGAACTCCACTATACACCCTCTAAAAATGTATTTTTCAATTTTTGGAAAAAAGGCTTTTTTGATGTTTTTTTTTGGCCATCTAGATTCTCCAGAAATACAGTTGTTCAATTATTGACTGCGATGACATATTGGAAATAGTGGATGTATAGAGATTTGTGGTGTGCTATTTTGAAACTCCAGCTTACCAAAGGTGCTGTTAGCTCAGTTGGTAGAGCAGAATTGTGTTAAGATTGCTCTTGGGTTTGAGTCCCCCATGGCGCTCATTTTCTTTATTTTTACACTGTTCAATTTGGTACTGAGTTAATTCCGGTACGACCAAAATATGTTTCCAAATATATTGTCTCTACAATTATCCCATATATATATATATATATATATATACATATATATATATATAGAGAGAGAAAGAGATTTTATTCTGCCTTTATCAATTACACAGATCATATGTCATACAATGAAAATCTCTAATCAATTTTCAGCATCAGCTGCACCCCCCTCTCAGGGGCCCTGATGGTTTCTTCCTCTATGTAGAAATGGTTATTTCTGATAATGCTCTTGTCTTTATGGTGTTAACTAATGTTTCATTGTTTCAGCCAGATGGAATAAATTTCAGATCTCTACATCTGCAGAACCAGAGTCTATGACTCTCAGACACAGCCTGACCAATGAATTGAACTCACGTTCAGTGGAAAAGTCAGTCAAGTGACATTGCAAGGATGAATTTACCAAAAAGATTCAACTGATCCAATTGGTATCCTCTTGCTTGGACATCAGAATTAGAACTATCTCTTCCTGTGCATTGAATAAAGTGTTTGGTTCAAGATTCCAAGACGGTTACCAATTATGAAAGGTACCAAGAGAAAGCCGGGGGATAAAACATTTGAGACAATAACAATCAAGATGAGGACACTAGTTCCTCATTTAATAAGAACCACTATATGTATGATTTTTCATCTCTACTGACGGGCTGACATATTAAAATGAATTACGTCCCTTGCTTAGTTTTGCCAATGTAGTTGTGCTTTCATCACCGCTATGCCCATGCTGGGAAGGTCTGTATCTAACAATATATGTTAAAAAGCTGCCGCTGCTGCTGCTGCTGATTCGATAAGATAATATTCTTACTTAATTTAATGTAATAAAATAAGACACAGGTCTGGTTAATTACTCAATAGAAACTGCCACATGACCCTTTTTGGCATCACGCCTTGTTTGGAATGATCAATCAAAAAATTTGAAAAGGGGTGATCAATGTTGTTGTTTATTTCTGAGATTTCTTTTTTTAACTTATAAATGTTAATTTTTGTTCATCTCAATGAGAATCTCTTCCCTATGATCCATGTAATTCAAGTTTCTTTCCAGGTTAAGCATCTTAAAACCCCTTAACCCCTTAACCCCTTAGTAAACCATGGTACTCCATTTTTCTGTCCGTCAGTCAGGCCTTACTTTGTATTCCCCATGCTTGTCCAATAGGAGGTTTGGGGTACATGCCTCTCTTATGATTTAAATATGATATAAATAAAATCAAATCAATAATCTGGCTTCATATTCTCTTTGGTTATTGTTACTTTTTTTCCTGAAAGTCATTACTGTAATGAGTTATCACCCTTGACTTTGAAGCTGAGTTCATTAAGTACTAAGATCAAATTTCAAATTGACATTTTTCAACCAATCAAATTATTTTCTGTGAAATTAGTAGGAGGTTTGCGTAGAGTCTATTCACAGCAATAAAAGTAAAAAGCAAATGGAAAATAGTCATCACTCGCTTAATGCAAGCCGACCTACCTTGAGCTAAACGGACCCAATCATTGAAATTAGGTGTTAACATCTAATTAACACTTTAATTCATATAAAAAGTTGGATGTCAATATTAGGGGAAATAACTTATGGGAATCATCTTCCTTTGACCATTAGTAGATTAATTTCTTTTTCATTTGTTCAGTTCACAGAAGCTTTCCTTTTTTTCTATTCTATTTAGTGGAGAGTTCCGCTGTCAGTTTCAAGCAGTTCAAGAATTTAAGAGTTCATCAAAAAGCAATCAACTTATCTTTTCTACCTATTTCTTAAAAAAAAAAAACTATGCATATAAGCAACTCACATATATTACACCTCCTTTTCAACAGCTGAGAAAGCAAGCAGTCCTCAAAATGAACTATTATTATCCAGCTTACTCTGTAGTTAAAAGACAAACCAAAGTTGACCTTTGACGATTGAAAGCATTCTCAAAAAACGTAGGGGCTTCAAAACTTATGGTAAAATCGATACAGGAAGAAGGTAAATAACTAGTGACTGAATTGTTGAATGTGCCAAAACATCTTACAAAGACCTCTTTTCCATCAAACAAAGGACACAGAAAAAATGTCATTGACGCAATTGTAAGTAGCGCTCCCTATACTTTTCGTTACGAAACCCTTCTACCTGCTAGATATCGAAAAGCTAAAAGCTACGAAGCTGGAATTCGACCAAATACTTAAGCTTGACATCATTTGTCCATTTCAAAGCAGTTGGGTTTCCCCACTCCACATGGCTTGGGAAAAAGGCAGCACTTGGCGCGCATGCAGTGATTATCGTGCCTTGAATTTTGTTACTCAGCCAGATAGATATCCCCTTCCACATTTACATGACGTCACGTTTCAAGGAAAGACGATTTTCTCTAAAACCGATTCAATTCGGGGATATCATCAGATTCCGGTGGAACCCACTGACATACCGAACGACACCTTTAGGTCTATTCGAGTTTCTACGCGTTCCTTTTGGACTTAGAAACGTTTCATGAACTGAGTTCTACATGGGCTGAACAACAGTTTTTCATACATTGACGATGTTATGATAGCCAGTTCAATCCCATGAAGAACACAGTACATTTACAACAGGCTTTGGAACGTTACAAGTAATACAGGGTTGTTATTAATCCGATAAAGTGTCGGTTCGAAAAATCTGATACAGATTTCTTAGGACACAGGATTAGTGCCGCTGGTGTTTCTCTTCTCCCTGAAAAGACTGATGTCATACGCAAGTGATGTTTTCGATATTTAGCTAAAAGAAGGGTTTTGCATTTAATTCCTAACTAAAAGTATAGGGGATGCTACAAGTACAACAAGGTGTAGTTCCAATGAATGTTAGAGTACAGAAACGTATCTATAAACACAGCAGTTCCTTCAACAAGCTACATAGAAGCTCTGAGTTCTTTCAACTAAAAAGAAGGAGTGAGACAAGGTGATACCATCTCACTCAAACTCTTCACAGCAAGCCTTGAGATGATCTTCTGAAACCTAGACTGGGAACACAAAGAAATCAAAACAGACAGCGAATACACAAGTAACCTTAGTTTTGCTGACAATATCGTCTTTGTTTAGAACCCTCATGATCTCTCACTAAATGAAGAAAGCAAGAAAGTTGGCTTCCTCATGAGCTTCAGCAAAAACGAGTATCATGTACAACAAACATGTTGAGGACAAAGACAAAGCAATCAAAATCAAAAAGGCAGAGCCGAAGAAAGTTGACCATTACATCTTCCAAGGACAACAACTCTCCACGAAAGTCTCAGAAGAAGAAAAATCAAGCAGTGAATACCTCTAGGACAACAAGTCTTCAATAGAACAAGCTCAACCTTCAAGAACAAGAAAATAACATTCTTAAAAGAATGGTATACAACCAGCGCATACTCTCGATAGTTGCCTATGGAACTGGAACCTGGAACCCAACCAAGAGACTAACCCGCAAACTGAGAACCATACAACGTGCATATGAGAGAATCATGTTCAACATTCCATGGAGAGATCGCAAAACAGCACAGTATATGAAAAACACGAATCTGAGACATCCTAGAGTCCAATAAGAAACTCCAATGGCAATGGGCTGGTCATGTTGCAAGGATGGCAGACAATAGATGGACATGCATCCCCAGAGATCAAATGAGGAACAGAGGCCGGCCAAATAAGAGATAGCGGGACGAACAGGACAATGAGAGGTGGTTTGAATCCTGGGGAAGGTCCATGTCCAACGATGGACGATTAAAAAAACGATAATGATGAACTCTTCAGAAAAGGAGAGAAGTAAAAACATACATAGAGAAAAATTAGACCCCTCTTTATAATGCAATCTATTATAGTATGGTTCCTGTTATAGCATGCATGGTAAAAAATGAAATATTAATCTAGCTACAAAATAGCTAGATTTAGCTCTGGATGCTATATTTAGCAGAAAATAGCAATAATGATCGTGGTTAGGTTGTAACAAGGCTTTTTTTTCTCGGATCTGAACATCCACATTATGATGACGGATGTCTGGAATCAATAGTAGATAAATCAACTAACACCTTTTCATTATTTCAAAACTCATCCCATAAGATGAATTTGTTATTGCCAGGTTCGTATTATAGCAGGTGTGGATGGTGAACGCCAAAATATCATTCTAGCAACAAAATTGCTAAATTCCAAAATATCTAGATTCATCTTCAACGTATCTATTATGATCGTGGCTTGGTTGTGACGTGGTTTTATCACTCTTGGACCCCAACTCGCGCGTTTCAACGGGAGATGCCTGTATTCAATTGTAGACAATTCTAACACCTATTCATTATTCCAAAACCTTTTCCTACGAAATGAATAATTTTTTCAGGCCGGCAATTTAATCTCAGAATTGAGAAACGGAATGGCGAAGTCAGGAGAGAAAAGCCTTAAAGAAAAATGGGAAAGAAAGAAGAAAGGGAAGAAAAGAAAAATACAAATTATTTATTCAAGAAGTCACAAAAAAGCTCGATTGAAATAAACTTATTTCCTATTTTTCTATCTCCTTTATTAGAAAGCGTCAACCAAAACTGTCAACACAGATTTCCTCAGTTTTTGAGTTGGTCTGTCTGGCTGGCTACGCATGCATGAATCTTGAATACAGGCTGCACCAATGGAGCCAGAGGGCTGAACATTTAAACAGTTACCCCTTATTATGTCTAAATTTGTTTGTTCTTTGAAAAGCCCCCCTTAAACCTTTTTTTTTTTAATGGAGGGTTCAATTCTAGATTTAAGTCTATGTTAAATTGATCCCTTAGTTTGGGTCCAGCTGCATTCACACTCGTTTTTTTTTTTTAGTTTTTTTTAAAAATTCAGACTTTTTAAATGATCACCGTCGAACAAAAAAGAAGAGAGGTAACTTATTTATTGATCACCCCTTTTCCAATTTTCTAGTTTATCACCTCCAAACTGCATGCCGCCAGAAAAAAAACGTTGGTCCCATGATGTTTTTTTTGAGTGACTAACCAGACCTGTTTTATATTATTGTTTGCCGTTTGGTATTATTTGTAGCCAATAACTCAATTTGACAGGAAGAACCTTCTCTTGTGAACTCTTGATTCTTTAAGTATTTCTTTATTAGTAGTTTTGTTATTTTCATTCTGTGTTTTGGTGATTTTGTGTCTCGCGGAATTAGTTGGGTTTGTATGCGAGTCGTTTGCTTAAAGAGAGGAGAGAAGATGTCGAGCAATGTTCGATGTGTGTTTGGGTCCCATTAGGGGTAATGATATGGTAATTGATTGACGATATTTTTTCAAGTCTAAAGAATGATTGACAATTTTCATGAAACTGTGAACTGTATGAGTTGAAATCATTTGCAGTAATAACGATGATTGACTTTACTGAGTTCAACGGTAGATGAAAGAGAAGATAGGATAAGGAGACAAAGAACTGGGAAATATAAAGGAAGAATAAAACATTAAATATTTTTTCGCTTCATGAATACACAAGCAAAATATATATATAAAAAAAAACGAATTAAAACACTGCTTGATACACACTTATTCTCTGACTTTATGAACATATGTAGGTGAGAAACACCCATGTATATGTACTGTAAATCCTACTATAACGGACTGATTGGGGGGAGGGTGGTCATTAAAGCCGGAAGTTTGTTATACCCGATGGCTACCCCTTGTTAGATGAACAAGAAAAGAAGTTAGTTTGGTAGCTCGCAGCTTTCAATGAACATTGTTCGGCAAATCCAAAAATGGTATGGTCGCCCTTGTTCTATTTTTCACCTTACCTTACATTGTTCTGTGAATAAAAAGGAAGTTTGTTATGGTCAACGTGTTCGCCAAATTTATATGGTCCAAGTGTTTGTCCCATTTATCGAATTTCGTTCGGTAAATCGAAAGAAAATTTGTCATGTCCATATGTTCATTGTATTCATCGAATCTTGTTGCGAAAAATTCTCAGTCAGCTCAAAATGTTCCACGATTTCGTTATATCTAAAATCTTTTATATCGAGATTTGTTGCATGCTTACTGTATATATGCTACATTTTTCAATGTGTGTTTATACGTTGATGAATTTGCATATGCTAATTTAAACAATGTGTTGGTATTGATATGTATGTAAATATTTATACATTTTCTCGATCTCTCTCTTTATGGAACGTAAGGTGCTTATCGTAACTTGATAGCTTTCAAGCTTATCTCATAGATGAATTTGTAAGTATAATAAATTTGATCTTCCCTAAATACTCCTACTACGATGGCAGGTGCTAAATCAAGCGAAGCTTGGTAAACAAATGGATATAGGAAAATATCTATATTTGTATCTATCTCTACATATGAATACACACACACACATACATAGATATATGGGGTACAACAAACATGTTGAAGATAAAGACACAACGATAAAAATTGAAAACACAGAAGTAGATAAGGTAGACCACTGCATCTTCCTAAAACAACTATAGTGCCCCCTATTCTTTTAGTTAGGAATTAAGTACGAAACTCTTCCTTTAGCAAGATATCCAAAACGTCACTTCCTCCGACGCCCCTTATAAAACCCTGGCGCACTACATATCAACCCACGAGGATCCAAAGTCCTCGTCTCTCAACAATCCATCGCTGTTCGGATTCAATAAAGAGACCACCCGCGAAACAACATATCTCCGTGGAATACTCAAAAGAAAAAGAAATCAACCTGAAGAAGAACCCCTCAGGTAGAATGAGCTCAACCTTAGAGAACAAGAAAATCCCATTTGTTCCCTAAAGAAGTGCATACAACTGATGCGATAACCACCGATGGAGCGGAAATATGGAACCCTAACCAAAAGATTAGCCCTCAAACTTAGAAGCATGCAACGTACACATGGGAGAATCGTGCTCAACCTCACATGGATAGATCACAAAACAGCACATTCTTTTTTTAGGAAAAATAGGAGTTCAAGGTATCAAAGAATCCATCATAAAATTCAAATGGCAATGGGCTAGTCATGTACTGGGAATAACAGACAACCGCTAGATATAACAAATCTCCTACGATCACTCTCGAAGCTGTGGTCATCAGAATATACAGCGTGATGAACTAGACACATTCAGAAAGTATTGGCTTTGTAATGCCCAAGATCATGAGGTCTATTTCCAACAGTGAAAAGCTTTTATATATATATATATATATATATATATATATATATATATATATATATATATATATATATATATATATATATATATGCCTGGGGATGGAGCATTGAGTTTGCACTCCGGCATGTAGCTGAATTTTGATAAGGAATTTTCCGTTTGATATTTGTTATGCATATTGACCACTGAATCAAGTGAGCAGATCAGGTAGGAGGTTATGTTGAAAAAATGAATATTTGCAAGATGAATGTTTCATATGATACACTCTGACTGTTGATGTAAGCAGCGTGAAATTTGATCAAAGAACACGATACGAGGAATGCGTGTTCAAACATTGTTGGAAGCTACTCCTCTCTGTAGATTTCGAAATGTCTATCTTGCAACCATCAAATGTGACATTAGAATTAACTTATATCTTTATCATCATCAGCCTTTTAATGTCCGTCATTGGACATGAACCTTCCCAAGGATTTGCCAAACTCTCATGAGAGTGGGTCTTGTGATGCCAATATCTCTGGATCAGTGTATGCCATCATTTTTTCAGCGGGCCGCTGTTTGCACATGATTTCTGGGAATCCAGATTGTGAGTCATGATGTCCACATTCTGACATTCTTGTAACATGGCCTGCCCATTGCCATTTTAGTTTTCCGATGGACCTAATGATATATCTGACTCCTGTTTTTTCCTCTGATATACTGTACTGTCTTGTGATGCCTTTTCGGGGGTAAAAGATGAAAAATCGTAAAAAAGGGTGATCAGTGAATAAGCCATTTCTCTTGCCTTTTGATGGGCAGCAATCATTGAATAGTTCAAATTTTAATAATTTCTACTAATGTGAACAAAACTAAGGTAACAATGTAACATTGTAAGTTGAACTTCGTGACACACACACACACACACACACACATATATATATATATATATATATATATATATATATATATATATATATATATGTGTGTGTGTGTGTCATCCACAGACAGATGTTTCGATGTATTACATATAGACTATAGACTATAGACTTTCCATTATCCCATCCAGTACCGCAGGGCAAAATTATATAGCCAGCCAGGGATACCAACTTAAAAACTGAAGAAACAAAGGTTGACAGTTTGGGTCCACAGTTTCTACAAAAAAAAAAAAAAAAAAAAAAGAAAAAAACACTTTGGAGAGAATACTTTTGAACGTGCTCTGCTCATTTCCGTATTTTGGAAAAAAAGAAGTTCCCTTTTTTTTTGTTTTATTCTCGGATTCCAGTTTTGGAAAAAAAAGCTATAGAAGTCAAGGCATTAGAATAGAATTTGTTCTAATTGCATTTTTATGCGGAAACATTTGCATTCCGTGCAGATTAGAGTTTTAGCTTGATTGTGTGAAAGATCCCCAAACATAGAGATTGTATCAAATGAAAAAAAACAAAAACAACACATTTAAGGGAAAGACAATGATAATTCTTTTAAAACCTTTATTTGTATTGGTTTATCAACCAGGAGATGACATTTTCCTATCTCTGGCGCGAGTGGCTCTATAAGTGAGGTCAGATATCTTATCATCCACAATACAAAGGTTTCCAAGTGGCGAGTGAAGCAGTAAATGTATGCAAAACCTGAGAGCGTATATATGTTATCGAAGGTATTGTTTGATGAAGTTGTATTAAACCACAGTTGTAATAATGAAGATCTTGTTGATGACCAGGAAAACAGGATATTTCCAGTGGGACAAGATCTTGTTTCTAATACCGGAAAAGTGAAATGTGGAGTACAAAAACTTGCAGATACTCTTAAGGGAGCCACAAGGTCTAAAACTCCCCTCTATCTCATCCTTGAAAGCTGGACTCACAATTCCAAGAACATCCTTCAAGTTAAAGCAGCATTAGCTGGAGCTATACCTAACTCGTTGGACAATGAAACTGGAGCAGTTCTCCTTTGAAATTTGGTACCAACAAGGTTTATGGATTTTTCCAGAGATAATATAGATATGCTAGATGCTTGGTTTAATAGAAAGAATAAATCTAATTCAAAATTGGTTGAAACTAGGCAGTATGGTTCATAAACCAAAGTTGTCAATATTCAAAACTTTTAAGCCATTAACTAAGACATTTTCTCTTCACAAAACACTTTCAAAAAATCTTCCACCGTGAAACATTTGAGATTCCCCAAAATTAGAAAAAAACAAACTATCAGCGAACCTGGTTAACAGATAATGAAGAACCTTGTATGCCTGGGCTACAAACTGAATCCAAAGATATGCCATTTCTCATGAGATGAACAGATGATCGAAAGATTGGTTGGAATAATATTAATCAAGTGGCAAGTGAAAGTGAGAAGTCAGTTGGCAGAAAGATGTCAGTAAATTAGACCAAAACATGTTGCCATAATAGCAAATGAAATGCTTTACTCAAAATTAATGGAGTTGAAATGGTCACGAGGTATACCTTTTTGATCTCTTGACCTGATGGATTTCAATGAATTTTAGAAAGTCTCCAGGGATACCTGAGCTATGGACAAAAAGTGATTTGTTACAAGAGAAAACAACAGAAAGGGCCCTGGGTTGGGAGGACGGTGAGAAAGGTATGAGGGTCCACAGAATACCTTTCGAGCCATGCGGACGATCCTCGTGTCAAAGTTTTTGCAGTTTTTGGATGGGTGAGAAAAAGAACAATAGACGCAGAGAATAAAGCCCTCACTGAAAATATTGTCGCTAGAAATGAATGAAAATCTGTGCATAAACGGTTACGATGCAGGAGATGTGAATGTAAATATTTTCTGGATCCTCCCCAAAATTTGATCAATTCTCCCTTAGCCCATGACTTAATCCTCAGTTTTTCAACGCCTGCTGTTGGACATAGACCTTCCCCAGGATTCGCCACACTTCTCTATCATGGGCGTCGCAGAGCCAGTACTTTCTGAAGTTGTCTTGCTCGTATCTCCATCTAATATTCTGCCAGCCTCGGTTCCGCATGTGATCTCGGGGATCCATGTCGTGAGTCGCGATGTCCATCGGTTGTCTGCCATTCGTGCAACATCGCCAGCTCACTGCCAATTCAGCTTTCTAATGGATTCTATGATGTCCCTGACTCCTGTCTTTTCTCGGATGCACTGTGCTGTCTTGTGGTCTCTCCATGTGAGGCCCAACATAATCCTTTCATGTGTACGTTGCATGGTTCTTAACCGATCGACAAATGTCATTGGAATTCATTGAGAACTTTTGGGGGTTATTGTATCAACATACACGTGTGAATGCATACATGTTTAAAAAAAAATGAACGATAACTCTCGACCGAAAGAAATTCAAGGATCTGCCACAAAATTTAAACAATCCCCGTCCTCAATTAGTTTTATGTAGATATATTGATTTTTACTGCTGTATAAAGCAACCATCATCTAAACTTGAGTGACAGCTTGAGTAGAAGTGGAAGATTTTAAAAAATCAGTATGCTTTTATGTATCTCTATAAATTTAGTCAGGTCAAGCTTTAAACCTATTGGACCAATTACTCTCGAATGGACCCTGTGCCAAAGGGGGCCCTGCATTCAGTTTTATCCTAGTCTTATCAAATACGCGCGTGACCATGTTGCAGATGAATAGGATGATTAACAGAAAACAGCAAAAATTTTCATTTTCTTCCGAATTCCTAAAGATTAGAAAGTGTTTGTTTACAATGTGTATATTTTTAATTTTTGTTATTGTACTGAAATAATGTTAATCAATTACGGGAGCAAGAAGAATATTTCTATGAAATTTTTAGGCACACGTTTTGATTACTTTCATTAGTATCATTGAGATATAAAGTTCATTTATGTATCTGAGATTCTGCAGACCTTGACTGTTAACTGGGGGTGCCGCTAAAATATTTCCAATTGGATCCTGCTAGTCCCAATAGCCGGCCCTGTATTTAGTGGCCATGTTATTGATATTCACTGAGTTTAGTGTGGCCACCCAATGAAGAGTGAACTGACTACTGAAGAAATAGAATATGGGTTTTTTTTCCCGAGTTACTGCTAACTGTATTGATGGAAATGTACAGCTGAATGCTTTCGTCAGATTTCCTTTCTTTCTCTCTGTTTCTGTCTTTCTTTCTTTTTCGATTTCTTTCTCTCTTTCTCCATATCCTTCTTAACCACCTTTTCTCTTTCTTTCTTTCTGTCTCTGTCATTCTTTCACACGACCCGTTTTCTTCAATCAGGGATTTTATGGCTCAGCCATTACTTCAACAATATTTACCATATGGCAAGCATCAACCAGCATCGATTCTCAAAGAAGAGAATTTATTATCTGAAAAGAAATTGTATTTTCTCCTGAATTCTTATAGCCAGGTAAGATCAAAGAAAAAAAAAGAGAAAGACAGAAAGAGAAATAAAAGAATCATGACTCAATTCTTAATAACGAAAGTCATACAATCATCTGTCTATAATTCTCTGAGCTTCTACACAGAGATGTGCGTGACTAAGAAACAGCAGCTTTATTCTTTCCACTATAAAGTTGTAAGACGATCTAAATGGACTTCCTTGAATTGAAGTGAATAGACTCTATTGTCTGTTAGTGACCAGAAAGGACTAACACCATGTGACCCATTCTTTGTGTCTGAATTTCTGAGACTAGGGCGGTGCCGGATTCTATGGTGTGTGGAGCAGCCTGGCATAATAATCATGTTAAATAATTTTTCACCCGTTGCACAAAACAGCTTCGAAGTATTTCAGTTACTCCTCTTCAGTGCTAAATGATTTAGATGTTTTACATATAAATTTAGACGTGCAATTTTTGATAAAGAATGCGATGGCCAATTGTTCAGTAATCACAGTGCACACGCACGTGTGCATGCATACACACACACACGCATAGATTTCTTTGATTTGAGTTTGATGAGAAACTATCAACATTATCGTAAGATTTTTGGAAGTTTTTCGTCAAGGGGTACAGAGGGCTCGATTTGCCTGCAATCTTTAATGTTTTTCCCCCTAAATTACACAGATTTGCGGGAATATTTATTGTGTTTTTCCCCAATTTTGGGTGTGTAAGGAGTGGGGACTGTGGCCCCCATCTTGGAATTGCTTCCAACCAAAGCACGTTCCATCCTTACACTTCAATGGCCACTGTCTCAGCATTCCAGAACCCCTCCAGTTTATGATACCCACTTAAAGAAGGCCCAAGAGTACAACAGCCGAAATGATGAACTGCGATGAGGACAATAGTCCAAGAAGACGTAAAATAATTCTTCCTAGTCAAATCCATTCTTCCAGGTCAGGCTAAATGGAAGAGCGAGAAAAGGTACATTGCAAAGATGAATCCATCATCATCTTCTATCTTTTAGAATCCGTTGTTGGACTTGAACCTTCCCCAAGATTTGCCAGACCTCTCTACCATGGGCATCGTGGAGCCAATGTTTTCTGAACTTGTCTATATCATCACGCCATCTTATGTTTTGACCATCACAGTTTCCGATATTATCCCTGGGGATCCACGTTGTGAATCATGATGTCCAGTGGTTGTAAAACATTCTTACAACATGACCTGCCCATCGCCATTTGAGTTTTCTGATGGTTTCTATGACATCTGTGACACCTGTTTTTTCTCTAATGCACAGCTCTGTCTTGTTATCTCTCCATGTGATATTGAGCATGATGCTCTCCTGTGCGCATTGCATGGTTTTCAGCTTGAGGGTCAATCCTTTGGATATGTTGCGTGTTTCATCTCAAGAGATGACCCTAGGGAGGCTGCATTGGTAGCACAAAATCCCTAAAGTCATTGATGCTTTCGAAGATGAATTAAATGGAAATAATCAACTGATACAAGATATCCTTTGGCATGGTCTGCAGAATGAGAACAATCTATCCCCATGAATTGAATAAAGGTCCAGTTACCGACAATGTCAGAGACCGGGAAGAAGATGGAGAGTTTGACAGCTGGAACGTTTTGACGATAACAACTGAACTGAGGACACCAGTTCCAAAAAAAAAAAATAAATGCATGATATTTATGCTAACCAAAGAACTTATTGTCATTGTTATTTCACAGATAGATTTGATCTCTGATATTTTCTACGATCACTAACTAGTCCCTCAGAGGTTATCGTTATTTTTCAACCGTCTGCCAAAACTGTCAACATCAGTTTCTTCCGTTTTTAAGTAGGTCTTTCTATCTGGCTGGCTGGCTGGCTGGCTATGTATGTATCATGCGTACAGGCCACACAAATGGAGCTAGAAGTCTGAAAATTTTAATGGTTACTCCTTATCATATCTAGACTTGAGTTTTTTTTTTGCATTTTATCAATTCCACTCAAAAATAAATTTTCAGTTTGGTGTTCAATTTGCAATGTAAATTTATAATGAATTAGTCCCTTAGTTTTTGTTCGGCAACATTCTCACTTGTCCTTGAAAGATTCAGACATTTTAGTGATCATTATCCAACAAAATTCAAAAGAAGTAAGTTAATCATTGATCCCAATTTTTTGATTTATCACTCTCAACATGGCATGCTGCCAGAAGACCCTGGTCAAGTGATAGTTTGTATTTAGTGACTAACCAGACCAGTGTGATATTTTGATAGGGAAATAAAAAAATTGTAATTAATAAATCAGGCTCAAAGGGAGCATCATTAACAACTGCCAACATAAGTTTCTTCAGTTTTTAAGTGATTTTCACTAGCTATCTATCTTCCTAGGTATTACAAGCATAGTTTGTACCAATGGACATAGAGGGCTGAAAAATCAAATATTTACCGCTTATTATGTGTAGAAAAAAGAAACTTTTTTTGCCTTATAAAAATCAATATTCAAAATAGTTTTTTTTTGAGGGCTAGGTCAATTGATGATTCAAGTTTAAGCTGAGTTGGTCTCTTGATTTGTTTTTGGCAGTATTTGCACTTTTTAAAAAAATTTTGACTCTTTAGTGATCACTGGCCAACTGTAGGCGAGAGAATGAACTTTTTCTCGATTTTTTGATTGATCAGCATGCTACAAAAGATGTTGGTGATGTGACAGTTTCTATTTAGTGACTCACCAGACCTGTTAATTGGTTTTTGATGCCAGACTTGATGTTATCTTTCATTTTATACCAAAGTATTTCAAACACTTTTCAGATTTTATCAACATATGTTATCATGTAGGGGCAGATCTAGTATTCTCGATTTGGTTGGGAGTCCAAGTTTGTTTTTTTCCATCCTATCTGATAAGACAATGAATATAATAAATTTTTATTTCTAAGGTTAATTTATGATTGACGTCATCTTCATCATCAGCATTTGGCTGTCCATTGTTGGACATGACCTTCCCAAGGATTTGCTAGACATCTCTATCATTGGCATCCTGGGGCCAGAACTTGTCTACTTTGTCATAGCATCTCATGTTTTGCCAGCCATTGTTTAGTATTTTGTTCCCTGGGATTCATGCTTTTGAATCATAATGTCTATTGGTTGTCTGCCATTCTTGCAATGTGACCAGCCCATGATGTATCACAGCATTGATGACCATGTTGAAGTTGACAAATGCTACAGCAAGTGGTATTTCATATTCTGCTTATTCCTCTCTTTGTTGATTTACTGAATGGAGATGGTCAGTGGTGAGTAGCCTTTACTGAATCCAGCCTCTTCTTGAGGTTGGTTTTCTTGTAGCACTTTGGCAATACGGTAAAATTTTGCAGATGCAGTTGAGTAGGCTTATTGGTCTGTAGTTGATAAGATCTTTCTGGTTCTATTTCTTATGTAATAGCATTTTGATTGCAGTATTCCAATTCTCTGGCACTTCACTGTCTTTGGTAGTTGGATAGGATGGCTAGTTTCCTGGTGATGTTTTTACCAGCTTTTTTGAGCAGGTCAATGGTGATGTTATCTTGTCTAAGGGCTGTTCCTTTCTTTCATTTGTTTGATGGCCTATTTCACTTCCCATTGAGTGATTTCTGGGAAACCTCCAAACTGGTTACCCCTAACTTGCATATCCTGTTCGTTGTCTTGTCTCCCTTGTCTGAGGCTATAGAAGTCCTTGTAAAATTTTTGAGTGCATCCGACTATTCAGTCCCGTTGTTACGTCTTGGGATTATACGAGTTTTTTTATTCGTAAAATTTCTCCATCTAGTTATTTGAAAAAAAAAAATGTCCATCATCCCCGACCAATCCTCACCTGTCATATTGGTGCAAAGTGGAGCAGATACCTTTGATGATCAGGTGGGCATTCTACAAAATGTAATGAACATGCAATTAATTAATATTACAGTGAAATTCTATCCTATTCATGGAAATCAAAGGGAAACTTCACCCTGGGGATGATTATAATTTCATAACATAATGAGAAACTCTCTTGTTCCAACAGATGTTATAGATATTCAAACTTATTGAGTGCTTATCGATACCATGAACAGAGTTGATATAACATTATCATTCTGCTACTAAACTGCTATAATTGTCGTCTTCTAAGGAGTTCTTTTTCCATATTCGTTTCATTTAAAACCTAATAGCTTGCTAATTCCTATTTTCTAATGGCTTCTCAGTCTACTTTGATCATCATAATCATCATCATTCTTTCAATGTCCGTCATTGGACATAGACCTTCCCCGGATTCGCCCCTCTTTTCTATTGTGGGCGTCACAGAGCCAGTGCTTTCTGAATTCTATCTGAGATAAAGAAGTAAATTACCAGAAAAAAAATAATATCATTTTATTCTCTCTTCTGTCTGGGATCTTGATTGAGTGTTCAAAGTAAGAAAGAATTTTGGTCATTTGAAAGAAATTGCTATGTTCTCAACAATAACGCATCCAAAAATAATTTTCCAAACTAATTCCTGAATCCAAATGATAGTCTGTTAACAAGACTCACTAGTTATAGAGTAGTCTCCCTTATCTATTTATTTGCAGATGTGTAAGAAATCAGGGTGCATTTGAGTGTATTAAACTGAATGTTCATTCCAGTCACATCAGATTGCACTACTTTTCTCTGAAAGGATGAGCCAATGGATCAAAGGATAGTTTAGTTTTTATCTAAATTCAAGTTGAGGGTTTATCAAAAATCTTCATGAATCTGGTACCACGGATAAACTGACGAACCTCCACGCAACCAACTATTTTAGCATTCATGATATTGTTTGTAATTTCATTGTAAATGAGCCTCATCAACACAGCCTTTAAAATGCTTTCTTTCACTCTTTTAAAACCAGTTTAGTGGTGTTATCAATAAGCTTAATTCGAAAGTGTCCCGACTGAGTTATCATTGTTTTCAAGCTACTTTCTCCGCAAACTTCAATATTTCCTCATTTGCTCACGTTGTGGACAAACATGGAATTTAATGCAATCCTTTTGTACCGATTAACAAATGAGTCACAGTTTGATTAAATTATTTTTTTTGTCCATTTACTCTCCTCTCATTAGTCACGTGTTTAACATCTTCCCTGCTTTGAAAGCTATCTAATTACTTTGCCTAATTCCATTCCAACATGTTCATCTATGTTTCAGGTTGGATTCTTCATTAGCAAGGTAACCCGACTTTGCCCAAACTGAAAATGATTCCGAGATCATCTCTTACATTTCATTGCCTACTTTATCTTGTTGCCTAGCTGCCAATTAAACTAATCTTATCGACAGACAAGCTTCATCAAAGACAGGTCGAGTTAGTAACTAAATATAAGCCGTCTGTTGGGGTGATCAATTAGAAAATTGGAAAAAAAGGTGATCATTGCATAAGTTACTTCTCTTATATTTTGTTTGGCTGCAATCATTAAAAACTCTGGAACAGAGTGACCGATTTAACATAAATTTGAATTGCAAATTGAACCTAAAAAATGTTTTGTTTAGACATAATGAGATATGAATATTTGAATTTTCAATCCACAAGTTCCGTTGGTGTGGCCTGTATGTGTGATACATACATAGCCAGCCGTCTTTGCTTTTATCTAGATTCAAACACTAAAAACTAGAGCCAATCAGAGATATACAATCACATTATCCTAACAAAACTTTCTATTTACAATTGTTCACAACATGGGGGAACTCCTGTTTTTTCCTTTTATATAATGTACTGTCTTGTAATTTCTCTGTGTGATCTTAAGCAAGATTCTTATATTGTGTACATTGCATAGTTCTCAGTTTGAGGGTCAATCTTTCGGTTGTTTTCCATGTTTCAACTCCATAGGTGACTATCGGGAGGATGCATCGGTTGGAGACTCCTCTTTCCAAGACAAAGGAAATCTTCCATTTTTTTTTCTTTTATATATTTTCTACTTGTATTTATTGAATACTTTGTTTAAACACTTCGATGACAACTACTATTTTTCTAGCTAGTTTCTCAGCTTTCACCTCCTCCTTCTAATACAAGACAAGACTAGAGAACTAGTTAATCGAAATTAGTCATTCTTTGTCAGCAGGTGGCTACTAAAAGATTGAAACACTCTTAATGGTATTAACCCCAACTCATCGTTATATTATTAGCTCAGACTTGAAACTATAAGCTTTTTCAACAACAGGAAAAATATCAATAAAGTATTTTGGGTAATCTGCACGGCTAAATGAATTGCAGGTTAACTCTCATTAAAGAAACTCATTCAGAGTCTAAGAACTCTCACCTCGACAGTAAGTAATTAAACTTCAAGAAATATCTCACAATATCAGTTTTAACTCAGAGTACATTCAATGTCTACTGGTAACAGGTCTTGTTAGTCATTTGATAGAAACCAACACAGGACCAATGTCTTTTGACAGCTAGCATGTTTAGGGTGATCAATTAAATTCTTTTATAAAGGGGCTGATCAATGAATAAGATATCTTTTATAAGTTTCTTTTATTGTCTTTTGCTGGACAGGGATCACTGGAAGAATCCAAATAAAAAAAAAACAATTGTGAATGTTGTCAGGCACAAACTCAGGGATCAATTTAGCATGAACCTAGATTGCGAATTGAACTGCCAACTAAAAACCTGTTTAAGGGGAATAATAAAGACATGATAAGGAGTAGAGGTTTAATTTTTCAGAATAGCTTGAAACTCAAGATACTTTTCGCGACAGTTTTGCACGACAATTTCTTATTGTAACGAAAATATCAACAATTGAAATAGAAGAAGAAAATTTATGATTCAAGTAGTAATTCAAAGGGAATAATTCTTTATCAGATACTCCTCTAGTACTTTTTGGTCATTCTAAAAATGTTTCTTTAATTCAGTTCATGGAAGAGTTCCATTTTCTCTATCTTACTCATTGAAGAGTTCCACAGCAGTTTGAATGGTAGTATGCACTTCTAATTGTCATGAAAGAATGTAGAGATTAAATATATGGTTAAAAGTATTATATTTTAATCTGAAGCATGCATGTATGTAGATGGGGGCTTAGGGTGCTTGAGCCCAGCTTTTTTTTCCTCATATCGGAAGTGCCCATTCAATCAAAATGCAAAGATATATTAAAATAAAAGAAATCTTAATAGCATTTGGTTTCCTGCTACTGATTCTGCAAGAACAAAATAATGTTATTGTAATTGTTGGTTGTAGTGGTAGTAATAAACTCTATTTAGTATACTTCGGTGTAATCATAAGGATATACAACCAATGCATTCTTCTGATTGTCACCTATGGAGCTGAGGGACCTAACCAAAATATTGACCCTTAAACTGAGACCCGTGCAACATGCATATGAGAGAATCATGCTCAACATTGCATGGAGAAATCATAAGACAGCCCTGAATATAAGAAAAAATAGGCGTGCAAGATATCATAGAAACAGTCAGAAAACTCGAATGGCAATGGGCTGGATATATTGCAAGAATATCTGGAAACTGCTTGACATCATGACTCACAACATGGATTGTTAGAGGTCAAATTGTGGCCGACAGAAAGTATGATGGTGTGATGAGCTACATTGAGAAAGTGATAGCTTCTGGTCACTCATAATGGAGAGGTCTGGTGAATCTTGTGGAAGGTCTATGTTAAAGGATAGATGCTTTCAAAGGCTGTTGATGATGAGACATAACATCTCATATATGTTATGGTATTTTGTGATGGTAGTAGTAGTAAAGTTTTATATGTATATCTGGCTGCAGTTATTGGGGATATGACAATGAGCCCCCATACTACAACAAGACGGTAACAATATAAGGCAGACGACAAAAGTAATTAAAGGAAAGTAATTGAAATCCAGTTATGATGTTTTTAGATGTTTTCCATCTATATTTAGATGTTTTAGGTTGCACATACATGTCAGAATTTGCTACTTAGAGGATGTTGGATAAAATAATTTTTCTATTTATTCATTTTTTAAAATCTACTTTAGATATAAACCAGACAATAAATTTGGAATTAAACTTAAAAATGAATTTGGCGTTTTATCTTAGTCATTTTTTAGTTTTTGTGCAAAAAGGTAATTATGCCAAGGCAAAAATAATTCCATCATGAAAATAATCGCCACTGAATCCGTTTAAGCAGGTTTCTCAAATGAAATGCAACATTATGTTGTATTATAAGACAACTTTATCAAATGGCAAATTTCTCTATTCTTTTAAAAAAAAAATGTAAAATGATTATTTTATGCATACGTAGCAAAACTATTTAAAAGTCTGCTGGTGCTGCTTAGTTCATGGAGTAAAAATATGAATACACACTTTTAGCATTTGGTTTGCCCCCGCCTTTCAGAATTTATGCATTTTCTATGAAGTAGCAAACGTCTATCATATATTACTACATTTAGTAGTGTTTTTCAAGTTAGGTATAAATGTCTGCTATCAAAGTCTTATTTCTACATTTGTAAATGTGAATAGTCAAATATTTTGTATTTCACATTCATGCTAAATATAAAGGCATATAGAAGCAGAGAGTAGCTGAGGGTGGGTAATTTTGAATTGTTCCCCAGGCCCCCAATAGAGGCTCCCCACAACCTTTAAGAAAAATGGTTCATGTATTGCATTTGTGATAACATTATACAAAGACAGCCCTAATAGAATGATAATAAAGGTATAGCTCAAGAATGATGGGCCTTCTTGTCTCCTTGACAGTCCCTCAAACTTTTAGTGCAGTGGCCTGAACCTGGTGGCTGCAGACCTTTAGGATTCACAATGGTGTTAACAGTAATCCTAGGGCAAACATTAAAAAAAAAAGAAGAGGAGACAATGAGCTTTTTGAGTAAACAGTCCTTTCAAAAGCATTGCTGCACCTAAGGGATCTGGGGGCTTAGGAGGGAGGGACTTTTGCACCTTGGGAGGACCCTCTCCGACATTAAGTAATAGTCTTCAGTCAGAAAAGATGTCGGAGTGGAGTTTGACCCTACAGCAGCCAGTCTCGCTGTTTGCAAACCAGTATTAACAGCTTTGGTTAGTCATGGTTTAGCAAGTTTCTCCGAAAATTCATTTCAACTCGAGTCGTGTATTATTGATGAAGAGTTGAATGTGTTACAACGTGGAGTAAAGTGGTAAAGTAATAATTTCTGAGTGGCAAAATAACAAAGCGCCGCTCTCAATTTGGAGGAAAACTGTGTTTGCCACTTTGTGTATTGAGTGGGTCATGTTGGTGTGGTTAGATGGGGCTTGGTAGGTGGGAACAAAACCTAGTGACCTGACTTATCACAGCTGACTGAAGCAAGGCAGAGGATGCAGAATGGGTCGAGGGGGGGGGCAGGTGGGCCAGATAGAATGGGCCTACGATTTAGAGGGTGTCCAATCCAGAGGTATAATCATGATGAATATACCCATACATAAATCATATGTATTTAGCACTGATCAAAAAAATACTTAATGAGCAGTTTGAAATGAGGTCTACGTTCTTCATCTGGCCAAGGTCCATTATCAACTCTGCCTTGCCCCTAGAGTATTATTTACTTGGGAAAGGTCAGCTAAAAAAATAGTGTTTTTAAGAGCAGGTCCAAACAGCCTCTCTGATTGGTCCAAGAATTAACAATTGGACTGTAGTACCAAGTTTCCGATGCTGTCAAGAGGTACCATTTTAGTTAAGCAGCCACTGACAAAACTCAAACTTGGTTTGCCAAATCCATGCTAGTAACCTTGATGCCACTTGCACTGTCATCATCATCATCATCATCATCACCAGCCTTTTAACATCTATCGTTGGAGAAAAACCTTCCCCATGATTTGCCAGATCTCTTTATTGAGAGTGTTGCACTGCCAATATCTCCTGAACCTGTTTAAATTGTCACATCATCTCATTTTCTGTTGGCCACAGTTTTGCTTATGATCTCTTCAGGAACTATTTTGTGAGTTGTGATATCAAACACTTCTCTGACATTCTTGCCACATAGCCAGTCCATTGCCGTTTAAATTTTCTAATGGATCTGATGACATCTCTGGCTCCTGTCTTTTGTGTGATCTCCACACGTGATGTTGAGAAGGATCCTCTTTTGTGCACTTTGAATAGTTGTCTTTTTGAGAGCCAATCCTCTGAAATTTTTGTGAGGTTCTGAAGTGAAGTATTTTCATAATTGCAAACATTTTTTTAAGTAGTTTGTTTATTTTTCATTACTTTTTGGTCATAATGTTTTTAGCTGATAATCCACGATTCAACCGTTAAATTAGAAGTAATACTCTATTTTTTAAAATTATTATTAACTTTTGAATAGTTCTTCATTTTTTATTACTTTTTATCACAATGTTATATTTAGTAATACTCTATTCTTTTATTATTAGTCTTTAACCAATTCCTTCTTCGTTTTGTTACTTGTGTTCAAACCATTTTTTAGTCATTAATCATTTTGAGATTCAGAGATGAAGTAATTTCATTTTTGGAAACTGTCACCATTACTGTCAACATAGGTTTTCTCCAGTTTTCAAGTAAATCTGGCTGGCTAGCTATCTATGTATATGTAGCATGTACAGTTTTTTAGTTGATCATCCCCAAGAAGGCGTGTTGCAAAATTACATTGCTCTTCTGACAGTTTTTATTCTGTGACAAACCAGATCGGTACATTTTATTATTAGTTATGATTGGTTTCTTCACCTCCTTCTTGCAACATTTTCAACTAATCAATTCCTCATCTGTTAAAGTCTCATCAGAGTTTTTTTCTCTATTCCAGCATTCTGCTTTTTCCTTTCACAATCTAAGAAAGCTGACTTTATTTAACAAATATTTTGTTGGCGAAGTTACTCCCAGGGGCACCCTGAAATTTTCTGGTGTCTCAGGCTAGCTGAACTTCGTTGACTTATAAGTATAGTCTTATGTTTTTTATTTGATGCCATCTATAATAACTGTTACTCAAACTGTCGATTTAGGTTTTTTCAGTCTTTAATTTGGTCTAGCTGGCTTGGTATGTATGTTTCATCCATAAAGGCTGCTCTGATGTAGATAGAAGACTGAAAATATAAGCATGTACTCCACCATGTACCAGACCTGTTAATTTTGGATATATTGTGAGAAAAATGAATAAAAAGTAACAAAGATTTTATTACTATAACCGGATGAAGAAAACAGTTCTGACACAGCATAAAGATTTTAGATCATCTTCCGATGAATAGAACTGATTCATTATTAGAACAAGCAGTGCATCCATTTATATTACCTTGAGATAATTATCATCTTTACATATTTCTGTTATAAACAAACTGATAAGGCATAACAGCTTTTGGAGACAGATGCAAGATTGGGATTTTCTGTGAGACTCTTGTGCATGCTCATTTTATGTAATTAATTTACCTTGAGATGATTATACTTTGTGTTTGTATCAGCTGAATTGGGATATGGTAGAACAGATGGCAAAAATTGCCCCGAAATCCCCTGGTGATCTTGTCTTACACTATTTACCTTCAATCCCAGGCCCAACCTATTGTGAGTACTCAATCTCACCAAGCCAGCTGAACCTGTCTGAACTTATTGTCAGTCATGGAAATTTCCATTGCCAATTGTTTTTCTCAGTTTCACCACAACAGAAAATAATTGACTGTCAGATATTCCTGGAAAATCTGACTTCAATAAAGGAAAATTTCTCATTTCTTTTGACTGTTTTTACTCAGTTTAATTTATTGATTTTCCAATTTTTTTGTATGTTTTTAGAAAGTTTTATATTCTCAAATGAATGGGAGGTTACCCGTGGCATTCAGTGCTCTGGGCAATCATTCATGTTGCCTTGAGCAAGTCCTGGCTATGAGATTTTTCCTCCTGAATACTAGTCAATATCTTTTTAGACAGACTTGACCGTACTTTTTGATCAATTAAGTCATATTTCCGTGTTCTGCATCCTCAAGTCATAACTGGTATGGAGAATGCAATGCTAGAGATGACTCGGAAACAGTTGTTTCGAAACTATGAAAATTCAAGGATTCCCTCAGTGAAGGAAATGGTTGACCCCTATTCTCAGCATTTAGTTTTTAGAATGTAATTAATGAACTATAATGATAGACAATTTTTCACCTTCAAAAATCGCATTCATTCTAAATAGTTTACAAGCTCAATCTTCAAAAATAAGAAGATCCCATTAATCCTAAAAAGAAAGGTGTATAACCAATGCATCCTCCCAATAGTCACTTATGGAGCTGAAATATGGAACCTAACCAAGAGACAAATCCGCAAATTGAGAACCATGCAACATGCACATGAGAAAATTATGCTGGGCCTCACATGGAGAGACCGCAAGACAGCACAATACATCTGGGAAAAGACAAGAGTCAGGGACATCATAGAATCTATTAGAAAGCTCAAATAGCAGTGGGCTGGCCTTGTTGCACGAATGGCGGACAACCGATGGACATCGCGGCTCATGACATGGATCCCCCTGAGATCAGATGCGCAACCGAGGCAGGCAGAATATTAGATGGAGAGACGAGCTAGACAAACTCAGAAACTACTGGCTCCGTGACGCCCATGATAGAGAAGTGTGGAGAAAGTCTATGTCCAACGACGGATGTTGAAAAACTGATGATGATGATAATGATGATGATGATGATAATAATGATGATAATAATGATGATCATGATGATCATGATGATGATCCAGGTCTGTGTACAATAAATATGTTCTTTGATGGTGATTTTTCTCTGCTGCAAGATTTGCAGTGTCAGGTTCCGAGAGAACACAGCCGCAAAACCTCAAACATTAGTTGTCCGACCTCAAAGGGTCCATGGAACTAAGTTTGGGAACTGCTGCTCTAAGAAACAGAAAAAAGATCTATAGAGATGAGAAAGAGGACTTGGTGAAGGATATTATACAAATAATTGAGTAACAAAAAATGGAGATGGGCTGGATACTTAGCAATTAGAAAAAGACTATATGATTGGTGCCCATGGGATAGTAAGTGCAGTAGGAAAAGAAGGAAGGATGAGTTAGAAAGGTTTGCTGGTCATAGTCGTTATAGAAGGGAATAGGGAAGTCGTTTTTTCAGCAGGGGACTTGTACTGGCTGATCATGATGATGATAATGTTCTACATGTGTGATATAAAGTTCTACAACTCAAATTACAATCCTGTTATTACTTTATTTGTCATTTTAGAAAAGAAAATAATGTTTGTAATGTTCCAGATATGAAATAAACTTGCCATCTCAGGCAACAATTAAACAACCATAGCATCAAAATTCTAAGTCATATGAAAAATTCTATTGAAGTATTAATATGGTTTGGATGAATTCTATTTATAACATCACTGGCATTTTCCTCTGCAAAATATCTAAAAGACTTGAAAAATCATGTAGAAATGTTTAGATTCTGTAAAATCTAGATTTTATCAATAAACTGGCCAAAAGGTGTCAAAAGAGCTTTTTTTCTAAATTAAAAAAACAAAACAAACATATATAGGAGGGGTCCAGGGGAGTATTGATGCCAATTTTTGAGTCTCTAGACAAAATGGTATGGCCACGAGCACAGGAACCCACAAACAAACACATAAAAAACACACGCACACATAAGAAAAGATAGAACTCTTGCCATCTTTGATGGCTAGGGTGGTTCAATATTTGCAAAAATACTGAAATATTATCTAAAGCACTCACTTGTTCACATAATTAAACCTTTTTTGTACACCCAATTAAAGCATTTTTTTTTTTTTGCTTTTTGGCCCCTACCCTTCCAGGAACCATAGCTTAAGACTACTCAGCTTAATGGTTCATCCATCACTGGGCAGTGCTTTCTGATCAATTGGTTTGATAATCAAAATCTCCAAAGTAAAAGCTTCTTTCAATCAATGATTTTGGTAATCAAACCCTCGAGCACTCGAGACCTTTGCCATACGTGACTGATTCTAAACTCTCCATGACCTCCTCAGAGTTTTGTTGGCAGTGAACTAGAAAACATTATTCACAATTAGTCTCTATCTAATTGATTTGGTATACAGAGAATCGGACCATAAACTTTGAATCACTGTGTCTATAGATAAGAGCGGTAGGTATCTGACAAATAGAAGAAATATGTTATTGCTCTACTCAGTAAACAACTCAGTAAGATGGTATTGAAGATTATCACTTATAGGTCTGGTTAGTCACTCTTTAGAAACTTTCACGTGACTAATGTATTTTGCCAGTATGCCATGTTGGGGGTGATCAATTAAAAAAGTGGGAAAAAGTGATCAATGAATGACTTACTTAGCTCGTTTTTTGTTCGGCTGTGATCACTGAAAATGTGCAAAACACAAGCATGGATGCTTTGAAACACAAACTAAGGGATCAATGTTTGACTTTTCATCCTTCTAGCTCAATCGTTGCAGTCAATACACAAGATACATACATACAAAGCCAGCCAGACTAGCTCCTGATCCCTGAAACACTGAATTTCCTCCGTGCACCTGTTTATATATGCTCTATCCTCAATATTGAATCCTCTTCATTTATAGATAATGGAAACAGGAAAAATGATAACAATATTATTTCATAAATGCATTCATATATATATATATATATATATATATATATATATATATATATACACACACATTTTGTCAGTATATATGTATATATTTTTGATAAGTAATACTTATTAGTATTTGACAATGTGAATAAAGAAAGACAGTTTAGGAACTAAATTTTACTTGGACTGCATTATTTTGGGTAGGGAGCAAAACAACGGCCATGATTAGGGCCCATGTTAGGATTCAAATCCCCACACTTTTTCCTGGAGAGCGCGTATGGAACTAAGTTCTACATTTGAGCTACCAGGATCCTCACAGTGAGCAGAGGTCTTAATAACACCCTCGACGCAAGCAGCTGAAGTAATTAGAACAGACCTAGGCTGTATATTGGAAAAAAAGTGTGGGTTTGAATTACACCTGGTGCTCATATCTTCATTTTCCGATCATCGCTGTTGTCTTGCTCACCACTGTAATATATATATATATATATATATATATATATATATATATATATATATACACACCCTTTGCACTTAACACAGGCATTCATAAATGTGTATATGCATAAACATATTTTTTTCATATTTGTATACAAACCTATGCATTAAGGTATAAACATATTGTTAATTATATGAATCTCAGAGGAATATTTTTGGATTTATTCCTAATTTGCTGAGAGATTTTTGTTCAGCTGTCACCAGAATGGATTCCATAAATGAAATCCCAGAAGAATACTAGCAAAAAGCTGAAGAATATGAAACATTCTGTACTTGATTAATGAAAAATGAATCTTCGTTTGCAATGTAGGTCTTTTTTACTTCAATGGAGACAGAATCTTTTGAAATGCCTACTGCATATGCTGGTTCACATGTTGAACATCCAGTTACTAAGATGGATCATATTGATCACTTTAAACCTAATAAACTTGAACGTCTGATGGAAGCAATACCACCTTGAACCTTGGAAAACCTTAGTTTTAGGATATGTAATTTTCATTCAAGTGAATGGGTGCAAAGCAAAGTGCAGTTGCTGGGACAAATGTATTTGTACAAGACATATCTGCCTGGAAAACATTTCCAATGATATAATATTAAACTCACAAAATAAGATACAATAGGAAACAATATACATGATGAATTTTGTCAGTTTTGAACAAATGTGAATTCACATAAGTTGTAAGAGGGTGCTTAGGGCAGTATGATGGTTTAATTCTCACTGGGTGCGCCATGATTAAGGCCTTATGAACTTATTCTTATGCCAAGTTCTTGATGTAAAGAAAATGTTTTTTTATCATTGTTAGAAAAACCTTTCTGTTCTTGCACTTAACCCCAGAGAAACATTCTATAATGAACGTGAGGTAATCAATAACATAATCTAAAACAGGCATGGTTAGTCATTAACAAGAAATCATCACGTGTCCAACGTCCTCGGGTAGCATGCCATGTTAAGGGTCTTCAATTAAATATTAGAAAGAGGGATGATCAATGAATGAGTTACTAAGCTTGCATTTTATTGAGCAGTGATCATTAAAGCAGTCTAGATTTTCAAAAACGAGGATGAATGCAACTGAACAAAAACTAGAGATCAGTTTAGCATAAACACATATTGCAAAATGAACCTGCCACCTAAAATGTATTTAGGGGAATGGAAAAAATCAAAACGTTTTTTCGATACATAATAACGGGTGAATGATTAATTTTCCAATCATGTAACTTCATTGGTGTGGCCTGCACGCGTGGTATACAGCCAGCCAGACCAGCTTGAAAACTGAAAAAAACTTACTGGTGATCGTTCTGGTTGACGATCTTAAATCACATGCAAGGAAAAGCAAACAATTTAAAAGTTAGCATTCAATCCTTGCTGAACAAAAAAACCAAGTACACAAAATCACAGGTCTCTCACGCTGGTCTCCCGACCCTGACACTAATTAATCATAGCTATTACATCTTAACGTATTTTTGTTTGCTAAATGAGTGTAAATTAATAAAAAAGTTAAGGATATTTCCGCAACTCAGAAACTTGGCTCAAATTATCGAGATAGTAACCTTAGGGGTAGGGTTAGTCGGTCAGAGTAAAGGTTTATTTTTTGTTGGGAGCTTTTAACTTTCTTAATTCACATTTATTTAGCAAACAAAAATAAAAATGCAATGTGCTGTAATATCTATGATTATTCAGTGTATGGAAGTCTAATGGAAAAAGCCCCCAAATCGATTTCGCCCATAGCAGAGAAAACAGCACGTAATATTGCATAGTGAATTGTTAAAAAATGAAGGAAATGCCGACAATAATTACTCCTACAAAAACTTAAGCCACAGATTATAATATGATTCTGGGAAGATTTTCTTTCGTTATAACACCGATACTAACATTGCCTTTTGGAAAATTATAGGTCTGGGTAGTCAATCAATAGAAACCGTCATATAACCAACGTCTTTTGTCAGCATGATCAATTAAAAATTTGGAAAAAAAAAAGGTTTTTTACTCGCGTTTTTTTGGACGATGATCAGTAAAGAAGACGAGTATGAATAATGCCGGAAACAAACTACAGAGCCAATTTATCATGAACTTACTCTGCAAATTGAACCAGCCACTAAAAGTCTCTTCTGGTTGGAAATTTAGAGAACAAAGAAACGAGTAAAACTTATTTTTTATATAGAATTAGGAATATTCTATATGAAATAAGGAATAAACGTTTAAATCCCCAGCCCTCTGGTCTGGCATGTGACAGATAGATACCCAGCCAGTATCTCATTAAAACTGAAGAAACCTATGTTGACAGTTTCTGAAATCAAAAATTGCACTCGGTCAGACAATCAAGTTCAAACGTTGCTGAATCTTCTCTTTGCAATCTATGAGAATGAAAAGAAGCGAAAAGATTAGACTGTGATTGTCTGGAGCCAACGGATGAAAATATCACCCAAATAAATCCTTTTTTTTACATCAATGCCATGTTTGACTGGCTTTACTGGATTAACAGAAAGACCACAAGGAATGGCTCACTTCCGTTAGAAAAGTCTTTGAGTCAGCAACAAGGAGCGTTTTTGTTTAGTTCTCTTTGGCTAGTCCACTCAGATAGTGTGATATGGTTAGCATTTCTGCCTCACATGCAGAAGGTCCTTGGTTCAAATACCGGTATAAGTGGATCATGTGGAATACTCTTTATATGGACAACTTTCACCGTGCACTCAGCAACTAATGAAGTTCTCTCTAGTGGATCTAATATTGGATTAAACTTAGTTTTTGGATCTTTTTGCTTTCAAAGTGAATGAATGCAAAGCTGCACAAGATGTATATCTGTTTGGAAGACACATATGCCATAAGGGTAGGCGTATCACTTCGGAGGACTTGTTTCCTGCCAAAGGGGGGCTCATAAAAACCTGTAGATGTAAAGTCCTAGTCTCGACCATGTTTGAAACTTGCAAGGATCACAAAGCCTACGCAAGTTACAGAAACCGGGACTTCGTCACCAGCCTTCACCCTCCGTTGGTAGTTGTCTCTCAAGATAAGAGGCGCTTTATCCTACCGTTGTTTGCATTGGCTCAGGAATTATTTGAGTTCGAGTTTCGGCCAAGGCTGTTTACATCCACTTCGCACTAATGCCCTTTGGAAAGACATCAATTGCTCCCCATCCCACCAACAACTTTGCGTAAATAGTAAAGCAGTTGGAGTCCTTTAATCCTGTTGTGTTGTCTATTTAAGAGAAAGGACCACAGCTAGGAACTCATAATAGACTGTACACAGAGTAATATGGGGCTGGCAATCCTATCCAATAGAAAACCTACTTGTTACTGGAACAGCAGCAAAGTGGTTGCAGCCCCACGTTTCACAACAGTTTTACAGGAAGTGACAATAAACAATTGGTCTGATTTGGCTATCAACTTATTATCAGCTTTGGGGTTCACAAATAAACTCCTAAGTCATACATCAAAACACGCACCAAAATACTCCTTCTGGAAATTTTGATTTTTAGAAAATCAATCTTCACAGTCTTTTTTTGTCTAGTTATTTTCTGCTCGTATGTTCCCTTGATTCGAAACTAGAAAGAGTTCATCTGGCATCATCTGCTGGACAATGTATTACGTTGGTGCAAAAATAATTGTTTTTTTCTTCCTATCAAATTTGATGCAGTATATCTCAGCTTAGAACGTACATTATCAATCGAAATAAGAACCATCTGAATCTACACGTTTTTGCCAACTATAAAAAATGACTCATTCCAGAAGCATATAATTCTAGGGTCCTGGAACCGATGGATTCTTCGAAAGGGTTCAGAGCTCCTAACTGGTTGTTGAAGACCTTTCTTTGCTCGAAAAAATGTGATCTGATGTGAATAAGCTGGATCAGGTAGAATTTCGTGGCATAGTTCATTTGATTTTCACAGGTTCATTTGTGCAGCATGTCAAGCTTCTTTGTTTTTCCAATTTGGTACAACTGTTGAATGGTCAACGTTTAGTTCCTTTGCAATCTCTAGAGTTATTTTGCGTGAGCCCACTTCAATAATGGCCCTCCATCAGATACTGTCAACCACAGAAAGACCTCAACTTCATCAAGGCTCATGTCTCCGTTAAGGAATTTTTTTGGAACCAATGTTGAGTTGAACGTTCATCGAGGGTTGCAATACTTGGTTGACATAGCAAAAAGTTGCTGTTGCTTAACATGCCGTTTTAAACTTCTCCTGCAAAATGGTTCGAATTTTTTTTTATCTGTGATTTGACAGCCTCAAATAAAGCAAAATGAATAATAAAAGGAAAACGTTCAACTTGAATAAATACAGCGAAATATAGGTTTTACAATGGTATATTCCATAATGATAGTTGAATATTAAAAAAAATGAGTGTCAAAGTTCAAAATAACGAAATCTGCAATTATTTTTGCACCCACCTAATTCATCTATCTCTGTGTTTGTCTGTCTGTCTGTCTGTACCAGGCCAATTTAGTAGGTGACAGTTATTGTCATTCTACGTAAGAGACACTTTTGTCTGGCATCACCTATTGCCCTACCCCCACTTTTGTTCGTAATCCACTCTTATTTCTCAGGATTTTCAACATAAAATTTGCAGATTTATCCAAACAAAATATAAGGAAAAATACTTAATAAAAGATAACGACTCAATTATTCGATCTAAATATCTTCCTTCAACATTTATTTTTGCCTTGACAGCCACTCATCAATTCTCAACAAGATAAAAAAAGCGGAAATGTGTCACTTGGATGAGTGAAGAAGGAATAACCTCTTTTAGGCTATAATTGAGTTGAGCGGCATCTGTCTTCTTCACACTACATTCAATAAATGATTAAAAAGATAAGGAAAAAAATAGACTATATGATTTGGTTCAAAGAATAAAAAGAAGATAAGATAGCATGTACAGACCTCAAGGGATTGGTCCAGGGGGTCGGTCTCTCGGTCGGGCAATTCACAATTAATTTTTCCCCCCAAATATCTAGACAAAGAAATTCTGAAATGAAAAAAAAAAAAAAAGACTCAAATAATCCCAAATGATCATGAATTAACCCTAAAAACATAAATTCCTAATATCCATTGTCTAATTGGAGTGATGGAGTAAAAATAAATTGACTACCCTTTCCCCGTCTCTGCTCGAAATCCACAATTCGTCCCTGGGTATAGAGAGAGACATGTGGGGAGATGATGTTAAAGAGGAGGGTGCTCATCATTGAATGTCTTGCAGAACAAGAAGAGATAAAAATGGAAGGCGGGAAGTTGCCAGGATATCACCATCATCATCACCATCATTAACCTTTCATCGTCTGTTGTTTGACATAAAGCTTCCTTATGAATGACCAGGCCTCTATCAAGGGTGTCACGAAGCCAATATTTTCTTAAATAATCTTGTTCCCCAGGCCATCTCATATTTCGCTGGCCACATTTTTGCATTTGTTCTCAGGAGATCCACGTTGTGAGTCCAGGTTGTCTGACATTCTCACAGTATGTCTAGTCCATTGTCATTTGAGTTTTCGAATGATATCTCTGGCACTTGTTTTTTTTCTCTGATGTACTTTGCTGTCTTGCAATCTCTCCATGTGGTATTGAGTAGGGTACTCTCTTGGGCACATTGCATTGTTCTCAGTTTAAGTGTCAATCTTTTGGTTAGGTTCTTTCGGTGACAATAAAGAGGATGCATTGGTTGTAGAACCTTCTTTTTAGGATCAATGGGATTTATTTAAAGATTTCTAATGATGATGATGATGATTGCTGGGCAAATGTTATGCAGTAGATTTTTGTGGTACTAAAGCACCTGAGAAAATCCTCGGAAGGATTCCATTGTCTAAAAAACTACTCATTCTAAATGTATGGTGACGTGAATAATTGCACTCTGGGTACTTGTCGCTTCTACGACTATTTCACATATCTTAAACCTCGCAGAACTAGCTGAGACAGGGAAACTATTGATACGAGAAGCCCAGACTGGGACGACTGATGCCGTTAGCACCGTAAGGGCGCTCACTGAACTTACACATTCTGACTCCCAATATGAGGTCCGTACACAAGGTATCGGACCATTTGATATCAAAGAATATAGTCAAACTCCGGCAAAAGTTCCTTATTCCCCTTCATAGTATCCCCCTTGGGACCTCGCACACTGATACTACGGTCCTTCACTTTTCTAAACTCACTGCAAAATCGTCTTTTGAGATTGCCATTGGCTGCCCCCTTGTGTTCCTAGTCTCCCTCACGGTCTGAAATCTCCCCCTTTCAACGGCTACAGAGAGGTAAATCTGAACAGAAGGAACGCTGATAGACCTGGGTGTTGCAATGTTTTGTAAACTGATTCATGATAAGGGTGTGTCTGTTTTGGCAAGTACTGTAAGGAGGCCTCAGATTGTTTTCCAATTCACCTGAAAGCCATGCAGACAGTATATATATATATATATATATATATATAACTGTCTGCATGGCTTTCCGGTGAAAATTCTCCAAAATGACTGGATAGACCTTTTTCAATTGAATTCCACAGAAATCCACCAATCAAATCTGGGGCATAAAATAATAGGATATATAAGTTGTTACTGAATCGCAGTGTTTGTTATTTTCAACTTTGATGCTTGTTTTGGAATAATATAATTTAACAATGTTCATGAAATTTGATTTAATTCAATGCGTATTTTTTTTCTCTCTATTATTCTGCAAATTTGTGACGGTCAAATTAAAGATGGAGAGAGTTTAATTTGAGCAATTTGTCCGCAGGAGTTCAAAATGTGACGTAAAATTATTTGGTTAGGGTGCTGCCAATGAACGTACAGCTCAACATTGGTCCCGAAAAGTTTCAAATGGAGACGCGAGCCTTGAAGATTATTGGGGTCGTGGATGTCCTTCTGTGATTGACAACATCCAATCAAGGGTCGTTATTGAGGCAGACCCAAGTGAAACAACTCAGGAGGCTGCCGAATAACTAAACGTTGACCATTCAATAGTTATCCGACAATCGTACCAAATTGGAAAAACAAAGAAGTTCGACAAATATGGGTGCTGCACAAGCTAAATGAAAATAGAGAAAAAAAAAAAGATCGTCCTTACATAGCCTGAACTGTACTTCCCCTGTGGAACAGAAACGATCTATTTCTTGATCGCATTGTGGCATGTGACGATAAAATGGATTCTCTTCTACAATCGACGGCGTTTTGCAAAGTCGTTGGACAGAGGTTAAGCACCAAAACTCTTCCCCAAACTAAACCTGCATCAAAAGAAGATTATGGTCACTGTTTAGTGGTCGGCAAGTCGAATAATTCACTACAACCTATTGAATCCTAGCGAAACTTTCGCTGCAGCGAAGTATTGCTAAGAAATCAACAAAATGCACAAAATACTGCAACGTTTGCGTCCAATATTGGTCAATAAAAAAAGGACCAATTCTCCTCTGTGACATTGCCCAAATGCATGTCGCGCTAATGGTCCAACAGAAATTGAATGGACTAGGCTATGAAACTCTACCTCACCCAGCTAATTCAGCAGACTAACTATCACTTTTATAGCACTTCGTAAACGCTTTTTTGAAGCACCATCTCAAAACATACCCAAAGAATCAATTGGTTCTGGGGCCCCAGAATTCTATGCTCCTGAAATTAATGGACTTGCTTCTGGTTGGCAAAAAAAAAAAAAAAAAAAAAATGTGCAGATCCTGATGGTTCTTATTTCGATAGATAACTCTTATTCTAAGCTGATCAATACAGCTTTGAATTTGATAGGGAAAAACTGCAATTATTTTTGCACCATCTCCCCAAATTAAAGTGCCCCACATTTCTGTGTCAGTAATTATGGGCAGATATGGTATCACCTCCAGATCAAGCCTTCTTGCCGGGGATTAGGGGTTTTGAATGTTCGATATTCGATAAAGGATAATTGTGCAGTGTAACTGTTTTATGTAAGCCCAACTTGATATTTCCATGTACGAAGGCAGCATTATCATTCTCTGTTCCTGGATTCACAATGTAACCCCAGGGTTAAATCATGCGTCCCTATCAACGGTCAAGTGCACCGTCAGATATTCCGATTATACACTGGGTCGAACATATTTACACCACAAATGGCAGCGAGTGCAGCACCTTCTGTACGGGTGGAACACGTATCATGTAACATAGTTGCCACTAAGATGTATTCCGATAATACCATTTTGCTTCCCCCGACCCCAGGAAACACAAGCTTCTGCTACCATAACCCAACCAAGCCTGAATCAATTAGTATAGTTATAAAATCTTGGCTTCACAAAGCACGCTGGCAAAAAAAAAGTTTCTTTGCTAATAAAATCTGATTAACTAATAGAAAAAGAAACAGAAAATAGATCCAGGCTGTCACTTGATAGAAACCGTTATGTGACCAACGTTTTCGGGTCTCAGGGTGATCAATTGAAAAATTGGAAAACAGTGGGATCAATGATTCAATTGCACTGAGATCCTTGAAAAAGTCAGAAATTTAACCCCCCCCCAACCCGGACACAACCAGAGGGATCATTTTAGCAAAAGTTTACATTGCAAATTGAACCCCCTCTAAAAACCTACTCAAGCAAAGAATTGAAAAAAACCTCAAAAAACTCTTTTTGCGGACATAACAAAGAGTGAATGTGTAGCTGCATTTGTACGTCATGTACACGTTATATTTATATAGCTTGCCAGCCAGACCATCTTGAAAACTATAGAAACCTGTGTTGGCAGTTTTGGTTAATGGTCTCTAAAAAATAAATGAAGGTGAAACATGATATAATAGATGTTGACATAGGCCAAGCGTTCAAAATCATAGAAAATGGAAAAAAAGCATTACATTTCGAATATCACTCATTATTTTGGTCCGGAAAAGCTTGTCAATTGCGAAACATCAAAATTAATACCAATGTTCATATTTAAATCAATGTTTGAAAAATCACCATTTTCTATTATTTCTGGGATTTGTCTTGCTTTAAATTTGCTTGATTAATGAGAAATAACATACGTTTGGGCCTGGAAATATGGATACCGATGATCATCGTTCCTGCTGATGAAGAATAATCGAAAGCAGGAACCAATGGACCATGGCCAACGGTTCAAGTACTTCCTCGAAATTTTTGGACTTTAATGGTGACCATATCGAGTCATCTCAAGGTGATTGGAATGGTTAAAAAGTTAGAAATATGGATCCCACGAGAACGTAATGAAATGCCCTCTGACGGTACCCAACCCCACAACCCTTCAGCTGTGTCTGAGAGTAAGGATAGGATGTTTTGTAGCATCCCAAATATTCACTCAAATTGCTCTTATAGATTGTCATCGGTTCAAGCATTTTGAACTTCATATCAGTAGCAAAAGATTCAATAACTACGCTGTTTCTGAAATTGTGACCACTTTTCCTGAAAAAGTTCATAAAGATGGTGTTCTAACATTTGAGGATCGTTGGAAAGAAAGTTATTGATTCAAATGTGTCATATTCTGATCAAATATTTACCGATTTCTGTTGTTTATCTCATCCTTCATCTTACTAGTTAAAATTTCATGAAGATTGTAGTCACAAAAGAAGCAGCGTTTTTACTGTGGCTTCATGTCTACATTTTTTGTTTTATGTAAAAAAAATAATCTGGAAACAAATAATGAAGATTTTTATTTCTATCCTCTATTGCCAGAATTATATGGAAAAGTTATGTGATATTCAAGAAACTTGTAAATCTAAAATCATAATTGTTTTTATGACAACCTATCCAGAAAAAAAAGTTGTATCAGATCGAATGTGCAGTATAATTTTCTGGCAAGATAGTCCTTAAAGACTAAATCAGTCTATTTTTCATTTATTATACAGTGGCACCTTTCTCATTAAAAGGGACTTATAACGAAATTTCACTCAGTCGAAAGTCCCAACTGCCCCTAAAAATCTGTTAGCGATTTTTTTTTTTCAGTTTGAAAGAGAAGAAAAAAATTTTTTATAGAATTATCCAGAATCATCTAGATTACATTTATAATTATCTAAATTTATTTCTAGTATCTAAGTGCTTATTTTTAGACGGGCGGACATTTGGTTGATAAGATTATTTATTCATATTTTACATTATTTACAAGCTGGTTTGTATTTATACATTATTCAGAAATTAATTAATACATTATACATTATTTTCAAGGTTATTAATGTTTTAGGAGTCCAATATTTTTTATTTGGAACGAATTACTGCCAGTGAAATCCCATAGGTTTAATTATTCGCTTGACGAATTTTCCTCTAACGAGACGTTTTATGGAACGGTTGTCCACGTAAAGATAGGAACCGCTGTACAAAGATTACATTTAATTAATATGTTTCGAAGAATCTCTTCTTTTTATATAAAACAGCTGGAATATAGAGAAACTCAGGAAATGATAAATGAGGTGTCATTCCCACTTGGTTATATGGATATTTTCTCGCTGTAAAAACGGAAACATCAACAGGTCTGCTTAGTCACTCAATAGAAATCGTCACTCGACCAACGGCTTTTCGTATCATGCCTTGTGGGGGTGATCAATTAAGAATATTTGAAATCGAAGTTATCTCTTTTTCGCTTTTTGTTAGTCTGTGACCAGTTATTAAATCCGTTTTCAAGAAATAAGCGCGAACGCTGCAAACTACGGGATCAATTTAGCATAAATTTACATTTTAAATTGACCCCCTTCTAAACACTCAGGGAGAGTGAAAAAATTGCTGCCTCTGTTGTTCCTTCTTTTCATTACATGTCCTGCCCATCTTTATTTTTGTTGAATAATTATTCTGTAGAATATGGGCCACCTTGGTTCTCAATTGGAACCATGTTAATTTTTTCCTTTTGTTGAGAGCCATTCCTAAAACTCGTCTTTCCATTTCCCTCTGTGTGGTTGTGGGTTAATTTCCCACTGGATCCGTAAGTTCCCGGGAGTTTTTAACCGTTTAGCACCACTGGTTCGGCCTGTACGTGTGATACATACATACACACCCGGCCAGACAAGCTTAAAAACTGGAGAAACTAATGTTGACAGATTTGGTAGACAGTTTCTAAAACAGTAAACGAACGCGAAACATGTTATAATAGATGTTGACAGAGGCCAAATGTCCGAAAAAGGAAGAGTAAAACAGAAAATGTCTTTCAATTTCTGACTCTAAAGAAGGGAAGTAAATGAAAAACTCTCCACCATAGTCAATAATTGAACAAACATAGCACAAAAATTTGAAGTCATGTAGAAATATATATATATATATATATATATATATATTTCATAGAATTCTCTAATTTTATCTACGATATCATCGGTGTTTTCCACTGTGAAACATCTAAAAACGCATCTTGAGACATCTAGATTTTGAAGAATCTAGATATTATTAATAATTATAACCGTCAATATAAGGCCCAAAGAAGGTCAACAAAACATTTTTCTCCGAAACAAGATACCATTTTTAGAAAGGGCTAGTGAATTATTGATGCCAATTTCCAAACCTGTCGACAAAACAGTATTGTCAGGAGCGCTTGAACTCACAAACAAACACAGGCATGTATAAAAAGGAACCATTTGCCACCTTTGATGGCTACGGCTGATCAATAATTATCCGGGGAAAAATAGTTTCCCCTCGAGCACGATTAATTCATGTTACTTTAGACAAGACATTTGCATCTAGCCCCAAGGTTAGTAACTGGGCAGAATTCTTTTCCGTAATCACACAAGAGTTTTTATTAATGCTGGCCAGCAATTATCCTGTGGGTATAGCTATTAATCCATTTAGACAAATTTGATTTACTCTATCAGGATCATTTATGTATCCCCAAAAGAATCAGAGTCAGTGAAGTTCTGGGAGTGATGCTCTTGGATAAACACAATGTCTTGTTCAGAATCGCAACCCTTACTGATGGCAAAGTATAGATGAATAAATTGATAAATGAATAAGATGTTTGCACACACTGACAACTATATGTATCCCTTTCATATATATATATATATGAACAGTTGATGATCTCAGCCAGAAAAATGTACACTTAGTACTATGATAACAAAGTATATGTAAAACATAAAAAAAACAAAAATGTAACATTAACAGATATTGGTAAATAAGTGACTGGAATGACACAAAAAATGGAAAAAAGTATTTTTTTAATGTTTTGAGTGCCTGAAGTTATAAAGCACTTTAGACAGATAGACAGACAGACAGACAGACAGACAGACACACACACACACACACACACACACACACACACACACACGTATATATGAATTGAGAAATGGATATATATGCCAGAATGATTATAAATTGCGTTATCCGATGTAAAAACTCTCATTTGAAATGATCTCCCATCGTTACACGGTTTATATATCACTCCGACTTGACAACATTAATAGAATCGACCATTAAAGAAAATCGAATTTGCTACCGACATAGTAGCCGCTTCAAAGAAGCGCTGCTCTTATCATTGAGCTAAACAGCCACTGGAGGGCCCAAATAACAGTTTTCATTCAGAATTTTCGTATTTCTTATTCTCGTCTCATTTTCTGCAAATTATTAAAGATGGTGGGACTGTTGTTTATTCGATTTATGTTGTCTAGTCCGAGTGATAAATGCACCATGTATCGACGGAAGATCATTTCAAATGAGAGTTTCTCTACAATATAACGCAATTTAGAATCATATGTATATATATATATATATATATATATATATATATATATATATATATATATATATATATATAGATAGATAGATATGAAAGCTCAGAAAGAAACTGTGTATTTTCAGTCACCGTATTTCATCCCCCTGCTGGCGTTAGGGAGTCTTCTTTACACCAGGATACACTTCACAAATGTTTCTCATCGTCTTTGCAGCAGCAATACTCTTTCCAAATTTTTATCTTATGCAATGGCAAATATGTTGCCCTTTAAAGTCTCTATTAACATGGGGTTAAACTTTACTATACACTGTAGGAGACACACTGTCTGATAGAAAAGATAGAAAACTAAATCTAGACATCGTTTAGTACCATTTAACCCGGGTCCTGCCTTAGCTGGTAGGCACATGAATTATAACACTTAAATACGTAGTTACTTTCTGAACACAAAAATATGTGATCAATTTCAGAACACACACACATATATATATATATATATATATATATATATATATATATATACAATGATAATTGGTAATTGTGTCATGTTTCGTTGTATTACAACCCTTCAGCGTGCCTATAGACTATCCAACATCAACTACCAAGAGGTAGAATCGAAATCTTCGCTTCAGACCAAGTGTTAGACATTTTACCCCTGCCTCACGCGGAACTTGACGATCAGTAGGATCGAAATAAGCAATGTATATTTACTTACGCATAAATACGTCCCTCCGTTTTACTCATTATCTTATCTTTATTTTGTTAGTAAGATGAATATAAGAAAAAGGGTAAGGCAAAGGGATGCAGTATCATTTAAACTGTTCACACTGAGCCTTAAAAGCATCTTTTAGAAGTTGACAGAGAAGAAATAGGAAAAAACATAGATGAGAAATATTTAAACCACTTGAGATTCGCCGATGACGGTTGCATGACGTCAGAAGCATCAGAAGAATTACAAAACATGTTGACTGATCTAAATAGTGAAATAAAGAAAGTAGTCCTAAAGATTAAAGAAACCAAAAACAAAAACAAAGAAACAAAAGCAACAAAAAACTGGACTCAAATTAAGACGCCAATTTAGCAAAACTTTACATTGTAAATTGAACCCTGACAAAAAATTTGTTTCGAGGAGGAATTGAAATACAAACGAAAAACATTTTTGTAGATATCATAGGAAGAAAGTGTTGGAATTTTCAGCCCTTTAGTTCCGTTGGTTCGTCATGCACGCACGATGCATGCATGGCAAGCTAGACAAACTTAAAGACTGAAGAAACCTATGTTTATGGTGAGAGTTTTGATCGACTTTTCCACATAGAGCAATTACAGTAATACACTCTAATAAAAGCTATGACAGAAAGAATAATTGTTCTTACCGTATATCTTATCAATCTCATCGTATATTTTTTTCTTCCTTATTGTCAAGAACTTTCACCCTCTCACTTAAAAAGAAGCACTTTATGACTTGTCTTTGGCTTATTCGAATTGACAGCAACTCTTCTCTTGCACTTTGTGACCACTATTAAGTAAAACGAATGCATTATTTATTTCTGAGCTGTGTGTGACTGGAACGGCAGATTAGTGGGAACCACAGTATCCCTTCAAATACAGTTTTGTTCAACTTGATTAATAAGGTTTATCAAATATTTAAAATTTGTCTTGTGTATTAAATTGTATGAGAAATGAAGGAAAAGACCCAATATCCACCTGGAACTATTCAGCTAACGATGAAAGATCAAAGAAATATTTTTGCTGTTTGCCACTGACACACGTTGATGAAATATTTTGATTCAAAAACTATCCTTGCCACTAAAAGAATTGACTGAAAAATCTAAGCAATGATCACGGCATTCGTATAAAAATTATAGCCGTATTTCACGACCTGTCCCAGGAGACGAAGGCTTCATCAGATATTTACTGCACTGCCTAAATAATGTTAACAGCTTGCCCCTATGGGGTTAATATAGATTTGAAAAGATAAGAGCATTAAAATAACCCGATAACGTGGAAGGCTATAAAGATCAAGGAAGATAAAATGGAGTTCTTTAAAAAAAGTTTTTCGATGCTATGCCTGTAAATATTGAGTTTTTTTTTATATGACCACGCGTCAAATATGCCGGAGAATACTATAATACATATACACTGATTCAAAATCTACACAAATCGGCCACTATGAACAGATTTTGTGATAAAGCGACTGTCATATAAGCACTGATAACAAATACCGAGAAATAGTGATTTTCTAGAAAAAAATTTGACTTTTACCGCACCTAATATCTCCGAGAGGATTGAATTAGTAGAAACAGTGGAAGTGTCGCGAAACTCAGGCCTGTATATGTAGAGATATGACAAGTTTCGTGGTCGAGCGAGCATCATATTTAATAAAACCATTGCTGGAAAAATGTATCATGTGGCAGATGTCTACCCGAATCAAAAATACTTAATAAGACAACTACTATGCATTTCAGAAAACAGTCCTCCTTACTGAGACTTTCCTACAGAACCCTAACTAGATGCAAGACTGACGTACGACAGAAACACACTATCACCACTCAAATATTACTAATTATCACATCTTAGAAACTGTCGACATAGGTTTTTATCAGTTTTCAGGTGGATTTGGCTGGTTACGTATCACGTAAACAGGTCGCACCAATCGCGTTAGTGGGCTGAAAATCCCATCTTGCACTCCTTTTTATGCCAAGAAAAAAGTATTTCTTTCGTTTTTTGAATACTTCCATGGGTGTTTGATGGGGGGTTCAATTTGAGATGTAGATTCATGCCTAAATGGTCCCTTACTTTGTGTCCGGCAGTTTCATGCACATTTTATGAAAATCAAGTTTTAGTGATCACTGCTCAACATATGGCGAGAGAAGTAACTTATTCAATGACTAACCCCTTTTCCAATTTAAGTGATTACCACCAACACACCATTTTGCCAAAAGTTGGTCACATGGCGGTTTCTATTAAGTGACTAACCATACCTGTCAAATAATTCTTTTGGTCCCCCTTTCAAATTAATAAAGCATCAAGTTCATATATGAAAGGCAATCAAAAGGCAAAAAAAAAAAAAAAGAGGAAAACTGATAGAAAATGATTTTTTATGTCCAGGTGGAGTGAAATGTAGAGGTTAGCAAAATGTCTGTATATATAAGTGTAAATGATATATATATATATATATATATATATATATATATATATATATATATATGGAAAGTCTATAGCCACACTGAAGAGATGTAATACATCGAAACAGCTGTCTGTGGATGACACAATGATATATATATATATATATATATATATATATATATATATATATCAGCATCATTATTATCGGTCTTATATCGTACGTCGATGGACATAGACCTTCTTCAGGATTTGGCAGATCTCTACCAAAAGCTTGCCATCCTATAGTGATTCTTAGTTTGATTTCTTCCTCTTTCGAATATCTCATGACGATTCGTTGTTCTAGGTAGATGTAGTGGTCTACTTTCTCCAGTTTTGCGTTTCCGATTTTGATCGTTGTGTTCTTATGTCCGACGTGATTATTACACACGACCTTTGTTTTGCTGAAGTCCATGTGTAAGCCGACTATTTTGCTTTCTTCATTCAGTTCATCTTGCATTTGTCGAATGTCGAGCAGGCTCTCTGCAAGAAGCACGATGTCGTCTGCCAATCTAAGATTATAGATAGAAAGATACTACTATTTCACAAGAGGTGTCCAATAAATGTAAGAAATAAGTTGGTTGAAGACCATTTTATATCTAATAATTTTGATATTTGAAAAAAAAAAAATTCTGTATTCATAGTTGCATTCTTCAGCTTATAGAAAATATTTCTCTGATCGTTTTCAATGAGAATTTGAACAGAGATGAGTTTCCAGTCGGATGAATGTAAGATGATGGGTCCTGTAATAAATCTGTCATCTGTGGCTAATGGCCTTTCCTTACTTATCACTAACCCCTCACATTTATTTATATGTATCAGCTGAAATATCCAGCGTTGCACGGGGAAAAATGCACTCAGAGCTGAATGGAGTTCATATAGTGAATTATAACACAGAACTTCCTAAAATATGTTGGCCCAGTCAAGATGATAGTAGAAAGAGGTGTTTCTGTTTCAGAGATCTCAGCAATATTATTGTTCCTTCAGTGAAAAATGCATGTGTAATGTCCTTGAGGGTCATCATTGTATCTTAACGTATTCTTATTCGCTTAGATTCGTAAAAAATGTAATCATCCATTAAATGGTTTTATCTATCTTAACGGATTTCATCTGACATCTTTAAGAGTCAAATCCTCAGAAAAATGAATAGTATAATTTATTTTCAACTGGAGCTTCTTTATGACCTCGTCATCTCTAAGACTGTGAGTTCTTCAATCGTGTATACTAACTGGGGATTTAAATCTGTAAACTGACCATCGTCTGTTAACAAAATTATGGTCAGCTATTTGTGACGGAAGAATGTAGCGTTATTATCTCTTAACATAGCCTGTTGTTTATCAAATATACAATTTTTATTAATTATACTTATTGCCCTTATGTTCTTTTGACCATTTCCTGGTATTTTCAATCACTATTATTTATTTGGACGATGGACCCTAATTTTTTTACCATAGCATAGGACGTTTCTTTCATGAAGTCACGAAAATAGAACTTTGGAAATGTTGTGTGTCCCGGTTATATCAATCTTTATCCCCGATACTTGGATCTGTATAGTTTTTGGACAGAAGCTAAAATTGAAATAAAAATATAAAAGAACGTACTCGTGATATAATAAACAAATCTGTAGATATTGAAGGAGAAAGGTTTCGAAGGGAAATCCATTTACATTCATTTGCCGAGAGGTATCGATAAATTTTCCTCTAAACACATACGAACATTAACGGCTAATAAAATGTGATACAGTTTTTGGGGTGAGAATCATGAGTCACTGATATGGAAAGGTTGTTCAATACACGGAGAAATTTAGGATTCGTCAGAGTAACGATGCTGTTGTATACCCTCACTGGAATGAGCGTGGCGAAAGAATATTTGCCAATATAAAATGATTGAATGTATTTTTATTTTGAAGGGAAAAAATTCTATTGTTTGTTGTAAATGTCGGGGAAAATTTCGATTGGACAATAATTGATTATCACTACTTTATTTAAGGAAAGAAAATACTTTGGGGGATAAGGTAGGTGGAGTTTCAATTGTAGAGCACTTAGAAATAAGATGCAACCGTCTTCGTTAGTTTTGAAAATTCCTAAATTGACCTTTAGAGATCACCAGAGGTTAGCACCATCTATCCAATGTGCACCCTGAGGTGAAAGTATCATTGTTCATAGATGTGCAGCTTTAAGGATCCAGCCGTTTACGTTAGATTTGAAATTACCAAAATTGACCTGTACAGGTCATCAGAAGCATCGTCATCTATCCAATTTTAATCTTGGGGTCAAGTTACCCATATACACAAATTTTTAGCTTGTCAGGTGCAGCTGTTTAGGACTGTATGAAAAAAAATGTCAGAAACGAATATTTAATGATAGATATATATCTCCTTTCTTGTATCTTTTAATCTGGATAACTTAACACGAACCCCTGAATCAATGTTCAAATGTACAAAACTTGGGCCTCTGAGAGTTGAGTGGTGGTGCGCCTACCGCATTGTACCAGACCGGTTTGGCTAAGGCGGTACTTGTACAGTGTGTGCAAATATAGGAGGGTCCCCAAACAGCTTTGCATCACCTGATAAATTTTTTTTGGAGGCACTGCACCAAACTTACAGTAACCTAGATTATTAAATGCTGAAGACTGAGAAGTGAATCCAAATCTGATAAAAGAATGGAATAAAGCATAAAATATTGAACATTTATTGGAAAAGAACAAACCAAACATTTCTTTTAAAATACCAAATATTCTTTGGGAATCAGACAACGAATCTTCTCATTCAAAGCAGATGCGTAAATGGTTAAAATAAATCAGAAAAAAAAAGAAGGAATAACTCGTTGAAATCAAAATTGAACCGAAAAGAAAACATCAGAAAAGCCGAAATTTGCAAATTCTTCCTTCAATTCTTTTGTTTCGTTTTCACGTGTTGTTATTTTTGTAATAAAATAATGAGAATCTAAAATGCATTATTATTTGAGTTTGTTAAGGAAACCGTCAACCAGAACTGTCACCAAAACTGTCAACATAACTTTATATTCAGTTTTCAAGTTGGTCTGGCTGGTTGGCCCTGCGTGAAAGCATTACGAGTACAGAACGCACTAATGGAGCTAAAAGGTTGTAAAATCAATAATTTTCTCCTTGTGTCGACAAAGACATTTTTAACCCTCACCCGAAACCAAATAGATTTTTTTTCCAGTGGTGACCAACTTTACACTATAAGTTTATGCTAAATTGGTCATTTACTATGTTTCCAGTAGTATTCACGCTCGTTTTTTTCATTTCTCAATTCAAAAAAAAAATTAAGACTTATTAGTGATCGCTGTGTAATGAAAGGTGGGAGAAGTAACCTTTTCACCGATCAACCGTTTTTTTCCCCCAATTGTTTCTTATTGATCACTCCCAACACAGCATGCAACCGAAAGGCGTTACGGTCTCTATGGAGTGACTAAACAGTCATGTCTTGGTATCTTTTTTTCATGATTTTGTTTTTTTTGCAAAATAATGAGATTCTAAAACACGTGTTCCTTCAATTTTTCTCCCTTTTATTTGTAAAACACCCAAGAATTTTTTTGTACAAAACTCAGGAAAATGTTTATGTTTGAAATAAAAGCAACTCAGGTTTTTGTAGGAAATTTGTCTTCTAGAAAAGCGTATAAATAAGACGTGAGCTTTTCGACACATACTTACATATCTTTCAGGTTAACTAAATCTTATCTTTTATTCATTTTTACATATATACGGTTATTATAAATGCGTTATATTACTTTGAAACTGTATTTGAAATGATCCCCCGTTATTATACAGTGAATGCATAATTTGACCTACAAAGCATAAAGAGAATAAACAATCGAAGAATCAATAATTAAACTCAATTCTTGCTGCAGCCCAATCCCCCTTATAGTTTATTCAATTTATGCAGTCTAAGCCAGAAGATACATTCACTTCATAGTAATAAGAGATCATTTCAAATATAGTTTCAAAGTAATGCAACGCATTTATAATTATCTTTGTTGGATTATACATCTATTTCTTAATAATTTACGTATGGATATATATATATATATATGTATATATGACATATATATATATATATATGATACACACATATTTATATGACACACACACACATATATATATATATATATATATATATATTTATATATATATATATATGCACTAATGCAAAGGTTACAAGCATTTCTTTAGAGAGCTGTCATCTCACATTTGTGTATGGAAGTTTTAATTTGATTCATTGCAGAAGAAATAGGATCCGACAAGATGCACATATCTATGGAGAGGATTACTACTTCATATTTTTCATTTTATTCTTTAAAATTTATTGCTGATATTAGAAACTGTCAAGAAAACTGTCTCCGAAAATGTCATCACAAGTTTCTTCCGTATTTAAGCGAGTCTAGGTGGCTAGCTATCTATATATGCATGTCACGGCGCTGAAGGTCTGAACATTAAAATACCCCCTACTTATGTCTACGAAAATATCTTATTTTTGTTTGAAAATTACCCCACGAAACAGGTTGTTACTGGGTGGGAGCAATCAACAATGTAAGTGCATGCTAAATTGGTCCAGTATCTAAGTTTGTTTCTTGAAAATTCGGATATTTCAACGATCAACTAAGCACCAATTCATTTATTCATCGTTCATCACTTTTCCCAATTCTTTAATTGGATACTCCCAACATGGCATACTGTCAGGAGGCGTTGGTCACGTGATAATTTCTATTGAGTGACAAACCAGACCTGTTCTGTTTATTTTATATATATATATATATATATATATATATATATATATATATATATATAAGGGGATATGGATTAATGGGTAATCCAACAGAATGCGAGTAAAATGACAATATCGAGAAAGTTTTTAAAGACAAATGCCTCTTTATTTCAACGTTTCGCAAATTACGAGCTTCTTCAGGAATTAGGGTGCAACAAGAAACTGGGGAAGTAAAGCAAGCCATCAAACAATCAAACAAAAAAGAAAAGAAAAACGTCCCTGGACCAGATTACATGACCATCGATCTACTCAAAAAAGCTGGTAAGAGAGTCAACAGAAAGCTAGCTATTCTATTCAACTTGTGTCTGAAACAGAGTAAAGTCCCGAAAGACTGGAACACTGCTATCATAATGCTTCTACTTAAAAAACGTAACCCCAAAGACCCCAACAACTGCAGGCCTATTAGCTTGCTCAACTGCATATACAAACTTTTCACAAAAATCATCACCAACCAGATTACGAAAATTCTAGTCGAGAATCAACCACGAGACGAGGCTGAATTTAAAAGAAATTACTCGACCATGAACCATCTTCATTCAATAAATCGGCTGAAAGAGAAGGCAGCAGAATACAAGATGACACTCTCTGTAGCATTCATAGACTCCAAGAAGGCATTTGACTCTGTAGAAATTCCCATGGTCATGAAGGCCATCACCCTACAAAGTGTAGACCCTGTATACGTTAAAGTACTTCAACGCATATACGACCACAGCAACTCCTTCGTTAGGCTACATAGGGACTCTGAAACGTTTCAGCTCCAAAAAGGAGTAAGTCAAAGTGATACCAGCTCACCAAACTCTTTACAGCCAACCTCGAGATGATCTTCCAGAACATGGACTGGGAGAATAGAGGAATCAAAATAGACGGCGAATACTTGAGCAATCTTAGATTTGCATGCTACATCGTCTTTTTCGCAGAGAACCTACACGACCTCCAACTAATGCTAGATGATCTAAACAAAGAAAGCAAAAAGGCGGCCTACACATGAACTTCAGTAAAACGAAAATCATGTGCAATAATCATTTTCAGATAAGGACATAACCTAGGACAACGAATCTCCACGAGGCCCTCAAAAGAGGAGGAAATCAAGCCAAAAATCTCTTTGGGATGGCAAGACTTCGGCAGAGCAAGCTCAACTTTCAAGAACCAATTGATCCCAATAATCTTAAAAGAATAGTATACAACCAATGCATTCTCCAGATAGTCACTTATGGAAATGAAACATGGAACCTAACCAAGAGACAGACCTGCAAACTGAGAAGTATGCAACGTGTGCATGAAAGAATCATGTTCAACCTTAAATGGAAAGATCACAAGACAGCACAGTATATAAGGAAGAAAACGGTTGTCTGTGACATCATAGAAACTATTAAAAAACTCAAATGGCAATGGGCAGGCCATGTTGCGAGAATAAAAGACAACCGATGGACATCACGTCTCACAACATGGATCCCGAGAGATCACGTAAGAAACTGAGGCCGACAGGACACAAGATGGAGAGATCAACTGGACAGATTCAGGAAATACTGGCTCCGTGACGCCTTTGATAGAGAATTGTGGCGAATCCGGGGGAAGGTCTATGTCCAAAAAATGATGATGATGATGATGATGATGATGACGAGGAAGAAACTTGGTGTAGATTCAGTTGGACTGAGAGTATTGGGTTGGTAGTTGAGGTAACATGTTTCTATATCACGTTTGTAGTAAACCAAATGGTGATATGTGGAATGATCGTCTATTTTAAGGGCTCTTCAGTGTTCATATATTCACTTGTGAAGTATCACTGATGTACCTTTTCGGGCAATCCTTACGCAGGAATACATGGAGTGATTATATCTGCTTGGAGGTGTTGACGTGTTGTTTTAGCAGGTGTAGTGTATCTTGTATGCTTTTCTGGTTTCATGTACAAAATGATGGTGAAGTGCAGTGGAGATTTTTGAAAGTGCATTCGATGTAGTTTTTGACTTTTAAAAGCTGGGGACTGCAAATCATTTGGGCTCTTAGTAAGATCCAATAATGATTCCTGATTTGATTTCAGTGTTGTTGTATAAATAAAAGTTGATTAGGTCATTCTTATTTGAAGATTCACGGTATACACCGAATTGAAGGTTAGTATCGGCTATGTGCAGTAAAATATCGAGCCAGAGACCAGGAAATTTTAACCTCAGCCCAGATTCAATAAGAGTCATAATCAAACAAATCAGATTGCCCATACATAATATTAGCTCTCAACGGACTTCAGAGAAAGAGAAATTCACATTCATGTTCACCTATGACCGATGAAGGTTGGAGTTTAGAATTAAAGCTACATTGTAAATAGACCCCACCCCTTTATAAAACCTGTAAATATTTCCTTCCTCAAACCTGACAAATTTCCAGACGGTTTGAGGGTCTTATGAATTGGATGAACATGAAATTAAGACTGAAAAAAATTATATTTTCCGTTCGGGCTTTGAACTTGCTCTGCCGATTGTGATTATTTCGTTTCTATACACTGGTGTACTTTGACTTTCACTGATTTCTTCAGCGACAAAATGAGTTTTTGTTCATGTGGGAGAGAATGTAGACACATTAAATTTTCTTTTGTAAAATCTGACCAGAAGATGTGAGCTGTAAGCATTTTGAGACCTGTTGATTTCGGATGTGCCTTTATTCTTCCTCTTGTCATTTTAGAGCACATACAAACTTTACAGCTTTTTATATTATAGATACAGCCAAAATCACTTGAGCATTGAGAGAAATGAAATCCACTATTGCAGTTTTCAAATTACAAGTCGGAAGTGAGGGTCCAGTTTGGCATTACACGTTGTAAATTCGATCCCTTCAGAAACTAAAAAAAATTTTTTTAGATTTTTTATCAAAACGGATAGATTTACGGAAATTTAGTTGGTCAGATAGAATGGAAGAAAAAAACATTGAAAATTCTCTGTTGAGATTTGAACTTGGTCCACAGTGATATTTCCGAATCCTCTAATCTCTCGGCTATTTATTGAGCTATCATGATTCTGAAGCCTACGAATTAATATCCAAAAATAAATTATAAAATGTATTTAACCCCCCCTCTCACATGCATGTAGATTCAAATAAGTAGTAGAATAAACTTCCTCGGAGGCTACTGATATATATATATATATATATATATATATATATATATATATATATATATATTAGTTTAATGGATCTGTATTTTTCAGAGAGTCCTTGATAAGAAAAAATGGATTTTTTTCCTCAGGGAGCACGAACGCAGACCCTAAAGTAATCGAGAATTTTTCGCTATGACCTGAAGATATTTCATTGGTAATTTGAGACCTGCTGATTCCAGACATGCCTTTGTTTATACTCTTTATTGCGTAGTTCTCGGCATCTTAGAGTACAAACATATACATACATAGATACGTACTTCAATACTTTAGAATGTAAAGAAATATTCTCGTGTGACCTTTTCTGTTTGTTTTTCGTTCTGTAGTAGAGGTCTTTCCTACTTGAAGGTAACAGTTTTGGTGATGAATATATCTACTTTAGACCATTTAAAACACTTAAATAGGTTCAGGTAAGTTCTAATAAAACTTCAGATAAAATCAATAAGATGTGAACATCTATTGGTTTTATTAACAGCAACTGAAATTGTTTTTTTTCTTAGAGAATCATCCAACAAGTATTCAAATTTATTTGTGATTTTTTCACGGGTCAACATCAGTCTTTTATCGTACGTCACTGGACATAGACCGTCCCCAGAATTCGGTCCACCTCTCTATCGTGGGCATCACAGTATCAATACTTTCTGAACCGGTCCAGTTCATCTCACCATCATATAATCTGCCAGCCTCGGTTCCACATTTGATCTCTGGGGATCCATGTTGTGAATCGTTATATTCATCAGTTGTGTGCCATTATCGCAAAAAGTCCAGCCCAGTACCATGGCTATTTAGGGATTTTCTTCATATGCACCGTGTTGTCTTGTGGTGTCTCCATGTGAGCACGAGCCTGATTCTCTCATGTGCACGTTTCATGGTCCTCAGTTTGATGGTTAGGTTCTTTTGTTTAGGTTCCATATTTCATCTCCAAAGGTTACTATCGGTAGGATACATTGGTTGTATACCATTCTTTCCACAACTAATGGGATTTTCTTGTTATTAAAGGTTGTGTTTGCCCTTTTTAGGCAGCAGTATTTCATTGATACCAGTTTTATTAAGTCCGATTGACTAGGATTCTTTGAAAATATCTTAACTTTTTTGATTACATACAAGAAAACGTATGTCAGGATATAGTGCATGTGAATATTGTCTAAACCGGTAAAAAAACATACTTCAATCACGGAGCTGATGAATCATCTAATAAGCAGCGCTAGGCCTTGCATTACCAAAAAATATGGTAGGCACTTACATGTGTTTTATCTTCAAAGAAAGTTAATGGACAATAGCAGGGCTCCCAAGGCAATTGTCTCAATGGGGAGAATTTAATAGGAATGAATGGGAACGTAGTATACGTATTATTCATGAGTAAAGTTGATGATGGGTTGATAGAAAGGTAAGAATGGAATATTTAGGATATGGTGGGTGTCATGTTTCCCTTCTTGTCTTCAGATGTTTAGTAGTCTGCGATGAATCAGTCAAAAAACAATCATCTCTTTTTCAACCACAATGATTCAATTTACTAATTCCATCTTCATGGACTGTTCGTAATGTATAGTGGGACTCTTCAATGAACAGAATCAATAATACTGTGGAGTAGATAAAAAAGAAAGTCACATTATGGTGAAAGGAGATCATTTTAGTCGGAAATCATTTCCCTCAAAACTTATATTCAATCACAAAGGTCGATACATCTTTCGGCCTTCCTTTCATTTTCTGAACTTATGAGTTATATTCAGACTAGTATTCTCAGTTTTCATCACTCTACTTTGACAGATTTGGTCTTCAGCCTTCTTGGTCCAATAAATCAGAGAACGTAACTGTGACCTGAGACAACAACTCACCACACTGGATGTCGTTGGTATCATTGGATTCTTTTATTTATCATCATCGAATATTGTTTAATTCCGTTACATTTGGTATCACGTTTTGGTTATTCCTGACACTAATAATGGTATGAACCAACCAATACTATCAATGGTATTCACTGATGAATGATACTATAAATTGTATGCATCAACTAATTATACTATCAATAAATAAATAAATGATACTATCAATGGTATGCATAAATAAATGATACTATAATTAGTATCCACCAACCAATGATACTATCAATGGTATCTACCAAGCAATTATACTATGAATGGTATCTACCAACCAATCATACTATGAATGGTATCCACCAACCAATAATACTATCAACGGTACGTTATAATTGTTTTGTAAACCATATTTGTGAAGAGTTAGTTTTCTTGAAATCATGAAATCAGTTGTACAACAAACTAAATAATCAAGAATAAAAAGCATCATTTTGAATTGTCAATAACTCTAGTTATTTTCCAATAAAGATGTCAGCTGAAATCACGTATTTTGAAGATAATTGTAGGCAGAATTTATTTTATTGTTGAAAAATATCGTTAAAATAATTAAAAAGAGTAAAAATGAATCGCAGTCAATTAAAATTATTAACAGTTTTAGAAAAATACGTTTATGAGTTTTGTCTTTTAGGAAAGAATCAAGAAGACAAGATGGCAAATAATATAAATCAAGCACAGAGCGCATGTCCTGGCCAATTAATGTGCTTGTCATGCTAATACGAATGGGATAATCAGACGCATATGTATATAAAGGAAATTTTAGTTTAACATAAGTTATATTATATCAACTGATCGAAGTATATGCTTGCAATGATAATCACAAAGATAGAATATAAACAATATCACACCATCGGGCCTGAGACCAAGTGGATTTTGAGTCAATATTGATATACTGTGAAATCTCAAGGTTGATGTTGACAAATATCAGCTATCACAACAGTATATATAAACCAGAAAATTTGAACAGAGTCAGAGAGATAGAGAGAGGGAGAAAGAGTCGGGGAGAGTCAACCAGAGTTAGTCTCAGAGCGAGGGCTGCGGTTTCCCCGCCTGGGGAAAAGATCGGTAATATTACATCCCCACAAGACAAGAGTCTTCCCTCTCTTTCTCTCACTCTCTCTCTCTCTCTCTTTGTATCGAATCTACACGTAAAAAATTCAACCAGAACAGAAACATCTTTTGTAAAGAAAAGTGTTCATGATTCATTTTGGCGTTCTTTGTCCATTGAACTTTCTCCATCAGGCATCAACGAAGTTCAACAAATTAACAAACGATCGATAGTAGTACCTTCATCCTCATAAAAACCTGATAGTTGCACTCCCACCCTTGGATCTCTAACAGAAGTAAAATAGCCCCCCCCCCCCCGAGGCGCACCTCAAACATTTTGTGAGATCTGTTATTGTACGTTAGTAGAAATGCAGTAGGTAACCTACTATTCATAAAGCTTGAGAGCGCCCCGTCCATAGAGGAATTTGGATCAATTCTTTCTTTCAGGTGAGGGTAAGAAGTATCAAGTCAGGTGCTTCATATGTCTAATGGCTTTTCTTCCTCAGAATTATGAGGTCTGTTCGGAAAATACCCAGCGAGTTCGTACTTATGTTAAAGTAACCTACTTAGGTCAATAGTACATCAATCTTTCAAAACACACATACCATAAATATATACCAGCGTTCATTCCACTCTGTAAATAGTTATTTCGGTATTAACGTCAGTTGCTTCGTCCCGTCCTTAATCTCGTCCACGATCGGAAGTCTATTTGAGAAAAAGGTAAACATGACAGGGAGATAAAACTAAACCGTAGGTCGTTGACAGACCCACGATGTTCTGTCAAAAAACAAAAGCATGAGGTGTGACGAATGGTTCACCCGATTATTGTGAATGCAATGGTCAGGTAGTATACAATTTCACTGCCAATTTAATAACCCCCCGGGCGAGCTTTTCTCTGTGCATGAGCAGTGCAGTTTCGTCTCATGGGTTTAATTTCGAGGCTGCGCAACCAGTTCCCGATATGTTCAAAATGGTTTGATACTTTATCAGATAAGCGTGATATATTTCATGAGATTATAATTTTTTTTCCTATGCAGTTGTGATATTTTTCCTATTTCTCTCTTTGCGGATAGAATGCCGTTTTGTAAAGGAGGATGAGGAGTTGACTATTTTTTTGCTGCAGAATCATTGGCAAGATGCAAAATCCATCAGTGGATGTGGAGGCCTCTGAACAACGGAGAATTATTCAGGACCCTCTTAAGGGAAAGATCAATACAGAAGAGAATCGATAAACTGAAAGCGTTGGTCGGTCTCCGTCGGATTGTTCACAATTGGGGGTTAAGCTCTCAGGGAAGTGTTGAAGGTGATGGATATGGGAAGGGAGGTGGAGAACGAAACGAAGAGGAATTAGTTGAAAGAAGAATGAATAGAAGGAGAGTGAATAAAAAAAATGAAGGAAGATTTTGATAGTTTACTTTCATCGAACAAGAATCCTAGTTTTATTGAGGGGTATTGAGTACTTGTGCAATATATATATATATATATATATATATATATATATATATAAACTATTACGTACACAAAAACAGAATCACATTAAGGACCGTAATTACAGATACCCTGAAAACAACAGATTTACTACGAGTAGTTATATATATATATATATATATATATATATATATATATATATATATATATATATATATATATATATATCGGCTAGAATGCTGTTGGTTTCGTCTCAAATTTATATACAAGACTAGCTCATTGGATCATTTAGAAATAATAATACTAATGGAAGCAAGATTGTATACGACGTACACAAATTGAGTCTAACGTGAAAAAAATTATTCGTTTGATTATGCTGGCGGAAAATCAACTCGAAAAAGTTTTTCTGTGTTATTATTATTCTTAAAGAACATATCATAAGTTCGTTTGTATACAATCAGGCACAGCAGATTTAATACTCACGTGGATGAACACTCAATAGAAGTGACACAAAAAACGGATCACAACTGTTGCTATACTTATTCATCTCTCATTATTTTGGGTAACCTACGTTTCAAAATAATTACGAATAGTTTTATTTTTAAATCCATGAAACAGTTACATGGTAAACAACTGATGACCCCAGTAAGAAATATTCACACATAGTACCATAATATGAAATTATGTGTAAAACAAAAAAAAACACTGAATAAAATAATAATAATAATAATAGCCACTTTAGGAACTATCCAATCACCTTTTCATTATTATCTTAGATACATAGAAACGAACTGAACCTAGAATATAGAAAATGAAAAAAAAAAAAAAAAAAATTAAAGAAATAAACATTAACAACTGAAGTCATGTAGAAGTGCAGCCCATCACTTGGGAGCAGATAAAAGTGAAGAAAGATTACTTCCTGAAAGGAAACTCGCCACAAATAGCTGATGGTTCAACAACACACTGGTAAGGAAAGTGTCCTCAGCATTCCCTGTTGATATATAATTACCATACAGTAATTCATCTCCACTATGTAGAACAAAACAAGCAGTGACCAACAACTAAACAAAGAAAAGAAAAAAAAAAGGAAAAAGATGGACAAATAAAATTAGAGGAAGGTTCTCCATTCAGAAAAATAGGCTGCCCCAATAACGACCTAAATGGGGATCCAAAGTAAATCGAATCATTTACCCGAAGGAGCTCAAGTAGGGCAGAATTATAAACGTGTTTAGCGATTCCTTTATTTCCTTATATATATCTCAATTATTCCATAACCTAATGATAAAAGAAGCAATGTTTTCAAGATGATATTTTTCCTTATTAATGCACTAATTTCAGTGGGTGATAATATTAACATCAATTGGAAATTGTTGAGAAAATTTCAGATGAAAATTCGTATGATGATTACTTGTCAGACGAAGCACTCTTTGATCCACTCATCTTTTTGTCAAACTCTTACTATTGAGTTCGGACTCCGTTTTCGTATGTAACAACAATGACGGCTGGCAGTAACCCTAACAAAAAAACAAAACAAAAACAGAACAATTAAAAAACAGTCATGCCATGCACAAATAACCTTGACACATTGATGTGCACAAAAAACTGTTGACGAATTCACTCCCACTATTTCTGGCCCAAGTCAGGTCGACTTGCTTCTGTTTTATAACCACGTGGAAAACGCATTTGCATGTGGCACTAAAATATGAGGGGAAGTTCTTGTTAATTGAACAGCTCGTTGAAATCACAAGAAATGCTTCCGGAAGACAAAAACAAACACATGCAAAAATAGCCGGAGAACGACGTGAGATGGAAAAGGAGTTCAAATCCAGATAGAAGTAGAGAATAAAAGTTTTTCCTTTAACAAAGTATTTGACTCCGTTGGACACTAACTTCCCTCTTTAATTTCTGTTGCGCCTCCCTTAACCTTGCTTTTAAGCTGGTGAGAGTGCGTTTTCCCTTATCGTCTTTTTCCTAACTCCTGCTACCATCTGGATCTCCCTTCTCTCCCGTCCCCATTCATCATGGCATCTTTGTTTGAAAGGTCAACCAATGGGAAGAGAGCGTCACTTTTAAACTGCAATCCGATTGGCTTGGTGGATCAATACTCTGAGCAAGGGAAACTGTGATTAACCAATCGACTCTACAACTAATTCCTGCTAAAACTAATGTTTTTTTTCTCATTGTTCGTCGTGGAAACACGTGTTTCGCTACACTTTGCAAATCCCATTTACAGTTACTGCGCAAATAAGGGAAATGAATTCTGTTTTGTTTACCTTTCAGATTTCAATAAAGCAAGGGAGTTCAAGCCTATTGGAACCTTCTTCTCTTTTGAAATATTTACTTTAGTCTTCTGGTTATGTAACTGACCTTTCCTGCGGTTCTCTTCAACCCCCAAACCGAGGAAAGGGCGGAAAACAAAGTGGCAAGATGATTTAAAAAGCAAAACAATTGTAATGTTGTGTAGATTTGAAAGCCCAAATAGCATGGTTCTTTGAAGGTCCTTTTCCTTTTTCAAAAGCATAGTTACAGATATAAACGAAAAATAATTATGGTAGTGGTGTAGCTCGAGATTTAAAGGAGTAGGGTTGGCTCTTTGAAGACCCTTTCCCAACATTTAGCGAGATTTGTTAATGTATAATATTAGCAGATATTCAGTAGGGTAACTGCTATTCATAAAACTCTTATCCTACCTTCAATTGGACCCCAGAACGATTTAAACCCCTTCCTCAGCTACACCCCTGATAAAAGTGTTTTAATCTCAAATGTACATTGAGACCAGCTCAACTACATTTTTATCTACAAGATTCTCTCTCTTCGATGAAGTGAGAAGAGCCCTTGAAAACCTTTCCTTGTGTCTCTATGTTGGTTCCCTGTCGTGTCTCTTCATTGTTTGAACTAACTAATCCCTCCAGCTGTTTGCTTTGACTCTGAGCAGGAAGACGTGTTTCAGCGCAGTTTAAAAATATCCACAATTTCGATGAAACTTCAGCCAGACAGACAATAAGCTATCAACAATGATTGATTAGAATCAAGAAATAAACAAAAACACTAAAATATTCAAACAATTTCCAACAAATTTAATGAGGATCTAGGCTGATAGCGAGAACAACAATCATGCTTAATGGAAAGACAACAATCAAAACGTAAAATGAAAATGCCTTCCTATCCAGGATGAAATTGTCTTATTTTAAGCCCTGCAGTTAAAGACTGACATGTGTATTTTAATTGCGAGCGCAGTAAAATTGTATCCAGTGTTAAATAAAAAAGATACAAAAACGAGTAAAAAAATTCAAAGATCAAAACAAGTCAGCCATTTTGTATAAACTGTGAGAATCATATCATCTGTTAACTTCTTTTCGTCGGTGAGACAATTTAAAGCGAAATAGAGATTTATAAAAGGAACTTGCATACTACCCGTCAAAAATGGTAGGATTGTTTAGGTATGGATCTGCACGTCTGCCTAGGATTAGGGTATTTATGAACTCTGAGATCAGTGATGCTACTTGAACCTCTGTCTAGGATCAGAGTGTAATGTCTGGGCAATCTCATCATCAGTCTTTTACAGTCTGTTGTCGGACATTGATCTTCCCCTGGATCCGCCACAATTCTCTATCATGGTCGTTGCAGAGCCAGTATTTTCTTGTATTCCGTCGGCCTCGATTTTGCATGCAATCTCTTGGGATTCATGTTGTGAGTTGTGATGTCCATCGGTTGTCTGTCATTCTTGCAACATAGCCTGCCCATTGCCATTTGAGTTTTTTAAGATTCTCTTAAGTCTCTGACTACCGATTTTTTCCTAATATACTATGCTGTCTTGTGATCTCTCCATGTTAGGTTGAGCATGATTCTCTGTGTGCGTTGCATACTTCTCAGTTTGCAGGTCTGTCTCTTGATTAGGTTCAATGTTTCAGCTCTATAGGTGACTATCGGGAGCAATCTACCTAGGACCAAAGTGTTGCTAATCTGCCCAGGATCAATGTAGCTACCAAACTTTCGGCTTCCGTTTCTTTGTCATGTCTGTAACTTTGAGCACACCTGGTTATATTGATTGCAAAAACGGTTTTCTTTGCGTAATATTCCCAATTAAAAGTAAAATGGCCGTTTGTTCAAATACTTATGACAGGTACTGTATAGTACATGGCAATTGATAACTAACAGTTTGATAATCCCAGGGAGAAATTTGTTTCCAAGTAATTAGGCAAAGCAAATGCTTGAATTTCAAATGTTCTTAGCATTGTAAAAATTAATTTTTTTCTCTACTTCTCAAATATTACCGGGGGGGGGGGGGCTTACAGTACCTAGAGACCAGAGGTTGGTAGTATCGGTAGCCTAGGAACCTACAAAATCTAATTGCAGCGCTAATCCTTTTAGCTATTTTCCTTTTGAAAATAGTACCAGGGGCAACACTGTACCTGTAGCCCTGGGGCCTCACAGCACCTGTAGCCCAGGGCCCATAAAATCTTAATCTGGCACCGCTGAGATAACATTTTCAAAACACTGTCTCTTCCTTCGAGCGAAATAGTTTCTCTTCGTTCTCTAGAGTTGCCTATAAATTTGTGAATACTTGCATTTAAACCTGCGGTGAAATTGAACATTGGGAAAGATAAGAAGTTTGACAAAATGTTTCTGTTATAATTATGCTCGAATTTTGTCAAACTCCTGTCAAAGTCAGAGGCTAAAGTTAATATTGTTTTTCCACTGAAATAGCAAGAACAATCCGCACCTATTTTAGGGGTGTTAACTCTTTACTGTCTGTTCCGTTACTTTAGACTAAACGCATATATACAATTAGTAGTTGAAATAACGATCAAATGATCGGTAGACGGCTCGCTTACCGACTGATAAAAACCACCAAGTCTTATTTATCTACGAAAATTAATGTGGGTTGGAGTTTGACCCAGCTGTAGCCAGGCCTGTTCATTTTTTATTTTTCATTTCGGTTTGCTTAAGTACCTACAATTTTTTTGAATGAAAAATCAAAAGTGATCATAAATTAAGCTTGAAAGCAGAAAAATATAATATCCATAGTCTAACTAAACAGAAAATAATCAGACACCCCCGTAGAGCTCAACATTTTGGATACGCCCCTGAAGATGTTTATACATCAAGCTCACAATGATTGCTCTAAACGTCGACATTACACTATATTTTCATGTAGATGAAATCAAATATTTTTCTTTTCTCCGGTAAGTCTTTGAAACTGATCCATTATCTTTGGACTACAGATTTCTTTAATTTTTCTGAACTGAGCCATTTAGTAAAGAAGGTTTTTTTGAAAAGGCTAATGTCGTTCTGAATAGAATATTTTTTCTTCTTTGAATTGCTTATGAATAACAAAATGTTTCGGCTGTTTTTTCTACATTTACTTTCTTCGCCTCCCATTGCTATGTTTTTTTTAACTGATCAATAGAAAGCAAATTCAAAACAACTTAAAATGCATGACCACGGCTTCGTATTCAGCAAAGAAAGGAAGAACGAAATCAGAACAAAGGATAGCAGGGATTCTGCACACCGGGACCCAAAGTGCCAGGCGGGTTCTTGGGTAGCGATAAGTATCGAAACTTCTGGGTCAATACATGTCCATTCATTAGATATAATAGAAAATGGCATGATATACTAAAAAAAAAGTCATATAGTTAATGGAAATAGGACGGCTAAAAGACACGAGTAGTTGAGACGGTAGGATCGAAACAGTCTTTGTATCACCAAAAAGAATTAATCTCGAGACCTCGAAGGATGGTTCCAGAAAAGATAAAACCCTGCCTCATCATGACAGCTTTGTGACCGGAACAAACATGAAACTGGGACTCTTAATCCATAATTTGGTACCCCAAAATTTCGGTAAATAAAGGCTTTTTAACAGGAACCTAAATTTAGGTGGATACAAATCAAATGTAGTTATATCAATGCGCCGCCATCTTCGTTTACATGACGCAACTGGTATCGGATGTTGCTCTCCATAGCCTCATCAGAAGGCACGCTCTCAATCATAAGTTATGCAGTTGGAGGCTCATTCAATCTTTCCAATCAACGTTGCTTCTCGATTGGCAAAACAACGATCTGAGAGTTGCAATTAAAAGCAATAGAGATTAAGATGAGAGGGAAAACTAGTAAATTATCTATAATTGATAATTTTCACATAAATTTTAATAGCATCAAGTATTTTCACCGCAACATACATTTTTTTTTACCCGGAACGAATGTCGACAGGTCTATGAATGCCAAAAACCATTTCTTTCAAATTAAGCTGCAAAAGTTTGAAAGCGTTCTTAAGAGAAGAAAGGATGAGAGAATGGAGAAAGAAAAATGTTCTCACACCACACAACGTCATATTATTCATTTTAAAAACATTTTTTGAAATGGAAAATGTGACATAATTCAAGAAGTTTATTCATTTTTGACAAATCTCATATTGTAAGTGTAAGGTTATGAGGGAATACAAATTGAATATAAACGTAAACGAAGTAAAGCTCGAGAAAACCGGTGTTCATTCTCTGAACTTGATAGTCACCATAGCTGGTGCCAAGCATGTTTGAAGATCGTACGTTGGGCCAGCACATCGGCCCATAAAAAATCTACAATCGTTTCAAACATGGCTTACGAGATAATTTTCATAAGGTGGTTTGACCCATCCGCAAACACATACACACACACTTTACAAACCTTTATATGTTCGCCTGCTGGTAAACGATTGAGTCAACCTGTTTTATTAATGGACATTTTTTTATCGATTTCGATGTTCATTCCTACCCAAGCTATCCTCGGACCCCAATGAAATGTACCGACTGCACCCCACTCTCGCAGGTCCTGGTAGATTTATAAGTATCTTGATGTCCTTAGATGAAAAAAACTTCATCACTGCACTTTTTTGTATTTAGTCTTTACTTGTTCCTATCCCTTTTGCTGTTTGAAAGAAAAAACAAAAACAAGAAAAAAACTTGAATATTTTGGCTTTTCAATATTTCCTTTCATCCTTCACCCCCCCCCCCGTTCGTACCTTTCATTATCGCTGGCTTACGAACCGGGACTCTTCCGATTGTTTTGTAAACAAAACCAATCCTTCGTAGTTGTAAGAACAGTTATGTTGCTTACAGAGATAAGAAATAAGGGAAGTAACTACTTCTTCTCTATTAATAAAAATCCTGACCGCGCCTTGCAAAGTGAAGGAATAAATAAATAGAAACATTCGAACTTGATGTTACAAAGCACAATTGTATTGATCTGTTATTTTGAGATGATGTACCCGGTATCTGAAATTGGAACATTTCTATAAAAAAAACATTTCTATAAAAACCGCTCGTAATTCGGAACGGCGTAAGGCGAAGAACCTACTACTAATAATTTATGGGAGAAATGCTTTTGAGCGTAGCTACGCTCTTAAGAAAATCGTGAAAACGATATGCTAGGCTGAGTCGTTGGAGGTTAGAGTGGTGGGACGTACAGGAGACCGGGCTGTTTGGTTATGAGTGGGAGAGAGAGAGAGAGAGTTAGAAATGGGGGAAAGGGGAGAACGCTGCCTCTATAGCAGCTCGCTTCGAAACAAACGCTGAGCGCTATTTTTGCACTCAACCTTCTTTCGTAAAAGCATAGCGTAAAGCGAACTCTAAGAAAAACAAAAATGAGTGATACTTGTGTTTTTGTTATCAATGATTTCGTTATTCATATAAAAGGTTTCTTGATATCTTTTGTTGTTTTTCATCAAGGTCTTAACTGGTACATAGAAAAACAGAAGAAAATAGATAACAAGCCAGGCTGTACCAGTATGATCTGCACCCGTACTTCTATTCCGAGAGAAGATGATTACCGTAATTTTTGTCTTGTTTATATAATCAATCACATCAGAAATAAGAATACAAAGATGAAAATCGAAAACGCAGAACTGGGGAGATGTAGAGCACTGCCTCTACTCGGGACAACGAATCTCCATGGAATCCTCGAAAAAAGAATAAATCAAGCAAAGATTCACTGTACGATGGCAAGCCATCGGCAGTGAAAGCTCAACCTTCAAGAATAAGAAGATCCCATTAGTCCTGAAAGAAAAGAAAAAAGGGGTATACAACCATTGCATCTTCTCAGTTGTCACCTATGGAGCTGAAACATGTAACCATGAGACTGGCCTGAAAACTGAGACGCATGTAGGTGCACGTGAAAGAATCATGCTCAGCCTCACACGGAGAGATCATAAGACAGCACAATATATCAGGGAGAAAACAAGAATCCGAGATATCATAGGATCCATTAGAAAACTCAAATGGCAATGGGCTGGTCATGTAGCAAAAAAACTGATGGACACCACGACTCTTAACAAGGATCTCGAGGCTGGCAGAACACAAAATGGAGAGACTGGCCGGACAAATTCAGAAAGTATTGAATCTGCAACGCCTGCAATCAAGAAGTGTGGTGAATCCTGGGAAAAGCCAATGTCTAACGATGGACGTTAAAAGACTGTTGATGATGATATATAATGAAAAAAAATTATTATCTATCATACATGAATGGTCATGTATGATAGAACCCTCAACGAACCATTCTTTTAATGTTGATATTTTCCTTATTTTTAGAGTTCCAAAGCTCAATTCCATCTTTTAGCCTGATCATTCTATGATTAATTACGTGTGGTGTTCAAGCTTCAAAATTGAAAAGAAATAACGGAAGCATTAAAAATAACCAAAGTATGAACGTTTTAAAAATGGTTCGTTGGGTACTTATAATGCGCAGCCACTTGTATTTTTTGTGTAAATATATTCATTTATTTGAATGAAATAAGCCCTTGCTTACTCCTAACATAATGTACCGTCGATAAGTAGGACTTGTCAATTTGGTTCAGTCGGTATGAGAGGTCTCTAGCAATCACTTATTCATGATTTGAAATCACAGTAGCGAAATATATCAGTTTTGTTTTACGTGACAGGCGAGACGAATAGTGAAGAATTTCACCCCCACCCAAGTAAGCAGGGATTGTTCTGGTTGTTGTCAAGATAATAAGTCAACTAAAGCCTCCGACTTGGGCAGGAGCTTGACAAAAATAAATGTAATAATAAAAATACTTAATCTCATAATCTGAAAAAGATAAGTTACTTTAGCTTCTCTTCCTATTGCTATCAGAACGTTTTTCAAGAAAGCAATTTTTCAAACTTCTGCAAATTGCCTGAAAGCTGAATTTCCTGATAAGAGAGAATATTGTTGCCACTAATTGAATTCGTGAAGGGTAGAATTATGCCTCAACAGAAGGAAACAATCCAGTAGGGATTCTTCCGATTTACAGCTTATCTAAACAATGGCGTACGTCAAGCATCACATCTTAGTTTTAACCCTTTCTTGTCTGAATCTATTTCTAAATTGTACTAGTTTTCATCAGTATCTCCAGAAGCAGCAGCTTTTAATGTCCATTATTGGATATATACCATCCCCCAAGATTCGTCAGACTTCTTGATCATGGGTGTTGAGGAGCCAATACTTTCTGAACTGGTCTAATAAATCACGCCATCTTATTTTCCGCCGGTCGCGATTCTTCATATGATCTCTGAGGATCCAAGTTACGAGTCATGATGTACAGCAGTTGTCTGCCATTCTTGCAACATGAACAGCCAATTGCTGTTTGAACTTTCCCTGATGTGATGTCGAGCATGGATATTTTCTGAGCACGTTGCATGGGTACCAGCTTGAGAGATTATCTTTTGGTTAGATTCCATGTTCCAGCTCCATGGGTGACCATCAGGAGGACGTGTTAGTTGTACACTCATCTTTTTTTTTATAGAACTAATGGGATTTTTTTGTTCTTGAAGGTTGAGCTATCTCCACCAAAGGCTTGCCAATTTAGAGTAAATCTTTGCTTTCTTCTTTTTTTGAGGATTTCATGGAGATTCGATATCCTAAGTTAATGTGATGGTCAACTTTCTTTAGTTGTGTTTCTGATTTGATTATTGTGTCTTTGTCCTCAACATGTTAGTTGCACAGGTAATTTGCTTCACTAAAATTTTAACTCGAATTTGAATCCAATTTGGGGACTCTCTACACAACTTAACCTCTCTATACAATATGTATCATGCCAAGATTATGTTGTGGCTATATACTAGAGGTATTTATACTCATTAACAACCTGTGAGATTCAGCTCAATCCCTAGACCCAGTCGAGTCAAATCTCTATGGGGCATATAAGTGTCTCAGCTTTCTTGACCGCTGATCAGATTGAGAAGAAAGAGGATTTTTCATTACATTTTTGTATTTTTCAAAATATTCAATTGAGTCCTTATCAGAGGCAGATAGAGCGGAAACAGTCACCCAAAATATTTCTGAGGCTACAATGTTGATATATCCCTGTACGTAACATTTTTGTCTTTGCAAAATTTATTCACCTGACCTTGAAAAGTCTTCTTCTGGTGTGGATGAATAGGAGAGTTATTCTAAAGATATCCATCATAGTAAGCGTTGCCAACTAAGATATTTTGTATCTAAATTCATATATTTCCGACTGCTTTCAGTTATAAGGTATTGTTTGAATATATCTTAGATATTGGATAAGTCTAAATATTTTTTAATGAGGCTCAGATATTTTTACAAGTAAAAATAATATTTAAGATAACAAAAGCGTATTTCAATTGAAAACGCATCGTACATTTAATGTAATGTATACTTATTTGATAAGATCTTTTTAATGTCATTGGTTATATTTTGATATTGCGGTGGAAGGCTAGAAAATATGCTGAGTATTTTAAATATTTGTTGATAAGTCAAGACGAATTATTTTTTGGCGAATAAACCTCTAATTCGACCGCTTGTCGAGTTACTTTTTTTAGGTCTTACTGGATGCTGATGAATATATCTGATTTTCATCGTTTCCATGGAAACTAGAAGCAATACAATACTAAATATATTTTTGATTTAACCATATCAAGAACGTAGTTATAATACGAGTATTTGATAGCACTTACGTCTCCGATTCAAGTAACAGTATCGTTCTGATAAAACAATTATTTCCCTCACTTCAGAACCTGTTATCGGAGTAAAGAATAATTTGCAAGGCGTCCTGGACGTCCACAAGTCTATGTCTGGTGATCGAAATTCCCTTTTATCGTTTATTTCGAAGCACGTCACCGTTACGTCAAAGCCACCATCTTGCTCAAACTGATTCAATTGCGTAAAAATTCTTTATGACCAATTAGTATTATTGGGTTTGGTTGTAAACAAACTTACGTGTTCGGTCGATAAGATCTGACTGGTCTGCTCGGTAAAGATTAAAAGATCTGATTTTCAACTTTTAGATTTCCTGAAACTCGTCTTTTTTTTCTCTCCATATCTTTAACCATAAAACACTTGAATATTCTCTTGGTGTTGTGCACTCTACGGGGATCAGTGATTCTTGGAGTTCCCATTCATCTCCATTAATTCCAATGATATTGTTATGTCATCCTCAAAATTATTGAAGCCCTGGGAACAGCACGAAGTCAATTCAGTCCAGCATCCATTTGTTCAAATTTCTGTTTAGTAACAATTTGTTTCCACGAAGTTTGTTCGAAAATATTATATAATGTGAGCAAGTGACCAAATTTTGATATATCATTTGTACACACTTCTTTTACAATTCAGGGGGGATAAGGGTTTTATATAGGGAGTATAAAAGTAAAAAGTGTGATGGTAAGTTTTCTCCTGGAATTCATGAAAATGCACCCAAAATATGGATGGTTAAGCATTCTGACAGGTAGGTCTATCTATCAGAACCGGAATATGCAGTTCTTCCAATAAAGAATTGCAGAACGTGATGAAATGCCCGGCTCAGTTTTCATCACATTTCCATGGAAGAAAAAGAGACTTTATTCCTGTGTAATATTTAAGTTTAACTAACCCCTCAAATTCTTGTAGAAATTCTTCAACTAAAATTTTCTCGACAGTAAAGTTTTATTATTGCTTTTTTTGTGATCCGATAAAAACTCGTCCATCGGTTCGAATACCTGAGTTTCAAGGCAGTTTTCAATAGATAATCTAAGTGTGAATATACCTTTGTGTATGTGTTGACAAAATAATGTCATTCCTCGCCATTTCAGAAAAAAAAAGAAAAAAACTTTGTTGACATCACTTAATGATTGACTGTGACAAAAAATGAGTGTGATGGAATGACAAATGTCACACTTTTTCATATATTATGATTTTGATTATTCTGCAATTGAGCTTTAAAGAAGTTACAATATCCCACTGAGAACAAAACACTCAGTGACATTTCAGGGGGGATAAGGGTTTTATATAGGGAGTATAGAAGTAAAAAGTGTGACGGTAAGTTTTCTCCTGGAATTCATGAAAATGCACTCAAAATATGGATGGTTAAGCATTCTGACAGGTAGGTCTATCTATCAGAACCGGAATATGCAGTTCTTCCAATAAAGAATTGCAGAACGTGATGAAATGCCCGGCTCAGTTTTCATCACATTTCCATTGAGACTTGAGCATTCAATTCTGACTTCATGTATATCAACCTTTTTTTTTCAATTATAGAATCCCCCGTATTTGTTCTGGCTTTATGACCCCTCTGAACTTAGACTATTAAAATGTCAAGTGTACATCACGGTGTGACAAAATTCACGACCCCAAAACCTGATCAGTTTTCACTATCGATAAATCATCGGCCGATACCTGAAAGACTCGTTTTATTTTGTGTTTTTATTATACTTTACAAGACGGGTTTTGTTCCTGGGTAGTGACTGGTATTTTCCGATTGTCCCTGTGAAAAAGGTAAAGAAAATGGTCAGTATTCCCCTTAAACTTTGCTCTAGTGACCAGGGTAGTGATATTCATTTGTAATTGTTTTTCTTACTTTATGTGATTGAAAAATATGCCAATTTTCCCGTTGTTCATTTGGAATACATAGATTTCAAATTACCACTGTCCTGTAAGGAACAGATAAGTTGGAGAGGAAATATCGACATTTTCTACATATTTTAGACATAATCGATTAGAAAATAGAACTAATTACCCAGCAACATTTTAAAAAAAAAGTTTACTGAGTATAGTCATTTATGTAAATGGATAGAAATGGAGAACAACTCCCAATCTCCCAAACAGCTTGTTACAAAAGTTTTATTTTAAAGTAAACAGAATCGTTATTTTTACTTTTTATTAACAATAAAATACAAGAAAACGAATAACATTTATTGGAATAATATGGTCTCTGTCCGGAAAGTATCCAGTCATTTAATATAAACAAAAAATAGCCTATCTACGTAAAGAGCAACTTGATTCTATTCAAAATAGTCTCTTGGGACTTCATACACATGTCACTATCACATAGCTTCCTTGCAGTTCGTCAAAATAATCTTCAAAGTCTTCATTTGGGATCTCCTCTACTTACCTCGTCTACGGTCTGAATTCTTTTGGGGCGAAATTCAAAAGTCACAGGAAGTTAAATCTGGACAATAAGGGTTGGAGGCGACTAATCTCGGCGAAGAGTCACTTTGTCAACTAGCTCTGCTCGAGACGTGAAAAGATAACTCGATCGAGTATCATGGATGCGAGGGTCTCAATACACAAGCTCAATCAGTGGCATTCCATTACTCACTGAGTAACCTCACAGGAGTGTTTTCTGTCCACACATACGCAACAAGGTCCCCTCCGATTGGTTATGTTTTAGCAAGGCCACTTTACTAGTTCTCAAAATATTAAAAATGGCTCGATACTTTCTGCACACACCACGTAAAAATACTTTATACAAACTGTAAATTCCTCTTCCATAGAAAAAGAATGTATTGCCGAATAATCCTAGAATTTAGTGCTCTCGGTCGAAGGCGAGTTAATATGAACTTAAGATAAAAAAAAAAGAGAAGAATATGGCAGTAGTTTTTGCCTTAAGGCCAATCAAAATAATTTATCATCTATCGCACTTGTTCAACTGTGATTGCTATAATAATGTCATTACACCACAGAATTTTTTCCGATTGATAGACTTATAAGCAAGTACATCACTTCAATTAATCAGCGTTCATATTAGTTTCCATTGTTAAAATTACAGTATCATTGATAGCATTTGGCTGGTTTTAGATAATAGACTTCATTAGAAGCATTCATTTTTCACTACGATTATTCCACAATCGGATGAAAAATGAGAAGTGGCATAATTACCGAATATCATCAACTCACAATGATGTAATTCTGTAGTTCTTTTCACTCACTTCTCTCCCTTGAGGTGTTTCAGTCTGTCTTATACAATCAGAATTACATGAGTGAAAAATGTGGAAAATAAAAGGCATAATGTAGAATTTTTATAAGGGATGGGAAAAAAGAAATTTATCAGTTACCCTTTGAAGTATTGTGTAGACAAACATAAGTTAATACCTAAATATATGAAACGAAAAAACAAAAAAAAAACAATGAAATATCTCTCAGTCGGAAAAATGCCTACCCCCCCCCTTTAGCCCATGGCCCACCCATCCAACAAATTATATTGCAATCCAAACAGTACTTTTGGAGATATTATGTTGACGAACAAGTAGAAATGAACGACTATAAAGTGTATCTTACAGCTTCGTAAGCAGACGTTAAAAGATGAGTTTGTCAAGCAGACAAAACAGATATTCTGAACTGCCTCCGGCAACTCCAGCCGACGGACCATCCTGTTTAGTAGACACATAATCTAATGTTGACTTTTAGATAAGTTACACGAAAAAAAAAAAATCCGCCATGTTTTGACATTCTGAGCCAATGGAGATTGAACTATCAACGCGTCAACCTTAGTTTCTCCTTTCTCAGTCAGTGAAACCAACCAGGAATTAAAGATGATAAATTCATATTTTTTTTCACCTTACTGACCAAGATGACCAAACAAACGAGGCATATTATCATCTCCATCTGATTAACAATGTTAATGTTAGTCAGGCCAAAGTGTAGAACATTACTTATGTCTCAGGTATGAACGGAACAAATACAAAAATGTCTTTTTTTTCTGTATCGGCTTTTTTTTGCTATGGGGGGTTATCAACCTTATATGAGAGATTCAATTTTCTTTAGAAGTCTTCAGATTGAAGTCAGGTGGAACAAACCCGACTAACTGATCTATACTTAAAGTGATCTATTAGTTTACATTACAAATTCGGACAAAAAGAGTAGAATAGAGCTGGTGAGCAGTTCTAGAGAAATCTGATATAAATAAATGAAAAAAAAAAAGAACTTTTTCTAGAATTATAGCTCTATTACAAAATAGACTATATATATCTGAATCTATATGTAAAATATCTGAATTGGCAACATTGGGGAGACGTAACCGAAATACTTCGAAGCTGTATTTTCGTACTACGGACCAGAAATTATTTTGTATGACTATGATGAGAGGCAGCTTCACTCGCAATAAAGTCCGGTCCCTTTCAAACACACATTTCTAGAAGGGGAACTGCTTTAGTTGTTACGGAACCACATTTTAGCATCGTGATATCTACGAGGAAAGATTTAGTAAAAGGAATACTAGTGCTGTATTATTTACCACACCTGTGTTCGGGGAACAATATTGAATTGATAAATTCGGGAAAGGGTTGGTCCATACCTAAAATTCATCAAATCGGGCTACCTCTATCCATCCCTGCAAGTTCATATCTATTCATCCATCTGTTCATATTTATATATCCTCCTTAGTCCATGTCTTTTCATCGCTAAGTCTGTTCGAATCCATCGATCCTCCTCACTTCATATATATATATCTTCTTTTGGTATCTTTCTATTCTAAACTACGATATCGATCTATCTATCGCCTAGTCAGTCCATATCTATCTACCACCCAGTCAGTGCATACTTATCTAACGCCCAGTCTGACCATCCTTATCTTTATATCTAGCATCCACTCTGTCCATATCTATCTATTTATCACCCACTCTGTCCATATCTATCTATTTATCACCCACTCTGTCCATATCTATCCGTCGTCCACTTTGTGCATATATATTTATTTATTTCCCACTCAGTCTATATTTATCTATTTATCCATCATCACCCAGTTTGTTTATATCCATTGATCTATCTACCACCCAGTCTGTTCATATCTATTCATCTTTATATATACAGCCAACTCTAAAATTATCTATCAATCACCAAGTCTGTCCATATCTATTTACCTATATATCCATCGCCAAGTTTGCCAACATGTGCATATCGCCCAGTCTGCAAACATCTACTGATCTATCTATTTACCGCCCAATCTGTCCACATCTATCTACAACCTAGTCTGTCCATATTTATCTATTTATTCATATAGTCTTTCTATATCTATTCATCCATCACCCATTCTTTATATCTAACGATCTATCTACCGTCCACAGTCCATATCTATTTATCTACCACCAAGTCTGCCTTTATACATCTATCTACCGCCCAGTCCGTCCATCAATGGATATAAATACCGCCCACTCTGTTCATATCTATCAATCACCAAGTCTGTCCATATCTATTCATGTATTTATCCATCGCCCTCTTTGCCAACACGTACCTATCACCCAGCCTGCGCATATCTATCTATTGCCGAGTCTATACATATCTATCTACCACTTTCTGTCTATATTCGATCATCAATCTATCGCCATGACAGTCCATCACTATCCATTGCCCAGTCTGACTATATCTATGTTTCACCCAGTCTGTATCGCCCAGTATGTCCATATTTATCGATTTATCGATCTTTCGCCGTCTGTCTATATCTATCTATCAACCAGTCAGTACATACTTATCTATCCATGTCTGCCAACGTCTATCTACTGCCAAGTCTGCCAACGTCTATCATCAAATCTGCAAACATCTAAACAGCGTCAAATCTGTCCATCTCTAGGCATCACCAAGTCTGAAGTTATCTATCCATTGCCAAGGTCGATCGACTGCCAAGTCTGCCTATGTCAATTGACCACATCTATAAATCGCCAAGTCTGCCAAGAGCCAGGAATTGCAAAGTTTGTCCACAGCTGCAGATTGCCAAGTCTGCCAAAATCTATCTAAAGCTACGTCTACCTGCACGTATAAATCGTAATGTCTGCCCACATCTGTAGATTGACAAATTTGCCCAAATCTATCTACAGCCAAGTCTACCAACATTCATCTATAACCACATCTATAGATATATAGCCAATACTTCCTGCATCTATAAATCACCGTTTGCTCACATCTATATTGCCAAGTTTGCAAATAGCTATCTATAACCAAATCTAGCTATAGCCAAGACTGCCAACATGTATATTGCCAAGACTGCCAACATGTATATTGCCAAGATGGCTTATTCTGCCAACAGTTATAGATCACCAAAGTCTGCCCACATCTATCTATAGCCACGTCTGCCCAATTCTATAGATTGCCAAATCTGCCAACAGGTATATTACCAAGATGGCTACTTCTTACCACAGGTATAGATCACCGTCTACCATAATCTGTAGATTGCCGAGTCTGGCTGCATCTGTAGATTGCCAAATATGCCCAGATCATTCAAAAGCCAAGTCTACCCACACCTATCTATGGACAAGTCTGCCTATTTTTATCCATAACAAAGTCTGCCAACATTTATATATCTATAGATTGCCAAGTCAGCAACAAGATAAAAAATCAAGTCTGTCTAAATCTATCTATAGCCAAGTCTTCCAACATCTATCTATAGCAAGTGTGCCAACATCTATAGATTGCCAAGTCTGGCCATATCTATAGATCGCAGAGTCTGGCAGGATCTGTCAATTGCCAAGTGTCTCCTCTTATGTAGATTGCCAAGTCAGACTGCATCTGTAGATTGCCAAGTATAGCCACATCTATTGCCAAATCTGCTGACACACATCAATAGCCAAGTCTGCTATCATCTATATATTCCCAAGTCTGCCAAGATTGCCAAGTCAGACTGCATCTGTAGATTGGCAAGTCAGACAGCATCTGCACATTGCCAAGTCTGGCAGCATCTGTAGATTGCCGAGTCGGACTGCATCTGTACATTGCCAAGTCGGACTGCATCTGTAGATTGCCAAGTCTGTCTGCATCTGTAGATTGCCAAGTCTGTCTGCATCTGTAGATTGTCAAATATAGCAACATCTATATATTGCCAAGTCAGGCTGCATCTGTAGATTGGCAAGTCAGACTGCATCTGTAGATTGCCAAGTCAGACGGCATCTGTAGATTGCCAAATCAGACGGCATCTGTAGATTGGCAAGTCACACGGCATCTGTAGATTGGCAAGTCAGACGGCATCTGTAGATTGTCAAATTCAGCAACATCTATATATTGCCCAGTCAGACGGCATCTGTAGATTGCCAAGTCTGTCTGCATCTGTAGATTGCCAAGTCTGTCTGCATCTGTAGATTGCCAAGTCTGTCTGCATCTGTAGATTGCCAAGTCTGTCTGCATCTGTAGATTGCCAAGTCTGTCTGCATCTGTAGATTGCCAAGTCTGTCTGCATCTGTAGATTGGCAAATATAGCATCATCTATATATTGCCAAGTCAGACTGCATCTGTAGATTGCCAAGTCAGACGGCATCTGTAGATTGCCAAGTCAGACGGCATCTGTAGATTGCCAAGTCTGTCTGCATCTGTAGATTGGCAAATATAGCATCATCTATATATTGCCAAGTCAGACAGCATCTGTAGATTGCCAAGTCAGACGGCATCTGTAGATTGCCAAGTCAGACGGCATCTGTAGATTGCCAAGTCTGTCTGCATCTGTAGATTGGCAAATATAGCATCATCTATATATTGCCAAGTCAGACAGCATCTGTAGATTGCCAAGTCAGACGGCATCTGTAGATTGCCAAGTCTGTCTGCATCTGTAGATTGCCAAGTCTGTCTGCATCTGTAGATTGCCAAGTCTGTCTGCATCTGTAGATTGCCAAGTCTGTCTGCATCTGTAGATTGGCAAATATAGCATCATCTATATATTGCCAAGTCAGACTGCATCTGTAGATTGGCAAGTCAGACGGCATCTGTAGATTGGCAAGTCTGTCTGCATCTGTAGATTGGCAAGTCTGTCTGCATCTGTAGATTGGCAAGTCTGTCTGCATCTGTAGATTGGCAAGTCTGTCTGCATCTGTAGATTGTAAAATTCAGCAACATCTATATATTGCCAAGTCAGACTGCATCTGTAGATTGCCAAGTCTGTCTGCATCTGTAGATTGCCAAGTCTGTCTGCATCTGTAGATTGCCAAGTCTGTCTGCATCTGTAGATTGCCAAGTCTGTCTGCATCTGTAGATTGCCAAGTCTGTCTGCATCCGTAGATTGTCAAATATAGCAACATTGCCAAGTCAGACTGCATCTGTAGATTGCCAAGTCGGGCTGCATCTGTAGATTGGCAAGTCTGACTGCATCTGTAGATTGGCAAGTCTGACTGCATCTGTAGATTGCCAAGTCTGACTGCGTCTGTAGATTGGCAAGTCTGACTGCGTCTGTAGATTGGCAAGTCTGACTGCGTCTGTAGATTGGCAAGTCTGACTGCATCTGTAGATTGGCAAGTCAGACGGCATCTGTAGATTGGCAAGTCTGTCTGCATCTGTAGATTGGCAAGTCCGTCTGCATCTGTAGATTGTAAAATTCAGCAACATCTATATATTGCCAAGTCAGACGGCATCTGTAGATTGCCAAGTCGGGCTGCATCTGTAGATTGGCAAGTCTGACTGCATCTGTAGATTGGCAAGTCAGACGGCATCTGTAGATTGGCAAGTCAGACGGCATCTGTAGATTGGCAAGTCTGTCTGCATCTGTAGATTGGCAAGTCTGTCTGCATCTGTAGATTGTAAAATTCAGCAACATCTATATATTGCCAAGTCAGACGGCATCTGTAGATTGGCAAGTCTGGCTGCATCTGTAGATTGCCAAGTCTGTCTGCATCTGCAGATTGCCAAGTCTGTCTGCATCTGCAGATTGCCAAGTCTGCATCTGTAGATTGTCAAATATAGCAACATCTATGTATGCCATGTATATCCACATCCCTAGATTGCCAAGAATGCCAACATCCCCATGGATTGCCAGGTATATGTATATCTCATCTTGTCAGGTATATCCCCATTGAGATTGCCAGGTATATCTACATCCCGAAATTGCCAAGTTTGGCTGCATGTCTAGATTGCCAGGTATATCCAAATCTCTACATTGCCAAGTATGCCAACATCTCTAGATTGCCAGTTATATCCATATCCTCAGATTGCCAAGTTAAGAGAGTCTGCCAATATTTCTGCACTCCCAGGGATGCCCACATCCTTAGATTTCCAGGTATATCTTCGCAACACTTATAGATTGCCAAATATGCCAACAGGTATATCCACATCCGTAGATTACCAGGTATATCCAAATCCCTACATTGAGCTCATATCTAGATTGCCAGGTATATTTGCATCTCTAGATTGCCAAGTTTGGCTGATCATCTACATTGCTAGGTATGCCAACATCCTTAGATTGCCAAGTGTGCATATATCCCTAGATTGCCAGGAATGCCCACATCCTTAGATTGCCAGGTATGTCTACATCTCGAAATTGCCTATCCCTAGATTGCAAGGTTTGCCAACATCCCTAGATTGCCAGGAAATCCCACAACCCTAGATTACCAGGTATAATTACATCTCAGATTGCCAGGTATAACCCCTTTGAGATTGCTGGATACATCCACATTTCAAAATTGCCAGGAAAGCCAACATCCCTAGATGGCCAGGTATATCCATATCCCCAGTGTGCCAAGTACGCATATATCTTTAGATTGCCAGGTATATGCACGTCCCTAGATTGCCAAGTTTTGCTGCATCTCTATCTCTATGGATTGCTAGGTATACCCACATTTTTCGATTGCCAGGTATATCCACATCCCAAGATTGTCAAGTATGTATATATATCTAGATATCCAGGAATGCCCACATCCCTTGATTTCCAAGTATATGTACATCCCAGATTGCCAGGGATATCCCCATTCAGAGTGCTAAATATATCTATATCTCGAAATTACTGAGTTTACCTGCATGTCTACATTGCACAGAATGCCCACATCTCTAAATTGCCAAGTTTGGCTGCATTTCTATATTGCTACGTATGCCCACATCTCCAAATTGCCGGGTATGTCCACATGTCGAGAATGCCAAAGTTGTCTGCCAGGTATATCAACATATTTAGATTGCCAGGTGTATCCACATCTCTAGATTGCCAAGTTTGGCCATGTTTGGCTGCATTTCGAGATTACCAAGCTTCGCTACATCTTTAGATTGCCAAGTATGCCTGCACCTCTAAATTGCCAAACCTCCCTACTTCCGTAGATTGCCAAGTCTGCCCACATCTATCTAGATTGCCAGGTATGCCCACATCTCTAGTTGCCAGGTATGCCCACATCTCTAGATTGCCAGGTTTGGCTGCATCTGTAGATATCTAGGTATATCCACATCTTTAGATTGCCAGATATATCCAAATCTCTAGATTGCAAGGTATATCAACATGTTGAGATTGCCAAGTTTTGCTGCATCTATAGATTTACAAGTCTGGCCTCATCTGTAGATCGCCGAGTCCGCCCTCCGCTATAGATATCCAAGTCAGCCAAAAGCTATTGATCACCAATTTTGGTTGTATCTGTAAATTGCCAGGTATATCCACATCTGTAGATTGCGAAGTCTGGCTGCATCTTTATATTGCCAAATATGCCCACATCTATTTATTTTTGCCTATCAAGTTTGCCAACATTTATCTACAGCCAATCTGCCCACATCTATTTATAGCCAAGTATGCCAAAGCATGCCTACCTCTGCAGATTGCCAAGTCAGCCAATTGATCACCAAGTCTGGCTGCATCTGTAAATTGCCAGGTATATCCACATCTCTAGATTGCTAGGTATGTCCACATTTCTACATTGCCTGGTATGCCCACATTTCTACATTGCCTGGTATGCCCACATCTCTACATAGCCAGGTATATCCACATCTATACATTGCCAAGTCTGTCCACATTTATCCATAAACAATATGCCCACATCTCTAGATTGCCAAGTATGCCTACCTCTGCAGATTGCCAAGTCAGCCAATTGATCAGCAAGTTTTGCTGCATCTCTAGATTGCTAGGTATATCCACATCCCTAGATTGCCAGGTATATCCACATCGGTAGATTTCTAAGTCTGGCTGCATCCGTAGATTATCAAATTTGCCCACATCTATCAATTTTTGCCTATCAAGTTCGCCTACATTTATCCATAGCCAATCTGCCCACATCTATTTATAGCCAAGACCTATCTATAGCCATGTCTACCAACATCTCTAGATTGCCAAGTATGCCCACATCTCTAGATTGCCAAGTCAGCCAACAGCTATTGACTACCAAGTCTGGCTGCATTTGCAAATTGTAGATCACCATGTCTGGCCACATCTGTAAATTGCCAAGTCTGGCTGCATCTGTAGTCAGCCCACATTTATAGATTGTCAAGTCAGCCCACATCTCTACATTGCCAAAACAGCCCACATCTGTAGATTGCCAAGTCTGCCTGCATCTATATTGCCAAGTCTACCCACATCTGTAGAATGCCAAGTCTACCCACATCTGTAGAATGCCAAGTCTACCCACATCTGTAGAATGCCAAGTCTACCCACATCTGTAGAATGCCAAGTCTACCCACATCTGTAGAATGCCAAGTCTTTTTGCATCTCAAGTCTGGCCACATTTATCTATAGCCAAGTCTGCTCACACCTATGTGGGCGGACTTGCCAACACCTACATAATGCCAAGTGTGCCAACGCCAAGCTTCTGCCAAATCTGCCAACGCCCATCTACTGCCAAGTCTACCAACGCCCACGTACTGTCAAGTTTTCCAACGTCCATCTACTGCCAAGAAATCCGCCCGAATCTATTTTTGCCAAGTTTGCCCACATCCATCCAAGTCTGCCAACGTCTATCTATTGCCAAATCAGTCCCTACTTATCAGTGTATCCAATGCTCTTTCTCTTTATATCAATCACCCAATCAGCCTATATCTATGTATGGCCCAGTCAGTTCATATCCATATATCCCCCATCTATATATCACCCAATCCTTCCATATCTGTCTATCTACTGCACATATCCATCCGTCCATATCTCTTTTTACCGCCCAGTCTGTCAATATCTATCTATATACCACCCATCCTGTCCATATCTATCTTACGCCAAGTCTGTTCCATAACCTAGTCTGCCCATATCTAAATATATATCTCCAAGTCTGTATCTATATATTTATAATTACCTCCAGTGTATTCAACTCTATTTTCCAGTTTGTCCATAACATACCACCCACTGTCCATATCTAATGCTTAGTCAACCCATGTCTATCAATCTGTATCTATCTACCACCCAGTGTGTATATATCTATTTACTATCTGTCCATATCTATCTATGGCAAATTTTGTCCATATTTACCACAAAGGCTGTCTATATCAATCCCACTCCGCCTACATAAATCTATATACCACCCACTCTCTCCATATCTATATATTGCCAAGTCTGTCCATATCTACCGCCCACTCTGTCCACATCTACCTATTTACTGCCCACTCTGTCTACCTCAATCTTTTCATCCACCACTCAGTCTGTCTATATATATCCATCTATGTATTTATGCATCGCATATATATGTATATATATTGCACAGTCTGTCCACATCTATCTCTTTATTTATCTACTGCCCAGTCTGTCCATCGCAGAGTCTACCCATATCTATCTGTATATCTCACAGTCCGACTGTATCTATCTAGTGGGTTCATATCTATTTACTGCCCAATCTGTCCATATCTATCAATTTATCGCCCAGTCTGTCCATATTCATCTAAAGCTAAGTCTGTTAATATCTATCTCCCAGTGTGTTCTTATCTATGTATTTACTGCCCAGTCTGTCCATATCTATCCACCGCTGTCTGTCAATATCTATATATCTACTTCCCTCTCCGTCTAAATCTATTTACAACCCACTCAGTCCATATTTGCTTACCACCAACTCTCTCCATACATTGCTCAGTCTGTCCATATATATCTATCACCCACTCTATTCATTTACCACCAACGTCATCAATATCTATCCATTTATTTTTCCATCACCCAGTCCATCCATATCCATCTATTGTTATATATCACCCACTCAGTCCATAACTACAATCTCACCCAGTTGTCCGTCCATTGCTCAGTTTGCCCATATCTATCTATATTTCTCCCAGTCTGTCTGTATTCATTCATATATTTACCACCCAGTGTGTTAATATCTATACATCTTTTTATCCATAGCTCAGACTCTCCATATCTATCCATCTTTTTATCCATCACCCAGTCCGTCCATATTTATCTAACGACCATGCACTGAGTCCATATCTATGTATCACCCTCTCTGTCCATGTCTATATGCCCAGTTGTTCATCACCCGGCCTGCTCATATCTATCTATATATTTCCAAGTCCGTCCCTATCTAATTACACACCAGTCTGTTCATATCTATTTACTGCAGAGTCTGTTCATATCCATCCGTCTGTCCATGTCTATAACCCACTGGTCATATCTATCTATCTTCCTGTCTGTCTGTATCATGTTCATATCTATCTTACTGCCCAGTTAGTCCATATCTAGCCATTTACTGCCCAGTTAGTCCATATCTAGCCATTTACTGCCCAGTTAGTCCATATCTAGCCATTTACTGCCCAGTTAGTCCATATCTAGCCATTTACTGCCCAGTTAGTCCATATCTAGCCATTTACTGCCCAGTTAGTCCATATCTAGCCATTTACTGCCCAGTTAGTCCATATCTAGCCATTTACTGCCCAGTTAGTCCATATCTAGCCATTTACTGCCCAGTTAGTCCATATCTAGCCATTTACTGCCCAGTTAGTCCATATCTAGCCATTTACTGCCCAGTTAGTCCATATCTAGCCATTTACTGCCCAGTTAGTCCATATCTAGCCATTTACTGCCCAGTTAGTCCATATCTAGCCATTTACTGCCCAGTTAGTCCATATCTCCCACCAAGGTTGTCCATATCTATATACCACCCAGTCTGTCGATATCCGTACATCTATCTACTTCCCACTCGGTCCATATCAAGCTATCGCCCAGTCTGCCCACATCTAACTATCGCCAATATCTATATATTGCGAAATCCCTCCATATCTATCTATTTACCGCCCAATGTCAACATTTATCTATTCATCTTCCACTCAGTCCGGCCATATCTCTCTATCTATCGATTTATCTATCACCTACTCTGTTCATATCTATCTATCTACCGCCCCGTCTGTCCATTCTTATCTATCAATCGCCTAGTCTATCTATGTTTATCTATTTATCGCCCAGTCTGTCCATATCTATCAATTTATCATTGCCCAGTCTGTCCATAGTTATCTATATACCCACCAAACTGTCCATATTTATTTACCTCTCACTGTGCTCATAGCTATATATTTACCACCCAGTCTGTCCATATCTATTTACAACCCCGTGTATCCATATCTATTTAGCAACCAGTCGGTCTGTACATATCTCTAAACCACTGTCTGTCAATATCTATATTTGTCCATATCTATCGACTATCCTCTCTCTCTCTCTATATATATATATATATATATAGACAGACTGGTATATACATATGTTTATCGCCCAATTTTCCCGTATCTAACTACCGCCCAGTCTGACCATATCTACAAATCTATCACCTAGTCTGTCCATATCCATCTATTTATCTACCGCCCAGTCAGCCCACATCTATCTATCGCTCAGTCTGTCCTTATCTATTCACTGTCAAGTCTACCCATATCTATAAATATATCTACCGTCCAGTTTGTCATCATCTGTCTATATACCGCCCAATTTGTCCATATCTATCTTATATCACAGCTTTGTCCATATGCATACATCGTCTAGACTATCCATATTTATTTACCTCCCAGTCTGTCTATATCTATCTGTTTACCGCCCAGTTTTTCCATAAACTACCGCCCAGTCTACCCATATCTACAAATCTATCTATCACTGCTCAGTCAGCCCACATTTATCTATCACCCAGTCTATATATATCACCCAGTTTGCCCTTATCTACAAATCTATCTATCACCAAGTCTGTCCATATCTATCCATTTATTTATCTACCACCCAGTCAGCCAATATCTATCTATAGCCCAGTCTGTCCATATCTATATCTATCCATCCATCCATCCATCTACCTTCCAGTCTGTCAGTAGTCAACTATGCCCGTATCTATCTATGTCCAAATCAGTCTGTTTCTATGTATTTACCAACCAGACTGTCAATATCTACGACCAAGTCTGTCAATGTCTATTTATCTATTTATTTACCATTAATTTTGCCCATATCTCTTTTCTGCCCAGTCTATCCATATCCATCTATCAACAAGTCTATTGATATCTATCCATCTGTCCATTTATCTACCACCTAGTCTGTCCATAACTGTATACCACTTACTTTGTTGCTTATCCACCTGTCTATACACCACCCACTTTTTCCATATCTATCTATATTACTACCGACTCCATATCTATTTATCTACTGCCCAGACTTATCATATCCATCTATAGCTAAGTCTGTCTATAGCTAAGTATCCCCATATCTATCGCCCAATCTATCCATATCTATTTATGCAATGCCCAGGCAGTCCATATCAATCTATCTAAATACTGCTCACTCCATGTATATCAATCGTCCTGTCAGTCCATGTCTATCCATCTATCCAACGCCCAGTCTGCTCATATCCATGTATTGCCGTCTGCCATCAATGTATAACCCAGTGTGTCCATATCTATCTATATACCTCCCAGTCTGTCCATTTGAATTTATCTACACTCTAGTCCGTCCATATTAAACATCTTGTGTGTCTATATCTATGTATTTACCACTGAGTCTGTCCTTATCAATGTACCGTCCACTCTGTTGACATCCATCTATCTACTGTCAGGTCTGTCAACATCCATCTATCTCTCCACCGCCCAGTCTGTCCATAACTATCTATGTCCATATCTATGTATCCATTGCCCGGTCAGTGCATATCCATTTAACACCCATAACTGTCCATATCTATCTATATACCACCCATATACCACATATATATATGTATTTATTTACAACCCAGTCCGTCCACATATCTATCTATAATACCATCCATTTTATCCACATCTATCTATTTACTGCCCACTTTGTCCATATCTATGTATCTTCCGTCCATATTTATCCATCCATTGCCAAGTCTGTCCATATCTGTCTATCCATCACTCAGTCTGTCTGTATCTATTTATCCATTGCCCAGTCTGTCCATATATATCAATCTATATACCACCCACATCTACCCCACTCTACATACTGCCCACTCTATCTATATCTATCGCCCAGTCTGTCTGTATTTATCTATTCATCTCCCAATATGATCATATCCATCCATTCACTGCCCAGTCTGTCCATATATATATATATATATATATATATATATATACTCATATATATATCCCAGTCAGCTTATATCTATTAACCACCCAATCCGTCCATATCTATCTATTCATATATTTATCGCCGTGTCCATATATCTATCCATCGCCCTGTCTGTCCATATCTATATATTGCTCATTCTCTCCATATTTACCTATCTACTACCCAGTCTGTCCATATTTATCTATGTATCACAAAGTCTGTCCATATCTATTTATCTATGTATCACAAAGTCTGTCCATATCTATTTATCAATGTCTCGCTAAGTTTGTCCATATTTATCTCGGTATCTATCGCCTCGTCTGTCCACATCTATCTATATATTCATTGCTGAGTCTGTTCATACCAATCCTCATTCATCCACATCTATATATTCGTTTGTCCATATATATCTCTTTATCTTTGCTTTGAATTGAAAGATCATTAAAAAAAAGATATATCCAAAGAGGTTTTTGATGTCAAGAGCTGATATATCTGACTAAGTCAAAAGATCCTGGGGCTGCACAAGTTTACTGAAAACACACTCTGTCGAGTTATACTCCGACGAACACAAAAGAAAAATATTTGAGAAGAAAAACGTGTGATTTGTGAGAGTTTCCAGATCTAGAAAATCAGGCAGGATTGACAAAAGACAACAATAGCTTCATTTTAGTTGAAGAATTTATCCTTTATGAATAAGACTTTTTATACAACTCAATACACACGGCCAAATTTTATTTAGGAAAAAAGGATGAATGCTATTCGTGAAAACCTCCAGCTAGATGTGAAATAGACAAATAAAGAAATAGGTCTAGTTATTCACTCAATAGAGACTGTTGTGCAACTAATGACTTGACGATATACCGTGTTAGGGGTGATCAATTAAAATAGGAAAAAAGTGTGATCTATAAGTTACTTCTCTCGCCTTCGAGCAGTAGTCACTATAGAGTCATAAATTTCCACAATTAGCAATGTGTATAAAAAATGAACATGAATAATTCCAGACTAAAACTAAGGGATTAATTTAGCATGAACTTGCATCGCAAATCGAAATCCCTCTAAGATCTAGTTAAGGGGGAAGTAAAGAGTAAAATGTTCAACTTTTCAGTCGTGTAGCTTTATTGGTGTGTCTGAACACGTGATACATACATAGGTAGCCAGTCGTCTAGACCCTCTAAAAACTGAAGAAACCCAAGTTGACGATTTTGACTGACGGTTTCTAATGAAATTTAAAAAAAACTTGAGTAATGAAACTATCTTTTTAAAATCTACAATTTATATGCAGCTTTTCCAAAAGTCAAAACGCATCAGTCAAAAGAACAACAATGTAAGAGAGACTACTGCAAGTTACAATCACTTAAGCTTGATTAAAAAAAAATCCCAGGGAGTACCAAAGACGTTTTGGAATTTATAAAGAAGATTAGCAAAAAAATTAAACTTTAATTCAAAATAGAATAGACTTTGGTAGCAACAACAGAAAATGAGTAATAAATCAGTCTTAATGGTGACAATGAGCGAAATGATTTTGCTTCGCAAGTTTTCAATCTCTAAAGCTTAAGAAAATGGATTTAATTATTCCATTCTTCTTGTGAGATTTTGTACAAAATGAAAAAAAAAATTAAATGACAGTAAAACTTTTATTCAAATATTCATTTGAATTCACGAAGAGATACTAAACCAAATCACTTGATAATCAAACATTCAGCTGGAATATCCGAACTATAGTATTGTCTTTTGACTGAACGCAATTGTGACTTGCAGTAGTCAGTACCAGTAGTCTTTGTAGGATTTGTATCACTCCGGGTGTCATTGCCAGTGTTGCCAACTCAATAAATCTTTCACGCTAAATCGACATAAAAAAAAACCTCACAAACATTGAAACGCGCTGAAAAAAACCCCCAAAAAACAAACAAAAACGAACAAACAAAACAAAACCAAAGACAAAAAACATGGATATATTCATCCCCAAATTTCAAAATTAACTCTTAGAACCCTATTTCTTTTGCTTTTCATTGCACTACGTAAATTGTCTAACACGAAGTATGTAAAGGATCAAAAAAGTCTTGGGTTAGTGCAGGATATTGAAAGTTACAATCTTATATTGATAAGTTTTCTGTTTACATCAAAAGATAAATACAACACATATTCTTGATATCATCTACCATTGGGCAGTGTGCGTTTTTTTGTTTAAAGTAGCAAAGATTAAATATTTACCCTCGTAATATAACAAAATCACGAATCTGAATCTAAATCTATGTCCACAAATCTTAGGAGCGGTTACGTGAGAAATTGTATTCTTATCGCCCCCCAAAAACCACAATTTCCAGCTACAACAGAATATGAAGAGATGCAAATGTTAGCAATTTTCTAGGAGAGATAAACATTGTAAAGAATAATCAGTTTCAATATAATGTCAGTTTTGAAAAAAGATATAAAATAATAATTATTTTGTATCTTTAGGGGTACCATGATTTTCTTTTAGATACGTAAAGTGAAACCTGGCTATAACGAACCTAGAAATAACTAATTTTGGCTTTAAGAAACCTCAGAGATAAAAAAAGACATAGCAATCTCATTCATTAAATTAACAAATACATCAAAGAAATGAGGCAGTCGTAATGGTGTCACCCCTATGCACGTCAGTACACCACTGGTCCGTACTATACGGTTGTCTTTTTAATTGATACCTTTTAACCTGGATCTGATTTTTCACCATATCCAAAAATAGAGCGTCACTAAGACCCCCCCCCCCAAAAAAAAAACTTGGTGAGTGACAGTTAAGCAAAGAACAATTGCCATTTATTTACATAGGAGAATTAGGAATGTTTTAAAATCCCCAGTATAATGACAGTATACTAGACTGAGTCGTTGGAAGCTAAACTGGAAAGACGAACAGATGAGAGTCTCTACAACGGTTAAATGCAAAATTAAACCAGAAGTGATTGTTATTATTATACATTACTCAGACGTCAATGAAAACCGTCAACATCGGTTTCTACAGTTTTTGATGTATTCACCTGGCTAGCTGGTTGGCCATCTGTGTTGGGGGTAACAATGGAAATGGGGGAATGAAAATTCAAACATCAACCCATTATAATGTCGCGATAGATTTTAGTGGCAAAGGAATCAATTTACAATATAACTATATGCTATTTTTACTTATTTTATGTCCGACAACAATAATTGTTACTGAACAGTATTAACTGTTATTGAGCTCGTTTCATTGTGCCAATAACCGTTATTGACCTCGGTTCACCATTCGAATAACAGTTTAGATTTGGGTAGTCAGAATAAGGATCCGTATTTAAGCAAAAAGACATTGTCAGATTATTGCTCAAAAGAATCTCAGAAGGTAACAATCATTGCACAAAACTCGACGAGACTTGAAAATAGCACCCATATATTTATAGACTATATTCTCGGTTTGACGTGTGCCCCTACGACTTTTGTGGCCAAGGCTACTGTCTAGGTTAGCTTAATGGGCGGGTCATCCCTGGACACAAATGGTATTTTTTGCTTCGAGAAAATCAAAGTGATACTCGAGTTCCATTTTTTTCTACTCTGTTCTGATTACAGAAGAGACAGGTAAGATTTTACATGCTGAACAACGTACTCAGTAGGCCCGTAACTAGCAGAGGGAGATCCTAAAACCTTTTGTTTTTGAAGGGAAAGAAGAAGAGAAATAGAATAAACCAAAACATATGTAGGGATAAAACATTTTGAAATGAATCATGCAATAACTATACATTCTCACCCCTGAACCCTGTCGGGTAACTTACAATACCCAAAGACCTCCAGCTGCATATTGTTTAGTCACGTCCAACCCCCAACTGCATGTAGTTTAGTCACGCCTACCCTCAAACATCTTTTTCCTTTGGTACAGGACTGCACATTCGTCTCAGTTGCATCGTTGAAGTTATGTGGAGATTTATTCACGTTACTTCATGGTTTGAGGTGGACGGCTATTTATCATAGTACTATTCTGTCTACTGCCAGTGAGAAATACAAATATTGTTAGGTGCTTCTTCTTATCAGTGAAGCGTCTGCTAATGCATTGGTTGCAAGTAGCAACGAAACTTAATTTCTTTAAAGCTCTTTTTGAGGAAAGTTGCTCCAATGGGAGATAATCCGATCTTTATTTTCAAGATTTACCCAAACTGTTTTCTTGTTCGTATTTCTCCTTAAGGGCGTATTTCACATAAAAGAGACGAAAGAAAAAATCTGAATTTGACTAAAAGATCTGAGCTTTGGGAATATCGATTTGATAAAAAATAAAGCAATGTTCAAAAATTCTTAAGGAAGCAAAAAAAAAAAAAAGAAAAGAAAAAAGGGGGGAAGATAAAGTAGACATGAAAATAGCGCCAAGAAAGAGAAGTTCAAAGTAGATTTTTATCGTCTTACTTGTGAGTTTAGCATTCGTCCAGGAAAGACTCACAGAATATGGAATCCCAAGAGTGAAAAAAAAAAATGAAAGTCACAGATTATGAGGTAAGATAATTTGATCAAAGCTACTGCTTGCTAAATAGGTAAGCCTTCTTCTCTTACGTATTTAGTTTGTCTTTTTGAAAAAGACCGTCAACCAAAACTGTCAACCTGGGTTTTCATCAGTTTTAAGGCTGATTGACTAGCCACGTATGTATCGCACGTACAGGTCGGGCCAATAGACCTATAAGGCTGAAAATTTCAACATTTACTCCTTTTTATGTCCCGAAAAAAAAGTTTTTAAATAATTCCACCTAAATACGGTTTCAGGTGACCCACAAAGTTTATGCGAAATTGGTTCCCTCATTTTGTGTCCAGCAGCATTCACACCCATTTATTTTTCTAAAATGTTGTCTTTTTTAATGATAATAAGCAACCAAAAGGCCAGAGAAGTAACTTATTCACTGATCACCCCCCAGGCATGCTGTCAGATTACACTGATCACAATACGATTTCTATCGACTAACTAACCAGACCTATGTTTTTTACTTATTTTTATACCTTTGCACCCGTTTTCTTTTAGGGGGTTGAGCATTCAGGTTAAACTGATCGAAAAGCAAATCTTCTATTCAAGTTGAAGCTTTTAGAAAAGATCTTAAAATTAACATTTCACATAAACCTCCCTATCCGTCCACAGAAAAAAATAGCACTTAGGCTTAAATGTAATATTATGAAAAGAACAGTTATTGTTCCCCTGGGCTTCAATGAATTTTCAAGCTGCTTTTTACATGTTTTGCCAGGAATAATGAACATAACATGATTTTGGTTATTTAAGCGAAAGTAAATTCTGTACCCAACTGCAATGTTGAATTTAGTTGCTGCCAATTTAAAAAGAAATTCAAGGATGTACTAAAACTTGAACAAATTTAATGAGATTATCAAAAATGTTATCATTTCTTTGGGCTTCCATAAACAACATTTGCTATACTTTTCTACACATAACACAATCAGAAGCGTTATGAACAGTGAAAAAAGAATTACTGGATGTATCTCTATCAAACACAAATTTTTAAGTGCCACTATTTTTTTCTATCATTTTATGATCTGTTTTGATTTGTGCCCAGTGCTGTATTGATTAAAGGGATGACCGATACGCTCATTATCCCTTGGTTTTAACAATCTCAAACTAAGTCTTGATGTTTTATGTTCTAACTTGTAAGCAATGGTCTCCTATTGCACCAACTATTGAGTATGAGTGTTCGCGCATGATAAGTACCCATGAGCAAAAAAGGTGGTTAGAGGGTTAGACATGCGAAGTCACTCATGTGTATTCCATCATGTCCGTCTGTTTGTTCACGTAATACCCCAAAAAGGTTCTCAATGAATTGCAGTGACATTTTGTAGAAATGTGGACCATGAGCTAGGAAAGAATTGATCGAATTTCGGAGCGTATCCAGGAATCTTTTACAATTATCTCCCTTGAACCATAGCCATATACGCATTGATTTTCATCCACTTTTCAGGTAACGGCGTCATCAGGAATATGTGTTCTTTCTTAGCATAAATCTGATGACAGAGAGCAAAGTGATCCAGTTTGTCTAAAATATTAGTTGTATTTTTAATGGCCGGATGTTTGTCTTTAAATCATAGAACTTCTGGTTTATGCTTTGTATTACATTTGAAGTTTGAGATGCGATCACATTGCTTTTTAGGGATTTATTGATCCTCCCAGATCATGTTCATATATCTATTATAGACACAATTGAACATCCATTGTATTTTGCACAAAGGAAATATGGAAATATATCTTTCTCTAAGAAGGACTTGGTTTTTTCATATTGAATGCAAAATAGTTTCGGGGCCTCTTTTGGTTAGAAATGTGCATTTTATGTGCCATCAAATCTAGTTATTTCCTTTCCATGCCAATGGGTGCCCTCTTTATGAAAACGAGTTTATGATTATTGTGGGCTTCTGTAGATTGTAAGTTGGAATTTACAGCGGTTGGTTTATCTTTCAAAGAATACAACGGCTCTGATTTTTTTTTCTCGGTCTTTGCTTTTGTAAAAACCCAAAGGCCACGAATTAATGTTATTCTTTTAAAATTCTTCAAAGTCATCCTCATCTCCTATTCATGAGGAAGATCGTGAATATCTACTGCTTCATGAAATGTAGTTTCTTGAAAAGGTAAATACACAAAGAACATACAAAAACAGGCAAAAAACAAACAAAACCATACAAAAGAAACAAACAAAAACTGAAGCCAGCGTTTGTTTTGTTTACAAAATTTAAATGTTGATAAAAAAATTGTTGACTGTAATGACAACAAGACAAAAAAACACAAAAAACAACAGTTTAAAGTATGCATACACCCCTGAATCCAAAGCTTCACACACAAGATACTAATAGCTGAGAAATATATTACGTTGTTCAGAAGATAATGACCGATACTAGATACAATTTTTAGTAGTCCCAAATAGCATTTTATGATATATTTTACCAATATATACATAGATTTGCTGTCGTGTGGTCTTTCCATGTGAGGTAAAGCATGATTCTTTCAATGTACACGCTACATGGTTCTCAGTTTGCGGGTTTGTCTCTTGATTAGGTTCCATGTTTCAGCTCCATAAGTGACGAATGGGAAGATGCATTGGTTGTATACTTTTCTTTTTAGGATTAAGGGAATATTTTTGTTTTTGGAAGTTGAGCATGCTTAGTCAAAGGTTTGCTATGCTTGGGTGATTCTTCACTTGATTTTCCCTTTTGAGGGTCTAATAGAAATTCATTGTCTTCAATTTTGATTTTTGTTTGCTCATTTCCGACATGATTGCTGCACATGATCTTTGTTTTGCTGAAGTTCATGTGTAGGCCGACTTTTTTGCTTTCTTCATTTAGTTCATCTAGTGCAAGACAGCACAATACATCAGGGAGAAAACAGGAGTCTGAGACATTATAAAATTTATTAAAAACTCAAATGGCAGTGGGCTGACCATGTTGCAAGATTGGAAAAAAACCGATGGACATCATGCCTCACAACATGGATCCCTAGCAATCACATGCAAAACCGAGGCCGATAAAATACAAGATGGAGAGACCAACTAGACAAATTCAGAAAGTACTTGCTCACATTAGAGTAGTATGGCGAATCCTGGGGAAGGTCTATTTCCAACAATGGATGTTAAGAGACTGATGATGATGTAGATTATTTTGTTGATTGGAATCTGCTCTTTGTACTGAATTTTTTTCTCATCAATAATCACCATTCATTTTTAGAGTTGCCCTGTCGGTGAAGAACCTTAAATCCGAAGATTGAAGAAGGTGCGTATTATCGTCTTGCACGTGTAGGAACCTGGTCACAATACGTCGTAGACAGCTTTCTATATCAATCTAGCATGGTGCGGAAGATATTGCAGCACAGTGTTGGTTTCAAAAGTTTCGTAGTAGAAATTTGAGTCTCGAAGACTGAGAGTGCCGAGGACGTCATCTGCAATTAAGAATGACCAACTGAAGATGCGAATGGACAAAACCCACGCCATACTGTCATTGAGAGGTCACAGATACATGGTGTTGGCAGTGTGACAAGACAGAACCTTCAAAGACAAATTAGTAGCCGGAAAATGCTCGAATAGTAAGTTCCACCGGAACTCAACAAAAAACAGTAATAGTATAAAATCAGTCATTATTATCCGAACATCCGAATAGATGGGTTTAGAAATATTATACTTATGTGCCTCCTTTAATAAGATTCTATATGGTTTCTATATTAGGTGCAGTCTTCAAAGTTATGGTTTGAAACAGAGCCAAAATAAAGGGAAATTCTTGTTAGAAAGTTGGTATTTTTGTAAAGAGGGTCTGGTCGCCTTGAAACCGGCATTTAAAATCTCGGTGAACACCGACCAATAACCTCAATAGAAAATACGCGATTAAATAACCTTTCAAGGAGACTTATTCTTAATAATCTTAATTTAGTCTGACTTGTGACCTAATGAGTGAAGGAATTTTATGAAAAGTGTGTAGTACCCTAATTGAAAGCAGGGAAGCTATACTATATTCTATAGTCAGCATTCAAAATCCTGGCTTTTACCTGGACTCGAAAACTGACTATTGTGATTGGTGGGGAATATGCTTGTGCTGTATCCCTTTGAACATAAGAGGAGCTCTTTAGAGGACTGCGTCGAAAAAGGTTTAAAATGGTTGACTAAGGGTATAGAGCAAAATATTGTTAGAGTTAGATAATTAAACCTTTAAGGAATTTTTCATTTAAGCAATTAAAACACTATTTTGAAGACTTAAGGAAATAATCTTTCAGGCCTTTAGACGTACCAAAAGTATGAGAACGTTCTAGTACTAACAACGCATTTCCTTGGCAAATAACTCAACAACTTATTGTTATTATTTTTGTTATGGAAACAGACAATACTGAGAAACTTTTTAAGAAGAATTATTGTCTTTCAGAGATTCCATAATCATACGAAAAATATTTTGCAAATTATTTTTTACTCATTTCATCAATTTTCATTTCATTTTAAGTCACTGGAACACTTTTTGATCCTGTTTGGCATCACATTTGATCATACAGTGGTTGGCGGAACATAATCTTTCTAATTCACATTATTTCCTCATTTGTCCTCTCACCAAAAAAACAAAACAAAAACAAAGCTAATTCATAAGTGCCGGGTCTCCCACTCTTACAGTATCAGTAACAGCCATAATCTCCTCTCCTTTCTTACCGTCTTACGTAACTTTTTATCCTTTCCCATACGAATCTCTTATTTAACTACCCAACTTTCTCTCTTTCTATCGTGTCAGTTACAATTATAGTATCAGTGGCAGCCATCAGCCAAGCCTGCTGCACACTTAAGATAACCCTCAGCGAAACGAAGTATCAAGCTATGGGTGAAAATAAATCAGACGAACGGATATAAAAAGAGAGGGAAAAAAGAACTGAAGATGAAAAGAGATGAAAAAGATACAAATTCTCCATAGTGTAAGCAATCATACGAGGATCTATAATGTCTGGCTGTGCTAGTTGCAATAAAAAGATCGTATCAGTGCAGAATCCAGAATTTTGAGTTTGGGGTCCATTAAAGAAGAAATTTCAACTCCTTCTCTGTAATGACAAAGGGTGTAATATCACAATATATATATATCAAAATGGCCAATTGAATGTAATCGGGGTAGTATTAGATGAGTGAGAATTGCAGACATTTTTATACTTGTTCGATAATCCAGTTTCTTTTGATAGGTTATTTTAAACATATTAACAGAAATAGAGTTTACTGCTTCATCTGACAGGGATTTCCAGTATGATAGGGATCACAATGTTATAAATCAGACTAATACTAGGATGGTGGTGTATTTGGTATTTATGCCTGTGACCTTAATGTTAATTGTTCTAAGAGTTTTTGCAGCGTAGATTTAAACGTGTTTGCTTTCAAGGCCAGTTTATGATTGCTTAGAAATATTTGGGTCGTTTTATTAATAAGTTTTCTTCAATTACATAAAAAAAAAAAAAAATACCGTACTTTGCCCGAGCAGTGACGGGAGCCCAGACCTCAGAGTTCACATCTACGTATTGAATGCGTAGAATTGATACATAGATTTTCTATCACCAATAAATCCTGTTGACTCAGAGTAGTATATCATCAGGTAAGGATATGCAGACGGTTTGATAAAAATAGAAATTCTTCTACCGAAAGATCGAAAATATATTCTATGGCAGCATTGGCTAATCAATACATCTGCATATAGGTAGAATCACAGATTAGTAGCTAAGAACGTAGACATCAAGATTAATACATAGAATAATACTCATCTGTGCATGATATCCCAGTAACAAAAGTAATAGCCTTATTATTCATACACTAGTATTGAACCCGTAAAATTGAGAGGTTACGTACTGGTTGTGTTATGGTAATAAACCATCAAATATACAGATTTCGGATCCTTAGGTAAATTCAAACCAAAAGTTAACGAGTAAAAGCAGAAACCATATCAGTTTTAGTCTTCGTATTTTAGATTTTTATTTTTTACATTTTAGGTGTTTGAAGTCGCTAAAATATGCTACTGATTTTTGATTGGGGTCGCATTGCACACGAGTAAATACGTTTATAGATATCAAATATTAAATAAAAATGTTATTGTAGCTTATACTCTTTTTTCTTAATCCACCCGTAATTTATTTCTCAAAGTGATCTACGATTTCGGGAAATACATTTTCATCTTGTTTTCAAATTAGACCATCTGTCTAACGACTTCAGTTGCTTTGATATCCGCTACCCCCTACCTATCTGATGAAAAACATTCAAGTTTTAAAATCCCAATTCATTGTATTCGTGTAATAATAACTCACTTATTGGGTTGTGCCAATGTTTAAATGGAGGGACATACAATGACAAACGAAGCAAACAGTTTTATATCCGTGCTCCACGAACTGTGTGTCGCAGATAATCTTATGAGGTATTGCGGAATTGAATAACCGTAGCCTTCAAATATGGCCAAATGTTCTGTCCTTTTTCAATACGAGTATGCATTTGTGTATTCCAACGCTCCTGGTAATACAGTTTTGTCTATAGACTTGAAAATTGACATCACTAGACCCGCTCTAATTTTATTTTTATATATTCTTTTTTGAAAATGGCTTTAAAAAAAAACAACAAAAAACAAAACCTTTTTGGGCCCTATTCTGATGGGTTAATAATAACATCTAGATTCTCAAGATTCCAGATATTTCCTATTCTGTCTCATGTCTGTTTTTCAGTGGGAACAAGAGCCAGGTTTTCGAGAATCTAGAGGTTTCTAAATGATTTTCTCTCCACTCTATATGCTTTCGAGAAGAATAACATCCTGTTTAAAGATTTTCATTATTTAGTAATTTTTTTTACCTTATTGGGTCTTATTTTGATGGATTTACTTATAACCTCAGGATTCTAAGTGTTTATTACTCTATTTTACATGTTTTTCAATGGGAACAACATCTACTTTCCCCAGAATTTAGAGGTTTTGAAATGATTTTCACCCAATTTAACATGCTTTCCAGAGTAAATAACATTCCGTTGTAAAAATTTTCATTATTTGATTTTGGAAAATAACTTTCTTTTTTACATTGTTGGGCCTTATTCTGACGGGTTTATCAATAACGTCTAAATTCTCAAAATTCTAGATGTTTATTACTGTATCTTTGGAGTTCTCCAGTGGAAAATCAAGTATAATTTTGTATATCTTTTAAAATTTACTTGCACTGCTTGTATGATATTATATATTTGGCTTCGTTAAAGCTCAAGTAATATCACGAAACTTTTATTCATGAAAAAAAGTTTGTTGCCAATGCAAAATGTTTGGAAAGATCTGGGTTAAGGGCAAAGGAAATGGTATTTTGACAGGAGCACATTTTTATTTATTGTCAAACTCCTACTGAGTAGACTTCATTTTCCTGGATAGAGAAAGATAGGGAAAAAGAGATTTTATTCTGCTGTCATCAATCAACAAAAGAAGAAAGAGAAAGAGAAATAGAAAAATAAAGAGAAATACGAAAGCCACAATGCTAGATTCAATTATCTGGTGTCGCTAAACATATTTTCAAATTTTGATTTTCATTATCTTTTCCTTAAAAAAAAAAATCTTTACTATAATTTCATTTTTTTCTTCTCCACTCATCTCAGCCCTAATCAGTCATGGCAGAACCTTAAGAATTTGAACACACACACACACACACACACCTCAATAAATAGGGGAAACATTCTTTTTTTCTTTGAAAATTCAGCTCAGTGACTGAAAACGTTACGTTTAGAGTTGAGTTTGACCCTGATGCAGCCAGACTTGTTTGATAATCCTGATTTAAGTCATTTTGAACATCTCGCAGACAGGTTGTGCAGCCCCGATGTAACTCGTCAACCAAACAGGAGACCTTACTGCACATAAGGTTATTACAAAAAGGTTACAGCCTAGAGAATAGGCCTCAGTACTCCACTAGTCTCCGTGTAAAAATATCCTCTTGATTGTTCGAAAAAAAGAGCTTTTTTGACATTTTTTGCCCTCATTCTGACTGGTTTATGAATAAAATTTAGATTGCCCAGAATTTAGACATGTGTATATAATTTTTACTCTATCTTAGATATTTCCCAGTGGAAAACGCCATTGGTGCCATAAATAGAATTTATTCTGATGTATCTAATTTACATTTCTTCAATCTTAATATTGTGATAGCAATTGCATGTCTGTTTTATTCAAATATGAAGGACGAATCCCCGTTCGAATACATAATTTATGAACAAATCTTTGCTGAAGTTTGATTAGCGTTTAAAAATATTCGAGATGAGGTGTCATTACATTATTCGGAGACGTGTTTGGGAACATGTCAACAAATAGAAATTTGAATAGAGATCAAGGGATGCCAGAAACATTACCTGACCCTTTTCAGGAGTTTCGCCCCCCCCCAACAGAGGGCCCCGACAGGAACGGGATGTCTTTGCAGACATTAGATGTGACTGGTCTTTAAATGGAAACAATCCACCAGGGATTGTAAACTTTGTCAGATTTGAATTTGTGTGACAGGTCCAAGTCCAACAATAGCAGGGAGTTATAGCTACAAAGATTCTTGACAAATTGTAAACAGTAGTTTCTACAAGGTTCACAATTTTGAAAGTACAGATTCCTCAGCGTCCGAAGCGAGAAGCCGAATAAACGAAAGGGTTTTATAATTTCAATAACCGTCTCTTCTCTTCATCTCTGTATTGAAACAGTTGAAACCACAATTTCTTTCAGTGTAACTGATCAGTGAGTAGTCAGCAACAGTTACGTCTCCAATACACCTAAAACACTATTGACCATTCTTTTCTTCATCTCCAAGGCTCCGACCAGTACCGTTGCCGAGGGTCCCTTAATTACAAAATGCATGATATGCTACAGCCAAATCGGTAGGGGTATGGAGTTCGGGTGAACCCAATATTTCTTTATGAATCTTCCAGCGTGGTTGAAATGAGGTTACGTGCCAAATTTCAGCTCCGTCTGTAAGGTTCTAATTTTGTTGAGGATTATTGTTGTTGTCATTATTTTAACGAGGGGTAAATAAGGTCAACGCCAGCATAGGATTTAAACAATATTATCGCTTCTACCAAAAATACTAATCATGTATAATTTTTTTTAAACGGCATCTTAAATAATTGCTGTTTTTTTTTCTCCGAACAATAGATGTGACAGGGGAGGTAACTCTTTACAAGGCCAAGCTTTGGGGTTAATTAACTTTTTGGAATGTTAGCAACTTTTTGGTAACTTCATTAAGCAGTTTTTTTATGCAAGAATAATCATTGAAGTCACAAAAATTAGAAATCGTCCACCAAAACTGTCAACAGGTTTCTTCAGTTTTCAAATTGGCTTGGATGATCGTCTACCTATGCATAAACCACACGTACATTCCCTACCAATGGAGCTAGATGGTTGATATCTTTGACATTTACTTCTTTTGAGTTTTGGAAATTTTCACCATCCTGAATATGTTTTAGTGAGATTGAACCCTCTCTCTAAAACATATTCAGGATGGTGAAAATTTGCAATATTATTCTTTGCTAAATTGGCCTCTTTTTTTGTGTCCAGCTACACACGCACTTGGTTTATTTAACAATCACTACCCAACAAAAGGCGAAAGAAGAAAGTGATTCATTAACGAACTCTTCCATTTTTTAATTGATCAACCCCAAACACCACATGTGAGCAAAATATTTTGATATATGATGGTTTCTATTGGTTGACTAACTAGATCTGTCTCATTTTTATTCTTTTCTTTTTTTTTGGCTTTAATTTGCAATCGAACTCAGTCATCAAATACAATATCTAATTAATGAGAAGTAATTGTGTTTGAAGTTGGTGTTTTGTTTGGTCGAATTAATTATGCAACTTTTGGCTAATTGAACCAAATAAAGCCTAATTATTCTCAGGGAATCATAAAATTACCACAAAAAACTTTCATTAGTAACATCATCAGGGGCGGATCCAGGATTTCGAGTTGGGAGAATGGACCAGCTGCTAAGAACCCCACCCCCGAATCTGTGCCTGAACACAAAATTTTTATCTTTGCATTTTCATTTTCCTGAACGGACCCCATGACATGACTAAGTCTTTTTTTAAGTTTTGAAAAAGAAATGAATAAAAGTGTTCGCATGAAACTAAAGATAAAGCCATCTATTCATATGATTAAAAAACACATGATTTTCATGGTTTCTCTGCCCTTATCCAAGGACCAAGTGTTAAATTTCAGCAGCCCATCGCCCCCTGCTAGAGTGTATATTTTGTCAGCAAACCCAAACAGTCGCTCAATGTTGATACATCGAAAATGAAATTCTTTGCCCCCTCCTGTTTTCCAATTTCACCTACCGCCCCTTGTCATCCAACACTAGAATTATGCGAACCCCCAATGATCTGTTTCATCATCGAGCGAGGGCATTCCAGTTAAGTAAGAGTTATTTTCTATCAGCAAACGTGTTAGTGCGATAATTCTTACGTGATCGTTGGATAGTGTTGACGACACAGGCATAAATACATATTGAGAGAGTGAGTTCAAATCGTCCGTGCTAGGCGCTCGATATAATTGCAGTTAACTATCTTGAATTGTCTCCCAGTCTCCCCAGTACAACCCAAGGCTGCGATGAGAGCCTTCTAACACACCTCTTTTTTCTGAGTTTCAAGCCAGACTGACCAAAAACGTACTTTTCCAGGTGAATCGATCCATTTCTAGGGCCCGCCAAACTTCCCAAAATCTTCAACTTAAGGATAAACATTTTTTATTCTGACCTTACTTATAATCGTCATTTGATACCCTGTCTCTTGATATTTACAATCTTTTCGTCTCTTTCTTGCTTCCTTTTACTAACTATTTACGTTTCCAACCGATTTCATTCACCCTTTACGTCTTAATGTCCAAAGCCTTTCGACACCCCCTGCAGATTCTAGGGACCTTTCCACAACTTACTTGTCCAACCTGTTTGTTCCATTCTTCCCAAGTCCTTGTTTTCCTCTTATTCACCCTCCACTACCCCACTCTATCGCAATACCTGCCATTCGTAACAATGGACTCTAAACGAGGTATTTTAGATTCAAGTCAACAGAAAACATCTAAAAGAGGACGAATACAGGTAGTCATCGCTTTTCCAAAAAGAAGAGACAAAAGCGAAAATACCATACAGCTTTTGGTTTTCCTCGAGCAAGCACACCCTTCCTCTTTATTCTACACTGTTTCCTGTACCTCCATTCACCACAACACCTGATGATTCTAGCTGACACACCATCGTCACCATTTTGGCGGTCTGGTAGCGCTCAAAAAATCTTTTCCGTTTAAATTAATATATTGAAGCTACAAAAAGCATAATAAGAACGCTTCGGATGGTGGAGTAAACTCTATCCATGAATTCTTTCCCGGATATTAATTAGTGAATTATTATCATGAATAAGGTTAACAAAAGGCTACTGTTATGAAAACCAGACGAACAGTCACACCTAATTTAGATAGAAATTATGAACAACTGAAAATAAATTAGGTTTCATTATATTAATTGATCTATAACAATTAAGTTGATAACAATATAAATTTATAACAATGTTAGTTGTTCCAATTTTTTCATCCATCCCCCAATGTTATCAGTCAGTCAACATTTTGACTGTTTGACTCATAGCCTTGAACCTTCGAACCTTTCATCACAATGTTACTTTGCTGATACATACTTTAGCTTTTTTAATTAAAGGAATTCAGAACAAAGTCGTAGCTTTGACTTTGTGAGGATCCAGGAAAAAGTGACGGTTTTGGACCCTATGACAATGTTACTAGGATGACCCATGCTGTGGCTTCTAGACTGAAGGGATTCAGAAAAGAATACCGATTTTAGAGGGAACTTTATATCAAGGTTTCTTCGCCGATTTGCGTTTTGGCTTTCAGATTGAAAGGGGAAAAAAGTAGCAGTTTCAGAGGAGACATTATCACAAGGTTACTTCGTTGATCCATACGTTGGTTATTAATTTGGAATAATCCGGATGTATGAAGCCATATGTTGTTTTTTTTTTTACATTGAAGGGATCCAGAAGGAAGTAGCGGTTTTGGAGGAGACATCATTTTACTTGAACGACCCATGCTTCGATTATTGGATTGGAAGGATTCAGAAGAAAGTAGCCGTTCTTGAATAGATTTCATCACAATGTTACTTGGACGATGCACGCTTCGATTTTGAATTTGAGGGCTTTAGAAGAAAAATAGCGGCTTTAGGAGAGACTTACTCACAACATATGTTTGTTATCCTGTTTTCTAGCCTTTATATTGAAGGGATCAAGTAGAAAGTGATGGCTCTGGAGGAGAGCTTATCAAAATACTATTTGGACGGCACACGCTTTGGACTTTAAATTGGTGGAATTCAGAAGGAAGTAGTGACTTTTGAGGAGAATTAATGACAATGTTTCTTGCATGATCCATGCTTTTGCTTTTAAATTGAAGAATGTCAGGAGAAAGAAGTGGCTTTGAAGTCTTCTCCTATTTGTATGATACTTACTTTGACTTTTCAATTGAACGGTTTCAGAAGAAGGTATGGGCTTTGGAGAAGTGTTCATCCAAATGTTAATCTGCTGAATTTTGTTTTGGCTTTCACGTCGAAGAAATTCAGAAGAAATAAGTAACTTCGTCGGAGTATTCATGCAAATGTTATTTGGATGATTCAAGCTTTTTTCATATTGAAGTGACCCCCGAAAAGTAGATGCTTTGAAAGACACTTGGTATTGCATCTCATACCAGGGAAGCTTCTCTGTTATGTCGATATGAAGCAAACAAAAAGCACATCTACAAATAGAGCATTGTGTTAAAAAGCGACCAAAAGATCAAGATACTAGTAGAATATGTGAAAAAAATGCTAGATCTCAAGTGTGGATCCTGAATTTTGAGCGGGTGGCAATTTTATTCACTCCATCCAACTGATTCGAATTTGGATACACCGAATAACTATTTGATTTCAAGTGAATTTGAAGCTTAAGGAACCCAGATCTTCTCAGTTATGAGTTAAAAGTTCAGAGAGGTGGTTAGTGAATGAACACCGTGTAATCAGCACCATGGCTGAGGTGCGAAAGATGACGATTGAGAAAGGGGTCCTCAGAGCTTTATTTATATTAGTTGTGATTACATATTCGCAGTTAAGAGGGTATGTTTTGCTATACGTTATACAATAAGAAATCTCAATGATAAAAGGAGGCCCCCAGAAGACCAGTTCCTAGCCCCGGACCCTACTCAACAGGCTCACTGATACCAGGCTTTTGAAAGGTCTGCCTATGGACCTCTAGTAATACTTTTGTGGACGCTCAGGGTTCCGGAGCCCTCTGATTGGGAACTATTGCTAGGCAGGGGTCTCAAGATTGGCTTCCAATCATTGCTTCTTTTATTGATTTTTCATCTAAGTATAGTTCTGTATCAAGAGTGGGAATTGAGTGTATTAAAATTCAGGAATTGCTTGCTGATAATTTCTGACCAGATTGACACAGATGCAATGTCCTTGGCATTGTTCTGTCTTCTGTCTAGTCTTGGCCAAAGAGATCAGGGTTCACCTTCAGACCAACACAAGTGCTTCTTTGTCAATAATTATAAGAACTAAAGCGAATTTTTGTGGAAGTTCCATCTAATCTATTCGTGTATGAGGCCCCCCTCATTAACTAGTCCCCCCCGTCCTTGTGCCACACACTATTCTCATGGTTTCTGGTAGACCTATGATCATTGATTTATGGAGTACATTCTGATCTAATTTTTCCACATTATTTCAGATCAACGACAGTGTTAGATCCAATGAAGATCGGACCCACTAACCGCAGGCAGCAGTTTTAGATTACTGGATATTGCTATACGATGAGAATCCTATTCTACACTTCCTCTTCATATGATATAATGGACAATCCGGAAGAAAAAAATAATCAAATATACTTTGGATTTAGATACTTTTCCATTTCCATTTCCATTTATACAGAAAAAACAAAAACAAAACATTCTGAATTCGTTTACGAGTGAAGTGTGTAGTTTAAAAAGCGCGTAGGATTTTTTTTTGACCAGAAATCTTTTTTATGTCTGTATTGAAGAATCGAGTACCACGGACAGTGTTCAAAGTAAAGCACACTGTTTTTTTCCCCCATCAGAGTAGATTATTTATGCTGTCAACCGTTTGAGAAAAGAATGCCTTTTAAATGTTCAATATCTATTTATTTTTTACGGTATTAATTTCCCGGATGTTTTTTTTACTCCCGTATAATCAGTTATGATCTTGGCAAATACTGAAAATATCTTTGAAAACTAAGCACATAAAATAAAAACATAACCCTCTCCAGGTGGACGTAGAAGAAAGGTACCCCACCCAATAAATCATTTCCAGCCCACTTTTCGCTATCAAAAGCCATCTCTTTTATTTAAGAAATACATTCATTTTCCAACCACAGAATTTCCATTGAAAACAAGATGTACTGATAAACCCTATAGAACTTCCTGGCCTTCCTTGCAAAGGATGGAGTTTAAACAGATTTAATGAATTAACCACTTAAGAAGAAATAACCTAGAACCGCAATGTGCAAATTAGTTCTCTAGTTGAAAAGTAGACATTCTATTTTTTTAAAGGAGACGGTGGAGGAGGGATAGGTGCGGTGAGATTGAAGGGAAGAACCCCCAGTGCGAATTGAAATAAACATTGGCCAGATTACAGCCCGTAGTGCATAATAAAATCGTTCTCAACAACCGAATACTTAATAGTTACACAATCTTGCACGGTTATACGAAATGAGAAAGATAATGAGTCAGAAAAGTTTGGTTCTGATAATTCAAGTCAGTACCGAACAGCCGTAGTTACTAAAGGTGTCAAAAGAGTCTATCCTTCTTTATATGCACATATGTTTGTGTATCCCAGATTTTTAAGATTTTTTTAAAACCCAATTCTAGACGTTTTCCAGTGGAAATAAAATCTAGATTCCTCAGAATCCAGGTTTCTAGATCTTACATTTACTCTATTTTAGATGTTTTTTCGGTGGAAATGACATCTAGATTATCCAGAATCCAGATGTTTCTTTACGTTTTTTTTCACTATATTCTAGATATTTTCCAGTGGAAATAACATCTAGATTCCCCGGAATCCAGGCTTTCAATGGAAATACCATGTAGATTCTCCAGAAAGTTTTTTTAAACACCATTTTTAACATTTTCTTGTGGAAAACGCCAGTGAGGTCATAATCAGAATTTTCTTGACCATATGCATTTTTGAATCTCGAATTTTATTTTTATTGCCTACAATTAGTATTTCATGATTTGTATTCCTTTCATCTCATTTAGAAATCGTCAACCCAAACTGTCACCATAGTCAATATAAATTCTCCCAGGAGGGGATATCTATTTTAGTATATATTACAAGTGCCGGCCACACCAATCGAGCTAGAGGGTTGAAATTTCAACATTTACTCGTTATTATGTCGACGAAATTTTCTTTATGTTCTTTCATCCCAACTGAAAACAAAACACAAAATCACATAAACACCGCAAAACAAAAACATTTTATGAGAGATTCAATTTAAAATATGTGTAAATACCAAATTAATCCCTTAGTTTGCGCCCGGCAGCGCTCACACTCGTTTTTTTGTTGTTGTAGATTTGTACTTTTTAGTGATCCAACAAAAAAGTGAGAGAAGTAAGCTATTCATGGATGACCAGTTTTCCCATCTTTTTAATTGATTTCCCTTGACGCAGTATGCTGCCAAAAGATGTTTCTTGCTTGACAGTTTCTATTGAGTGACTAAGGATACATGTTTTATATAAATTTACGAAACTCAGATTCGCATTTAAATGAAAAACTGCCAAATCGTATAAATTTCTGAACAAAAAAAAATCCTACGAGTACTAAATAGTCACCTATCGAGCTGAGGCATGGAACCTATCCAAAAGATTGTCCTCAAACTGAGAACCGTGCAAAGGAAGGAATAGATGTTCAGCATAACATGCAAAGATCACAAGACAGCACAATATCTTGGAGAAAGAAAAAAAAACAGGAGTCCAAGACATCATAGAATCCATTAAAAAACCCGAATGGCAATGGGCTAATCATGTTGCGAGAATGGTAGCAAACATTTTGAGATCACAACTAGCGACGTGGATCCCAAGAGATGACACGCAAAACCGTGACCGACAAAATATAAGATAGCATGACAAACTCATCATGATCATCGGTCTTTTAACGTCTGTTTTTGGACACAGTCCTTCCCTAGGATCCATCACATCTCTTTATCATGGGCGTTTCGGAGCCAGTGTTTTCTGAATATGTCTAGTTCATCTCTCCTTGTATTCTGTCGGCCTTAGTTTTGCATGTGATCTCTGGTGATCTATGTGGTGAGTCGCGATGTCCCTCGATTGTCTTCCATTCTTGCAAAATGACCTGCCCATTGCCATTCAAGTTTTTTTAAATGGATTCCATGGTGTCTAGGGACTCCCATTTTTTTCCTGATAGGTTTGGAAAGTATTGGCTCCGCGATGCCCACGATAAAGAGGTCTGGCGAATCCTGGAGAGGCTCTATATCCAACAATAGACGCTAAAAGTCTTTTAATGCTGATCTATTTTATCTAACATTCATTGCTCTTCACCAGTCAGACCGTCAGGCTACGGCAGTTGGTAGTGGCCATTAGTAAATAGATCGGAAATGCACTATAAGCTCTCGGTGAGACTTAAACTGACATCCCTTTCACCTCAGGGGGTTTGAATCCTGCCTAGAGCTTACTCTATATTTCCGATCAGTACTATTCACTAATGGCCATAAATGACGGACTAGGTAGAAGTAATTACCCTTACGCTGGACACGGCAACAGCTGTCCGTATCTGTGCTTCACATATCACAGATCGCCTCTTGCCCCGGAGTAGTTCGAGGTTTTTCGACATGTGAAAAATAAACTTATTGGCAACAGGTGCAAGAAGTGGTATCACTCACATCACCATATGTTCCAAGGGAGAGGAGTCGCACTCATGCCTTTCTCAATGGTAATAATGCCAATCTCTGTCGGAATTTTAACACGGCACGCCCAGTCCATTTCCTGTTCTGTCAACTACTCGGCCACCAGCACTTCCTACGGACTGTGTAGTCGCAATAAAAAGCAACCAAGTTTAAGATGAAAGAAAATACTAGTCAAAAATCAATAATGCTAGACGGTGCGCGTGTGGGTTGAGGCAAAAGTTGAATAGTCACTGTACTCTCTTCTGCAGAACTATCAGGGGAACTAATGACCCCCCCCTTTTTAGTGCTATGGAGAGGTACTTACCAAGAGCTCAAAAATCTCTTGGAAGTTAGTACAATTATATAAGTTTTGCTCCCTGATACTACAGTCTGCCAAAGACTTGGTCTATTTTGTTGTCAGATGGAAGGAATTTCGGAACAGACCGCCTATTTTCTTAAGTAGATAAAATCTCTGGTGAAATGTAGGAGTGTAGCTAGAGATTTGCGGATCGGTGAGCGTCGCTCCTTGATATTTAATGCAGTGGTTCTCTACCTTGGGACTGGGGATCCCTGAGTATTAACAAGAGTATTGCAGACCGTGTACAAGATTAAGGAGAATATGGCAGGGCATCTGATGGCAGCCAAGAGAGATGGCTTTCGGGACTATTTTGAAAAGTGGTAGGAACACTGGTTTGAATGTGTGATGTCCAAAATGGTGATTTCTTTTTGAAAGATACAAATGCATCATTGGTAAGCTATTTCATTTTCGTTGGTACAAAACGATTTTATACATTCTGGGCAGCCTTTTTTCTTTCTTATTCTGAATTCTCACTATCGAAAAAGAAAAAAAAGGAGACAACTCTTACTGATGTATAACCGAAGTCCCGATTTCCATTGAATGTGTCAGCTTAGTTTCAAGTCTGGCTGAGACTGGGACTATATTTCTATACGCTTTCATAACTAACCCTATGGCAGTATGGAGGTTCACTGATGGAATACCTTGACACTGGAGTGTACTCAATTAGCTGCTGTGGGCACAGAGAAATTTGTCCTAATAGAGTGTTTTCCACACTCTTCGCTCAGATGGGAGATCGAACTCTGGACTTGCTGCCTGTAGGGCATCGTATGCTAACCATTAAACTTTCCAAGCAGACGTATTTTTAGTGAGGATGAGAAAAAATGGAAAGAAAAATGCACGAAGCAATTTCCAAAGGCCATCAAAAATGTCTGGAATAACGAAAACACTTTATCTCAGAACATCATCTATGACAGTTAAGTCATTTGATTCTCTGAAATTAATTTGGCAATTCTGTTTTCTCGCAGAGAAAAGATAAATTCAAATTTAGATTTAAATTAAAACCTTGTCATATCAAGTAACAAGTACTTATGAAATGGCTCGTCCGAAGCACACTGTGATGAATTATTATAGCTGTACACTTTAAGAAATAAATCACAGAAGCAATAAAATCCCACACAATCAATGGCATTCAGCCAAGTTCAGAGCAGACAATCAGAATACAGTATTGCCAAAATTATTTTGCTCTTTTTTCACTTGACTATTTTTTTTTAAAACGTTATTCAAACTGCAAATGTGTAAACAGTTATACATATTCTTATGCATTTGGGATTATGCATTGATTCTAGTATTCTGCGCAAGGAGAAATACGACCTTCGTTTTACTCACATTGACCTCAAGCAAACTTGACCTTTTCCAACCAAAACATAACGACTAATCACAGGTTAACTAGCATGCACTTTTGAGACTGTTTCCTACCATTTAATCTCTTTCATCTCATCAGATCTCAAGAAACTTTAAAAAAAAAATTTTTATTGTAGTTGAGATTACTTTACGTACTTGTCCAATATTGTCATCATCGAATCAGATAAAGATTTGAGCCCAAGGAAAAGTGTCTACATAGAGGTTTATCTGGAAGATATCTCCTTAAATTGTGAATAGATTGAAGAAAAAAATGAGAATATCAAGAACAAAATATGAGCAAAAGCGTGCTTCAACTCTAAGATAAGATAGATTTCGATCGTACTTTAAAGAAAAAACCAAAATACAACAAACAAACAAACGAAAAAACAAAAAAACAAAACAAAACAAAAACAAAAAAAAATGATCAATATCATCTACTGGTTTTCATACTTGGGTTATGAGTGTTATCATTTCTTATGATTAATTATGTCAAAGACGTATAAAAAATATCAACCATTCCCTTCAAACTTCACTTTTGTGACCGTACAAAGACAGTAAAAATTTGTATTCCACTTATTTCCAATTGACTAACAGGAAAATTAGCACTTTTAAAATCACATTAGGTAAGGAAAACAAATACATTGGGATATCACTATCCTGGTTACAAAATCAAAGTTTGAAGGGATTAATAAACATTATCTATACTTTTCACACAAAAGCTATGAGAAAATAACACTCAATACCCTGGAACAAAAACTGTGTTGCTCATTTGTATTCACATCTTAAGAGCAATAAATTCGGTGATCAACATTGAGCAATCAGTCAAGAGACTCGGATTGGTCGTAATCGTGGAAACAGAGGGATAGCAGGACCAGCAATGAGGTGTACGTACGAGACGAATCGAATGATCTTAAAATAGTAGAAATAGAACGAATGGAAATGTAGAAAGTATGTTGTTGTCTAATGATTTCTGACGGAAGATTTCTGACTCAAGAACGAAATTAACAATTTCATCTTGAACAATTTGTAGCGACCATGTTCTCACCATGATCACCTGAAGTCGAATGGTGAAATTATTTTTGTTTTGTCGAAGGGTATCAAAAGCGACCCCTTTCTATAGTACCCAGAAATCAGCTCTAAAAATACGATTATGGATTTGAAAATCAATAGGAAAACCACAAATGTACGTTTTCTCAGGATCCATTTCTACTCCAAAGAAAGCCTATTCACAAGATTGGTGAAAGGGTTTCAGGCGAGATTTTGAATTTGTGGAACAGTTTCATCCGCTCTGAATGGGGCAAACAATTTGTGCACTGGTTGTATTATAACGATTTCTCTTTTAGTTAGGAGTGTGTACTTTGGGCGTTTGCGCCATTGGCGACCATCTAGGTTCGCAAAATGGAAACGTATACCTTCCCGGTCTAAAAGACAGCATATTGTTACTCACAAAAGCACCTCTCACTTGTTTAGTTTCTCATCAATCGACACATCTCGTCGTCACTTTCACTAGAAAGAACATCGTACGAGCAAAGGACCCCTCTAGTAAGTTAACTCCTAAACACCTTCATATAACACTTTTTGTGAGAACTTTTAACTAATATCGTAGAATTCCTCTTGAGAACATACAACGAACACTTTCAGCAACTTTCAATGTAATTCAGCGCTTTCCACTATATATATATATATATATATATATATATATATATATATATTATATAAACTCTTTCTTCTTACTACTTGAAATACTTTGACCTCTTTCTTTTCTCTACTTTTATTGTCCTTTTGTTAAAGGAACGTTGTCTCACGAGATGCTCTTCCTACAAGAGCTTAGCTCCTGTAACTATGGAATCGCTACAAACTGCTGACTTTGTCACAAAATAAAACATGCGACCTTCGAACTACAGCAACAAATTGATGACCTCCAAAGCTGAACACTCCAGACACCATAAACATCCGTCTGCTACAGAAGGTCCTCTACGTATGTTAAGTATGTATCTGGAGAAAAACTTGTATATACGACTGCTTCCTTATGATCTCATGTTAAAGACATTTTATTCTCTACGCTTTTCATTATCAAGAGTTTGCAAATCGTAAAAAAGGCATCTTTTGGCTTCTCCACTTCCTATTAATCACTATTTTTCTGCTGACGTTCACATAGTCTATTGGCATCGTTGCCAGAGTTGGTTACCCAAACCCCAAACATATCTGACCCATCCATCAGCAAATCCCTTGTCCCATTCTACCCAACCCCCTCCGTTCAGTTTTCTCAGCTGGATTTTTTTGCAACATTGGCAAGCGGACTCCATCGACAAGAATTTCATATTTAACAATCTAGTGTTTATTGTACATAAATCCTTGTTCCAAATATCGATTATAAATATCTTTTCATTGTTTTTGTTCTGGCTGGACATTCGCCCATCTTGTGTGAATATAATATAAAAGGAACGATTTATATTATCTTTGCCCAACGGAGATTGCTATGCAGTGTAGCATTATACAATGGAAAAAAAAGTCACAAAGTCTAACTTGATTATTACTCTAATTTGTTGGGCCTGAACTTATCAATTTGTCTCGAAGGATATTTACTCATTGCTCGAGTAGAAACACTTTGAGAGAGATCAATGAATTAAGGTGCAGCATATTAAATAATCGTAGCAGACAAAGAGGGCGAAGGGGTTCTATCTTTCCTTACTGTTGGTCACACCGTTTTGTCTACGGACTTGAAAATTGGTACTCCACTGAACCCCTTAAAAAAATTGATTTTGGGAATAACGTTTTTTTTTGCCTTTTTTGGTCTTATTTAGATGGGCTGATTGATAGCATCAAGATTCTCCAGAATCTAGTTGTTTCTATTTTTAGAAGTTTTCCACTGGAAAACACCAGTGATAACATAAATGGAACTTTTACATGACTATGGCTCACTAAATACCATTTTTTCTGCAACCTGCTAAATTGTCAAATCCCAGTCAAACTGGTCTTAGTTTTATACAGCGATATTTCAACAAAGCAGCTATATATTTTCTCAAAATGGTTTTAAATCTATACAGGATTTCCTGTAAAAAAATGAATTCGATTCCAAAGCTGGAATTGACTTTATTTTTGTACCACGACCAAATGAGGGAGCATTCCTCAGTCGTGATTTGAAATCACGACCACCTGATTGGTAATAGTGACTCTTACTGACTTACATAACAACCAAAATTTATGCTAGAAATACGCAAGGTCCTTTATTTCAATGAATACAGTAGTAAATCTATAAAATCATTATTTCCGATTTGAAATCCTGACCAAGTAAGTAGTAGCCGGCACTCTTACCGGCTGTGCAAAACTGAATAATCTTTTTACATTTATGCAAGAGCTTCTTTCATTCCGATGAATGGATATATTCATACCATCAATATGTTTTATAATTTCTTATTAAATATACAATACAAACGCTTTCTTAATCATCATTTAGAATAGAAATAGGAGTCTAGTGAAGCCCTGCAATATTTGGGCTTTTTATAACGCAGTTACATTGTAAAGAATATATAAAACGAAAAAACAAACAAACAAAAAAAGCCATATTTCCATTCGATTACATACCTAATATCCGTCAGTATATATCATGCTGCAATTAGACCAATTCAGCTTTCCATCAAGTGTTTTCCAGGTATTCATATATTTATGATGCATGTGGGCTTCGTAGTTTAGTAGGAGGAGTTGAAACATTTGTCTTTGCTTGACCATTCCTTCTCCAAGCAAGACTTGAAAGTATTCACATTATCTGCAATGACTGCAACATCAAACAGTTCCAGTTCGCTGTCACTTTTGCTATGAAAAACTATTTTCCAACATCAATTTCTAGTTGCATTTGAAGCTTATATTTGTGGGCTATAGTGTGTTCTTATTGAAAGTTTCAGTACGTATTTGTTCGGGTAGATCGTCATCACTCACTGTCGTTGACTCAAGTGTTGGTTGGGCAAGGCACAGTTGGTTTCCATTACATCAGCTTTTCTACGTCTGTACACGAGAGTTAGTACGCCAGACTACTCCAGCCTGCTAGCTATGGAGAGGTCCTACAGAGCAGTAACTAGTTTCGTTGTTCTCCTTCGAACTTTTTCAATTGGTTCCGGATCGCACAGTATGCGTATTCGAGGTGTGGGCGGATGAGAAATTAATTTATCATCGAAAATATTCTCTTGTTTATGAACTTGAATGTATGTCGTAGGCACTATGAAACATTGTTGGCTTTGTTCGCTATTGATTTTGTATGCTGAGATAATTTGAGTTATTTCACTACTTATGTCCATTTGGTGAAATGTTGTTCGGCCAGTCATTGAGTTGGAGTCCAGGAGTCGGAATTATATAAATGTGGTTTCCTGCCCTAAAATGATTACCAAGGTGAGACACTGAAAGACTCAAAAGTAAGGGATCCCCTTTGTTACATCCCTAGAGAACCATAAAATGTAACAATGTTGTGATGGTATGTCCTAAGACATTTATTTATTTTGTGGGGTTGAAAAATATTTTTGCTAGTACAGAAAAGAAAGACAGAGACTCAGTTTAGTTGTATGCGAATCAGTACGGGTTAATCGCCTTCTTTATAAGTTGAGACATTTTTGGTATCTCTTCCCATATGGGCATGTTTTGATACCCTCACAAGGAAAGGGGGCTTTGTGAGATTTTTCTGGGGCAGTTAGTATTTTGGCAAAGAAGCAAACGGTCACAGAAAGGGCCAGTCGGGCTTCTTGCTTTCAATGAGCAAGAGGAAGATGAGAGAATCAAATCTAATCTTCTACAAGAAATGCAGTAAGAGCAGTACTATAAGACAACAGGATAATCAAATTCTTACTAGGATATGGCCATGAAGTAAATGAGAACAAAAAGTAAGAGAAATATCAACATGTTTAGAAAAAGGACTATCAGGATTTATTCAAAAGGTAGAAATAAGAAAGAGAGGGAAAAAGTGACCATCATTTACACAACTGTTCCACTTATATATATATATATATATATATATATATATAAGTGAAAAGCGAAAATTGCTTTCAGCATTTGTTTTGCAGCAAGAGGCTACATAAAGACTCGGAGCCCTTCAAGCTCAAAAGTTCACCCAAACTCCTCATAGCCTGCCTCGAGATGATCTTCAGAAACCTAGATTGGGAGAACAGAGGAATCAAAGTAGACGGCGAATGTCTGAGCAATCTCAGATTTGCAGACGACATAGCTGTTTTCGGAGATCCTACACGACCTCCAACTAATGCTGGATGAACTAAACGAGGGAAACAAGAGTTAGTGGACACAAACATCAGCAAAGCAATGATCATGTGCAATAACCATATCAGAAATAATGACACAACTATCAAAATCGAAGATGCAAAACTGGAGAAGTAGACCACTACATCTACTTGGAACAACAACATATCTCCACGAGACCCCTAAAAGAAGAAGAAATCAAGCAAAGGATCACTTGCAACGTCCAAATGAGAGAATCATGTTCGATCTCACATGAAGAGATCACAAGACAGCACAATATAAGGATTGTAGACAACCGATTGACATTACAACTCACAACATGGATCCCTAGAGATCACATGTGCAACCGAGGCCGATAGAATACAAGACGGAGAGATGAACCAGAAAAATTCAGAAAATACTGGCTCTGCAACGCCCATGATAGAGGGGAAGGTCTATGACTAATGATAAACAATAAAAGACTGATGATGATGATGAAAACGGTATAGAAGCAGCACCCCTTGTCCTTTCCCTCATACACTTAAGTCTCCTCTAATTCCCATAAACTTCCAACAACTCAAGTTGGTACCTTGTAACGCTCAAAAATCTTTCCTGGATAAATTGATGGTGATTGTTCCTTCATTTTCTGCCATTTCGACTTATGAACGGTTTATATTGGAACTCCCTAGCATTGCATTGTTGAGGAGGCCTGTTAACATCTCCAATAACCTTAAGAAAAAAGAAACCAGTCCTTGATTTGCAAATCAAAAACCGTTTCCATTATTCATTTCCGGGTGTGGATCATTTCGACTTGGCAGAAGGTCTCAGCAGCTTCAGGGTTGCAGTCCCTATGTGCTTAGTATGGAGGGAGTGTTGTGCCTCAATTGCACTTCCTAACACCTTTCAATCATACTGAAAGCTTCCCAAAAATAAGGACTGCTCAGTATATTTGGAAACCATCATGACCGTAAGGAACGTGTCCCAAGACGCTAACGGCAACTGGTATACCCAAACAGTCACCCATCTAGATGTTGACGTGGATAAACATTGCTTAACTCCGGTGATCGTGCGAGAACCATTGTATCCAGCGCAGTTTGGCCGTAACATTTTTTTTTTATTACAGAATCAAAATAGGAATTCGATAATTTGAGAGAGGAAGTCAATCTTATTTGGTTAAAAAGCACCTCAACTACCATTTCTTGGCTATTTCCAGATATATCCGAACCTGTCTGTTCACTGCTGAAGAACTATTAACAAGCGCTGGTTATTTTGGGTACTTGGTTGAAAAGTAGACTGTAAATGACTGTCTCGAGGTCCCAGGTGGGTAACCTGTGAAAATATCTCTTGGCAGGAGACATTTTGGGCCCCAGGACTTTCATCATATCTGTTTTCCCAACATTTGATAGGATAAAGAAATCATTTCTGAGAGTATTTTCTGTTCGAAATTGAATAAGTTCAGGGAAATGGTTTCTGCTATTTTTTGTGTAAGTTTCAAAACAAGTGATGATTGCATTTTAAAGCAGAATTCGGAAACAGCGAAGGAGTGGAATTAGGCAGATTTATGCAAACAAAAAAAAGACTTGAAATTTTCAAATTATGGGGAAGCTGCTTATTGTGATCACTTGAGGACTAGAATTCCCTGATAACTGGCTTATAACATCAAGCAAAGGATACGAAAATTGCAACAATTTACATTCATTATCATAAATTGACATTCATTTTTATAACCTCATTGTTATTTACAACTTTATAAAAAATAAAGTTTTATTTCATTTGAGCAAAGTGTTTACAAACAACTGTTGTTTTTATAACAACCATTTGATAACATTATCAGTGATTATGAAAAATGGCTTCTACTCTGAGAAGCATACCAAGAAAATTCACACTGATCAGGTAACTTATTGAGCTTAGTCTGAACAAAGTAAATGTGAATAAATCTGGAATAGGAACCTAGCGAAGTGGGAATATGCTGCCTGCCTTTAAAGAGTCAAGAGCTGGCTTTTGCTCAGGCCGGAACACCAACCAATTGTGTAAATGGATAATATACCAGTATTGCAGACACCAAACAGTCCAAATAACATCAACAGCTGAGACTAAACGAGGTCAACGTTGACTAATTGTCAGTGGAGTAATACTAAAAAGAAAAAAAGAAACTGCTCTCGGCGAGGAAGGGGGTTCTAAAAACCCATTCCCAGGAAATCTTTAAAAAGACTTGACCAATTTCAAAGAAGTTTTGAATCTATATGGGATGAGTTTTCGGATATATACTGGCTATCTTTTTTTTTTTCGTAACTGAATTGTTCAAATAAAGAATTTTAGTAGAACATACATGACTGGGGGGTGGGGGACACTGTCCGTAATCCCACAGAAAGTATGGAAACGCTGTTTTCACATGTCCCTAGAGCATCACACTGCAGTTAATTTTCTTACATCTGTAATATTTTGTCACAGTCGATTCCTTATGAGAGAATCATAAAACCAAGTTATTCCATTTTTAATTCTTAGTAAACATCTTCAATGAACGGTTTCTAGCTGAACATGCAAACGGTCACGTTGGTCTCGACAATCCAAAGATTCTTCAATTAGAATCATTCCAAATCACCAAAATAATAGATCAAGTAGAATCAGGTAGATTTTAAGATCAAAATTAAATCTGTGTACCGTATATATTAACGTATAAGGCAATTCTGTTTATGGGTAGACAAGAAATTATTGATTTGCGTCATGTTTAGTGAATAAATCAACCAGAGACTTCCAATCGAATCGTAAAATAAATTTGCCTATAAAATTAGCTGGGCAAAGTTAACTGTTTGGCTCGTGGGCAGTAATGGGGTAACTAATAAAGGCCAAAAGTGTACCCATTAATATATGTATCATCAGTTTTCAAGTGATTCTTGCTATGTATAAATGGATATCCATATCTATATTTATATGGATATCTATCTATCTACCTATAAATTAATCTCTCTATATATACATGTGTGTGCGCGCGCGCGTGTGTGTGTGTGTGTGATACATACAGATAGTACCAATGGATTTAAAGGGCTGAAAATGTAATCGTTTATCCCTTATTATGCGTACAAAAATACGTTTTGTTTTTTTAAATTTATCACCGACCAACAAGCTTCACTGGATATTCAATTTACAATGTGTATTTCTGCTAAGATGTCCCTCAGTAGGATTCTGGTAGCATTCACGCACGTTTACGTTTGAAAATTTGGATATTTTAGTGATACAACACTATTACATATAAAAAAAGAAAAAGACAAATGATTTCATCATTAAGTTGATCTTCCCTTTTTTTTACATGCATCAGAGGAAGTTCCAAGTGAATTCTCTTCTATGTTTGTCCTGATCAAAACGATACTTAGATAGAACTATAAATATCATTGTTTTAGGGCTTTTATAGAGTTTTCGTTGAAGAACAGGTGCTCACTTTTTTTGTAGGCCCATACGTGGATGTCAGTGGAGATATGGAAGGAGTAAGGGAGATTTATGGTCACCATGACAGGAGGGAAAATGTGTGCGCCAGGTTTGATTGTGGACACAGAGATTAAACAAAGTAAAACGACACATACAAGTATTTAAATGAACAAATAGAACCTACATCCGATACATAAACATTTATGACGATACAGGCGTGGAATGGGGATACCTATGATAAAAACGTGTTGAGAGAAGAGAACATAGCTTCTAAACGAAAGATAGGAGCTTTGAGCCGTGATAGTTGGGGCCATCTTAGACGCTGGAAAACACAAAACGGACAGACTATGTGAGACAAAGAAAATGCATGGGGTTTGGTTCATGTGCGCCTCTCGAAGTAAGGAAAATTGGAAGGCAGATTATCGTGACTTGTATAGTAAAGGGACTGTCATTTCATTCACGAAAGATAGAGATTGTGGTGAAGATATGGTTGAGTAGCTGTGTGAAAAGTATTCGGGGTGCCACAGGACAAATACAGATCATATACCCCAAATTTGATTCAAGCAATATTTCCAGAATACGCGGTAATAAAAATGTGATTTGATTTATTCTAAGTTAGAATGGAAGATTTCAGATCGTTGTAATCACGTATAGAATAATACGAAGGAATAGTGACATTTCATCCACGTTTTGATTGTATTACATTTTGATTACGGTGTAAACTGAAAAACTTTGCTTTTGGCACGAGTTCCGAATTCAAATATCTGATCCCTAAAATATCATTGTAAAAGAAAGCAGAGTTCCATTATCAAGTTTGACTAGCATTTCTTTCACGCTCTAACAATGTTGGAACTGGGCACTTATTTCATAAAAAACTATTACCACTGAACACATGCCGCTCTATAATGAAGTAATCCTATAGTCATAATAATCTAATAACAGTATTTGAATTTTTTTTTACCAGATATCAAATTGTGAGAGCACTTTTTAAGAAGATTTTTTTCATTGTGCTAATACTTGTGACACTCTTTTAGGGGGTTGTTTTTTTCAATTAAACCCACATTCATATATGCATTTAAGGGAAGTTGAGTTGATTTTTTTTTTACCTAATTGCATATTCTGATAACATTTTTACGTTGATATTCTTTGCCGAAGTCAATGTGTTAGGATTCCACTTTTCTCCTCTTTTTGGAGTCAAAATTGAGGAGAAAAGTCTTTTTATTTTTTCAGTATCCAAAAGTGAGGGAAAACTTTTTCTTTTACTTTTTTGGGAAATTACCAATTATAGAATAGTTTCCTTTATTTGTTTTTTGCAAAAAAAAAAAAAAATTCACAATATTAATTCGACACAAAATTAGTGACTCGACATTGAGACCAATAAGCGAAAAGTATATAATGATGATGTTGATGACGATAAAAATGGAAGAGGAAGAAATTCAACCCTGGCTTCATTCCAAACAACTGTCAATAAGAGTCTCTCCACACCACTATCATGGGGGTGGATATTAAAAAAATTCTCAGGTTTAAAAATAAAATTAGATTATTTCGATTCTCCTTTTTTATTTTAAAAAAAGAGAGCTGTCACCTCTTTGTGTGAAGGCTATTTAATTCTAAAAGTATATATTTCAAAATTTCTGGCAACGTTTTGCAAGAAAATAGGGCTAAATTCGTAGAGTAGCCTTACAACTTTCGAGCTGTTTGCATAGACAGATTAACAAATGATTTATCGATGGTTTTTTGGATGGCTAGACGACAGTTTAGGATTTTGCCCAAGAGAAATCGGTTGTTTGAAAGAAAGTCCTTCTGATAGGTTCATTTTCAGAAACTGCAATAAAGATTTCTTCAGTTTTTAAGTGATTCTGGTAAGCTATTTATGTATGTATGCGTCACGCATTTGGGCCACGACAATGGAGCTAGAAGACTGAAAATCTAAACATTTACTGTGTATTATATCTATAGACTTCTTCAGAAAAATAAACAAAAATGGTAGGAGTTTCAATTTACGATGTAAGATCATCCTTAATTGGTCCCTTAGATTGTGTTTGGCAGCACTCAAACTCATGAATGTTTTAAAAATTCGGACTTTTCTAGTTATCACTGCTCAGCAAAAAAGATGAGAGCCACGCCGTTTCCCATTTTTTTAATTGATCATTTTCAGCCCAGGTGGTCCAGACCCCGAGCTCTGGATCTGGGAAATACAAATGGAATTTAGAAAAAAAAAAAAACTAATTAAAAGAAGTATCAAAATAATAAAAGCCTCGAATAACCATAAATTCACTTAAAAAAACAACGACAATTTATTACATCCATTGTCAAATTGAACGGTTGTAGTAAAAAGAAAATTGCGTGCCCCCTCAAAATCGCGGATCCCCCCGGGTATGCGTCTAAAGAAAGAAAGTAATAGGTTGTCTGACGTGACTTCTCTGTTGAACAGTCATTGCCGTTCACAGCCATCGGATTTCAGTTTGATAAATCTGTATTTCTGAAGTAGTCATTGTTCAGATCTGAATCAAGGTCTTTGATTTCTGAGATGCAAATAATTGCGAAGTTTGGACCAGCCCTCTCTTGAAGGACAGTAATTAGTGGTTCAACTGAAACTCAGTGACCACGCCCATGGAATCTGGTTCACCCCCCCCCAATACCGACGTTTGTTTGGTGACTTATTAGAAATCGACAAGTAACCAGTATCTTTTGGCAGCATGCACGTTGGGGTGATCAACTAAAGAATTTGAAAAACAGGTTGATCAATGATTAGTTTACTTATCTTGCATTTTGTTGGAGGGTGATCACTTGAAAAAGTTTGAATATCGGAAGAATAGAAATTAACAAAAAACCTACATTGCAAATGAGACCTTTCGGTAAAGAAATATTTTTGCAGACGGGGTATTTTCTAAAGTTGAGAACTTTTTTTTTCTATCCTAATGAGTAAATCTTGCAGCGTGTATGGGCGATTCATGCATATCCGGCCATCCAGCAGGACCAACTTGAAAACTGAGAAAAACCTATGACAGTTTTGGTTTACGGTTTCTAATAGTCCTTCCCAAAATAATAGATGTTTTAAAGATTAGGTGAATGTCTATGTTCAAGGACGGACGTTGAAAGCTTGCTGCTGCTGCTGATGATGATGATGACAACGACTCTAATTGTAAAGTGTGGGGAGTTTTAACCTTATGCCAAGAATTAAAATGCACATTCCGAGATATAAACGATCCAGCCGTCAAGAAAGTCAACAAATATACCAAACAAACTATAGAACACTTGAAGTCTGATTTCGTTTATCTTATGAGTCATCTAAGTATTTGTATCGGTGCCAGGGGTATTGGATAAAGATACCTTTAAAATTCGCTAACTTAAGGAATGCAATATATATATATATATATATATATATATATATATATATATATATATATATATACATACATATATATATATAGATATGTATTCGAAACTGACTAATACCATGTGGTTTATGTTTGAGTTTACCCAGAAAAAAATATCTGATTATATCTGTGTGATATCGAAAGTCAGATTCTTTATTTGTTGCCTCTTAGTATCCGAAACAGTGCATTGTAGCCAGATGCAATGGATAAAGAAAGGTAAAGCATCAGGTTTCTTACGAGACAACCGTCAATGGAATGTTACAGTCGGTGATAAAGTTTCGGTTTATGTTGCCAGCGTCAGCTTAGTGTTCCTTGAAAATTTCAAGTCTGGTCGAGTCCAAGGCTTGATACCTATAAGGTTCCATGACGAGCTCTCTGGCAAGATGCAAGTCAACGGAATTTCTTCGAATTCACACAACTTAATGAGTGCTCAATTAGCAACTGAGTCCACAGGGAAGTTTGTCTTAATGAAGAATTTTCAAAACTCTTCGCTCATATTTGGAATCGAACCCAGGAACATCTGCATTTGAATCATTTCATTATCTGAGTGGACTGAAATAAATTACGGTACCCCTTTAAATGTGTGATAATTAAAATATTATGGGTGTGTATTCCAGATCATCCCTAACTATATCATAATGACCGATTTGTCAAGGGAGATCAGTATTGAAGGCAAGACATTGATTAGTCTCCTTCAGTTATCCATTTATCTATTTGCTAATGCATAAAAATGTAGGAAAAATCTTGTCACATCAGATTGCATTATTTTTTCTCAATAATAACCAATACAGGGGAATCTAGCGGGTTACTGAGTTCTTTATAAACACCAACTGAAATATTTATAATTCTATTCAGAAATGATTTTGAATCAAGTTTCATAGATATACTCTGACTGGATACGTTCCAGCCAAACCTCTTTATAGGTGATTGAAGCAAACTAAAATGGATAAGTACTAAAATTAGCCCAGTCAGGCATAAGGCTATTTTAGTGGAGCACTTAAATCGAGAGAAAAATATGTGTTAAGAATCTCCCATAAAATGTACTCATTCATTGGAAACGTTTGTCGATACCCTTCGAAGAGAAAAATTAGAAAGAATAAAAGCCTTTTCTTAAGCCGAAACAGCATAAAGCGAAAAAACGATTACTATTCATTTATAGATATATCTTTTTTAGCGTCCCCACACCCCATAAAATGGTTTATGTTGAAATATAATGCTGAGTCATCGGGGGGTCCCGATAATGGGGGGTAGAGGGGATTGTGGTATGGGAGAGGTACTGCACTACTTCAATAATAGCTTGCTACAAAATGGAAGCTGAACGCAATCTTTACTTTTTCGGAAAAAAAGGCGTAAAGCGAACATTCAAGAGGCGGGGACTTAAAAAAGAAACAAAAAAATTCGTAATAGCAGAACATTCCATTGTTTGATATGGTGGGTCGGAGATATTCTCATCTACAAACGTGTTGGCTTTACGCGGAAGAGTTCGTGATTACAGACAGAAAACCAAGAAAATCATACAGTTCATTAAGTAGATGTCAAAAACCGTAAACCCAAACTATCAACATAGTTTTCTCCAGTGTTCAAGATCGTCTGGCTGGCTATACATATATTGAAGGTCCAAGCCTCACAAATGGAGCAATTTCTATTATGTCTACGAAAAAAAAAAAACAAAAAAAAAAGTTTATAATCCCCTTAGAAAGGTTTATAACGAGGGTTTAATTTGCAATATAAGTTCTTTCTAAATTGGTCCCTCTATTTGCACAACCCGTATTTTTGTTGTTGAAAATATCTGCGTGATAAAAGGTGAGAAATGCAACTTATTCATTGATCACCCCTTTCTCACGATGTTTCGATTGATCACACCCAAAATACGGTATGCTGACAAAAGACATTGGTCACATGACGGTTTCCATTGAGAGACCAGTTTCCTTTTCATTTATTCCGAGGAAGCCAAAGTCTGATTTATTCTTGAAGTTCTACTTAAAGATGGGAGAGGAGACCAAAAAGTTTTTTTTTCTTCAAATCACACATTCTCTTCCAAGCAATTTATATATATATATATATATATATATATATATATATATATATATATTGAAACAGCTCTAGGTTATGTGAAGAAAATTATTTATTCTTCACCCCCATCTTTCGCAGTCTTCCGACATGGTGTTGAATAGTATATTTACAGGCCACCTAATTACGAAGCTGGTTTTGTAATACAGATGTCATATTTACTCGGCTGATGCTTCGTGTAGCTCAAGGCCTTCACAGCATAGCAAGAAATAAAAGAAAGTTCTTGATTAAAGAATGTTACGAACAGCAATTGTACATCATTAGACTGGCCCCTTATCGGAAGGGCTCAGATGTCTATTTTTCTTTTGTCTATCTTAAACTTTGCCGGGAAAATAAATCTGGAATCGAACCCCGCCCAAAAGTTATTTTGGTTTCACCATAAAACGAAAAGGAATAAAGATGTATTGCTATAAAACGTAACTCTCAATGTTGTTATAAATAAAAACCAATTTGCCGTTTGGTGTCACATATTTAACTTTAAAACCTTCCCCTCAGTACATCGACTATCCACATCAAATTTGGTTAGGCAAGTCAGTCTTATGTAGAAATAAATGGAAATCTGATAATTCTTATCGGGGTGAGTGTGAACACAGACCCTACAATTTTTTTTGCGAAAGAAGAAACCGTATGTGAGGTTGCAGACATATACAGTCTATTTGGGTCTTACTGGAACTATTTTAGGTACTGGGTAAAGTAGAAGGTTGAAAAAAAAGAAGTGGCTTAATCGAAAATATATAATACATTGTATATCCAGATACCTATGAATGTATGACGTTTATATATTCATGATACTCTATCCGACACGAGGCCAAATTAGGATAGGGATAAGGAGATGGAGCTGTTTTAATTTTCCAGTTGAGGGGGGGGGGGCTGCCTTCTCAGAATTCAAAATCCTGGATTTTATCTGAGATCGAATATTGAAAGTATTTGCAACTATCTGAGCAACCAAGCAAACCGTTTATTTTTTTATGAAGTTTTTTTTTCAAGTGGGTCAGTAGTCAGATTTGTACCTCATTTTCAATTTCGTAAAAAGACATTAAAAAAAAACACTCAGAGAGTGCATAGCTCAGCCAATGCCATTGTCACTTAAAAACATAATGGGATTTCTGATGCCCAGACCATCCCTGAACAAAAGATTTTAATATTTTCCAACTGAGACATATCATCAATGGTTTAAAAAAAAAAAACAACAACACCTGTAACGCAATTTTTCTTATTCGTTCATGTTGATGTTGCCTTCATTTGTGTTATAACATGAAAGACCAAAAGATTATATCTCGCCATCATACCAAGATCAAAAACAAATTCCCTGGATCCACCCCCGAATTTATTTTGAATATATTGTTCAGACAAAGGGATACACAAATAGACAAATATTACGTTTCATAAACTCTGCCCAACTTTGTTGGCAAAGGCATCGAGAAAATTGTGAAAAAATTTGAATTCGTGAAAAATGTTCAAACCTAATCAAAATAATTACACATTTTGTTAGTTATTCAATACAAAACAATCACGCCACGAACATATTCAGGCAGCTTGCCGGGTTGGGGTGAGCAATTAAAAAAAAAACAAGAAAATGAGAAAAGAGGGCCACCAATGAATAAGGTACTTCTCTCACTTGTTTTGGGTGATGATCAAAAAATTCCAAAATTTTAGAAAACGAGCGTGACACAGACTGAAGGACCAATTAAAAATGCATTTACACCGTAAACCTAGTCAGTGGGATTGAAACAAAATCTGTTTTCCTAAACATAATGAATAAATGTTTAAATTGTCTACCCTGTGGTTTCATTGACACAGTCCATACATATACACGTATAAACATAGCCAGCCAGCCGGGAAAACTTGAAGGAAAAACCTTTAATGACATTTTTTTCTGACAGTTTCTGATAGCAATGAACAATCAATAAGAAGTTGAGCTGGGGGGGGGGGGATTCAACAAACAAACAAACAAGCAAGCAAGCAAACCTTTTTTCTAGACACAATAGCATATAAAAATTTGAATTTTCATCCCTCTATCTCCATTGGTACGGGCTGTAAGCTCTAAATGTATTCCGATAGATGGATAGCCAGAATACCTGAAAAAACTGGTGACGGTTCTGTTTGCATTTCCAAAAGTATTGTTTATTTCATTTTTCGAGTTTTATCGTAAGAATAATCAGAATCTCCGCTCATTAATCAACACTTATATTCCTGATTAGAAAATATATCATTAGAATTCTCATTAAGGCATCGATAGCAACAAAACGTTCATTTCCTGTGGGGGAAAAGAACATAATGTTCCGCACTTTTGACGAAACGAAACAAAAACAGCTTTTATATTTTTAATGAGTCCTCTCGAGTGGTTATTCTTTTTAATTTTTTTTTGATTCGTTTTTTTTTTAATACCAACTTATAATTATCGTCTTTTTCCGATCGAGGACATAGCGTTTTTTCTTATTTATTTTTTTTTTACAATCTACATTATCTTTCTAAATTAATAAACACCGATTTCCTTTATTAAAATATTAATTATCCCCTTAAACCTATTCACGCTGATGTATTTTTTTTGAATAATTAAAAATTTGACGGAGCCGCTAACACAGTTTCTCGTGAGTATGAATACACATTTAACAGATGGATTAACACTTACTTTTACACCTGGGGATGGAATACGGGTACGGAGATGCTTTTCATGGTGACATGACCAATCTTGCTGACCATTGATTGTTTGATTAGTTTTGTCTTCACTGGGTGTCACTTTACTACAGCCCTGTGCCAGACGAGTCCAAGACTTGTAAATACCTACCAACTCAGTTTTGGATAATTTGAACTTTTCTTTCCATTCTCAATACAGTCATGACATTTCGGTCAATTCGTTTGAACGAACATCTTCTAAAGGAGAGACTCTTTTCTTATGGATTCTACAATTTACGTCTAAAAATGACGTAGAAATCAATCTGCTGGAACGTTTTGACGACATCGGAGATGAGAAGAAAAGTTCTGATTGTCAGAGACACATCTGGCATATCAATGACTGTTCTCAAATACTTGAAAATACCTACATATGCAAGAATTGCCGAAGAGCAGTAGATAGCGAATTTTACAAGGGATCAATATTGGACCTACCTAGATTTTCATTTGGTTCCCTCCGATTTTGCTCCAGATCGAGCTAGTGTTAGTGAATATTCACACAGGCGCTTGCCATATAGCTATGGATCGGTCGATTCATTATTCAGGGTAATTTTCAGCTGTACAGTTTACTATGAAAGGCAGAGGTCTTTTCTTTTAATAAACAGAAATAGATGGTGAGCTGAAATCAAATAGTGGTTAGTGTACGATCTGATGATGGATGAAAAAATAGATCGGTTGGTACGATATAGAAACCAGAAAGCAACACAGAAAATAATTTCAGTTATTCAGACAACTTTTAGAACTACATTGACTCATCTAAAGATTAAATCAAAAACTGAATTCATTATGAAATACTTGAGAAGCAAAAATTAGACGGGGCTGTGAAATTCAAAAAATGCTTCCCTAAATTAGAACCCAACTAAATATCATCAGTCTTATTGTCCGTTGTTGGACATATACCTTAACCAAGATTCGTCACACCTCTCTATCATGGGAGTCGTGGAGCCAGTACTCTCTGGACCTCTTGTTCGTCTATTCAGTTTGTATTCTGCCGGCCTCGGTTATGCATGTGATCTCTGGGGTCAATGTTGTGAGTTGTGATATCCATTGGTTGTCTGCCATTCTTGCAACATGACCAGCCCATTGTCATTTGAGTTTTCTTGGACTCCAGTTTCCCCCGATATATTGTACTGTCTGATGATATCGCCATTCGAGGTTTAGCATGATTCTCTCACGTGGTCAATCTCACATGGAGAGATCATGAGACGGCACAATGCGTCAGAGAGAAAACAGGAGTCTGAGAAATCATGGAATCCATTTGGTAACTCGAATGGCAATGGGCTGGTCATGTTGTAAGAATGACTGACTCGTTGGACATGGATCCCCAGAGATCACCTGTGCAACGAGCTGGAGAGACGAATGAGACAATTTCAGAATGTATAAGCTCAGCGATGCCCACAGTAGAAAGATTTGTCCAATGACGAACGTTAAATGACTGGCGATAATGAGATCATGGTGGTGTCAAGGGTCAGATAGCTTGACGGAACCCATTCATCTTCTAGCTTGTTTGGAATCTTCCGACTCCTAAACTGATTGCTCGTCATCGTTAGAGAACAGTCTCCTCAACTACTTACCGAAGGGGTGTATTAAGACCTTTTCCTAGGGAATTACGGCAAAGAGAGCACAAACTGTTCCAGCCAGAGTTCGAACTCCGCTACAAGATTCCATTCTCCCTGGCGTTGACTGTTTAGTCACTCCTCACCACCACCACATACCTGTAGGTTTAGAGAGAACTCTTCCGTCAAGTCATCGACATTCTTCCGGTCCCTCTGAATTTGTCTAGTATGTCACACCATCTTATATTTTGCCAGACACATTTTGCTCATGATCTCTGGGGGATCTACATCGTGGGACAACAGTCGTCTGACATTCTTGCAACATGGGCAGCCAATTGCTATTGATTGTCTGACATTCTTACAACATGACCAGCCCATCACTATTTGTTGTCTAACATTCTTGCGACATGGCTGGCCAATCGTCATTTGTTGTATACCTTCATTTCTTTTTAGTACTAATGAGTTTTTTTTTTTGATCACACAAGGGTAACTGTAAGCTAATGTCAATTTCTTTTAAATGATACTTAGGATCACAGATCACAGATAATAGCCCCAAAATATATTGCCTATTGTGTAATTGCAATTTCTAATGTCACAGTCCATTCCAGATGACCTCAAAACCTTTTGTTAGTTAGAAGCTTTTTTCGTATGCGTTGTTCACCAGAGTATTTACTTCCTGAATAACCACAGAATTTTATCGACTTTTTCTAACCTGGCCTTAAGGGAACCAATTCAGACGGTTATTTTTTTGAATTTAAATTAGATTTATTTGAGCAAAATGTTTTAAAAGTGGCCATTAGCAATCATGGAATCCATTTTGACAATGAACAATGCTTTTAACAAAATGGTCGGAAAATATTTGCTTTCTTTTTTGACGGAATATGCGAATATTTCCTTCGTGAGGGAGAGAAAGACGGGTAGAGAGAGAAAAGGGGAAAAGGAAGAGGGGGAGAAAAAAAGAGAAAAAGAAGAAGAAAAAGAGAGAAAGAGAGAGAGGGTGAGAGACAGAGAAAGGAAGAGAGAAGAAGAAGGAGGGAGAGAAGAAGAAGGAGGGAGACAAGAAGAAGGAGGGAGACGAAGAAGAAGAAGGAGGGAGAGAAGAAGAAGAAGGAGGGAGAGAAGAAGAAGAAGGAGGGAGAGAAGAAGAAGGAGGGAGAGAAGAAGAAGAAGGAGGGAGACGAAGAAGAAGAAGGAGGGAGAGGAAGAGAGGGAAGGAACGAGGAAGAGAGGGAAGGAACGAGGAAGAGAGGGAAGGAACGAGGAAGAGAGGGAAGGAACGAGGAAGAGAGGGAAGGAACGAGGAAGAGAGGGAAGGAACGAGGAAGAGAGGGAAGGAACGAGGAAGAGAAGGAAGGAACGAGGAAGAGAAGGAAGGAAAGAGGAAGAGAGGGAAGGAAAGAGGAAGAGAGGGAAGGAAAGAGGAAGAGAGGGAAGGAAAGAGGAAGAGAGGGAAGGAAAGAGGAAGAGAGGGAAGGAAAGAGGAAGAGAGGGAGGGAAATAGCAACAGAGGGATATAGCAACAGAGGGAAAGAGCAAGAGAGAGAGAGAGAGAGAGAGAGAAAATACATAGCAATATATATGCACATACATACATGGTATCGCCCATAAATGAGTACACTACCGTCCCCCTCCTCTGAATAGTTGATTTTTTCTGGACTGAAAATAGCAGGATTTTATCATTTCTTGAAGATCATCATATAATCGATCAGGCATTAATTAGGACCAAACTCTATAGCATTGAAACTGTGTCTCAAGAATCTCGAATATGCCTCCGTCCGAAAATGAGTATACACCTACGAAAAAGATGTATCACACTGCCAAACATTCAAGCAATAATATTTGTTCGTATATATTTTTTATTCAAAGTAAACAGACGATCGTCACATATTCTGGGACAGTTCCCAGAATGCTCCAATTCAGATTATATCATTCTCTCGGGCGTATTAATGCTGACCTTGGAATCATCATTTTACCGAAATATCAGCGGACGATTAATTTGAAAAAAGTACTACTATCTTCTTTGTGGCAACGAACTTTGGTTTTGTTTTTTTAGTTACATTAATAGCGTTTCAAGTGTCCAGAATTTAATTTTGGTCCAAGTTCAGTGCTTTGATGTTCGATTTTGTGTTAGCTATGGTTCAGCGATATTGATTGATTGCGAAGGAGAGGTACATAGTGAGCGGGTGGGTAACGGTACAGAGAATTGACTCGGTAAGCTGAGTTGAAACGCTGGCTGGGGCAGTTTGTCTTTACTTTGCACTAATGCCCATGGGGAAAGCATGGAATCACAACCTTCAGATATGGGTAGAATAGCATAAGGATGAAGTGAGTGACTCACTTCGGTAGTTTGTCGCCACTAAGTCTAATTCACATATTACAGACGGGCTGAATGTGATTTGTTAAGCTCAAACAGAAATGGCTGATCCTGTCGCCAACGTAACGACACTTCTCATTCACTTGCTAAAGGAAAAATGTCCTTCAATGTGACATTGTGTCAGACTTTTGGTGCATTAAGGAAATGACGCTACTTCAAATGAACTGCAACTGGATTTTAAGTGGAATAGATAAGCGTTTCCAACGTTTCTTCAAAAATGACAAAATGCAGATATTTTAAAAATTGATCAAAAGGAGCTGGCCACCAAAGCTGTCAAAAGAATTCTCTTGTGGTAGATTTATGAATAATTTTGTAGGGCGTGTTCTATCTCCCCCACCCTCCCATAGTTATGCGTATTCGTGGGAAAACGTATTTATATGAAACGATTTTTCTCTCTTTCAGATCACTGTATTGAAAATGCAGCTAAAAACACCACCTTCAACAGGTGGGGAATACGTCTCATACTTTTTTGACTCTTTCCGTTCATCTATGTCAGCCATCGTTAACAGAGGACTATCATAGTGACGACCCATCTTCTCTTAGTTGTAGTGAGGCGCAAGATGGGTTCCCTAGAGTGTAGGTGCCATGATTTAGTTTCCAAAGTAGAGGACTGTTTGATTCTTCATTTTTACAGCAACAGCAGAGTCAAGCAAAACCTAGTCTTTCTTTTCACTTAGTGTGATTATGATTGGCCAGAGAAGCCCGAAAAGCTGACTGTCAATTAAATGTTCCTTTCAAGAAATCTTCAGGACATCTCGCTGCATACGTGTGTATGTTGCATCTAACAATGCTTCTTCTGCTTCGGTTATTGTCTTTTTTGTTGATTCATATGAGAAGACCATGACAACAGTTGCGCTGAAGAATTTACGTTTGAATTTTTCTGGCAGAGATGACTTCCATATTTTGAGCAAGACCGTCTAAAGTTGCCTGGGCCTTTGCTTTTCCAATTTCAATATTTTTCCCCTGTAGAAATGTATTGCATCAAAGGTATTCGAAATAGGTGCCTTGTTCAATATTGTTTCCATCTAGGGTTTTAATCACACCATTTTGATGGATGCACATAAACTCAGCCTTTATCGCATTGATAGAGACCGATTTCTCTTGCAGCAGTCAACAAACACGTGTCCTATATCAATGTAAACACTTTCCCATCTTCCAAATATTCCTCCTCTGAGCTATCATATAGAAAAGCTCGGTTTCATAATCAAAAGACCTTCCAAGATTCACCAGATCTCCCGATAGAAGGTGTCACGAAGCCAGTACTCTATTATGAGTGAGAAGGAAGTGGGGAATATTGTGTTGTACAATTCATCCAAGTCCTACCTGCATTGAAAATCGGCATTTGAAGTTTTGGTAGGGTCATTCCCGTTAGTAAACATTAAATTATTACAGCTATAGAAACTTATCGTATTCTTGCTTGCTAGATAAGTGCAAATAAAGTTAATGCTAATTTAGCCATTATTTGCATGAATACCGCTGGAGATAATGTCCCGTTCAGGTTTTCAAATCTTGGAAATTCTATCAAATTAATTATTGGTGTGGAATCTGCATTTGCTCTCTTCTCGGCCTTCGTTTTCATACCCGCCATCCTTATATATTACACTATTTTATTACAATGGTCAATTTTCGGTTTAATCACTACTTATTCGAACTTTTGACTCAACCCAGTGCCTACAATGATTCGATTGGGTTCTGAATATGCTGTATGTGTGAGCAAAAAAATCCCCTCCCGCTTCCGAAAAAAAAAATGTATTCGGTTAGCTTGCACTCCGATGATTATGATCTGATTTCCATCGATTTCAATGTAATAAAAAAAAGTCTGATTCACCCAACCAAACTTGGTATGCGTACGCAATAGACCTCTGGGGGAAGATTTTAAAGTAAAATATAATCGAGATATATGGCCATTAGTGTTGCATTAATTACGGAATATCATTGACATCTTGCTAAGGGTAAAAAAAAAAAGATCCTATGTAAGTTTTACTGGTTATAACTTAATGGTATTTATAAAGAATATCCTAAAAATGACTGAAGCTTTATTTTGTGCAGAATATCAATATAAAAATTGAATGAAAAACATTCGAACAAAATAAATAAGTTGACACGAACAAAAATTAGAAGCTTAAAAAAGAAAGGAAAGTAATTTTTGTGAACAGATCCTTTTTTTTTTTTCAAGCCAAGCCGCAACGGAATTTTGAAAAGAATCAAAAAAAGCGAGAGAGACAAATAAGATATAATTCAGAATTGTGAACAAAGAAGCGTGATTCCACTTTTCCTCTCCATGTGATGATATGAATAGAATTCACATTCCGTGACTTGTCGCGTGATTTATTGCAGCTGCTTTTTCATAGAAAATGATGGAAAGAAGAAAAGATACCAATGAATGGAAAAAAAAGAAAAGATTCTTTAAAAAGAGATGCAATATGAGGACAAAATAATTCCTCAAGATGCATCAGTATCTCTAGCATCGATTTCCATCATTGACTGACATACTGAAACATGAGTTACGTCCTTTGATCAAAGTAACCAATTTATAAATGTGATTTATATTCCTTGTTGAGCGTTTACAGTATGACCTCCCCCCCCAAAAAAAAACAACCCCCCACTTTTTAAGAAATAAAAGTGATATTTCACTTAATTTACAATCCTATGATAAGTAATATTTTCAATAAATTAAGTAAGGTTATTCTAAGATAAATGTTGAAGAATAAAATCACATTTAATTTATAGATGATGCATGATATATTTCCTAGATTTGATGTATATATATATATCGGGAGAATCTAGATGCTTTGTGTATTTAAGATGTCTTTGATTCAATTTTACACCTCAACTTGAAAATAAAGTTGGCAACCCTGTCCTTTCTAGATCTTAACTCGGGGCCCGTACGTAAAAAATATCTACAGACTGTGTTATGATGCATTCTTTCCTTCACCTTCATTAAAGCTATTTGCAATTTGCACGAGGGTTGCTGTTCCGCTGGCTCGTTTGTAGAGAAAATAACCGCCTAATAACCTCTCGGTAGTTGGTGATTTTCCCTTCCTTGGGCTAGTGTTGGTAGGTTCTCACCATAACTGAACGTGAGCATCCCAAAAGCCATTTTATTCCGAAAATGCTCTAACTTCCTCTTCTGTCTATAACTATTTGGCCTTTATCAAAGTCTTTCAAACTTTTCTTTTCGCGCATAACTGTATCATTGAGCACTCAAAATGAAGTACTCAAGGCTCACTTACTAACCAAAATACTCCTAACCCTGACATACGTAGTTGTTTATAAAAGAGTAGCTGTCATTCTTGCCACATGTCACTGTTCATAATGTTTTGGCTCATCAGCGTATATATATATATACATATGTATTGATGTGTCTAGGTGTAAGGATTCAATTCTATGCTGTCATTTTATTCAATTACATAATTCTTCTCTTATAACCAATAACAAGAAGACGAAAGGAATTATATAAAAATAACAAAAAAGAAAACAAAAAAGACAAAGAAAAAAGACAGAAGAACTGAGAGAAAGACGGAAAAAACAAAGCAATACTCTATAAATAAAGAAAAAAGGTCCAGCTAGTAACTACATAGAAACTGTCACGTGACCAACGTCTTTTGGCAGCATTCCTTGTTCGGGTGATCAATTAAAATTTAGAAAGGGGGAACGATTTAAGATTTGAAGTGGGGTGATCAATGAATAGTTACTTTTCTTACATTTCGTAGGGCAGTGATCAAAGAAAAATCTGAATTGAAATAAAAAATACAAAAAAACAAAACAAAAAACGAACAAACAGGCATGAACGCTGTCGGACACAAACTACGGGACCAAATTAGCATAAACTTATATCACAAATTTATCCCCAAATAAAAACATGTTTTGTTAGGGATTTAAAAAAAAAAGTTTTTTTTCTTGACGTAATTAGCAGTAAATGTTGAAGTTCTCAGATCTGTAGCTTCAGCAGGCTGTACTAAAAAACTGAAGAAACCTATGCTGCTGTTGACTACATTAATATTGACAGTTTTGGTTGACAGTATCGAGCGGAAGAAATGTGAGAAAGGCGGGAAAAACAACAAGCCAAAAATATTGAAGAAAAAAAAACAAAAAAACCCAAAACAAAAACAAAACAAAGAAAGATATTTAATTGTGAACGAAGCATGAAAATGGATGACAGAAAGTAGAAGAAAAAAAAAAGCCTTTCAGCGGGTAAAGAAGACAAATCAAATTTGGATCGAAATCGTGCAGCGGTGGAGAAGAACAGAAGGAACGCTGGACAAAAGACTTGCTCAATTTATTTTCGTCCTATCAAATTTGTCGTGTGCACTTCGAACGCTTTTCATTGACTCGAGAGCCGAGATGAGAGAAATTAAGTCGGCGATGTTACAACACCGGAGACATGTCGGCTAACAGAATTATAGAGCCAAGAGTTCAGAAAATAACATTAAGAGGAATTAAATATTGAGACATTGAAGAAATATCAGATATGTGCCAAGATTTCCAAAGAGAGAGAGAGAAAAAAAAAGGTTTCTGACTTTATATTCGATCTCTAGTTTTAAAAATGATAAAGAACAGACTTGCTTCAAAACCCGTGACGTTGTTTACATAGCTTTGGGTAGCGTTTGGCAATGTTTGTTTATAATGAAACTATCTGTTTCCAAATGATTAATAACAAAAATGATATAAAACTGTCAAGAAATGAACACAGGCTTTTGAAAATAGCCTTGCTCCATTTTTGTTAATATCCAAGGAATATGTATCTATGCCTGTTCCCTGCAAGCTATAGAAATGTGTATTTATGCCTATTCCCTACGAATCATAACTACACTTGAGCTATGAGAGGTTGAAAAAATGCTTTTAACTCCTTAGATCACAAATGCTTACATGTTTGTTTTTGAATATTGATTGAAAATAATCTACATAATGTAGTGTGAAATAAAACAGGTTTTCCTTCGTCGACTCTCCTTATCCTTCCTCTGCCGGGAATTTTCAGAACCATACTAAATTTGATCTGAACCAAACACTTCTGGGCATCCATAGATCTGTCGATTTCTGTCTTATGTAAACAGAGTGTCGAAAACTTTGGCATACCCCAGGTCTATGTCAATCGACAGATGGTTGAAATTTAATGGAATTCAACTTATGGTACAGTTATTTTGCAGTCATTGTTTTTTTTTCTTCGCACTAATAGTATCTGGTGGCTTACGCAGAGGATTAAGAGACAAAAGTTATATCCAGTACCATGGCACTGACCACAGAAGTTCATAGTGTGTTCAAAATGACACTTCGGGCTTACACCTGACCGAGTGAAAGTTATACAGTCACAAAAGGATTACGTGGTTATGCCAGGACCCAAGACTAATGGGCCCCATCAGTGATTTAGGGCCTCGAATTGGCTATGTCTTTACAATGGTCAACTAACTCCGATTTGAACCTCCTTGCCGATCGGAGCGTTCTCTCTCTCTCTCTTTTATATATATATATATATATATATATATATATATATATATATAGACAGACACAAGTTATCTAATGGTTTTAAGTTCAATCCCAGTGTGAGACAATAATAATTCGAAAATACTACTACTGCTAAGAAGGGAGCGCGGTCTATATACCCTCGTCGGTTAAATAAAATGTTTGGTTCGTTACTTCCCCCATACCTACAAGATGATACCTAATGAAGGCCGTAGAGTACAACAGCCGAAACGTTGTATGGAAAAAAACCAAGATGAGGATAGCCCGAATAATAATGAAATATATATATATATATATATATACCTTCGGAAAAATTCCACTAGTCCTAAAATGGGGTATACAGCCAATACATCCTCCCAATAGTCACCTATCAGAGCTGAAACATTGAACCTAACCAAGAGACTGACTCTCAAACTGAGAACCATATAACGTGCACATGAAAGTATCATGTTCAACCTCACATGGAGAGATTACAAGACAGCACAATATATCAACGGAAAAAAAGACAAAAGAGAAAAGGAGTCCTAGGCATCTTGTAATCCATTTGGTAACTCAAATGGCAATGGACTGATCATGTTGCAAAAGTATCAGACAAATGATGGACATCACTACCCATAAACATAGATCCCAAGAGATCAAATGTAAAATTGTGGCCGGCAAGATAAAAGCTGGCCAAAGGAGCTCGACGAGTTCAGAAAGTGTTGACCCCACGATGCCCATAACAGAGAGGTCTGGCGAATCCTGGAAAAGGTCTATGTCCAACTACAGACAATAAAAGGCTGATGACAATTGATCGGATACAAATACGTTAACGAGAAACTAGCAGCGGCTGGTCCATTTCAAGCTTCACCACATTACAACAACTACTCACTTGAAGACAAAATACTTTGTTAATACAACTGATTTATATCCGATTACTGAGCTTCGCATGGAGTGTTTTAGATGTGAAAGAAAGGTCCGTCTGGAAGAGAAACAATCATTTTGCATATCTCAGGAGCCAGTTACGTGGCCTTGATGTAACTTAGAAGCCAATTAGAGAGGATAAGACAAACTCTTGTGGAGTCGGAAGTGAGATACCATTGAATGCCTTTGTTGTTTTTCTATTCAACTGTCGCAATTGACATAACTATTCCTCACGTATCTCCCAGAATTTCTTAGCAAAATATGACATGACTCATGTCTATCTATTCTAACAGCCCACAGCAGATCTGGACTCCCTTGCAACATCTGGCTTTTCCTTTCAGCTAGCATCGCCGTTGTAAGGGGGATCTCCAACCCTGGGGAAGTTGAAGGAAACCACGATGATGTTGCTGATAGTGATCCAGAAAAAGGACTTCGCCTTTCGCAGAAAAGTTTGCTATGTTGAAATAAGTGTTTCATGACCAAAAGGAAGCACTTTGAAAGGGATGACATTGCACAAGATGGGATATTCTTTAGTCAATTCTAAATGGCTGGATACTTTTGTATATATATATATATATATATATATATATATACATATCGGTCCTCATCAACGATGACATATTTATACAAATTTGTTGTATTTACATATATAAGCTAGCGCCACAACCACACAATATATATATATATATATATAACCTTGAAAATGATTAAACAAATGGAGTATACGTCTGAATCTATGTAATCGTGAGAATATGTGTGTGTTTGTCTTTAAAAAAAAATGGATATAAATACGATCCGACAGAACGATTATAAATTGCGTTATATTATACATAAACTCTAATTTGAGATGACCTCCGTTGTTACACGGTCAATGTATTACAGTTTAAACAACGTGAATAAAATTTAAAAAAAGTTGTTGCTGTAGGAATCGAACCTGCGACGATGGGGCCTCTGCTTCAATGTAGCGATGCTGTGACCATGAAGCTAAACAGCCATCGGCAATGCAAAAGCACAAATGACTGCATTCACTCCAAATCCTCATGTTTTTTCACGGTCTATTGGTTTCTTTCAACGGGACAGTAAGATACTCAAGAAATATATATATATATATATATATATATATATCATCCAACAAAATGATTATAAATTTGTGTGTGTATATGTATGTGTTCCTGTGAGTCCTCACTGAGAACCCTGTCATGGCCCTTTGCCAAATTGTGTTATCTTAGATACTGGTCGTTACATCAGTCAACACAATGTGATAAAAACGATAAAAATGAAGATGCCCGTCTAAATAACCGAGGGTCTGAAGATAATGTTCCAACAAATTCAGACAACATTCGAAACACTAGTTGTACACGATATTATCATATTTACTGGACATTGCATCCGTATGCTTGTAAAATCTATTTTGCTCATTAAAATTATATACTTCACGAAGATGATGAGTGTTATCGTCGTATTTAAAGCAAATTTGAAGCTGCCTATAGCAGTGATGATTAGTAAGCAAGTGGTTAGAAATTTTCAAAGTAAGCAATATTTCATATAAGCCTAAACTTACACTTTGCGACGCGGTCTTTGGTATCTCTGGTTGCGAGTATTATTTTCTGATTGCTTAATTGTAAAATATATAGAAAATGTCAATCATACCCTTAAAACTTCATTTTTAAGACGAGGAATGTGATAGTTTGAAATCTTATTTCCAATTGGATTTGGGGCCAATTTGCACATTTGCAATCTTATAAAGTAAAAAAGAAAACAATTACATCAGAATAGCATATCGTACCAAGATGTTATTACGATCGCTCAGCAGTAGATGTGTTTGTTATGACTTCTAAAATGCAAGGAAGCAGAGGGAGAAAAAAAAATTAGGTGGCAGAAAGAACATTATCCTTTTCCTTGGACCACCTCGGAGTCAAAACATTCAGTGAAAAAAAACTTTTCATTTTTTGAAAAAAAAAAAAAAATGGATCGTTTGAGCAAGTCTTTATTATGGTAATGCTGTTTTTGTTATGCACAGAGACGGACTCATTTGGCGAAAAATCTTTCAGTCTCTCCCCCATGCAGGGCCGTCTTGAGAAGATTTGAGGCCCCAGGCAGAGCACTGTAGTGGATTCGGCCGTTGGTCACAGTTCCGACACCGATTCAAAAAAATGAATTTATAAAGAGTCAAGAACTGATTTAACCATGTATGTAAACAGGTTTACAGGAGGTTCTCTATGTTTTCTACTCATTAATATGTAAATCTTACAATTTAATTTTCGAGTTGAATTTTTGGTCCCTAAAATCGTCGGCCCTGGTTCAGTGTTCCCATGCGATAATATTGTGGAGTGACAATATTGAATTTTGCATATATTTCTGAGCTTAAAATATGGGGGTAAAACTAGGAAAGAAAAAAAAATTGTTCTAGTATTTAAAAAAATATTCATATTTTATCCAAATTTTATACTTCATATTTTTTATCTTTCAAGATCTTTAGCTGTCGGATTAATTTTTTTAACTTCAAATTTTCTAATCTTTTAAAACAATTTCTGTAATCTTCAACTTTTTGAATTCTTTCGGAGTTATTTCTTTTTTTCGCTAGTCTATTCCTTGAGCTAACGTTCGTATGGAAGCCAAAAATGAAATTTAAAAATCAAGATTAAGTTGCATTTTCTAACTTTAAAATTGAGGATATTAGCTTTCGGCGGGGACTAAAACCCTAATTTTTTCCCCTCAAAATCTCAATCGTAGTTATATTTTCAGTCTTTAATATTTCAACTAAATTTGTTGGTTTCTCCAAATGATCTTCGAAAAGCTTTCTTCGTTTTTATGCTTGAACCTCTCATAAAAATTATTACACATTAGTCTATTTGGACTTGTCTCCTGGTTGTTATAATAATGTTTCAGCCATTATAGTCACGAAGTTTTCAGTTGTTGAACCTTCCAGCAAAATACAATAGTAGAGTATTAGAATATTGTAAATTGAGCTTAATAAATGAATATATCAGGATATATTTGTATACATAACAAGCCCATTTGTGAAAACGTTTGAGAAATCCCTGTATATTAGCAAATAGGTGAACGACCCGAATCGAAGCTTCAACTGATGGATTAATAGGCACTAGCTCGCTAATACTTTCTTACAGAGTCTTTTTCATTTAATATTGAGGTCCTATTTCCTTTCTCAATATTAGGGAGCGCATTGAGGTTATTTAGTTTATATTGTCTTTATTTAACTTCAACGCCCTTTGGTCTTTTGTGGTTGAAACTTTTCACACTCATTTACTCAATTATCTATGCTTGCACTTTTCAAATATACGTTGAATCTTTGAAGTTTTTCTCATCTAAATTTCTATGGAGTGTTTGAACCAGTTTTTATTAATTTGTTTCAACTCTGCTTTGAATATGAATTGTCATTCGCTCTGTTTGGCATGAGAAAAAAAAGGTTTGTTTATTAATATGGGGAAGATTAAAAAAGGGAGGGTTCTCAGGGGCGAATCCAGGATTTTGAGCTAGGGAGGGGCGTCCTAATGGGGAAAATCATTTTTTCAAATTAATACGTGCAAACGAAAACAAATTTTAAACATCACAAATAAGCAAAGTAGATTGTGATCCAACATTTTTCACTTCGTTGCTCCTTAGCGCCAGAATTGACAAACGAATAAAGTGAATGAAAAAATAATCTAATAGAATGTACCACAATGAATGAATGAAAACAATATTCATAAAGAATTAGATTAGACGAAAAATAGATTAATAAATGTTCATTTTTTTGTAAGTTAATTTATGATTAATAAAATTTCTTTATCTAAATATCCGAAAAAAATATAATTGGTTGGATTGTCTTACCCTCTGGATCCATGTCTAATAAAAAAAAAAAAAAAAAAAAAGGAAGAAGTTTCTCATTTCGGAGCTTCGTTAAGAGTGAGGAACAATGGCGGCCAGCACCTGCAGATCACCCAGTTAGCAGCCATTATAGCTAAATCAAGAATGGTTGGCAGTGACAATTTATAAAAGTCGGCTCAACGTTAGTTAAACCAGTAATAGCACTGCCGCTAATTTGACTAATAAATTCATGGCGAACTCCTATATCGACGGTAAATACTTATTCTGCCTACTTTTCCGCTACCGTTTTTCCGTCAGTAAATGCTATTGAGGTGTATCTTTCTTAAACCACGCAGGTTTTGTATAAAATGTATAATTGTATAAATAGTGTATCAAAGCAATGTATGCCCACATTTCTTTGCGATGAATTTACCAAGTATGATCTTCCATAACCTGGACTGTAAGAATAAAGGAATCAAAATATGCAGCAAAGTATCTGACCAACCGCAGATTTGCAGACGACATCGTCCTTTTTGTAGAGAAACTATAAGACCTCCCACTAATGCTTGATTAATTAAACGAAGAACGCTAAAGAGCCGGCCTACACATGACCTTCAGTAAAACAAACGTCATGTGCAAAAATCACATAGAGAATAAGGACATAGCAGTAAAAATCGAAGATACAAAACTGGGGAAAGTAGAGTACTACATCTAACTAGGACAACGAATCTCTATGAGACCTCAAAAGAAGAAATCAAGCAGATAATCACCCTAGGATGGCAAGTCTTCAGCAGAGTAAGCTCAAACTTCAAAAACAAGTCAATTCCAATAATCCTAAAAAGAGGAGTATACAACTAATGCATTCCTCCTGATAGCCACTTAGGCCGACAAAATAAAAATTTGAGAGATGAACTAGACAAATTCGGAAAATACTGGCTCTGCGACGCCTATGATATAGGAATGTGGCGGATCCTGAGAAAGGTCTATGTCCAACCATAGACGTTAAAAGACTGATGATGACGATGATGGTTAGGTGTTATTTTATTTTTCAAGGTCTTATTTTTCCACACGAGAAAACTTCCACGTCTTCGAACTTTTATCTTCTGGTCAGTGACATTTTTTAAACATCAGGAATGTAGCCGGGGACTTGGGCGCCTGGAGAAGTTGGCCTCTAGAGCCCTCCCTATCCAATATTCAGTGCAGAGGTTTCCAACCTGGGAGCTGCAAATATTACTGGGGGACCATGGGCGGACCTCTCGAAAGCAATTCAATGTAAGGAAAGTATCGATCTAGTTTAGCAATACAGTTACATTATAAACAGATCACTCTCTCACAAAAATAAAACTCTTGTGGCAAAACTGACACCAACATCTCTGCATCAGGGGGTTAACTACCATTAGGTGCCCGGGGTCGATTCTAAATCACTTCTCAGCTACTACACTGTAAATCGTTTATATCTTGTGGTTTTGAATTGACAGCAGGTCGAATTTTCAGACAAATGAAACCAGAGTTACGATACGTTCTTTTTTTCCATTGAATGTCGAGTTTTTCTAATTTTAGTCGATTGGACGGAACAAAAGATCTCACAGCGCCGACGGATATTTCTGAAAATCATTTCCTGACTTTCCTCACCAAAGCCTCTACAATCTTGGGGTTTCACCAATTAGACACAGTGCAACAATTTTAATGATCAATCTACATTTCCCTACACACAGCAACGTCTGTTTACTCAATAACGTTAGTAGATATGTATCATTATTATACTCATTGACAATGACATAAAAAAAAGTAATATTGGGAGCTGCAGGGTCCACTCCTTCTTCTATTCCAAGTGCAGATGATTACTACGACTTTTGTAATAAATAAAAATCTCAAGAAAAAAATATATATTAAGTATAAATGTATTTACTTGAATGGAATAAGCCCTGGCATATCTATAGGATGAATTTTTTAGATATGTATAACTTATCAGTCTTGCTTAGTTGGTAAGATACCACCAACATAAATTTTGTTAGATACGTAAGACGTGTTTAACTCGGTTGATAAGAGACACAACTACTAATCAGTTGGTTGTGATTAAAAAATCACGGTAGAGGGATGCTAAAATTCAATTCGCTATTTGGTGAAGATAGTTCTTGTTACGGCAGAAAAACAAGGTTTGGACTGCTGTTTGACAAAATATCTTCCCCCTTGTGTATGAGTGTTCTAGAGAAATGGAGATTGCAGTATTTCATCCGACCGTTTTTATTCTCTCTCATTTTACTTAAGCAATTAATTATAAACCTCTCCTGGCTTGCTAGGACCGTCGAAACTCAAGAGACCTGTTAACCGTAAATTACGGAAGAACGCTCTTTAATCAGACCGTTGCCAGCCTCTCACAACCTTGGACGAGGCGTTTGACTTATCCAATCGGGAATCAGAGCTGTCCGTCTCCTAGAATGGATGCCAAATCAGAGCCAAAGAACTCTTTCAGTTTTGCTATTTACTCATAGATGAGGGATACTGCATTGGATTAATGCCTCTCCCAGAGCCATCAGTGTGAAATGAACGTCAAACGTCACAGCCGGATTTTGATGTCTGTTTGTGGATTCCATTTCTGTAGTGTTAAACGGTATGTCGCATACACCTGATCACTAGGTCACCTGAACCTTCTGTGACAATTACTCAATTAACTATAAAGCCTCAAGAAAAATAATAGAAAATCACTTCACAATGCTCCATTCCCAAGGCGTACAGGGATTGTCAGATTTCGATTGCTGGTGAATCCGAAGGCAGAATTGACCAAAATTAGAATGTACTACAAAAGTAATCTGTCAGCTTACATGCCAGCTGGAATTGTACACCATCATTTACACAGAAATGACAGCAAGGGAATATGTGTGTGTGTGTGTGTGTGTGTGTGTGTGTGTGTGTGTGTGTGTTGGGGATGATTAAGAAAGGATAGGGTACCAAAAGCTTTATGCACTGAAAAAAAGTCCTTCTTAAAGAAGACTTGAAAAAATGACTTTCTTGGAAAAAATTCGTCAACCTAAAAAATCTTATTAGTTTATATCAAAGTTAATTTCTGATTAAATCAGATAATCATGACTTTGTAATAAACTAATGAATTTTACGTATAACAAATTAGAGTGTTGTTTTATAGTTATATTCTGTAACACTTTTTTTTACGGTGTGAATAGAAGTTCATCTATTGCATTTCCTCACCACACAATAAAACATCTCCCAAAATGTCGGTGGGGCCCTTCAAGGAGCCAAGCCCGCCACCTGTGCTCTCAAATCTGGAGGCACGTTACTTATTACTCATTTTATCGAAATAATCTAAAGAGCAATTTCTGACCACTAGACGTAATCAAATGATTTAGATCTACATGAAAAGAAACAAACTTGTAACTTGATTACTTTTTGCAAGGGACGTAAAAAACATCTCGGTCAGTTATCGCTGCTCTCGATGTCGGTGAATCTGAAAAGGCTCGTTAATGGCAACTTCTAGCGATTCGTTCTACCAAGTCACTTTCCGGATATCGATCCTATTGGATATTTCGTGATCGTAGAGTTTGACACAGCAATGTCGTTCAGGATGTTTGTCACCTTTATTTCTGATACTTCTTCCACTTTCATTGAATTGAGACGTGTCCACCGATCTATCTATGGAGTTTGATCATTACTGGGTGTCAAAAGATTGCCGCCTTGTGTCAGACTATGTCAAGGTAAACATACGAAAAAAAATAAAATGGGAAGATTTCGAAAAAGATATCAAATGATGAACGAAATTCGAGATTTTGAATAAAAATCTCGATTTTCCGATTATGCGACTAACCTACACGTTTTAATGTTCTCAAACGAGCAGTTCAGTGCTTTAATGCGTTAAAATTCATTCCGAACGAACAGAGGCTATACTACTTGAACTAAAAAGCCAGTGGGAGTCGCAAAAATTGTTCATCGCAGTATAGGTTCACTATAACTCTGGAAATTATCTTTTTTTCGTCTTTGTTCTTTAGAGGGGTTTACTGAATTAAAGGAGTCATCGGATTATTTAGAGTTAATGCCTACGGGACCACAAAATCAGAGTTAATGCCTAAAGGCCTACAATTGTCAGTCAGTTTAAATCAAACCGGTGTAAAAACAGTATTTAAGTAATAAAAGCTAGGAGAAAATTACGCGAAGAAAGTTATATGGTGGAAGGAAAAATGATTTCGAGGCATAAAGTGAATTGCTAACATGATTCACAATAATAATGCTCAAAGGACAGGAATACCTCGAAGTGTGGGATTTCGTTTCGTACGCAGTTCAAATTAATGTAAGTATAAGCTGGAAAAACAAGCACTATATCATAATAGAACCTCGAACAGTACGATTTCGAACAGCATGGAACGAATTGATATATGTATATATATATATATATATATATGTATATATATATTCATACTTTTTCAGTCGACTCACAAATACTTCACTTTGATCCTTGGCAGAAGGGCTGACTCAGCTTGAGATTTTCGCAGATTTTTTTATGTAGTACATTTAAGATATTGTTATTCAAATTATTGTAAGTATAAGATCGAAAAACATTGAATTTGATAAGACCTTGAAGAGAATGGAACATTTTATAATGTATATATATGTGTGTGCATGTGTATAACACTTTTCAGTGGGCTCACAAATACTGCACATTGAGCCTGGGCAGAAGTGCCGATCCATATGTAAATAATCCTATCATTTTTTACTGGTATTATGCCAATATATTTATGTATTAAAGCCAGAGAAATAAAAACAAAATAAAAAGTTTCGGAGTAAAGAATAAACCTAAAAGCAACAAAAACCCCTTTCTTACCGCAACAGAATTTCAGCGAGTTGTTTTCAACTCTGAAAACGGAACAGAGAATGAATGCCAAAAACAACTTTGCTATTTTGAATGGTTCTTTATTTTGCCTGCTGTGACAGCACAAAATGGATAGAAAAGAAAGTACATGACGAATTCGAATTGAATCCCATGGAAAGTAAAAAAAAAAACAACCCAAAAAACAAATATCTTTGAAAAACAAAACAAAATATGGCTGCTTGTAATATTTCAATAAATTTTAGTTTTTCTGTTCCCCTGATTTTCCATCAATTTTTTCTCCTTTCTGTGCTTCCAAAAACAAATTTCGACTCCTTCACTCCAGATTTTATTCTTGTCCATTGACAATAAGACTATTTTCAATATGGAAGCTCTGGTCTAACGAATAGAACCGGCTCTCGTGATGTCAGAATCTTTTTTAAAGCGGAAAAAGAAAGAAAATTGCGATTTCATTCGTATATTTCCTATTTTGCAACTTACACACTGAATCTTCAAATAAAATAAAATTGACTTTTCGAGGAAGGCTGTAGTGCTTGTCTACACTAAGTAAGAAGTCAAAACTTGGATCTGTGGGTGGGTAGATATAATAGCAGTCTTTTTTTGCTGTAAATTCAAGGCCGGGATTTCTTAATTAGCCAATGAGAATCCATAATGGTACCAACTTGAATGAAAAATAACTGATTCCAGCTTTCGCAGAATTGAAAAAAAAGTCTAATCCATAGAGCTTTCCGGACATTTTAAGTCCTTGTTTAAGTATTCAATCGTGTCTACAGTTAATTTTGTCCGCATCCTTCGGTTGTAATATGTAATGTACGTAAGTGAAGGGAGTCTCTTTTTCCAGTCACTTTCTCGGGTTGTGTAAAGTAAAAGAAATTAGAAAAAGGCGTTTTTTTAACCTTACGGATATATTACACCCGAAGAAGACAGCGGATACCGGTAAAAATATCTCCTACTAACCATTTGGAACAATGAACTTCTGTACTTGAACGTGTTCAGTCACATCTTACCAAAACAGCAAATGGAATCGATAGGACGTAATGTTATTTACACTATCAACAGTTAAAATGTACTGAACTATAAAATCTTAGACCAAGAAAAAGAATGTAAAGTACTCGAAATGCACAGAAAAACTGGTATTCATTTTTACCTAATGCCTACGTATGTATCTCTCTGTACATACATTTTTTTCGTTGGGGGGAAAAAAAACTATGATCTCGTGAAAATTAAAATATTTTGATTTTTCCCAAGATAATAACTAGTTATAAAAAAAGTCTTACTTACGTATACACCCTGGTTTATGGCATTTTGCTAGATTGATGTAATTTGGTTGGTTTAACAAATATATAAAAAAAGATTGTACCTTACCAGCAATTTGTACTCATTTTGAAAGTTGTTCTCAAATAGCAGACGATATATATTCTCCATCTTCACGATACTATTCAGAGACTAGCTAATCACAAAAAGGACGCATCGAAAATGCGATAGAGAAAGAAACAATATAAACATTGGGTAATATGGAAAGGGACTAATTAGATTCAGGTCTGAAGGCATTTTTCTCACCCTCTACTTCGTGTTTACCTTGGACAAACAAAAATAAGATTAAAAAAAATACCCGATGTATTCAAATACGACCATTACTGCTTGCGGGTATGTAACAGTGTTATTCAATGGAGGTTTTTCCTTCGGGGGATGTGAAAGTCGACTGGAGAGAAGAGTCAAGTCTCTTTGGAGAGGGGGAAAAATAAAAAGATTTCAAAAAAAAGGAGAAAAAATTCTGTAAGAAAAATAATTGGTGATCTTTAATGATGTCTGATCTGCGCCCAAGAACAGCTAAGACTCAGGAATTATTCTGTCTTGGTAAGTTTTAAAACAGAATTCAGTAACTAAAATATACAGGTGTGGTTAATCACTGAGTTTTGAGCGTCACATTACTAAAGTCTTTTTGCAACATGCCTTGTTTGGGGTGATCAATGAATTAGTTAAGCATCTTGCTTCTTGGGTGGTGTTAGCTGAAAGTCTGAATATTCAAAGAACCAGCGTAAATGCTGACAGAATCAACTTAAGGCACCAATTCAGCATGAACTTACACTCTAAATTGAAACTCCATGAAATACGGAATATAAAGGAATGTTCAGCTCTCTAGCACTATTGGTGCTGCCTGTGCGTGCAGTAAATAGCCAGAATCACTTAAAAATTGAAGAAACTCATTTTGACAATGTTGACAGTTTCGGTTGACGGTCCCTAATACACCTGAAATTAGGATAGGAAGGGGAAAATCTACAGGTACAAATACAATCCTTTATGTATTGAATGCTGATCCAGTGCGGACCTGGGGCTTAAGTCACCTGCCAAGGCAAAGCACAATTTAAAAAAGATGAATAGAGAGATTAAAAAATAATCCGAATCCCAATTAACCATGAATTTATCTTTAAAAACAAAAGAAAATATCATATCCATCAGTTTGTAAGACAGATCCAGTAAAAAGCCCCCCACCCCCACCCACCAAAAAAAATTGGACTGCCCCGGCAGAAACTTCTGGATCCGCTCCGATTAGCAGAAAAACCCTATAAAAAAACCCAACTACGAGGACAACCGTTACTATAATGTGATCGAAAATAAAATTTATAAGAACAACTATAGATATAACAGTATGGAGAAAATAACAAGGAAACAATTGTAAAATTCTGAGAAAGTAAATGCCCTTGGGAAAGGTATAGATCAATTTCTCTCCGAAGATAATACATAGCAAGGCAGCTGAAGCTGTGTACTTCTGTATGGCCGTCGATCTTGGATGTGGGGCTTGAAACTCCAATCCACGAAACTGCAAAGCGGTCCAATGCCCCCACAAGGAAACTATTGGGTTAAGATAAGATGGTAAACATTGAACAGAAAAGGACTGGCATAAATTATTTGAAATAGTTTATAATTATATACCAATTCTCGTATCGTTATCCTGCCATCATCAAGCAGTGCAAATCGGAAATAAAGACTAAGATTCAAGTGATATTTGAAATCACAGCAAATCTCGCTAGATTATGATTCGCTGATTAATTGACGGTTGGAGAATAGAGATCCAAGAATGACAATGAAAAAACAATAGAAATAAGAAAAAAGCCGTAAAAGAACTTGTTGGAGTCTTTTTTCAGGTCCCAACTGCACTGAATGATTATAGCTATAACAGCTCACCATATTTTTGTTCGTTAAATCAATGTAAATTGAAAAAATTAAAAAGTTCCGGACACAAACTAACCTTTGCCCTGAGTGACGGACGAACCCTGGGTTATCATTTCGATCAGATAATGATGGTCCAGTTGAAGGAATGTCCTTAGTTTAAAAAAACAAACAAACTAACATTCACTCCGCAAACAACACTACTGTGAGCTGTAATAGCTATAATTATTCATTGTGGGGAGAACTTCCGAAAAAGACCCAATTGGTGTACTAAGTGACATTTTCTGATGTAGGCAGGTTATTAACGAGGCAAGAGTGTCGTTGATTACCGATTAACTGTCAAGCTTTTTCTGCTCATTTATCGACTTCACATGCGAAATTGACGCTTAAATTCATGAACCACTAAATACCACTCCTATTAAAGCGGCGCACGTCCGTAAATAGGATAAAAAAGAATAATGGTACTCTTTTGTGAATACGATACAATTAAAGAAAAAAATAACCCGGAAGTAAAAGTAAATAACATCACTCAGAAGTTATTTCCCTCGATATCACCACTCTCTTTTTTTAATATAAATTTGAGTCACGATCCAGCAATCAGTGGATTATCCTACATGCCTATAGGCCGATATCTAGTCCATTAAGGAGAGTATACCAATGGGAGAAAGAAATGAGTACTCTCAAGATGAGTAACATGCTTTCATTTTTTTCCCCACAAATATGATTGCATTACCTTTCAAAAAAGGCTGAAATGAGAACAGTCAACTTTCAAGTTGATCGAGATGAGCTATGATGTACTAAATAAATTCGATTGTTTCCCTTATCATTTGACATATGTGCTCTACACATACCCTTATATCAGCAAACCTCTGGATGATCTCAGAAAATGTGTGCTACTCTAGCATCCCGTTAATAACCAAGGATCATTTTGTGGTCATAGCTCTGACTGTTCTTGAGTTCTGCAATTGCAGACAGACATTTGGTAGATTGTTTGAAGATCTAGCAAATAAATTTAGTGAGCAGTAATAGCTACACTTATTTAGTGTTATGGGTAACAGACTTGAAAGACCAAGGACAATCAAACAATTTACTAAGAAGTTTTATTTTGATCTGTGAGCAGGGCCGATGTGTCAATCAGGCGAACCTGAGCAATTGCCTAGGTCACATAGAACCCTTGCAACGGTTCTGTCTGTAAGGTGACAATGTCAGCTTCAATTATTAGACCTGATGGGGACAAATGGAAAAGACCGAAAGCAATTTGACAATTTATGGACACTCAAAGAGTTTGATTTTTTCAGATGATTGAATTTGTCGAATACCTAAGTAAGTTTGGATTGGCTGACGACATCGTCATCTTTGCTTAGAAACTTCACACTCTCCAAATAATGCAAGACGAACAAAGTGAAGCTAGCAAGAAATTGGCTTCCAAATGAACTTCTGCAAAACAAGGATTATATACAACAAACATGTTGAGAACAAACACTCAGCGATCGAATTCGAAAAGGCAGATCTGGAGAAGGTAGACTACTGCATCTACCCAGGACAACGGGTCGCCATGAAATTCCCCAAAGAAAAAGAAATAAAGCGAATTACCATACTAGGTTGGTTACCTCTCAGTAAAGCGAGTTCAAATTTCCGGAATCCCCAAATCACATTAGTCCTAAAAAGAAGGGCATACTGCCAATATATCCTACCGATAGTCACCTATGGGACCAAAGCACCTAACTAAAAAATTGATCCTCAAACTTGAACCTAGCAACGTTCATCCTGAAAATCATACTCAACCTCGAATCGAGGTATTATAAAACAGCATGGTATATTAGAGGGAAGACAGAAGTCTGAAATATCATAGAAACAGTAAGGGAACTCAAATGACAGTGGGCTGGACATACTGCAAGAATTCAGACAGCAGCTGGACATCCCAGCTGACAACGTTGATCCCCAGATATCATATGCAAAATTGTGGCCAACAGCATGGAAGATGACGTGGTGAGCCGTCCAACGACGGACGCTTAGAGGATGATGATCATAATGAACTTCTTCTTGTTTATGTTATCCCGACATTTCGGTTGATCCATTCTACAGTCTTCTTTATGTGTATATCCAAATGCAATGGTAGTAAACAGAATCTTCCAACAGTACATACTTATAATTTGACGAATACTTAGTAAACAAAGGAGAAATAGAATGATCTGGGATGGCAAACCTTATTTGGAAAGAGAAAGGTGAAGACTTCCCTCATTGGGAAGAAGTTCGTATCATAGACTGGGAACCCAGGTAGTGAAGAAAATCAAGGGGATAGTCCATATCAACTAAGTGTATTAATAAAACAAGTACAGAATTCAACCCGAAGCGGCTTCCACTACTCAACAGGGACAAGGTATGGGAATCCAGGCCAAACAAGGAAAGGAAAAGGAGTGGACATTACCCGAATCAAACATTATCAGAAAATTCCGTTTACCATCATCATTAGAAAATTCTTTGCCACCGTAAAGTTTGGAAAGTATGCATGAAGAGGACCGAAGAATGAATCGGCAGAAACATCGTGTTAACAGCACAAACCACAAAAAAAAAAAACTTTCCCGGAACGTAAATGCCCCCTATTAAAACTATACGTAGTCTTACGATCAAGCAGGGTAAGCGAGGCACAGTACAAGGGTGAGAGTGTGAGACAGGAAGAGAAATAGATAGGAATACAATATCTTGGAATTGACCTTTAAAGAGTCTCAGAACAGAGGGGCATGGAGAAAGTTGCCATGTCAATTGTGGCACCTCCAGTCTGAGAAATTGAATGGCAATGAATGGACGTCCTAGATAAAATGACAGACATTACAATATTTTTTCTTGCTTTAAAATTGTTTGAGTGAAGACACTGTTTGGAAGGCCATATGGTGTACTGACGAGTTAAAAGAAAAAAAAATCCAATTCGACGTTTCGCCAGTTCATAACTATCATCTTCAGGATGAGGGGGTCAGAATTGCGAATACGTCATCACTCCGTATCTGAATCAGTACCATGTCTCAAGCTTTCCAGAAGTTCACGTTACACCACTTTTTCGCTTCTAAGGCAGAAAGCAAAACAGCGTTCAACGTATATTTTGTAGCAACCCGTTGTAGACGTAGCATGCACTCTCTTTTCCCCTGCCTTATACCCGAGTATCCTGTACCCTAACCCCGGCACTTCAGCAACCAACACGTAAGTCTAACATACAATCATCCACATTCCTATGTTCGGGGATGTTCCAATTTTTCCTGTGCATAAGTTAATGATATTTTCTCAGGTGTCTACGTTGTCCAGGTTCGGAACCATTAAAGAACGTTGGAGGGAGGGGGCCCCCAGATCTCAGAGTTACGCCCCTGGTTCCCAGATTGGATTTCGCCATTTTATCAGGCATACAAGCAGACGCTTGCACACGGATGATTCAGACAAAAACTATTTAATCGTAGTCAACAATTAAATGTAATTTTATGTTGAGAGCTTCTTTGTTTACGGTAATTACTCGACAAAATATTATCAATCGCATGAAAATGCTATCAGCCATTTTCTGGTATGGAAGACTTGGCGCTTCATAATTGGCTTCTTCTCGTGCATACACTCTCTATTGTCAAGGAAACTGTCAAATAAGTTTGCTAAATTAAGATGGAGTCTCTTCAAGCGAACTTTTCTTTTAAGAAAACTGTGATAATGCAAATATAAAATTTGTAGCAGACGATATTTAGTCGCGAAGGAAGTTTGCTAATATCTTTGTGAAAATTCACATGACCAAAAAAGAATGATACAGCAGGTCTGCTTAGTCACTGAATAGAAACTGTCACGTAGCATGTATTGACAGTGTACAGTGTTGTGGATGATCAATAAAAAAATTGGACAAAGGGGTGAACAATAAAGGATTAACTTTTCTTGCCGCTTGTTGGGCTGTGATCTCTAATGAAGTCTGAATTTCGAAGAAGAAAAAAGGTTGAATGCTGGCAGGTAAAAACTAAGGACTAATTTAACATGAAATTACATTGCGAATTGAAACTTGCTAAAAACTTATCTGGCAGAGGGGATTGAAAATTCCCCTTTTCTAGACATAAGGAGTTAATATTCGAATTTTCATTTCTTTGCTTCATTGGTGCAACCATATGCGTAATACATATATAAACAGGCATACTGATTTGGAGAGTTGACGGTTTGGTTAGGGTTGCTTATTAAGTTGTAATTTTAAAAAATTTTTGATCCTTGAGGTCACCCTTAAATTCGGAAAAAAATACAACTAGAAAACCCCTCAATTGGCAACAGGGGGCTTTAAAGATAACCCCCGAAATCTAAATATTATCAACACTGAACACAAGAATCCAAGAAATAAATCGACAACCTTTGCGGCAGTTTTGGTTAACGGTTCTTTCCTTATAACCAAAATATTTTCCTTAGTACTCAACACTCTAAATAATTATAGCTATTATGGCACACCGTATTTTTGTATGCTAAACGTTGTAGACATTTCAGCCCTTCGGCTTTTATTCTATTGAGATAACAACATAGGGTTAGGATGAGATCAATGGTTGGGGTTAGTCAATCAGGGCAAAGGTTAGTTTGTTGTCAGGACTTCTAAATTGGAGGAGGGCATACAAGAAAAGAGAGCTCTACTGAGCATTCCTTGGTGATCAAATGCTTTGGGGTCACCTTTCTAAATCTAAAGCCAGACCACGTAGCCACTTTTGTGGTGTATTTGCTTTTATACACCGGTAAAGCACCATGACGAACCATTCGATTTACAAATACGAAGTGAAATCCATAAATTCTATTTGTTAATTCCCCGACCGCCGCCAAAAACCGGATAAATTAAAGCAAGGAAAACTGGCTGATAGCTATCATTAGTCTGAAAATTAAATCAGAATGTTCTTATATAATATAACATTTTCACATGCACACACACACATACACACACATATATATATGTATATATATATATATATATATATATATATATATATATATCTTTGTGTGCCAATACATATGATTTTGTATGTATACACACACACACAGATATATTCACACTTATATATATATATATATATATATATATATATATATCTTTGTGTGCCAATACATATTATTTTGTATATATATACACACACAGATATATTCACACGTATATATATATATATATATATATATATATATATATATATATATATATATATATATGTACACACACACGTGTCTGTATAATACAAAAAGAAGATATTTGCGGATATCTACTAAAAGTTTCATTTTAATTCAATGTGGATTTGTTTATGCATATTTTTTTCATCAATGTTTGCTTATCCGTAAACATTGTATATTTTCTTGATTATACGTATATTCATCCATTGTGAATGTACATACACGCATACACACCTGTTCAATTTTATGGTTGTTAATTCAATCTGTTTTCGACTTGACTATAAAATGGCTACCCGATCACAAAAGTCTATGAAATAGCTACCCAAAATAGAAATAAAGTTCGATGTTAAAAATGATGTACAACTCGAGTGAGCGAGTGTTTGAAAAAATAATGGAAGAAAATCAGTTGTTAACATTGGAATTATACAGGGTAATTCACTCAGTGCTCACTCTCGCTTTACAATTTACCAACTGGGTGGCCATAAAGCCAATCAGAAATCTGTTTGATTTGACCACTATAAACTTTAACATGACATTGCTTTATTTATATACCTGATAGAGGGATTATATATATATATATATATATATATATATATATATATATATATATATATAAAGAGAGAGAGTTATATATAGAGAGATGGAGAGAGATAGAGAGCTACAGAGAGATAGAGAGCTACAGAGAGATAAAGAACAGGAGGAAAGAAGAGATAGGAAGAAAGAAACAGATAGAGAGATAGAGAGAGAGACAGGGAAAGAGATGGGGGGGGAGATAAAGCGACGGGGGAGAAGAACACGGAGGGACAGAGAGAGAAAGAGAGAGAGAGAGAGAGACGGGGAGAGAGACAGACACGGGGAAGAGAGAGAGGGAGAGTGACGGGGAAGAGAGAGAGAGACGGGGAAGACAGAGAGAGAGAGAGTGAGAGCGAGAGACGGGGAAGAGAGAGAGAAAGACAAGGGGAAAAAGAGAGAGAGGGAGACACAGGGAAGAAAGAGAGAGAGACAGGGGGAGAGAGATAGACGGGGGAAAGAGTGAGAAAGAGACGGGGAGAGAAAAAGAGGGATAAGGGAGAGTGAAACGGGAGGAGACAGAGACGGTGGGGGAGAGAGAGAGACGGGGAGAGAGAGAAACGGGGTGAGAGGGACATATACAGGGGGAAAAGGGGACACGGGGAGAGAGAGAGAGGGAGACACTGGGAGACAGAGAGACACTGGGAGAGAGAAAGACAAGCAGACACTGGGAGAGTAAGACTGGGAAAGAGAAAGAGATAAAGACTGGGAAAGTGAGAGAGATAAAGAAATAAAGACTGGGAAAAAGAGATAAAGACTGGGAGAGAGAGAGAGAGAGATAAAGACTGGGAGAGAGAGAGAGATAAAGACTGGGAGAGAGAGAGATAAAGACTGGGAGAGAGAGAGAGATAAAGACTGGGAGAGAGAGAGAGATAAAGACTGGGAGAGAGAGAGAGATAAAGACTGGGAGAGAGAGAGAGATAAAGACTGGGAGAGAGAGAGATAAAGACTGGGAGAGAGAGAGATAAAGACTGGGAGAGAGAGAGAGATAAAAACTGAGAAAGAGAGAGAGAGATAAAAACTGGGAAAGAGAGAGAGAGAGAGAGATAAAAACTTGGAAAGAGAGAGAGAGATAAAAACTGGGAAAGAGAGAGAGAGAGAGAGATAAAAACTGGGAAAGAGAGAGAGAGATAAAGATTGGGAAAGAAAGAGAGAGATAAAGACTGGGAAAGAAAGAGAGAGATAAAGACTGGGAAAGAAAGAGAGAGATAAAGACTGGGAAAGAAAGAGAGAGATAAAGACTGGGAAAGAAAGAGAGAGATAAAGACTGGGAAAGAAAGAGAGAGATAAAGACTGGGAAAGAAAGAGAGAGATAAAGACTGGGAAAGAAAGAGAGAGATAAAGACTGGGAGAGACAGGCAGAGACTGGGAGAGACAGACAAAGACTGGGAGAGACAGACAAAGACTGGGAGAGACAGACAGAGATTGGGAGAGACAGACAGAGATTGGGAGAGACAGACAGGGACTGGGAGAGACAGACAGGGACTGGGAGAGACAGACAGGGACTGGGAGAGACAGACAGGGACTGGGAGAGACAGACAGGGACTGGGAGAGACAGACAGAGACTGGGAGTGAGGGACAGAAATAGATAAAAGATGGTGTCAGAGAGAGTGGGTGTGCGATTATTGATCATCTAATGAGGAAAAAAATAGAAATAAAATCGAAAATATCAACATGACAATCATTTTTATCCTCACTCCACAGAGAGAGGTGTCAAAGTCTATGTCGACTCCTGATATGTCAAGGGTCATAAAGTACTGCGAATCATACGTCCTTGAGATTTTGTCTGAAAATTATTTCAAAAATTTTTTTGCGGACAAAAAAGCAAAATGTCTCGAATAAACATGTTTGTAGATTCATTGTGTTGCATTGAATTAGATTATTGATCCAAACGTCGTCATTTATGAATATATCATTTTTGTCTTGATTTGTTTGAAAATAATAGCAAAATTTTAAAAAAAATTGAAGGGACATTTGGGAATGTTATGCACTGGGCCCTATCAATGATAAATAAGCCCCTCTGTGTGTGCATTTGCAGGGATTCACTTGAACATAATCTGGAGAAATTATGGACGTATTGTAAAGGGGGGGGCAGACAGCTTGCTTTGCCCGAAAATCTACGCGATTTTGCACGAATTCAGATGGGGGGGGGCAGTTCCCCTCTCACTCTGCCCTCTCCGGACATGCATACTTATGGATGAAAGGTCATCCAGAATCCATATGAACCAGGGAAAAAAACCCACGTCGAAGTTCGTTACAGCTGGATGATTCTAGTACAAATATCGATTATCGATTGATACTTTCTCAATCAGAAAAATATAGATCAATTTTTATGAGAATATTGATTGGATGATCAATGAGGTCTACCACTGCCGCCATCATCACTTGACCTTCAGCTTTTAGATGTTTAATTATCGTAGGTTATTCACACACAACACATTTATTCAAATGGAAAATATCCAACCCTTTAAACTTTGACCAATTGTCGATCAATACACCGGTCTTTGAAAATAAAATCAACCCTGTATTTACTTTTTAAATAATTTCTTTGTAATTAAATAGTTCCCACCCTTACCAAATTTATGTTCAATAAACCCTGAAACATTTGCAGTAAATTATCATCATCATCTGCACGGTTTATTGGTTAGCATGTCCACCTCAAATGCTGGAGGTTCCAGGTTCAATTTTTTTTTGTTGTATCAGGGTTCTCAAGTCACTCAGAAGAAGCTAATTTACTGCTAAGCATGCCAAATAGGAGTAAGAATATTTCATACCTAATAAAAAAGGAATTTTAAAATATCTTATAGTAAAATAAACGCGAACCCTTCAGCTATTTCAGTTAAGTGATGTAAGTGTATTCATTTTACCATATAGTCGGTATCAGAAATTTTTAGTTATCAAAGATATCATGTTTTCTCTCAGAGTTGTATGCGTGGAAATATGGATTACAGTAAGTAAATGTTGAAACCGTAGGAAAAATTAATTCAAACCTGTATGTTTGGTATCGTGTTGTAAACAGCCCCCCCCCCCAGGAATTCTCTGAAGGATTGCGAAAGTGTTTTTTCCCTCAACACACAGCCGAAATACCCACGTCATTTAACCATCTTTTTTTCTATTTGCTGTGATCCCCTTTGCACGTCATACTGTATTCACTCGCCCGTAAACGATGGTCAACCTATTTTATATATGAACAGATCGCATCCATTTTTTGCTACACAGCTAAAGCCAAGAAGTATTGGGTTTCCTTCCTTGAACCCCCAGTCCTGGGGGCTATTCATAGGTTGTACCCCTGGTTGTATCTGTCCGTGTGCCTTCACAGCAACAACCACAATGATTTGGGAAGCTAAATTACGAGATGGCCAACACATTAAACTAAACAGACAAAATACACAAAATTCTGCTTAGGTCATAAAACATACCTTGTATATTTTTGCATCTCTCATTGGTATTCCATATTGTTGCAGTCTTCAGGGATACAGAACGTATTGTTCCTTGCCGTGGTCGAATTGAATCAGCTAAAAACATTTTCTCTGGTTGACACCAGAATGTCAAAAAATGGCGACCAGTCTGGCTCGTCAACTCAATAAAAACTGTCACGTGACCAGCGTCTTCTGGTAGCATGCTGTGATGGGGGGAGGGTGAATGAAAAAAATTTTTTCTGGGGTAGGGGGGCAAAGAAACAGAAAAATTCAGCCCTCTACCTCTAGCTCTATTGGTGCGGCTTGCACGGCACGATGGTTAGAAAATACACTCTGCTAGTAACTTTATCAGCGTGAAGAGTTCGATTCTCACTTCCATGATCTTGTGGTAGACTTAGTAAAACTTAGTAATTAACGAAGGTGTCTTTTCTGGAACCAGTTTAGTAGGTTCGGTCGTTCCTAACTATGTGCCCGACCAATGTGTACCAGACATTTATAAACCTAGTAAATTACTTCTGATCAATGAATGCAAAGATAGTCTCTATATTGTTTGGTATCCTAAGCTAAACTAAGCTTAGTAAATATTCCATGTGGGCTCTAAATTCTTAGTCGTGTGTCATATTAATTAAATCTCTCTAAATATTAAGTTTGTGTTCTTGACTTGTAGCCTTGTACCATAAAATTTGGGAAATATGTAGTTTATCATTTTTTTCAATGTAACTTAAGTTGGGATCGAACCCATTTTTTATGTGTTCAGTGACAAATTAACAGAGGATAGTTTAGAATCGGTGGTATTCCATTATAAAAGGGGGTTGAGGACTCTGGTCTTTTCTCTGATGTTATGAATCTTCTAATGATCTTTTTTAGATGTTGAGCATGATTCTTTTATGACCACGTTGCTTGATTCTCAGTATGAGGATCAATATCTCGGTTAGGTTCCACGTTTCAGCTCGATGGGTGACCATCGGTAGGATTCATTTATCGAGCTTGCTCTGCCGTACATACCCCTAAAAGCATTTTAGAGAATGCTGAGTCGTACACTCATGCCAATTTTGAGAGTGGTAGCCACCCCCCCTCATTCAACCATGAGCACCTATAGACACATATATAGACACACATATGGACACAGACACTGAAAGAGTCAAGAACCTGCAGCCCACTTTGTTGATCAGCTATTACACAATAGAAGTCTTCATGTGACCAACATTTTTTGACAGGATGCTTTGGGGATGATCAATTGAAAATCTGGAAAAAGGGTTATCAAGAAATGAGTTTCTCTCGCCTTTTGTTGGTTGTTGAACACTAAATTTGTTTGTATTCTCAAATGAAATGCATAAATGCTGCTGGTCAGAAATTAAGGTGTAAACTAAACGTAAACTTGCATTATAAATTAACCCCCACTAACGACGTATTGGGTGCGTTCAGCCCCCCCCCCCCAAAAAAACCCCTGCTTTTTCTGGACATAATAGGTAGTAGTGAATGGTTACATTTCCATCCCTGTGGCGACCTGTGACAAGTACATAGTCTGAATTCACTTAAAGAGTAGAGAAACCTGTGTTGTCGTGTGTTGACAGTTTAAGTGAACGGTTTCTAATTGATACATTGCTTGATAGAAAGATAGATAGAATAGATGGCATTAGGATGGTTTTGCTTATTCTTTTGTTTTATCGATCATAGCTATGGCAAATATTCAGTCATTCAATCTACAGAGAATTCTTTCACCATCACAAATCAATCTTATTGAACATTTTGTACTTATCAACCAATACACATTGTTATGTTCTGTTATGATGAGGTTAAATCAAGTGAGACATCCAAAATTATGGGATATTTGGTGGATTTAAGCAAAAAACAACTTTTGATATCATAAACTGCGTGATACCACTCCTAATTGACACTTATGAATAGAATTTAAAAGAATTGAATTCTTTTGTAAATAAAATAGTGGAAAGGAGGTAATTTTATCAGTGAATATTCCCCCTCTTATATCGAGATTAACTTTCTAAATACGGATTTAGGAGTCCAGTCCATGATTCACTCTAGATTTAGATTATCATTATCTCAATTAACTTTTCTTGGGAATGCATCCAAAGGTCCTTTGTAGCTAAATTCTGATGCTTGAGGAATGATTTAACACGAGTTATTTCTATCGACTGTATTGTAGGGAATTTTCATTTTGAACCTACAACTACAACTCAATAACAGAACCCAAATACAGGAGAAAATCTAGCAGGGAGGTTAGAAACCCCTGCTCAGGCAAAACAAAATCATAATTTTTATAAAATATTTGAATAGAACAACTATAAATAAAAATAAAAACAAAAATTGTCCCAAATGGTGATAAATTAAGCTTTAAAACGAAACAAAAAATGTTGTGAAAATAAATGTTTCCATTCACAGCCAACTGCTCGTTTTTTTTTTCCAATTTGGACTTCACCTGCTCAAAATCCTCGATCAATCCCTGCAAAGGGTATTTATCAAGCATGACTTCCCCGACATGCAGACAAAATAGCGAGATACCTGTAGAAATATCGAACAACGCACTGATGAATCGATAAGTTGTTCCCAATATGCTATCCTCTTTCAGTATATATATATATATATATATATATATATATATATATATATATATATATATATATATATATATATATATATATATATATATATATATACATATATGAATTGTATTATATCATATTGAAAATCGATTCGAAATGATATTCAATTAT